>CM062928.1:17500-624252 GCA_031878705.1 Tapirus indicus
TAAACTAAATCCTAACCCTGGTCCTAACCCTAACCCGAACTGTAAACCTAAACCTAACCATAGCCCTAACCCTAAACCTGACCCAAACCTAACTCTAACTCAAGGACTAAACATAACCCAAAACCTAACTCTAACCCTAAACCTAACCCTTACCCTAAACGGAACCCTAGACCTAACACTAACAGTAACCCTAACAATAAGGATAGCCCTAAATATAAACCTTAACACCCTAACCGTAACATAACCTAGCCCTAACCACAATTGTAATGCAAACCCTAACCATAATCCTATACATAGCCCTATCCTTAACTGTATCACTGCTGTGGTCCTAATCCTATCCCTAACACTAACTGTAACCATAGACTTAACACTAAACCTTGATGTAACCCTAACGCAAACCCTAACCCTAAACGTAACCCTAACAATAAATGGAACCGTAATCTTAACCATAATGCTAACCTAAGCCTAAACCTAACCATAGCCTGAACCTAACCCTAACTCTACCTCTATCTGTAACCAGAACTCTTGCCCTAAATGTAACCTGAACCTGAAACCTAACCCTAAACCTATGCTCAACCCTAACGCAAATACAAATACTAACCCTAGTCCTAACCCCAAGCCAAACCTTAAGCCTAACCCTAACCATAATCCCAGTCGTAGCCTTAATAACTCTGACATAGAACCTAACCCTTAACCTAGGCCTAAACATAACCCTAAACCTAGCCCTAACCTTAAATCTAACCATAACAGTAGCCCTAACCAAAAGGCTATCCCTGTACATCAACCTAACTATAACATTAACCCTTGCCCTAACCCTAACTGTAACACACACCCTAAACATAATCCTAAACATAACCCTGGCCTTAACATTAATGCTAATTCAGGTCCTAACCTTGTCCTTAACTCCATAACATTAGCCCTAACCCTAATCCTAACCCTAACACTATGTAGAACCCTAGACCAACCCCTAACACAAACTCTAATAATAAACCTAACACTAGCCCAAGCCCTAATTTTAACCCTAACCGTAATGGTAATCCTAACACTAGCCCTAAGCTTCTACTCAAAATTAGCCCTAACTCTAACCCTAGCCCTAATCCCAGCCCTAGCTCTAATATTAACCCTAACCCTAAAACAAATCCTTACTATAACACTATCCCTAAGCCTAAACCTATACTTAGCCCTAAACTTAAAACTAAACCTAACCCTAGACCTCATCATAACACTAACCCTGAATCTAATCCTAACAATAAGCCTAAAACTAACCCTAGGCCAAGCTGTAACCCTGACCCTAAACCTAACCCTAGCCCAGGGTGTAACCCAACCCTAACCCAAATCCTAACCATAACCAAGCCTAGTACTAGCCTTAACCCTGACAAAAACCCTAAACATTATCCAAACCCTAACCCTAACCTGAACCATAATGCTAATTCCAGCACTAAACCTATCCCTAAGACTAACCCTAAACCTACACCTAGACCTAACTGTAACACAACCTAATAATAAACCACACCTAGCCAGGAACATAACCCTAGCCCTAACCATAACCCCACCCCCAGCGTAAACAAGTCCTAAACATAGGCCTAACCCCAACACTAACCATGACTATAACCCCAGCCCAATTATTCACTCTAACCCTAATCCTTACCCCAATGCAAGCCTTAACAGTAACTCTAACCATAGCCCTAACCCTATCCTTAATACTAGCTAAAACCCTAACCCTAAACCACACTCAAACCCTAGCCTAACACCTCACCCTAACATTAACCCTAACTCTAAACCTAACCCTTGCCCAAGCCATAACCTTAACCCTAACCCTAACACTAACTCTAACCATAAACCTAACCCTAGACCTAACTGTAATACTAACTCTAACCCTAAGATAACCCAGACAATATCCCTAACCCTAAACCTAATTCTAGCCTAAACAATGTCTTGTCCTAACCATCAATGTGGCCATAAACTTAACCCTAAACCTAACCCTAGCCTTAACCACAATGCTAACCCTAAAACTAACTCTAAACCTTGCCTTAACCTTAACCATAGACGTAAATGTACACTTAAACCTAGACCCTATCCTAACCCTAACCCTATCCCTATCCCTAACTCTAACCATTACTGTAAACCTTACCCTGGCCCTAAACCTAACCCTAATCCTAAACCTAAACCTAACCATAACCCTAAGCCTAACCCTAGCCCCCACTCTAAACCTAACCCTAACCATAGCACTAAATATTATGCTAACATTAAACCTAAACCTAGAGCTAACCCTAACAGTAACTCTAACCCTAATGCTAAACCAAACCCGAACCCAAACACTAACCATAATGCTAAACCTACTCCAAAACCTAACCCCTACACTAGCCATAACCGTACCACTAATGCTAAACCTTACCCTAGCCCTAAAACTATCCCAAACCCTTGCCCTAATGCTAACACTAACCCTAGGCTAGGCCAAATCCCATCACTAACCCTAACCCTAGCTGAAGCCATAAACCTAACCCTAACCATAGCCATAACTGTAACACTAATACTAGCTGTAAACCAATCCCTAGCCCTAGCCCTAACACTACCCCAAGACAAAACAGTAACCCTAAGCTCAGCTCTACTGAAAAGTTTGTATCTGATATACAAAGATATTCCTCAGTAACTACATCCCAACGAGGATCACAAGGTACTTTCTTTCACGAACTAACAGAGCAGCCTTTTCAGTGCACGGAACTGCAAATTTCCCAGAATGTGTTGTGAAGAAGAATCTTAACAGCTAGAACTGAGTGTGATTCTGTACACTGTTAGTTCTTGAAAGTGAAGTTATACATAGTCTATCACAGCTCTACTGAAAAGTTTGTAGCTGATGTACAAATATTTTCCTAAGCAAGTAATTCCAAGCCGACATCACACAGTGTGTTCTTCTGGGATCTGACAGAGCAGCCTTCTGAGTGTACTATACTGCAGTGTTCCCAGTATATGTTGTGAAGGTGAATCTTAAGAGCTAGAACTGAGTGTGTTTCTGTACAATGTTACATCTTCAAATGGAACTTACACTTAGTCTATCTCAGCTCTAAAAGTTAGCTGATGTACAAAGTTTTTCCTCCATAAGTATGACCAAGCTGGGATCACAATGTGCTTTCTTTCAGGAGCTGGCAGAGCAGACTTCAGTACAGTGTACTGCAAAGTTCCCATAATAA
The DNA here is from genome assembly GCA_031878705.1 of Tapirus indicus. Lineage (NCBI taxonomy): Eukaryota > Metazoa > Chordata > Mammalia > Perissodactyla > Tapiridae > Tapirus > Tapirus indicus. The sequence continues at coordinate 20,689 of CM062928.1, forward strand.
GTGGTGAAGAAGATTCTTAAGAGCTAGAACTGATTGTGTTTCTGTACAATGTTAGCTCTTCAAAGGGAAGTTATACATAGTATATCTCAACTGTAGTGAAAAGTTGGGAAGTGATATACAAAGATGTCCAAAGCAACTACTTCCAAGTCGGCATTGCAAAGAACGTTCTTCCGACATCTGACTGAGGCCTCCTCATTGCACTGTATTGCAAGTTTCCCAGGATGTGTTAAGAAGATGAATCTTAAGAGCTAGAGCTGATTGTGTTCTGTACAATGTTTCTTCTTCAAAGGGAATTTATACACAGTCTGTCTCAGCTCCAATCAAATATTTGGAACTGATATACAAAGATGTTCCTAAGCAATTACTTCCAAACCAGGATCACGAAGAGCATTCCTATGGGATATAACAGACTGGCCCTCTTGGTCCATTCTATTGCAATGTTCCCAGAAAGTGTTTTGTTTTTGCTGAGGAAGACTGGCTCTGGGCTAACACCCATGCCCATCTTCCTCTACTTTATATGGGACGCCACCACAGCATGGCTGACAAGCAGTGCGTTGGTGGTGCCCGGGATCCAAACCCGCGAACCCCAGGCTGCCAAGCATGAACTAAACTGGTGCACCACTGGGCTGGCCACCAGAAAATGTTTGGAAGATGAATCTTCAGAGCTAGAATTGATTGTGTTTCTGTACAATGTTACTTCTTCAAAGGGAAGTTATACATAGTCTATGACAGCTCTAGTGAAAGGTTTAGAACTGATACACAAATATTTTCCTCAGGAATTACTTCCAAGGTGGGATAACAAAAAGCATTCTTACAGGATCTGACAGAATGGTCCTCTCAGTGTTCTCTACTGCAGTGTTCCCAGTATATGTTGTGAAGGTGAATCTTAAGAGCTAGAACTGAGTGTGTTTCTGTACAATGTTACATCTTCAAATGGAACTTACACTTAGTCTATCTCAGCTCTAAAAGTTAGCTGATGTACAAAGTTTTTCCTCCATAAGTATGACCAAGCTGGGATCACAATGTGCTTTCTTTCAGGAGCTGGCAGAGCAGACTTCAGTACAGTGTACTGCAAAGTTCCCATAATAAGTGGTGAAGAAGATTCTTAAGAGCTAGAACTGATTGTGTTTCTGTACAATGTTAGCTCTTCAAAGGGAAGTTATACATAGTATATCTCAACTGTAGTGAAAAGTTGGGAAGTGATATACAAAGATGTCCAAAGCAACTACTTCCAAGTCGGCATTGCAAAGAACGTTCTTCCGACATCTGACTGAGGCCTTCTCATTGCACTGTATTGCAAGTTTCCCAGGATGTGTTAAGAAGATGAATCTTAAGAGCTAGAGCTGATTGTGTTCTGTACAATGTTTCTTCTTCAAAAGGAATTTATACACAGTCTGTCTCAGCTCCAATCAAATATTTGGAACTGATATACAAAGATGTTCCTAAGCAATTACTTCCAAACCAGGATCACAAAGAGCATTCCTATGGGATATAACAGACTGGCCCTCTTGGTCCACTCTATTGCAATGTTCCCAGAAAGTGTTTTGTTTTGTTTTGTTTTTGTGAGGAAGACTAGCCCTGAGCTAACATCCATTGCCAATCCTCCTCTTTTGCTGAGGAAGACTGGCTCTGGGCTAACATCCATGCCCATCTTCCTCTACTTTATATGGGACGCCACCACAGCATGGCTGACAAGCAGTGCGTTGGTGGTGCCCGGGATCCAAACCCGCGAACCCCAGGCTGCCAAGCATGAACTAAACTGGTGCGCCACTGGGCTGGCCACCAGAAAGTGTTTGGAAGATGAATCTTCAGAGCTAGAATTGATTGTGTTTCTGTACAATGTTACTTCTTCAAAGGGAAGTTACACAGTCTATCTCAGCTCTTGTGAAAAGTTTGGAACTGATATACAAAGATGTCCTAAGCAACTACCTCCAAGCCAGCTTTTCAAAGAGCGTTCTTACAACTTCTGACTGAGAGGCCTTCTATGTGCACTGTACTGCAAAGGTTCCAGAATGTGTCGTGAAGATGAATCTTATGAGCTAGAACTGTGTGTGTTTCTGTCCGGTGTTACTTCTTCAAAGGGAAGTTATACATAGTCTATGACAGCTCTAGTGAAAGGTTTAGAACTGATACACAAAGATTTTCCTCAGGAATTACTTCCAAGCTGGGATAACAAAAAGCATTCTTACAGGATCTGACAGAATGGTCCTCTCAGTGTTCTCTACTGCAATGTTCCCAGAATGTGTTGTGAAGATGAATCTTCAGAGCTAGAAGTGAGTGTGTTTCTGTCAAATGTTACTTCTTCAAATGCAACTTATACATAGTCTATCTTGGCTCTAGTGAAAATTTTGGAACTGATATACAAAGATATTCCTAAGGAAGTACTTCCAAGCTGGGATCACAGAGAGCCTTCTTATGGGATCTGATTGACTGGCCTTCTTAGTGCACTGTACTGCAATGTTCCCAGAATGTTATGTGAAGCTGAATCTTCAGAGCTAGAACTGAGTGTGTTTCTGTACAACGTTACCTCTTCAACTGGAATTTATACATAGTCTATCTCAGCTCTAGTGAAAAGTTTGGAACTGATATACAAAGATGTTCCCAAGCAACTACTTCCAAGCCGGGGTCACAAAGTGCGTTCATTCTCTTTCTGACTTAGAGGCCTTCTCACTGCACTGTACTGCAATGTTCCTAGGTTGTTATGTGGAGATGAATCTGTTCTAGCTCTGAAGACCTAGAACTGAGTGTTTCTGTAGAATGTTACTTCTCCATATGAAAGTTACACATAGTCTACCTCAGTTCTATTGAAAAGTTTGGAACTGATCTGCAAAGATGTTCCTAAGCAAGTACTTCCAAGCAGGGATCACAAAGAGCGTTCTTACACTACCTGACTGCAAAGCCTATTCAGTGCACTGCACTTCAATACTCCCAGAATGTTATGTGATGATGAATATCCAGAGCTAGAACTGAGTGTGTTTTTATAAAATGTTACTTCCTCAAATAGAAGTTATACCTAGTCTATGTCAGCTCTAGTGGAATTTTGCAACTGATATACAAAGATGTTCCTGAGCAACTACTTCCATGCTGGGATTGCAAAGAACCTTCTTATAGGATCTGATGGAGAGGCCTCCTCAGTGTACTGTACTGCTATTGTTTCTGAACCAAGTGGGGTCGCCTCCTGGTGACTCTACACCAGTGGAAGTTGTCTCACAAAGTAAAGTGTATATGCAACAAATAGGAGGCCATGAGGAATCATTTCCAATGTCATGGTGTTCCTGAACAAAGGGAAGCGGGGACCAATATTTCAGTTGGGAATGAATATTCAAAAGGGAGATGTGGGTATTTGCCTGCATAGGCTCAATTGGAGAACCTGTTTCCACATTATGAGGCCTAAGCTCCTCCTGGAGAGATCTTTGCTTAAAAATAAGGCAAAGAACATGGGTGCAGCTTTTGTGGTGTGGCTTCATCAGTTTCAGGATGGTAGTGGTTACATCTCCTTAACATACAGAAGGAAAAGAAACAACTTGGAAAAACAGCTGCTTCCAAACCCACCTCTGAGCTTCTCAAGGCACCTAGTTGGTGCCCCCCTTTAGTTTTATCCTGCTGCTCATTCTTGAGGGGCACATGTCAAACGTCTGTCTTCTGTAACTGCTTCCTGCTGAGCATGGGCATTGTCATAGGGTCCAGTAGAGGAGTAGAATTTCCAGTTAATCTCAAATAGTTTTGTGGCTCACCAGAGGCGTAGCCCTGAGTTCATAACAACCATCTGTAATTTTATAACCTCAATGTGTTTAGGATCTGGGCATACTTGCCCTTCCCTCTCTAGATTCCATCAGCTCTTTATAGTCTAGATACTAGGTTGCTCATTTCTCTGATGGACCTAGTCCTGCTACCCAAGAACATGCAACCTCCTTGGAAGCATACCGTGCCTAAATGATACAGGGTTGGTTAGGATCTAGGGCAGAGCCTGGGGTGGATAGCCGGTTATTACTTATCTGCATGGTGTCACTGAAACAGGAGTTTCAAATCAGAGAGTGGTTTGCAGAAAATTTGAAATCACCAGTTGCCTGTGACAATCTCTCTTGATGTTTAGGCATGGGTACCTTTTTTACCTGTGTGTGGTGGATCCGAGGGGCGACTCCTTCTAGTTTTAGGGAAGAATGTGTGGTTAGTAACACCAAGCAAGGCCCTACCCAAATAGGATTTAACTGATATTGGGATGAGCCGCTTTTCCAAGTTTTAAGATAGATCCAATCTCCCGCTTCATATGGGCGGAGTTAGACCTCCATAGGCAAGGGACGAGAGAAGTTTCCATACTTATTGAGTGTATCTCCCACCTGCTTCAGATTGATTATGTGTTTGGTTGCCATGGAAACCTCTGGGTCTGGGTTTGTGAGCAAAACTGAGGTTTTAGGGAACAATTTCTCATAGGTCATTTCAAAGCAGCTAAGCTTCAGTTTGCCTTTTGGAGCTTCCCTTGTCTAAGTGAGGGCTATTAGCAGTATCTTTAGCCAATTTTCTTACACCTCTTGGCACAATTTAGCCAGGGTCTCTTTAAAGGTGGATTTGCCTGCTCAATTTCTCCAGATGGTTATGGTCTTAATGAAGCATTTTTCCTCTATTTAAATTTTTTAAAACTCTGGCTACCTCATAGGTTATTTTTGATATAAAAACTGGCTCACTGTTACTCTTAACTGAACTAGTAAATCCAAAATGAGGAATTATTTGGTTTAACAACAATTTTATTACTTAATTCGCCCTTTCTGACATACAAGGAAAGGTTTCAAGCCATCCAGTATATATATCCACAAATACTAAGAGGTACTTGTACCCTCCAGGGGCCATGGACATAACAGCAAAATCAATTTTACTGTTGACAGGATATTCTCATGTATTGAGGTATATGGGGTAAATCAGGGTTTTGTTTTTGTTTTTTGTGTGTGTTTTTTTGGTGAGGAAGACCAGCCCTGAGCTAACATCTGTTGCTAATCCTCCTCTTTTTGCTGAGGAAGACTGGCCCTGGGCTAACATCCGTGCGCATCTTCCTCCACTTTGTATGGGACGCCGCCACAGCATGGCTGACAAGCAGTGCATTGGTGGTGCCCAGGATCCGAACCCGCAAACCCCAGGCTGCCAAGCGTGAACTAAACCGCTGTGCCATGGGGCCAGCCCCAAATCAGGGTTTTAAGTTCAAGCCAAATCAGTTTTGAACCTGAATAGTTACCCCATACACCTCGATATGTGAGAATCTCTTGTCAGTGCTGTCAATGCTATACAGTGCTGGGTTTAAAAGATGCTTTTGGATCCCCATCCCTGGCCAACACCTAGGTGATGACTGATCATCCCGCCCTGCCTTCAGCAGGAATCCTCTTAGGTCAGTGTGATAGTGTGATTTATAATAAGGAATAGCTCTGTTTCATTTCTGGCACAGAGCTTCTAAGGCATCTTTTGTTATCATAATTACTTCAGTCCTCAGCGCCAGAGCAACACAGGTGAAAGAGGTGTCCTTTGTGATTCATAACAAGCCCTTTCAAACACACCTGAACTCATGTTAATAAGGTGACTTTTGGAAAGCCCCTAATGATTGGGGCTGGTAGACAGGGAACTAACTCTGTGATTAGAGGGTTGGAACTTTCAGCCCCATCCCCATCCCTATGCCTCCAAGGTGGGGAGAGAGGCTGAAGGTTGAGTTCAATATGGGGTCCAGAGAGCTTCCAGGTTGGTGAACATGGGGAGTTTCAGGGACAGTGGCATGCCCAGAGAAAGCCTGGGAGCTCAACGCCCCCTCCCACATAGCTTTCTCTATTCTATATGGGTGAAATCATTGTCTTTTGTTATCCTGTTAAGACAAGGTTTTCCTGAGTTCTGTGAGCCACCCTATCAAAGGTTTTAATCAAACCCGAGGGAGTGGGGGTCATGGGAACCTCTGGTCTGTGACCGGTGGTCAGAAGCACAAGTGACAACCTGGACTTGCAGTTGGTATCTAAAATGGGAGGCAAAGGGAATCTTGTGGGATCTGTCACAAATATATAAAAAGACTGTTAAATATTTTGGGTTTGAACTGTCAGAAGGACAGAGAAGACTGCTTCCAGGTGGGAGGGAAGCAACCACTCCAGTTGCAACTCCCACTACCTGTAGACAATTGCGGGGATGTTTAGGAATGGCAGGCTTCTGTTGAATTAGGATGCCCAATTTTGGATTAACTGTAATACCTCTATAAGAGGTCTTAAAGGGAAGAGACCTTGGGCCTTTGATGTGGAAACAAGAGTGCCAGAATGACAGAAAAATTATTAACCACCCCAGCCTTGGGAACCCAGATTTGAAAAGCCCTTGATCTTTCTGTACACAAGAAACAGGGCCTTACTTTTGGAGTCCTGACCTGGAACCTCGGACCCACCAGAAGGCCTGTGGCCTGTTTTTCTAAGCAGTTGGATCAGATGGTCAAAGGATGGAGACCTCATCTATGAGCCATTGCTTCCACCTGTGGCATACTACAAGGAAGCAAAAAGTCCACTTTGGGGTGGCCCACCATGTTGTACACACCCCATTGTGTCCTCCAGTTATTAGAAGAGGAAAGAGGATCTTAGCTCACCTCAGGTTTGGGCTATTTTATTAGACACCCCAGAGGTAAAGTTAAAGGCTATTTCTTCCTCAAACCCTGCAACCCTGCTAGCTACAGAGGTTGAACAGATCCCCTCTCACGATTGTCTTCAGATCTTTGAACAGGTGTTCTCAAGCTGACCTGATTTGACTCACCAACCTTTGGAGCAGCTGGACATGGAACGGTTCAGTGATGGAAGCAGCATCCAGGGGCCAGGAACAACATTGAGCAGTTGTCACCCTACAGTTGTACACCCTTTCCCATGGAAACAAAGCCTCTACCTCACAGGTACCTCACCTCAAAAGGCTGAGATTATAGGCCTACCTAGGGCTCTTCAAAGAGGTCAAGACAAAAAGAATACAGACTCAATCTATGCCTTTTTAGTGGTCCATATCACGGGGTCATAGAAAGAGAGGGGACTGAAGAGGGACGCAAAACATTCCCAGGCCATTAATGACCTCATGGCAGCAGCCACCATGCACTGCTCTGGACATCGGAAAGCAGACTTTAGAAGCCTGAGGCCATCAGTGGCCAATCAGGCAGCAAAGATGGCTGCTAGGACTATGAGTTCTGAGGCACCCCCAGCTCCCTTTGTTTCCCAGGTTGACTTTGCTAAATTCCAGCTTAGCTGCACCCAGAAAGATTTACAGACAGCCAGAGAATGGGGATTTGACCCCTCCTCCCTGGACCATCCTGGCTGGAAATGTAACTTGGAAGGACCCACCCTGGTACCTGAAGCCCTTCTGGGAGAAACTGTTAATCACTGTGGGAGGGATGCCACCTTGCAGTGGATCCAAAGTTATCTCACTGGTCCAAACTTGCAACGGACCATTCAGAAAGTTACCCAACAATGTGTTAACTGTGCCCAAAATAATCCCAGGACTGGGCTGCCCTCCTTGAACAAGGGGATTCAACATCGAGGAGAAGCCCCCTGTGAGGACTGGCAAGTGGATTGTATCATGATGCTTCGAGGCTGTGGGAATGTCAAGTGCCTCCTAGTATTCATAGATCCCTTCACAATGTTGGTTGATGCTTTCCCTTTGAGAACTGAGAAGGCCGCCAAAGTGACCAAAGCTTTGCTAAAGGAGATCATTCACAGGTGTGGACTCCCACTGTTGATCTAGAGTGACAACAGAGCTGCACTTCTCTCCTAAATGCCCAGGAAATATCAAGAGCCTTGGGGATCACTTGGAAACTCCACACCTCATGGCAGCCCCAGTCAACAGGAAAGACTGAAAACCTGAACCACAGATTAAAGAAGATGATTGCCAAAATCTATCAGGAAACAAATTTAACCTGAGATAAGGTGTTGCCCTCTGCCATGTTGAGGATCCACATAGCAGAAGGAAATAGTGGTCAGGCAGCCCTCCAAATTTTTCTTAATTTCTGTTCATGAGTTTGCCTCAGAGGTCCCCATTCCCATCAGGTGTTCCACTCTCCTGAAGTCTTGGAAGGAGCATGGACTAGAGGATCAACTAACCCCCAAGTGGGCCAGGCTTTATGAAGTCCTCCTGACCACCAATTCATCAGTCCAATTGGCCAGAGTCAGGCCGTGGCCTCATCACACCCCAGCTTGACCCCCATGACAAGAGCACTCAGAAACTGGAAAGAAAACAACTGGTCACGTAAGCCACTGAAAGATCCTAAGCTGCTGTTCTGGGTTAAGACAGTGGACACCAAACAGTCAGATTGGTGAAACAAATTGGGTTCTTGCGTTTTGGGTTCTGGAAATTGGGGTTAGTCAAATATGGACTATCAAGTAATGCTAATGCAAAATGCAAAGTAGAGACTGGTATCCGAGTGTATTTTCAATCTGAGGTTGAAAATTTTCCTTCCTCAGTTTCCACATCTTTGCTCCCTTTCAGAAGGAAGTAGCCAGAAGGATTGACACACTGCTCCCTAAAAGGAGGAAAGTAAGAAAGGACAGTGGGGACTGAAGCTGGGCACCTGAGGGGTACTGTAGATATTAAATCAATTTGCTGTTTTTTTCCTGTGTAACTTGAGGGGTGACTCAGGGGCCTTGAGGATTTGTGAGCATATTTTCCGGAGGATTGTGAGCTTGTTTTGCAGGATAAAGAATGTCTTCCTTGAGGTTACAATCACCACGTTGCTGGCCCTCAGCAGGTGTTGGAGCTCAGATGTCAGACTGCCCAGAGGCTTATTGGAGTGATCCCTTTCTTTTCCTGAAGCCCCTCCTGCCAAGCTGTATTAAACCCTCCTGCTTTATGTTGTTGGGGACATGGATTTGAGGGAACCCAGGCACCCACCAACTCATTTTGTCCAATGCAAATCAATCTTTCTTTATCTCCAAGCACCGATGTCTCAGTGTTTGGTTTGCTGGGCATTAGGCATGCAAACTTGAGATTAACAGGTTCAGTACCAGTGCCACGACCATCAGTTGGAGCAGGACTCAGCGCTCGTCATCAGCTCTGCCTCCTTCAAGAGCTTCCTGCCCCACCACCCCCATCTGACCCATTGGTGATGCACCCAGGTTCAGGTGTGAGACCATGGAGGTAACTGGGGTACCCACCTCTCACTGCCATGGGCCTATTCCCACACCCTGGTGGTGTTGCCTGTGTTGTAGGAAATGGCAGTAGCAGCAGAGGGAGTTGCAGGAGCAGTGACTCAGATGTCTTGGAGCTCTGGGACCTGAGGAACAGATGGTGAGCCCACCTGCACCCTCCCACCTCCTTGACCACTCCCATGACCCCTTCTGCCTCTCACCCATCTGGGAGCCCTGCAGCCTAAGTTGAATCCATCAGGCTAACCATGCATGTACCACCTCTGGGGCCTTCGGCTTGGCAATGGCCCTTGTGATTCCTAACCTATGGGCCCCCAGATATCTGACCAGGTGGGGGCGCTCTATCACAGTGGCTGGGTGAAGGTGAAGGTGCACTGGGTTCACAGTAGCTTTGGGTGTGGCTCATATCCTCCTGCAAAACTTCTGCTCAGCTCACTGCTTGTGTTCTCTGGAAGGGGTGGTCTGGCCCTGTTTACCCATATAGGATCGTGGAGGAGGTCAAGGTTATGCCTCCACCAGCTGGTTCATCCCAGGCCTCATTTCTCCCTCAAAAGAAAAAAACATGGCCTCCCATCATGCCTGCACCTTTTGACTCCAGGGGGATTAAAAGCTTTATCAAGTCAGAAGGCTGAGACAGGCATGCTAAAGCAGTGAGTGTGGCCACCCCTCATTGCTCAGAGGGGAGTAAAAAGCTCTAAGCTCACAGATGAAATATTCCTCATCCCTAAGTATAACATTGTAATTTATTGATATCTACAGTAGTTGTCATGCATTAGATTATGCATTGGTTTTAAAATATGTCCACAAATACCTTACACTCCTCTCTTTAAAGAGATGGAACCTTTTCCCTTTGCCTTTGGTTGGGCCTGGACTTAGTGGCTGGATTCAAGGAAATAAAGTGGCAGTGGTGTCATGTGGTTTTGGAGGCTAGGTCATAAAAATACTGTGTGATTTCTGTGTTTGTTGCTTCCTTCTTGGATCACTAGTTCTGGGAGAAGCCAGCTTTCACATTCTAAGGACAGGTCGCTATGGTAAGGAACTGAGGCCTCTAGCTAGTAGACATGTGAGGGAGTCCTCTAGGCAGCAATTTCTCTAGTCCCAATCATGCCTTCAGATGACTGCAGCCCCAGCTGACAGCTTAATTGCAACCTCAAGAGAGACCTTGAGCCAGAGCCAACCAATTCTACTAAGCTCCAAGTTTCCTAACCAACAGAAACTGAGAGATTACATTTGCAAGCAAAATTGTATGACAAAATCTCACTTATCCTAACTATATTATTAGAAGAGTTTTTCCTTCTGGGTATATTTTATATAAAAGGAACCAAGAAAGTAGAGAAAATTCAGAGATTTAAATTTAAATTGCTATGGGAAGATTACTGACGTTAGAAAGTGATGGAGAGAGCATAATTCCTACTACGTTTCATGATGTTTTTGCCATAACACCAAGATGGATGACCGTGAATTCCAGTTTCTTCATAAGTGTCTTTATCCAGTGATAAATTTAATGTCCCTATAAAACAAATAATAATTCTCATAAAATAAATGTTAAAAACATGATATACTCTGGCTAAAAGAAAGGGAGGCAAACTGGGTAGATATCAGTGGGATAAATTCTGTACCTGGATCTTATAGCAGCCTTGTTTAAAATGGTGAAAGTAGAAATACTCTCAAAGTCCATTCAAGAAAGAATAGCTAAACAAACTGTGGTATGCCCATTCTTTGGAATACATTTAAGATATTAAAAACATGAAGTTAGAATAATGTGTCTTGATATGAGAAGATGCCCATGGACTTTAGTATGGGAAATAGCAAATTGCAAAACAATAGTATGGGGAAATTTATGTGAAAAAACACAATTTATGTATATTTATTAGTTTATAGAAATGTCCAGAAAAATAAATCCCATAAAATAATTAACAATATTTCCTTCTAAGAAGGGAGTGAGTCTGAAGGGAAGGAGACAGAAGGTGACTTTCACTTTACTCTACATAAATCTGTCTAATTTAGCTTGTTTTTCCAGCATTTCTTTTATATTTAGAAAAAGAAGAAATAATGAGTTTTCTTGCCATTTGTCAGCAGAGCAATAGTATTTTCTTCATCAATATTTGTACTATATGTTAATGCACAGTACAGATCTGTGGGAGAAAGCCCAGAGGAGAAATGAAGACAAAGAGACAACACCTGCAAAAAGTTAGTGGAATGTTTTTACACAACCAACTTTCCAGGTGAGTAACGGTCAGTATCTACCACTGCTCCAGTTCAGTCAATAAACCTGAAACCTGCCGAGGGTAAGTCAGAGGACATGCAAGGCCACGCCCCACTAGTCCACGCCCCGCCCAGGGCCTGTTTGTGCAGGTTGACTACATTAAGCAGAAAATGGGCTCAGGATGGGGCATGTGCCTTTGGAGATGCTGGCAGAGAGGCACAAAGTGGAACACTAGGTAAGTGTAACACACCTGAGAGGCAGAGTTCCAGGTGGACATTCAAAATGTGCCAGGAACTTGTGCAAAGTTGAATGCTATTCAACATCTCTGAGCCTCAATTTCCTCACCTGTAAAATGGGATCACAGGCCTACTTCATAGAGCTGTTGGGTAAGATATGTAAAAATGCCTGTGACAGCCAGTGTCAACGTTAGTAACAAAATAGCCTCAGATTTCCGAATCAATGAAAAGACTAATGTCAATGAGATGAAAGATGAGATGCCTAGCTGTGTGAGCAGCCCCAGCAGCATGAGAATGAGAGGAACTAGAAGTAACTAGGGTTCTTCACAGCTCCACTGGAGAGGGTGAGCCTGGGGCTACAACAAGATCAGGAAGTGCCTGTCATACAGTGACTCGTGTAGTGAGTGTGGAATCCCTAAAGACACAGCAAAACACAGTTACACACAAACAGTATCTAGGAAATCACGGTGACTGGAACCAAGCAATCAACCCAGCAGATAGGAATGGGAACGGGGTGAGCAGGTGCCACAAAATTCAGCAGAAGACGCAGAACCATGAGCACCCGCTCTGCAAACAGCTGCTGTGGCTGCATCAGGAGACCAACCTTTTGAGACAGCCATATTGGGGAGTGCTGGGAGCCCAGTGGTCATTGCTGCCACACACCCAATAGCAGTGTATGTGAACACACAGACCCCAAGAATTTTCTCTCCATTAATCCTTGTTTTAGGTCGACAGATACCCTCATGTTACAATAGCCTCATCCAACACTAATGGACAAGTGTAATCAGAACCCCAGTAAAGAGGGCACAGGACAGAGTAGGATAGCATACTGAGGAGTGGGGAAGCAGCACTGCACTTGACCACACAGACTATCACCCGCACTCTATATAACACAAGAGAAGAACCCTAGGACTGTGATGTGGTCTAACTAGACTTCCTCATCATGCCCCATACATAGACACTACACGGTTTTTCTTTCTTTCTTTCTTTACAAAGGTGTTGATGAATTCATGTGTATTTAATTCATGGAGAAGTAAGCTCTTCACAGAGTAATATGATCCGGTTTCCATGACCAGGCTTTTTCAGTCCCTTTGATAGTACACCACACTCATGAAGCAGAATTAGATTCTCATAGAATGTGTAATGCAAACGAGGTGTTATTTTCATGTAGAGCAACAACTAGGTTTTTAGGGACAAGATAAATCATGACAGCTGCTAACAATTCCTCCACAGGTTTCAACAAAACACTTAAAACTCCTAAGTTAACCTACCAATGTCAGGAAAAGAGAAATTTGACCATTCAAGTTTTTTGTTTTTGCATTTAAACGCACAGTATAGGGAAGAGAATGAGCAGAAAAATTTCAATGGGAAGATCTTGCTTGCCTTTTATTTTTTGCAAATGAGCAATCTGTTCTGTGTTCTGTTCCTTTCACTATTCTAATTTTTAAGAAAATATGGTATAATTGACTATCCCTGCCTGTGTTTATTTTGGTACCACCCTGCAATCAAAGGAAATTTCCATTAGGGCATAAGGAATTTATGGACATCAACTATCAAGAGGATAAGTGGAAGCAGAAGTGCTCCTGGATGTTTCCATTTCCAGACAGAAAACTTCAACAGACCAGAGCAGGCAAGTTAAGGTCTACATCGCTGACTGCTGCCTGATGAGCTTTCCTCCAAAGCAGAGATGTTAAAGTTGACAGGCTTCAAATGCTGCCCAGATCCTTCACACCTTGAACATGGCTCTCCCAAAGCTCTAACACAATCTGTATTTTGCTGAGGGATCAGAGTCACTACTTGTGTCTCTAAGAAATTGGCCAGTCAGGCTCAAGTTGAGATTAGGCTCATCAATTTAAAGTGTAAATCCTTTGAAGGTTGAGTTTTTCTTGGAGGACTCTGCACTTGAAAAGGTTGGTAAAAATGGCCCACTAGATACTTGCCTGGGAATCATTGTTGTTCTCCTGTGCTCTCAGCAGATCCTGGGTAAACCAATGATTAGCTTCACAAATGCCTCAACTTCCACACTTATGAGAAATGTGCCCCGCGAGGGTGACATTTTCAGGAAGCAATAGCCAATGTTACCCCCCGGCCACACACTCTTAACTTGTGCTCTTGATTAGGGCCATAATGGTGAATTTCTCCCCAAAGTTGCCAAAATGGCACACTTTGGCTGGAGAAAGCAGAGGACAGCAGGCAAATTGGAAAGTTCTTGATATGTCAAACCTGTTCCCATAAGCAAGTAGCTTCCTAGGCCTGGACTAGGATGATGCTCTGGACAGATGCACAGGCACGCAGATGGAAGTAGGAGTCAACTGAGGAAGGAGGCTGTGGAGAGATGGCAGGGAAGAGGCCCAAGTCCAGTCCATGACTCAAGACAGAAGAGAGTTGCATGCAGCAGGCCCGCTGCTGCACCTCACAGCCCTCACATTCTCCAAACTCCTTGGTCCACATCCTGGCCCTCACATCCCTCCATGAGTCTCAGTCAATGTGGGGTGGGTGCGGCACCACGGTCAGCAGCCAATGGGCTTTGGACCACAGCCAGGCCCACACCTCCTTGCCCTCCCCTCAAATGCTGAGTGGTCACTCCCAAGCAGGGCACATCCTGGGAGTTGTAGTCCTTCAGCCCTGCAGGCTGCCACTGGTAGCAGTTAAGAGAATACAGCTCCCAACTGGCGCAGTGAGGACCCCTGTCTCCTGTCGTGCCCCTTGGCCCTCTGAGGGCAGTCCCAGCATGCTCAGCTGAGTGTGAACCTCCCCAAGTTACCCCAACCTCTGATAAGTTGGACTTCTTGCAGACCAGTGAGTGCCCTAAAACCTCTGGCACCTTGCCCAAGTAGTCATTGATACAACCGGCCCTCCATGAGCTCTGCACACCGGTCCTGCCCTCCGCCATGCCCTCCTTCCAGCCTTGCCCTCCACCATGCCCCATCCCTCCCTCCCCTCCTCCAAGCCCCTTCTCTTCACAGCACCAGCTCTCCACACCCTGCCCACGAAGGCATGTGCAATGCCGCTGGTTCCGCATGTTGAGGCCAGCACCCAGGTGGGGGTGGAGTTAACAGCATCTGCGGTCCTTGCCGCTGCTGAGGCTGCTTGGAACCCAAGGGAAAGTTCCCTGGCCAAATTTGAAAGCATAAATTCACTGGCTAAACTGGAAATACCAGGTACCTGGGAATCTGGAACTTGCCTTTTCAAAATGACCTTTCGTGCCATCCCTCTGGGCTGCCAGGATCCTCAGTCTGGACCCTGTGCTCAGGCTCACTACAGAGTGCCCCTTGGACTCCACCCAGCTGAACAGTCCACACCTTGGTCAGACCTCTTAGAAAGACTGTCCCAGCCATGTTATAAAAGGAGAAAACATCACAGTGGACAGCCCCGACCTGCATTATACAGAAAGGAACTCAGGGGCCCAGTAATTGACCCCCTAAGCCCCTTCTCTGATGCCCCACATGGCTGGTTCACTGAGCTTCTTTATCCCATTGTGGGCCTCTTGGTCTAATTACCACAGGCAACAGGACCAGAAGTTCCCACTGGTCCTTCCCAAAATTTTAGGAAAGTTTGTGTAGGAAGGTAATACACAATTTCAACATTTCTGCTCTGCACTACAGCTGCTTTGAAACCACTTCAAGTATCCTTTCTTAAATATCCTTTTGGAACCACTTTAATTTGTTGCTGGGGGGGTTACACTGATAATTCTCTTAAGTCATTTTCCCATTTAGTTTCTCTGATAATTCCAAGTTCTACATTACTACCTGCTTCTCAAATGAGTATTGCAGCCCCAATTCTGTGCAGGGAGGATGCAAAACAGAATATCTGTGGTACAACTTTCTGGAGCATCATTTTTGTGTGTGTGTGGGGGGAAGACCAGCCCTGAGCTAACATCTGTTGCCAATCCTCCCCTTTTTGCTGAGGAAGACTGGCCCTGGGCTAACATCCGTGCCCATCTTCCTCCACTTTATATGGGACGCCGCCACGGCATGGCTGACAGGCAGTGCGTCAGCGAGCGCCCGGGATCCGAACTCGCAAACCCCGGGCTGCCAAGCGCGGACTAAACCGCTGCGCCACTGGGCGGTCCTCTGGAGCATCAATTTTAATACAAGATTTGGAAGAAGAAAAGTTAAGTAGTTTCTGAGGTAAGTAATTAAAAATTTAAAACTAAAACAAGACTGGGAAGTCATCTGCCATCAATAACTGCCAGTAATTTATGCTTGAAATGTTAGATTTTCTCAGAGAAAAAACTGAGGAGAACTTATTTCCCATTATTTTAAGTAGCAAAAATTATAAGACATAGCAAGTCCTGGAGAAGCCCTACCAATTTCCTAAGTCACAATATGGCACCTAGGTATAAGTTACAAATACCATGTTAGGATGTAAAATGCTTAAAACATGGCTTCTTCATCACCTCCTTGTCAATGTGGATGTTAACATACTATTGTTTTGTGCAGTAGCAGTGGCCTTTCTTAGACCAGCAACATTGGATATGATATAAACATCACCTGAAAAATGTATGAGCACTAAGTAGCTTCTATGCAGTTTGGGTATTAAAAATTAACGTGTTCTTCCAGGAAAATTTTTATTGGAGATAAGTTTTGTGAGTTATACCTGTAATATGAAATAGATGGCAAAAATCCCATCAATTTTGAAAATTAAAGTTGTAACTTTGAGTAAACTTGGGCTGGGAAGTCCTTTCAGGGTGCATCTCAGACTTCTGGAGTCCTGTGTCTGTGATGCTCCCTTGCCAACATCCACATACAAACCTGCCCTAATGTTGTGCCTTAAACATACAGACCCCCCTTTGACCCCAGATTCCTCTTCATTTACCATTCTGCTTCTCTGCTCCATTCAGGGTGCCTCTTCTCACATTCTCTCCTGAACTGGTTCCATTCCAGCTTTTTGCAAGCCACTTCACTGAAATGGCTTTTATCCAGATCACCAATTGATTTTCCTTTTGCTAAATTCAAGGTTAAGTTTTTGTTCCTGTCCAAATCTTTCAGGTACATTTGACACAGATGATACAATTGAACACTTCCTCCTTGAAACACTTTCCTCTGAATTTCCAGATGCCCCTTCTCTCCCAGGTTCCCTCCCCCCTCACTCTATCTTCCTCCTCCTGCTCCTCCTCCTCCATGACATCTCTAGTAATTCCCACCCCCTTTTCTTTCCTGTGTGCTCTCTCTTCCCAGAGAAATAAATATTTTTTCTATTATCCTATTGACTACCCTACTTTATCAAAGTCTAACATGAATTGTTACTTACACCTTCTTTCCAGAGTGTGCAAGGACCCCATTTGCCCCTTTCTGACATCTACATTGTTATTGATTTGTACTTAAATTATAACATAACTATAAAACTATAAATATAATATATAAATATATATTTAAAGCATATCAAATATCTCTGTTTTATACATTATTTGGAGCTATGCACATATTTATTAATTTTGTTGTTCTTATTTTTTTCCTACTTCTCCATCCTATCTGCAATTTTCTGCCTTCCTCTTAAAAATTATCCTTCACTATTATCCTTTAGTTTGATATTGCAGGGGGACAAGAAATTTTCCTCTTACCTCTAGGTCCTTCTGGCTGGTCTAAGAATTAAATTGACATGAGACAGAATAACAGGAGAAAATCACATAAGGGTTAATAATGTATACATGGAAGAAAGCCAGGAAAACTGAGTAACTTGCCATAATGGCTGAAGCCACCACCTTAAATAGCTAGTGTCAAGAGATCAACTGGGCTGAGAGAGAGAGAGAGAGAGAGAGAGATGAACTGCTAGGCTACTCTGGTAGCCAATTAAATCAACAAATCCAAAATGAAAGAGTTAAGCCTGTAATTACTTACTGTGTTGGTATAAGCAAGAGACTAACACTGGAGAAAATACCAATTACTCTTATTTCATTTCCCCCCTGGAATGGCTCACTGGTTGAGGGTCTTGTGGATCAGCAGAGATGTGGGGGTCTTCAGAGAGCCCCCCCAAAGGCCTCAGTTTATTTTTATGGAAGTTGGGGTCTGGGAGAGGCTTAGGGGGATGGGCTAGGAGTGGGAAAATATGGTGTACTGAGTCAGAGAGGGGAAAAGTGTCTTCAAATTTTTCCCCTCCTCCACCCATAAGGAGTCTTCAGCAGAGGTGCCCGAGGAAGAACTCTGTTGGAGGCCTCAGAGAAAGAGATGTAAGAATGGAGGCTACATGGCTAGGAGTTCAAATATGGGAAGAGCATGCCTGGCTGGAGAGGCTGAGTCCTTGACTGCAGCTGCCCTCAGATACCACAGTGCACTGGCCATGCCCCAGGTCTGGAGTAGGGAAGGCAGCTTTCCCCATGAGGCCAGTTAGGTAAAGCTTTTGTAATTACCCATGGTCAGGCCTGAAAAACTGCACAGAGTGCCTCAGTACATTTGGGCTACTATAACCAAATACCATACACGGGTTGCTTTAAACAACACACATTTATTTCTCACAGTTCTGTAGGTTAGGACTTCAAGATCAAGTTGATTTCAGATTTAGTGTCTCACAAGGGCCTGCATCCTGGTTCATGGATGGCCATCTTCCTGGTTCATGGATGGCTGTCTTCTCACTGTGTCCTCACATGGCAGAGAGAGAGTGGGATCTGTTGTCTTCCTCTTTTAATAAGGGCACTAATTCCATCATGGGGCTCCACCTAATTTTCTCTCAGAGGCCCCACCAAACACCATCAAATTGGGGATTAGGTCTTCAACATATGAATTTTGGGGGATACAAACATTCAGTCTATAGCACACAGGTTTTTAACCAGGAGCTGGACTCCTCAGCTTATGCCTAGTAATTCCAAGGTCTGGAGCCACTACTTGTCTTGTTCTATTATTGGTGTTTCTTATGCTCTCCTTTATGTTGTCACATCTCCACATTAGCGTAGTTATCTTTGGTGTTGAGCTACATATTTTATTTGGAAAGTTATTTGTGGAAATCATTTAAGCCCTAAAATATCTTCTTCCAGTGCTTGAGGGAGGATCTTCCACGTGGAATCTCCTTAACTCAGTGTTAGAAACTGAGATTTTTGTGGGCCCACAAGAGAGCTCAAAGTTGTGTGCAGTCCTTACGAGAGCTTAATTACTTCTGGTTCACCTTTATTCCTAGAGTGTGGCTGTTCAGGATCCCAGTCCAAGTTCCTAGGAAGAGCCCTAGTGGGCTCTGGACCCAAACACGTGTCCCCCTAACCTGTCCCTCTGCTGAAAGTGGAGGTTGGCCACTCATCTACCTCCTCTAGATTTGTAAATGGCCATAAGGCAAAGGCATTTGGAAAATGTCAAGTGCAACTCTCTGGATTTATGTTTTATCTGAGATCTTGGCCTAGCAATTCTGCATTACAATGTTAGATCAAAAACACCTTTCAGGAGATGTTATTCTATAAATGAAGAGAAAGAGAATCCTCACTTTGCATTTTTCCAGTATGCACAAATTTCAATTACTATGGTTTTGTTAAATAACAGCAGTACCCCAATAATGTGGCTCAGATTACAGGCACCACAGTTTTATTAGCTGTAATTGCATGAAGGACCAAGTTCACTGCAGCCTGTTCAGTCTGCAATCACTATATCAACACCAGACACATAACGATCAGTGACCAGTCTTCCCTCAGAGCCTGTCTGTGACTGCTTGATGTGTAGCTGTTATCCAACACACACACACACACAGAGCAAATTGTTTAGTTGTGTTGCCTCCCTGTCTCCTCTAAAAAATGGATGATCAAAAGAGGGAATTGCCCGAGAAGGATAAAAGTGCAACAAAGAAACAAAAACGGCTGATGCTGGAAGTGAACTTGGATGTGATAAGAAGATAGCTTAGCATGGATATGATGACACTGTCACCATGTGAGAGACTGTAGGTGTGTGTCCAGAGGCACTGAGTACAGGGAGCTTATCAACATAAAGGAGGACAGTGTGAGGACATCCTGGGGAAGGGACGCTGGTTTCCATTTTACATTAATGAAATTCTGACAGACATTTCATGACATTGAAAGTGCAAAGGGTAAAATGTTAGAAGCCAATCTAAACTTAAAAAAAAAATATGACAAACCCGCAAGACAGAGAAGAGATACAATGCAAAGAAGGAAGCACTGTTCAGACTACTTTTAATAAGATTTTTTTAAAGAAATTGGACACTTTAATTTTCAATGTTTTACTTACAGTATTTTATGCAGCCCTAAAATTTAGGGGCTTAGAAGTATGACATTTATTATGTTTTCAGATTCTGTGGGTTGAGACTCTTGACAAGGTACAGAGGGGATGGCTTGCTTCTCCTCTGTGATGTCTGGGCATTAGCAGGAAGACTCAAAGACTGGGATGGAGTCACGTGAAGTCAAGTTCAATCCCATTTCTAGGGGTTGATTCTGACTATTTCCTAGGGATTTCATTCCATTTCCCCTCATCGGTTCCACATGGTCTTTCCTCATGGGTGATGCTGGGCTTCTTCTCTGCACAGGAGCAGTATTCCACCATGGCAAGCCAACCAAATCTGTATCATGTTTTTATGACCTAGCATCAGAAGCCATAGAGCATCAGTTAGATCCTCCAATGGGGCAGATTCAATGGGGACCATAGACCCCCACCTATCAGGAGAAACGGTATCAGTTAAACTGTAAGAAGTGCATGTGGAATTAGATAAATTTATTGGTGTGGACACCTTGGTGAAATACATTCTTCCACAAGAGTGGACCCCTCTATGCACCCTGAACTATTTGCTGGATAAATACTATAACCACTTTGAAATCTATGTTACCAGGACCTATTTCAAAAACTTATAAAATTTGTGAATTTATGACCTCAGGGTCCAACCCCCTTTCCCCTGCTGACTCTTATTAGACACCATATCTCCTTTCTGAGGTGACACACTCCTACTTTCACTGTAGGCCATAAAGCAATTCTAGAGGGAGTCTGTTTGTATTTGAGTATAAACAGAAGTTTGTATTTTTAATTTATTAGGGAACCTGGGATGGTTTCCAGTTTCTAGCTGGTGAACACGACCCTTTGTCCTTCTTGCCATACATATGTTATATACACAAGGCTTTATTTTTAAACCCTGGATCCATGTCTTATTGTATTTTTAAACCCATACCCCTATTGTTCAATGTTCACTTGCTTCTAGTTTTCCAGTGTGATATACATAAAGTGAATATTCCTTTAGGTATGCCTTTGACAATACAAAATCAGGCTCTTTTAATGAGTTTCACACAAAGTGAATTTTACACATACTGTGGGTGTTTCTGCAAAGGAATTAAAATTTGCCTATGAGAAGCATCCCTCTCTTGATCTTCATTCTGGAATAGAAATCTCCTCTGTGATGGTCTGGCAGTATTTCCACCCTGGCTGCACATTGGAATCACAAATGCCAAGACCCCATCCCAGGTCAATTTAATCAGAATGGCTGGCTGTAAGTCTCAGGTGAAGGTATTTCTAAAAGGGCTTTCAGGTGATCCTGATGTACAATCAGAGTTGAGAAGTCCTGTGCCGGTGCCCTGGAATACTGAATCCAACCCCTACTTATCAGGAGGACTTAGTGGTAACCAATCACTTTATGTCTCTGAGGACAAAATTTCAGTTACAAACTAAAAGGAGGATTTGGGCACAACAATCTCAAAGGCTTTTAGGGACCATGAAAGGTGGTAACTCTGTGCTCTGTGCAGAAGCCTGGTATAAGATATTAGGGATATTTTCCGTGATAAAACTGAAGAGTGCTTGCCCCACCAAAAGTCACTTAAATCTTCCTCTTCCTCCTTCTAACATCGCAACACCTGATCAAAACATCTCTGAAGCCAAATTTGGCTCTTGACTCCTGGATTAGATGACTATCTAGGTCGCTTCTAGATTCAATACTCTCCACAAACTGAGGTCCTTCAATGTAGGGAGTAGATGATTACACCACAACATTGCTTACACAAGGGGGGAGAGTTTGGGAGACAATCAGACTCAAGAGAAAGTGCCCAATACATTTGCAAAAGTGATTTCCATATATTTTCATTTAATTTGGTCACTTTCTAAGAAATGAAACAGAAAGTAGAGACTGGCAGGCACTTGGGTTCACATATTTTTACTGGAAGATAGAAATCTGGACTTCTCAAAAGTAAGAACTAAAGAAAATAAAAATTTGTCTTTCTATGCTGATAAATATCTCTGTGCAGACCTCCATGAACATTATTTTCCCTGTGTGTGCACACGTGTGTGTGTGTGTGTGTGTGTGTGTGTGTGTGTATGTGCGTGCTTAACTAAGAAAAGTACAAGGCAAGGCCTGCAGGTACATTTGGAGGGTGGTATACCCATGAGGCAGGGGCGGATTTCTGGGCCTTGAGGGCAGTGGGTTGCGAGCCTGATTCAAGCTAATGTATCATTGTCCTCTTTCATGTCTAGAGCTCTTCTCACACTTTGAAAAGTTGCCCACTTTTGCTTATCCAATCTTATTCTCTAAAAAGTACTTCAAATACAGAGCCATAGATTTTTGATGTTGTTAATGCAGAATATGGGTCAAATGTAGACTTGTTCTATGTTAGCTCAATGGAATACTAAAAATAGATATTTATGAAAACTGTTTCCAAGGTCACATCTTATATTCTCTCCTAGAATGACTCTCCTTTAATCTGAAGGTTCTAAACATAAGGTTTATTTCTACATACTAGCAATGAACAATCAAAAATGATATAAAAATGTCCTTTACCATATATCAAAAAATATGAAATACTTGAGGATAAATCTAAGAAAAGATGTAAAAACTTGCACATGGAAAACATACAAGGCATTGCAAAGAAAAATGTTTAAATAAATGGAAAAAATACACATACTTTGCTCATGGGTTGGAAGACTGAATATTTTTAAAATGTCATTTCTTCCCAAATTGATCTACAGATTTGAGGTAACCTCAATCCAAATCCAGACAGATTTTTTTGTTAGAAATTTAAAAATTCATTCATAATTTATATTAATATACAAAGAATCCAAAATGGCCATAACAACTTTGAAGAATAAAATTGGAGGACTAACAGCACTTGATTTCAAGATTATTATAAAGTTAATTGTCAAGACAGTGTGATATTTACATTGCATGTGTAGACAAATAGACCAGACATATACTGAACACTGATTTTCAAAAAAAGTTGCAAAGGCAACTCAATGGAGAAAAGATAGCCATTTGAATAAATGGTGCTGGGACCGTTAGATATCCATATGCAAACACAAGGACTTCAATCCATGTCTTGTACTACATTAAAAAAATGAACTCAAAATGGACCATAGACCTAAATGCAAAACATAAAAGAATAAAACATCTACAAGAAAATTAAGGAGAAGTTCTTTGTGATTTTGGATTAAGTCTTAGATATGGCACCAAAAGCACAATCTACAAAAGAACAAATTAATAAATTGGGATTTATCAATATTAAAAACTTCTGCTTTTTGAAAGACACTATAGAGAGGATGAAAAGACAAGTCACAACCTGGGGAAAAAAATTTGCAAATCTTATCTCTGATAAAGAACTTGTACTCAGAGTATATACAGAACTCCTCAAACTTGATAAGCTGTCTGTGCCAGTCTCAGCCTATCAATAACCAGTGTTGTGGTGAGACCAGCCCTTGTGGTTCTCATTGTGATTGCAAGATGCGCTTCAGCAATAACCATCAGGAAACTTTGAAAGACTAAATGTTTAATGCTCACAGGACCTGGAAATTACACAGCACACCTGGGGCCACACATCAAGGCTTTGGTTAGAGAGAGACAGAGAATGCGCCCGGGGTTCTGTTTTTATTGGGGTGGAGGATGGGATTCTAGCTTTCACAGGCTCACTCTTTATCCATGAATTTAAAACATAAGAGTGAGAATTTAAAGCATGAGAAGAGAGAAAAAGAAAAAAAAAACCCAAGCGGCCCAAATGGCCAGTTATCTAAATCAACTAAGATCTCTAAAAGACAGGAGGCTCGGTGGGAGGAGGTGGCCTGGCTCTTTATTGAGTCATGTGGCTGACACATGACTCAATGTTTATTCGATATAGCCATCTTTGAAGTGGATGTCTCTCTGAAATGGATGTCTCCACAATCAAAGCTTAAGTCAGGGACTTGCATTACAAGAAAGAAAGAAAAGACTCTCAGGGCTTCCGCTGAATACACCATGGAAGGGGAGAAAATATTTTCAAATAATATATCTGCTAAGGGTCTAATATTCAGAGTATATAAAGAACTCTTACTACTTGTAATGGTTAGTCTTCTGTATCCATGTGACCCGGTTATTTAATCAAACACATCTACAACCAGTTGACTTTGGAGGACCAACTTCCAGAAATGGGGCAAGGTAAGCAGCTGTGATTTCACTGTGGGGAGGTGTGGGTGTGGAAATCGGAGACCCCTTGTTCACAAATCTCTCTGGCCCTATCATTTTGGTCTTACATTCATTGGGTGAGTTAGGTACACAGAGCTGGGGATCCCATCACATTGGCAGTTGGGTGAGGGGGTGGCATCAAAAACACCTTCCTGGAGGAGGAGCTATTTCAACCCAGCTGTGAGAACAGGCAAGTTCTGGATGGAATTGGAGGGAAGGAGGGTTCCAGTGTGAGCAAAGACCCCCAAACCAGCTCCTTGCTCCTCTCCCCACCTCCCACTGAGCCCCTGTGGGGTCCCCCACCCAGGTTCTATCTGTATCCTATCCTTCCTGTGTCCCAACAATCAAACTAATTGTGGAGATTCAGCTGCTCCGGGAGGCCTCAAATTGATACAACATTGAACCCGAGGAGCAATTTAGGTCCTGGTTCCAGGCCATGGAGCCCCTTAGGAAGGATGAGAGATGAGGTGGGGGAGGAGTTGGGTGAGGGCAGGGTGGACTCTCTCTGATGGCCAGCTCCAGAGCTTGTGACTGTGGCTCCCTCATCAGCCCCAGATCTTGTTGCATGGCACCCCCTGTGTCACTGCGACTCCAGCTGCTGGCAGGCTCTGGGAGGGACACCTGATGTGTGGCTCCTGGCGCCTCACAGCTCCAGTCTGTCCTGTAGCTAAAGTTTGTCATGCCAGCTGGGGTCTCCATTCCAGTAGGCCAGCAAGATTCAAATGTTCTTCAAGGTGAAGAAGTACCCGCCACCTGCCAGCTCAGGGCTGAGTGAGTGTCCGGACTGGCAGTGGCTGAATCCAGGGGCTCAGTAAATATTTGGGGTAGGCATGGTCCTGGGGAGTCAGACAGCCAGTGCTGGGATCCCAGCTCCACTACTAAGCAGTCCTTTGACAGGCGATTCCCTTCATCTTTCTGGGACTTGGTTTCCTCCTCTGTGAAATGGGTGATGCTAAATGACAGCTCCCATGTCAGGGATAAATGAGGTGTTGATTGAGCACTCAGCACAGAGTTTGGAGCACACAGTGCAGTGGGGCCAGGGAGGTGGGCCATGAGAGAGAGGAGGCACTGCAACAATCAGTCTCTTCTATACAGTCACCAGACCACCAGCACAGAGCCTGAACCAGAGGCAGATCACACTCCTGAGACCAGATCAAGTGCAGCCTCTTCCTCAGCAGCAGGGACACAGCTAGGACACTCGGAGTGCATTGGGTCAGCTCCTCTGACCCTGATGAGAAGGAGAACATTGTAGGCCTTTTCCTGCTGTCCCTGAAGCCCAAGAGAGAGGGGACGACCTGCTCTAACTCCCTGACATCTCTACCCCAGCTCCTATGTACCTATAGTGGAGGGGAAATGGTTACTTGTTGTTAATAATAAATATTAGATTTAAATATTATATTAAAATCCTGTTTATTTTACAGCCTGGGAGTGATGGTGTGGTTCTTCCACTTCCTGTGCCCATGGAAATGTACACAGAATCTCACATTCCCCTTGAATTAAGGAATCTTGCAGGGTCTCAGCTTATTGTATGTGGGAGAAGGGAAAAGAGCCAGCCCCGCTCCCCAGCTGCTGAAGGACATACCCAAGCCCTCCTTTCTCAGAGGACAGGTTCATTTCAGTGTGGTTCACATGATCCAGGAGAAGAGACAGTCCCTCAGAACTCCTGGGATTTAGAGTTTGGAGATAGTTTCACAGGCAGAGCAACAACCACTGAAAATGGGTGTCCTTAAAAATTGCACTTACCTAGATGATGTCCTGCCCTAGGAGATTTGCTGCTTTTCCACAGCTTTGGAGCAAGAAGGAATGTTTTCTGCTTCTCTTGTTGAGGTTCCTTTTGACAAAATATTAGAAACTCATAGTTTTCTATTTCAAACTCTGGATTGCACAGCAAGTGTGGGAAAGCTTATAAAAATCTTTATGTGGAAAGAACAAGACCAGAGGAAGGTCATTGGTAGATGGGCTAAGGGCAGGCAGGACTTTCTCTCTTCAGGCCCCTTCTAGGGGATCTGTGTTTACCCTTATTTAGATCTGAATCCTCCTGGGATCCTGGTCCATGACTCCAAAGTCCTTTTCCTGCTTGTTTTATATCCAGAGAGGAAGATTTGTGATGCAGCATTTAGGACTACAGCTGGGCTTCATTCCATAAACATCACTGCTCCCTGTGAAGTAAAATTTCCAGCATCCCTGCACTTCCTTAAACAAGTCTTTTCAGAGCAGAAATTCTCCAGAAGGCCGCCAGCCTCTCTGTCAGATACAGTGTGACCACATCTCCCTGGTTGGGTCTGATGGATCATGGGTGAGCCCTGGTTTGCCTGGATAATGGGCCATAATCCTGGCAAGGGAAAGATCAACACTCTTCCTTGCTGCCCAGAGTGAGTCATCTGGGCTCATGTGGTTCTGTGGTCCATTGTCTCAGATAATCACCAGTTTACACACTCAGTCTTGTTATTTACTGACTCATCCTAAAGGGGCTGCTGGGCTGGAGCCCATACAGTATGCAGCCCCTGGGATGGTTGTGTTCTTCTCCTGTTGGGAGCTTTGAAAGATGAGGTGTGAGAGGGGTGTGGGTGTGGGTCCAGAAGGGGATGCCACCAAACTGATGATCCATAGATGTGCATGAACCCAGACTTACCAATTGAAATACTGAAATGCTTCCCACCTGGGAGGTAAACAGACACAACTCTGACCTCACCCCAAGAGGAGGGTGACCAGGAGCTAAAGGGTTACCACCTGGCATTTTGAACATCTTCCCTTGGAAACAGCCTGTAAGACAAGGGCCAGATGAATTGCTTGGCACTTCTGAGTTATCCCCCACTTCCTGATGGCTGGAGGTGTCACCCAGACATATAGCAGGCTGGACTCCTCCAGAGAGGCCTTCTCAGGACAGCCAGCAGCTGTGGATAAATCCTGGTTCCCGGCAGCCCAGGCCCTTCCTGACAGGACACAGTCATCCAGGAATGTGATTTGCTAAAGGAAAGACTGGGAAGACTGTACTTTCCCTCCAAAGAGAAAGAGAAGTGCCAGGTCCCAGGGTTAGTCCAGGGCCTGGAGGAAGACATCGTGTCCCAAGGGTTTCTCCTGCAGGACTGTGAGGCTCCTGAGAACAGACCCAGCATGTAGCAACATTTAATGTCTTGGGCTAACCATATCCAGAGGAGGGACAATTTATTATACCTTTGGGCACCCACTGGCCAAAATACACTGACAGTCACCCAGAACAGACCCATGTTTGCAGCGAGGGTCACATATTAATTTTTTTATGTATATATTCTAATCTCCAAAATTTTTTGGTTCTTTTTTGTTTCCTGCTTTTGAGCTTTTCCTTTTGCTCTTGGCCTGTTTCCATCATTTCATTAAATTGTTTATCTGTGTTCTCTTGTAGCTCTTTGAGCTGCTTTTGAATGATTATTTTGGGACCTTTTTCCACTGTACACTAGGGCAGTTTAATTTTAGCTTGTGTTCCTCACCTTTTGGTCCATGTTAGAGTCAACTGACTGAACAGACTGTCAGAGGTCTCTGTACCCCCTCGAGACACAACATTGACTAGAAAGCCTCTGTTTAGTGGGGCCAAATCAATGCATTCCCTTGAATCCAACTGTGTGTTCCTTCCAACACTATCCCAAACCCTTACTGTCCTATTTCTTCACAGTTTTCCTAGGTTTCTGTCTGTGTGAACTGGGAAAAGGATGCACTTATTTTGGTTGGAGCACAATTCTTATGGGTCCCCTCTTGTACCTCAGGCTTTGGGGCCTGCTGAGAGTTGAGTTCACCTCAATGGATCCTTGGTCTAGAAGCCAAGGAGGCTGTAGGTCCTGAGGAGGATCAGCAGTGTCTTGCCAGGCAATGACCTCAGGATAGACAATGACAGGATCCTCAGGAAAAGCAGAGATAAACTCCTCAGACAGGAGGAGGAGGGCTGCTTCTATTAAAGCTGACTCTGCACAATTTTGGAGTCTAATGTCCCAGCTGAGTCAGGAACTGCCTGTACATCCCCATTCTAATTTTCAGGACCCCATTTCTTTTAAATCAAATCCATCATCTTCACTGCTGTGTGGATGGGAATTCAATTTGTGTTGTAATTCAGCCACTTGCAGGAAGAATTGTGAGTTAGGTTTTCAGAAATCTCAGCTCTTAGCTACAGGAAGTAACTGTTTATTTCAGTGAAGATATAGAAACCTCAGGCCAGTTATGGTGCTTGAGCTGAGCTGGGAAGTTGACACCCTAAGCTCATATTTTCCTTCTTCCTTTAATCTTGTGCAATCAGGAGTACTTGTGAATTTCATTACATTTGTTAGTTTGTCAAAAATGATCTAAATATCAAGTACATGGTCACCGAGAACCTTGCCTCTTATAAATACTTGGTTAGGAATATCCGGTGGTGATATTTTGTATATCTCTGTTGCCACATCCTCTGCCATGAACTATCAGTGCCCTCTTTAACAATGAAAATAAGAGAACCAATTCCAGAGACCCTAGAACCATTTCAGAGAACACAACTTTGATTCTGTTCCTCTGGAACCATCCTCAGTACCAAAATCTGTATTAGAGTTTTCCAGAGAAAAGGAATATATATATATTTATAGCATGAACATATACATTTGTATCTCCATACCTACAGTCATACAGAGGTTAATGACAGGGACACATTCTGAGAAATGCCTCATTAGGTGATTTAATCATTGTGTGAACATCATAGAGTGTACTTACACAAATCTAGGTGGTGTAGCCTACTACACTCCTAGGCTATATGGTACTAATCTTATGGGACCACCGTCATAGATGTGGTCTGTCATTGAGTGAAATGTCATTATGGGGCACATGACTGTATATTTATGTGTATGTATATGTAGTTACACAGAGAAAAACATATAAAGAGATTTATTTCATGGAATTATTCTTTGATAGTGGGAGGTGGCATGTTGGAATCATAGGGAAGCCCAGCAGACTAGAAACTCAGCAGGATTTTAAACTGTCATCTGACATAATTTTTTCTTCACCAGGAAATCTCAATTTTTCCCCTTACGAGTTTCAACTGAGTAGCTAACACCCACCCACACTCTCAAGGCAATGCCCAAGTCCCTCAGAAACAGCCCTCTTAGCCCATAAGTAGCCCATGTCCCCACCCCTTCTCATGTTGCACAATAACCAGTGGGCAGACAGTTCCAAACACAGGACTTGGATCTTGGCCAGTATCTGGGCTCCAGAGGAGGGGCGACAGGGGAGCTCAGGCCAGAGACCCTATAACCCAACCCTCTCTGATGACAATGGGGAGACTGAGACCCACCTGGAAAATTATCCCCATGTCTTCAGATGGTGAATCGAGGGGCTCTGCAGGGCAGAGGCAAAGGTATTTAGTGAGAAGAAATTCCTGAGGACTTGGCACTCCTGGTGAAGGGAAGAGAAGGAGCTGTGAGGGGAAGCTAGAGCCCTGCTTCCTCTGGTTTCTGTTCCCTCATGGACTTCTCCTGTCCTGGATGAGTCAGGTGTCCAGGGAAACTGGAGGCAGCACCCCTGGGACCAGATCAGTGACATTCCCTGGAAGGAGGATTTGAGCTCAACCCAAGGAAGGAGCCCAGAAATGAAGTAAGCTTGTCATCACTGGGACTGGGAGACAAGGTCAGCATGGCCCTAGCAGGAGGGCCCTAGGGACCACAGGGCTCAGACCACAGATTCAATCCTGAGAGCTGAAAAAGGGAAGAGGCAGTTCCCATGACTCCAGAGATGGACGCTCTGGGCCTCTCATATATTTCCTTGGTCACATAGATCCAGAGCTCCACCACCCTGGCCCTATCCTGGGCCATAATGCTTGGGTCCCTGAGGCAGGTAGTGATGATGCAGTTGGCCACAATGTTGAAGTACATGATGGTGGCATGGATGGTGGGCACAAGGTACTCATTTTCCCTGTCATCCCACAAGAACTAGAAGATGTGCAGGCAGTGGGAGAGCACCACATTCATGACCAGCTCCTGTGGAGGATGGGGAGTGTGACCCTGCCCTGCCACACCCCAGCTTAGCATCCACAGTCCCCCACACTCCCGGGCAGGGTCAATGGTCAGAGCTAGAGCTCAGGAGGCTGAGGATGTGGTCTGAGACTTGTGGGAGGCCCTGGGTTTTGTGTATGTCCACTGAGGGTGCCCAGCACAGGATGACCCAGGACACAGTACTGTGTGGAATGGAAGTGGCATTTACTCCCAACAAAGTCTCACTTCACCAAAGCACCAGAACCCGGTTGTCAACTGCGCATCTCAAGGGGCATCTTCCTCCCAATCTGATCTCCCCTCTCAGATGCACATTCCCCTGAGGCAGCAACAACCACGGGCTTTGTTTGTTTTCCACCTACTAAAGTACGCGTCAGTTGTCTAATAAGTGCTGAGACTGTCAAGGTCTCCTGGGCAAACGGGTGATCAACCCAAGGACCTGGCAGCAGTTCAGTGAGCTCCCCTCCCCCACTAAAGGGCCAGACTCTGCCCAATTTCCACCCTGTTCCACCTCATTCATCTGCACAGCCACTCTGCACACCAGGTGCTCATAGTGTCCATCTCTACTGTCCATGTGAGGACTCTGAAGGCTTCAGGGTTAAGAAAGTTGCCCAGATCACAGGGTTGATAAGTGGGGGAGCTGGAGTTTAGACACAGATCATCGAATTCCAGATCAGGGAATGGCAGGTCTGGGGAGCTGGTGGCACAGGGAAGGTCGGCCCCACCACCCTGCAAGCCCCACTGCTAATCGCATCCATCAGAGTCAACCATTCTGCCACCAAGTGGGGAGGGAAATCCAAGAGGTTAGGCTTCTCCCTCAGAAGGTTCCTGATGGTCACAGCACAGAGACAGGTGGGCTCTGGAGCTGGATCTGGCTCTGTTGTTATTTCTTCTGATGCAAGTGGAATTCACATTAGGGCCCATGGTCCCTCTGGCTCCATCTCAGGAGCTGTCACTGGGACTGAAGTTGAGGTTGGCACTTGGTCCAGCCCTAGAGGGGCTGATGCAGGTGACTCTGGCTCCAGCTCTAGCACAGGTGGTGGAGCTAGAACTGAAGCTGGCTCTCGCTCAGGAGCTGGCCTTAGCTCTGGTTCTGGAGCTGGCAGGAGCTCTGGAGCTGTCACCAGAGCAGGATAAAGAGAAGTTCCTCCCACATACCTGACCTTCTCTGTGTCTTTCCAAAGGCAGGAAAGACTCCATCGTCTTCAAGGGAACTCCAGCCCTTGAACCCCAGCACAGATAATCTTGTCAGACTGAAGTCCCTTCACCTTCTAGTTCTGCCTCAATGGGCTCTAGATGTTCGAGCTGAACCTGGAGATGGTGAGCATGGGCCTCCATGTCTGAGCCAGGCAAATTGACATGTACATTTTGGCTTGAAATAGGAAAAGTTCAGGGGCTTCCAGAAATTCTACATGTGGTCCACCCAGGTTCCCAACATATAAAAGATGAAGCTCAGGGGAGGAATTTGGGCTGCAGAGTCAGAGGCCTGCCCTTTCCTTCCACACTGCCTACCCAAAGCACCCTTGTTTGAGCCTGGGGGGCCCATGCCTGCCCCTTCCATCCAGGGGAGAGCCCCATTCCAGCCCCGACTGCAGTGTGGCCATACTGGCAGTGGCAGGCTTGCTCATCCAGCAGGTGCAGCACAGAGTCTGTGTGAATTTCTTCTTCCCACTGAGACTCCTCTCTAAATGGGCCTGGACACAGCCACCCAGCCTTCCATGCTCCTGGGCAACTGGATTGAGGACTGAGGAAGATTTGTGAGCAGGTTGCCCACACACCTCCTGTTCTGGGCCTGGTGGTGGTGGTCAGAAGGGTTGGAGGTGGAGAAGGGGAGGCAGAGCAAAATGGGACTGTGGTGGGAATATTCCCCTTGAGCACAACTCATCCCAGCCTCCCCTCTTTTCCCCAGGGGTCCCGGGACCCCACCCACAGCTCTCTTTGACTCCTGTCCTCCTGGAGTGGAAGCCTCCAGACCTCAGCCCTCATAGGAACCAACATAGGAGATGTTTTATCTGGAAAGCTGGTACCAGGGAATCTACCACCTCCTCCACTATGCCTGCATTGGGGGTCAGCATCCTGCCGGCCTCATCCAGGAAGAGGATTGACTCCATTTCACACCCAGTGGACAAGGAGGGACATCTCATCAGTGGCATCACCGTGAGCCACCAGGAGGATAAGGGTCTGAAGCTTCTCAGCTTCAGAAACTCCCATTAATTTAGGGACTTGGGCAAGAGGAGGGACATGAGGGCCCACACAGAAAAAGGTTCTAGGCTTTAAAATCATAACTTGATTTTAGGGGGAGATGACAAACAACTGGGACCTTCAAGGCTTTGCGTTAGCTGAGAAAAAATAGCACATCCCTGTATTAATAGCCTGTATTAAGAGCATTATCCCAGTGAGTCATCAACAAACTTCCACATTGTAGACATTGGGAAACAGAGGGCTTGGGATTTCAACTGGCTGCTCAAGATCACACAGGTCAGAATTGAGACCTTTCCGTAGCATGGGCTGCATGACATTCCCTCTCAACTACCTGAGGCTTTGTCTGCTCTTGACAGGGAGGGGAAGGCTCTGGGAAAACCACATTCATTGGAGGACCCTAGTGGAGATTCAAGATTCCAGTCTGGATTCTGGGTCCACCCCAGTCATCTCAGGGTCCTGGGTGTGGAGACCCCTCTGTGGGCACTCTTACCCCAGACCATTGTTGGCCACTCTCGGTCGCCTGATGCACCTGCCACTTGTCTAATGAGATGGAGTAGTTGTACCCATTGACCAGCCCCTTGATGATGTCCTGAGTGAAGCTCTTGAAAGACAGAGCCCAGGCCCAGTCCAGTAGGCATCAGGGGCCTTCCACCCAATCAGTGGTCCTGTGTTATGTAGACCTAGCAAACTAACACAGTCTATGAGAACACACTTAACACTTTCCCTGCACCACCGGTGAAATGTCAACACAATTGAATCATCTGAAAGTCCAAAAACATTGACAGGCTGACTGGCTGTGGCAAATGACCTCCTTTTTTGGGATCTTAGGAAATCACATAAAGCCACAGCTCCTGACTTGACAGGGCTACAATGATTTGATGTGTTCTGTCTGATCACAAGTTGCAGAGAAATGTATAGAACCAAGTAATCTCATCCCACCCCCTCCCCTGTGTATAAATTTCCCTATGGAGTGTGATAATTTGTGAGGCTCAGAAAAGGTCTGCAAGGAGAGTGGGGCTGACTGCTCCACAGGATACCTAGCTGGGTAGTTAAAACAATCAAAACAGCACAAAATGCTAAGATAGTCATGGCCTCATGAAAAGTGAAAACAACATTAAATACTTTCTCTACTATTCCAACAAATATGTGAAGAGTGTAGTTCTACTTCAACACATAGGGAATGGGTTATGTGTGGAGGTCCAGATTCCTTTGGGAGCCCACCTGTGAGACACTCAGGTGGGAAAGCCTTGAGAAGGACCCAGGGGAATCCCCAGATTTGAATCTGGTTTCTGGGCCCAACCTGATCATCTTGGGTACTTGGGTGTGGAGACCTCTCTGCAGCCGTTCTCACCTCAGATCAGTACTGGATGGTGTTGGTGGCCTGGTGCACCTGACCCTTGTCTAGGGAGTTAGAGTAGTTGAACCCATCTGCCAGCTCCTCGATGATGTCCTGAGTGGAGTTCTCCAAGGAATGTCCGGGAACCAGGCCAGAAGGAATCAGGATGCTGACTGGACTTTGCCACTGGGGAAACTGGCAAGAGAAATTTCCCTCAGTTTTGGCACAGAGGGGCATCTGCAAATAAGTCTGGTCAGGGAGGGAATGAGAGGAAACCTCTAGGGCTCAGGTTACACGTGATTAGAGGAGCTAACCTTCTCATGCTGCCAGTTATGACCTGAGGTATGAGCATGACACATTCACCAGGCTTCCAAGACAGAACCACCTGCTCCTGCCCAGGAAGGGCATGCACCTCATCCCCTGCCTTCCCCACTCAGTACATACACACACACAATGAGGAGCCAGGGTTGTGGGGCTGCTCAAGTGGTTTCAGAGTTGTGGCCCGCTCTGCACTGACCTGCCCTGGGATGCCCTGTGTTACCTTTGGGTGCCTCCTGATAAATGGCCAGTGGCATCAGGGGTGAGGGCTGAGCGAATGTCTACAGAAACCAAAATGTCTCTTGCTCTGGCCTTTCCTTAGCCCAGAGCCTTTGAAATTTGGGACACAACAGTTGCATATCTTGTTCTCTGGTGGGCCTTCAGTCAACTGAGCTTGACAAGGGGCTGTGGGAGACTGGTGACCAGAGTTCTAAGTTCTGTTGGGGCCTATCACCAAGGAAATGAGGTGACTTTTTCAAGATTCCATTATCTGGGCCCCCTCCTTCAGTCAGACTACCCAATGCCCCCTCTGGGCTGTTACACCCTCCTCCCCCATGTCACCTCCTGAACTGTACACAATGAGTGAGCAGAGCCCTGCCCACAGTTCCCTGGAAATGTAACTAGGGTCCTAGCTTTGAGGAGATAGAGCTGAATACCCACCTCCTTTTTCTTACCAGCTCTCTGTCCTGGAAAACTCATTGTGTCTCTCAGGTCCTCCCCAGTCTGCCAACTTGCACTGTGGGGATCAGGCTGGAATCTAGTTCCTACGGACATCATCAGCTGGATGTGAGATAATATCTATAACACCTATGTGTCATGTCATGTGTATCCAAGGCACAAACTTAGCGATGGAAGAATTACAAGAAGGGGTGGCATGGGACTCCACGTGGGACCCCATTGCTGGAACAGGCCTGAGTTCCAGCAATGTGATATTGGAACAGTTGCTTCTAACTTGGCTTCATTTGAATGTCAGAACCATGAGGGGGTGAATGAATGAAGCTCAGACACGGTCATCCTCAGGATGAAAACCTGTCAATTGTTTCCTGCTATATTTACAATGAGACCCAATTGCCTCCTCTCAGCCTCTGAGGTGGGCAGTCTCCACAATGGCTCCCAGTGATTCCTGCCTGTGGCATACACATTCCTGTGTGACCACTAAATGGTGAGTGCTGGGTTCTACCAATGGAATTCAGCCAAAATGATGGGGTGCCATGTTTGATTTTAGTTACAAAAAGTCTCTCACTTCCTTCTCACTTTCTCTCCCATTTTCTGCTTTTCTCTGTGTTTCTGAGTCTCTCTATCCCTCTCTGTAATATACCTGAACTGGGGGAAAAACAGACATTTTGAGCTGCCCTAAGTAGAGGCCGGCATGGGAGAGAACCGAGGCAGTGCCCAGGCCAACAGACAGAAAGGAACTCATCCTCTGTGTCCAAACTGTATCCTGAATCCATTGAGTGAGGTTGGGAGCAAATCTTCTGCCAGTAGAGCCTCAGTTGAGGCTGCAGCCCCAGCCTGTGAAACATCTTGAACAGAGGAACCAAGCTAATCTGTGCCTGGATTCCTCATCCACAAAACTTGTGAGATTTAAATATTTGTAGTTTTAAGATGCAGGGTATTGGGGCAATGTTTCCAGAGAGGAAGGAATACTAATAGTCTGCCAAGGCCCAAGACCTGTCCCTGCCCTCCTCCCTATGCTCCTCTCTCCTCCCAGGCTCCTGACATCCACACTGGACACCTTTCTAATCCCCTCTGGCCAAACTCACTTCTGCCTGCGAGTCTCTGCACCAGTAGTGCCTTCTCCCTGACACACTGTTCCCAGAGTTGTGCAGGGCTGGCTCCCTCTTTTCATCCTGTTCCCAGCAAATGTCACCCCAGTGAGGCCTTTCTGACCCTGTCACTGGTGACTTGCCTGCTCTCCCTCACAGCCCCCTGCTGTGTTTCACACCAGCACTTGCCCTTTTCCTTCTTATATATTTGATTTGGTGCTTTTGTCCACCTACCCTCCAGACTGTGAGCTTTTTGCAGGCAGGGACCTCTTCATCATTTTCAGCCCTGCCCTTAGGCCCACCCAGGCACCTGGCACAGGGTGAGTGCATGGTGCACAGTTGCTGGATGGATGAATGGGAAGGTCTGGGAGCTCGCCTCCCTTTTAACCAGCCGGACTGCAGAGATTAAGACTAGTAACAGGAGTCTCATGTTGTTTCTGATGCAGGAGGACAGCCAGAATGAACTCTACATGACTCTTCCTGTTCCAATTGCTCCAGTAAAGCTCAGTGGGCACTACTGACACAGCAGGCTGCCTGGTGGCTGGCACTCACACTGCAGCCCAGGCAGGAACACCTGCAAAGAAACTGGCACTTTTGTTTGGGTGTCCTCGAGGCTGTGGCTCTCCAGAGTCCCAGGGGCAAAGGAGCAGGACCTACAGGCTCTGAGGACAGTGCCAGTGAACTTGGAAGCCTCCATGTCTCCTCTTTTCTGTCCAACCCTGTTTTGTCCTCTCTACTCATGAGTCATCCCCATCTCAACCCAAAGAACCCCCCACATCCAAATGGACAACTTGAGAGTCCAGAAAAGACTGATCATGTCCCTAGACCCCAGTCTTGGTATACAGTACTCTGGAACATTCTTTCCTATCCCAAGTCCTCAACCACCCAAGCCTCTCTCTGCTCTAAAGGACCTCCAGGGAGTGGAAAGCATTTTCCAAGGCATTCAGAGCCCAGTGAGTCATCGATGCACAGAAGGCTCCCTAGCACAGGGTGACATTAGGGGAACACCAACCAGTCAGCCAGGCCTCATGTCCAAGACTGGGCAGGCAGAAAGGACTATGTGCCAGCCTGAAGACAGTTTGGGCATGTGAGCCCTGTCTTGCCATGCACACATGCACAATATACCAAAGCTCTGTTCACGAGGTGTGTCTCAGTGCCCTTGACCCCAATCCCACCCCCGTCACTCCTTCTATTCCCAATAGAAGAGGACATGGTGGCAGTCAGGCAAAAGCTTCAGATATCAGAATCTCACAGTCTGCCTCCACACCTGCGTCTGCCACTTCACACGAGGGGATTTGGCCCAGAGAAGGGACCTGTCTGTCCAAGGTCACACAATGGTCCAATGGCAAAACTCCTACTTTAGTTAAAATTAGATTTGGCTACATTGTCTAGAGGATCCTAAATAGCTGCACAAACAGAAGACAGTTGTTTCTTTCTCATACAAAAGAGCCCTAGAGGCAGGCAGTACAAATTAATCCCAGTCTCCTCACAGTCCCACACCAGACTTCTAGTCACATATCACTGGCCTGAACTTCCTGTGGTCACTCTTGGCTCCAAGAGAAGCCGGCAATGTGATCTTTTAGTTTGTTGAATTCCTTCCTGAAAGAAAACTGATTCTGTTCTTAAGGTTGAGGGAGAGTGGAAACCACCAGTGCCCTCTCCCCGCACTAACCTTCAGGTTGAAGAGGAGGAGATGATGAAATTGTCAGACAAATCAGGCACTTGTTCACATACCACAGCCTGTCTTTTCTAGTATGCATTCATTCACAGAGAAAACAGAGTCTTGCTTCCAAACTAGGATATATGACTGGGATTCCTGCTTTCTGTTCCCAGCAGAATGATCAGACCCACCGTGTGGCTTCCATCTTCCTAAACTTTGTCAGTAGATCTGAGCAGATCCTTTCTCATTTGTGAATGGAGTGGGGCAGGTCTGAGGTTGTGGAGACTTTTAGGCAACCACACATTCCTAAAAACCTGAGTCAAAATTGAATCCTTGTGTATCACAGAAATACAAGGCTTTGAGCCCACCATATATTCTCCATGGAGACATCAACTCAACATGCTTAATATTATTAGTTAAAATAATCCACACCAAATAAAACTGATTATGGTTAAAATCAGAATTATACAAAATCTGGTATTTTATCATTGTGATTTTGCATTTTACCATTGCACATGGTAAAATTTATCATTGACTATACACTGATAGAAGAAAAAATACATTTTGATCTACACAGCACAAAAAAAAATGATCAACAAAATGAAAACACAGCATATGGAATGGGAAAAATATTTGTAAACCATGTATCTGAGAAGGGGTTAATATCCAAAATAGATGAAAAACTCATACAGCTCCATAGCAAAAAAAAAAAAAAAAACCCAAATAATCCAATTAAAAAATGGGCAAAGGACCTGAATAGACATTTTCCCAAGGCAGATACACGAATGGCCGTCAGGCAGGTGAAAAGGTGCTCAGCATCACTAATCACAAGGGAAGTGCAAATGAAAACACAATGAGCTAGCATCTCACATCTCTTCTAATGGAGACCATGAAAAGACAAGAAATAACAAATGCTGGTGAGGAAGTGAGCAAAAGGAACCCTTCTGCACTGTTGGTGGGATTGCAAATAGGTCCAGCCACTATGGAAAACAGTATGGACGTTCCTCCAAAAATTAAAAACAAAGCTATTGCATGATCAACCAATTCCACTTCTGGGAATATATTTGAAGACAATCAAAACACTATATTGAAGAGATGTCTGCACCCCCATGTTCATTGCAGCATTACTTAGAATAGCCAAGACATGGAAACAAGCAAAGTGTCTATCAATGAATGAATGGATGAAAACGTTGTAGTGTATACACACAAAGGCATGTTATTCAGCCATGAAAAGAGGAAGTCCTGCCTTTTGCTACAACATGGATGGACCTCGAGGGCATTATGATAAGTAAATAACACTGAGGAAGACAAATACTCTTATCTCACTCATATGTGGAATTTAAAAGGAAGAAAAGTAAAAAGCGGGAAAAAAAACAAACTCATAAAAATAGAGATCACATTTGTGGTACCCATAGGTGGGCATTGGGGGGAAGGGGAATTGGAGGAAGGTGGTCTTTTTTCTTTTTTTTTTTTTTTTTTGTATTTATATGAGATGATGGATGTTAATTAAACTTATTGTGGTAATCATCTCAGAATATAAGTAGGTCAAATCATTATGCTCTACATCTTAAACTTATACAGTGCTATACCTCAATTTTATCTCAGTAAAACTGGATAAAAAAGAAAACATTTTAGTATTCATAATAAGTGTCAGGAAAGTTGACTTGGTAGAAATAATGACACAAACTTAAAATAACACAATCTGTAGTCAGTATATTATGATGTGTACAAGACATTATTTTCATAAAAATTAATTGATTTTGACAAAAATAAATTCATTGAATTGAAAACAAAAGCGAATAAACTACAATTTGTTTTACTGTCCTATATTAAAAAAAATTGACCATGGAATTAAAATGTCTAATTATCTTTGAAAAATACATTTTCAACAAATACTTTTGGTGTTTTGTACAATTCTGATTTTCAAGGTTTTGTTAGGCACGAAATCAGAACATTTTATTTGATAAAAGTTGTCTCAGTGTAAAACGACTTGACAAACTATCAGGATCAAAATAGAAGAGTAAAAATGGCAAGATGGAATTGTCCTCTGCTCATTTCTCTGTATTTGGACTATTAAAATATAATACATTTTTATTAGTGTAAAATATACATAATGTAAAATTTACCATCTTAACTAGTTGTAGATGTACATGTCATTAAGCACATTAGGTTCGTTAGGTACATTTTAAGTGTACTAAATACAGTAATATTGTTGTGCAACTGTCACCGCAATCCATCTTCAGAACTCTTCTTGTCTAAAACTCTATACCCCCTTACCCCCACTCCCAGCCCCTGGGAACACCATTCTACTTTCTGTCTCCATGAATTTGACTACTCTAGGTACCTCATATATGTTGAATCACACAAGGTTTATATTATTGTGACTGGCTTATTTCACTCAATATAATATGCTGAAAGTTCATCCATGTTGTAGCATATGTCAGTATTTCCTTCCTTCTGAAGAATGAATAATATACCACATTTTGCTTATCCATTCATCCCTGGTCAGATACTTTTGTTGCTTCCATGTTTTCACTATTATGAATGATGATGCTATGAACATGGGTGTTCTTTGAATTCTTTTGGGTATATACCCAGAGTAGAATTGCTGGGTCATATGGTAATTCTCTTTCTAATATTTTTGAGGAACTGCCATATCGATTTCCACAGCAACTATACCATTTTACATTCCCACCATGGTGCCCAAGTGTTCCAATTTCTCCACATCTTTACCAACACTGGTTCTTTTCTTTATTTCTTTTTTTAATAGGAGCCATTCTAATGGATGTGAGGTGGTATCTCATTGTGGTTTTCATGTGTCTTTCCCCAGTGATTAGAGATGTTAAGCATCTTTTCATATGCTTATTGGCCACGTGTATATCTTCTTTGAGGAAATGTCTATTCACATCTTTGCTCATGTTTGATTTGGGTTATTTTTTGTTGCTGAGCTTAGGAGTTTTCTCTCTATTCCAGATACTAAGCCCTTATCAGATATACGACTTGCAAATATGGTCTGTCATCCTGTGAACTGTGTTTTCTCTCTGTTGATAATGTCTTTTCAGGCATAGTTTGAATATACGTGAAGCCCAATGTGTGAACTTTTTCCTGTATGACCTGTGCCTTTGGTGTCATATCCATTAAATTATTGTCAAATCCTATTTTGTGAAGCTTCTGAAGATGATTATGATTAAGCTCCAATTTCAGAGATAAAAAATGTTTGGTTGCTGGAGTAAGACAGCTGCCCGAACGCTAGAAGAAATGGCATGAGGATGGGGCCACGATGATATGTGATGGCATGATAATATGAATATGGGGGGTAGGCAAGCATGAGATGTGTAGAGAGAATGGTACCTTCTCTGATTTCTCCACTGTCTACATGGATGATGGGAGCAGTGAGAGATATGGCTGGACTTTTCCCCCATGTCAGCCCTTCTTCAAAGTTAGCCATCCAATTTTACTTCGATTCCATTAATGTTTGAAGTTTCTCCAGCCCATGGGGGGCATAGCCTTGAATGCTGTATGGTGATGAATAGAGTGTGGGGTGGCATCTGTCTCCAAAGAACTCATAGTCCCTCTAATCTTGGTGTAGCCAAAGGCTGAGGTCAATTTCAAAAGAGTTTAGAATGACTGGAAGACACTGGGATCAAACCCAAAGAGAGAACTGTATGTTATTCACATGTTGAGCTGGACTCAGGTGAGACCTTTAAACACTTGCTCTGTGTCCACAGTGCATTTCCATTGAGTTCTGCATGTTCCTATATGGGGGAGATGAGCTGGACATGATTAAAGGAGTGCTGGAATGCTGCATCGCTTCCATGAGTGAGATGAGAACCCTGACCCCAGTCATCTTGCCAGTGAAAGAACTGATCAATGTCACCCAAGGTAAAACCATCCTTCCACCACTGTTCCTGCTGCCCATGTGAGAAGCTGAGAGAGTAACTTGTAACTGGTGTCGGGTGCACACCTGTAGTAACACTTGCTGCTGGTATTGATAGTACATACAGAAGGTGACTCGCATTGGAGAAAAATGGGTTGCCACCCTGTTCTGGTGCCCAGGATTGACTAGAAGGGCAAGGGGGCTGGAGTTGAGGACTTTTTAAACATCTATTGAGAGGTGAACTGAAAAGGGAAGCATGCCCTGAGAATTTCCATGTCTTAAATAGTCAATTTTGTCTCAATCCTAGTGGGAAGAACAATAATCATTCTATATTTTCCATTTTCAAAAAATAAAACACTGATCTTTGACTTTGAGATAATCTGAATTTATATATACATTTCAAATGTTGACTTAATGTCATTTTTCTTTTAAAATGACACATTCAACAGATATGTCCATTGACCTTGGAGGAAGGAAAGTTCTTCACTCTTCCTCGATGAACAAGGAACCTAAATCAGGTGTCAGAGAACTTTATTTGTGTCATTGTTCAAGTGCTGTGCTCATTGGGCCTCAGTTTACTTATCTGTGAAGTGGGGATAGATAGGGGTGCTAAACATTTTCCAAAGGCTTTTGCAGCTCTGATATTTGATGACTACAATTGACCAAAGATTGCTTAAGCCATGAAACAAGTGATGTAAGTTGTTTTTTAATTACTTTATTAAGACACATAACCTAGTAGAATTTGAAAACCAGAGGCGTATACCTCTAACATGAATTATTTGAGTGAAATTCTCTCACGCATATCAGTGCCATGGAAAGTGACCTTGTACATGAACACTGAGGCAGGTACTGCTCCTTCCCTACTACCATACTTTATTGTTGCCCTTGGACTTTTTATTCATCTTTAATGTAGATTTATGTTCAGCCCAATGAGACCCTGATTATGACTCCCACTGAGCACATGGTAATCTTTAATCTTAATCATACCCATTAAGTCTTGCCTCAGCTTCTTGGTCTTGGTGAATTGTAGTGAATGTAACCATAGTCCCTCCACAATGGCATGTGGTCATCCCCACCCCTGCTGTACACATCTCTGTGTAACCACTAAGTAGTAATAACGGGCTTTGGACCAACAGAATACAGCCAAAGTGATGGGATGTCATCTCTAAGTTTTAATGATAAAATGGCTGTCACTTCCCTGTTACTCTCTTTTGTTTTCTCTCTCTCTATGTAGCATCCCTCGATCTGGGACATCAAGCACCAATGTTAGGAGCTGTCCTATGGAGAGGCCCACATAGGAGAGACCTGGGGGATTGCCCAGCCAGCAGACAGAAGGAACACGGCTCTCAGATCAAACTGAGCCCTGATGAGAGGCACGCGAATGAGTCACCTGGAGCAAATCCTCCACAGTAGAACCTCAGCTGAGGCACAGATCCAACTGCATAGAAACCTTGAGACAGAGGCTCCCAGCTAAGCTGTGCCAAGATTCCCGATCCAGAGAAATTGGAGCTGTTACTTAGTCATGCTTTATAAGGGCTAAGTATTAGTGTAATGTTGCCAGGGAGAAAAATAGCTAACACAGCCTACCAGGCCCCAGGACCTGGCCCTACCCTCAGACCCATTTCTGTTTTGCTCATCCCAGGCCCCCTTGAGCCACATTGGCCACATTTCTAACCTCCTCTGGTCAAACACACTTTTGCCTGTGAGTCTCTGCACCAGTGGTGCCCTCTCCCTGACACACTGCTCCCAGACTTGTGCAGGGCTGGCTCCCTTTTGTTATTCGGGTCCTAGTAAATATCACCATAGAGAGGCCTTTCAGACCCTCCTACCCAGTGGCCCCCCAGCCCTCCCTCACAACACTCTGCTTTATTTGGGGGTTAGCCCTTTTTCTTTTTTGGTGAGGAAGATGGGCCCTGAGCTGACATCTGCTGCCAATCTTCCCCTTTTTGCTTGAGGAAGATCAGCCCTGAGCTAACATCTGGGCCAATCCTCCTCTATTTTGTATGTGGGTCTCCACAGCATGGCTTAATGAGTGGCATAGGTCCGTGCCTGTGATCCAAACCTGTGAACCCAGGCCACTGAAGTGGAATGAACCGAACTTAACCACTATGCCACTGGGTTGGCCCCCAGCACTCTTTTCTTTCACATGTCTTGCTTCTGTGCTTTTGTCCTCTCCTTCAGACCGAAAGCTCCTGGAAGACAGAGACCACTTGGCCATTTTCATCACTGAACTTGGACCCTTCAAGGCACCTGGTACACGGTGAATTCTCAGGGCACAGTCTCTGAATAAATAAATGAGAAGATCTTGGAGCTCTTCTTCCTGCCTCTGCCCAGTCCATTCTGTAGAGATGATCACTAATCATAGGAGGTGCATGTTGTTTCTGAGACAGGGGCATGGTCAGAATGACCTCTGTGTGACTCTTCCTGCCCCAGTCGCTCCAGCAGATCTCAGTGGGCACCGCTGAACCAGGAAGCTGCCTGCCCTCAGGTGGCCAGCCCTAGCACTGCAGCCCCAGGTGGGAATCTTTACTCGGGTGTCCTCAACGCAGAGGGTCTCTGAGTCCCAGGGGTAAAGGAGCAGGACCTGCAGGCTTTCAGGGCTGTGGAAGAAATCTCAGAAGATGCCCTTGTTCCCCTCTTTGCCTCTCCCTTCTGGAATGTTTAGTTTGCTCACAAGACAGTCTCACCTCAGCCAGGACAATGATTCTCTCTACTTCAAATGAAGACCCTGAAGATTCAACTATGGGTGGTCTTGTTCCTGGACCCCTGACTCTCAGTCCAAAGCTCTACTTCATTCTGCCCTACTCCAAGTCCTCATTCCCCAAGATCCTCTCTGCCCTGAAGGACCTTAAGGGAGTAGAAAGCAT
Organism: Tapirus indicus; assembly: GCA_031878705.1. Lineage (NCBI taxonomy): Eukaryota > Metazoa > Chordata > Mammalia > Perissodactyla > Tapiridae > Tapirus > Tapirus indicus. Next base: position 64,587 of record CM062928.1, read on the forward strand.
TTACCCAGTCCTCAGAGCACAGTGGGTCATCAGTAGAGAACCAAGGTCTACAGACTTTCCAAGCATTCAGGACCCTTGCGGTCAGACACTGTAAGTGCCCAATTTGTGCAGAAGGAAACTTAGACCTTCTCTCCTATAGTCCCTATCTGTACTGGGGGATGGGGTGTGCACAGCCCAGTTCCAGGAGCCCAGAGTGATGGACTGCAGGATCCCAGGCCCTGTCCTCTGGAGACTAGACTACTATGGAGTTGGCACCTGCCCAGGCAGGACGTGGGAAATTTGAGGATTGCCCTCACGCTATGGACCTCTGGACACATTGCCAGGAGAATGGATGTCCCAACTCCATTGCAGAGCTGTCTGCAACCCCTTTCTCCTCTGTCCCTTGTCACTTACAGGATGTCTGCTTTTCTTAACCACCTCTCCGTGATCCCCACCTGTGAAGCTGGCTTCTGTTTGTGCATGCCTGTGTGCTTGTGGGGATGTGGAGAGAAAAATGGCCCAAATTGGGAGGCGTTGGGCAGGGTTCCCCAAGGTCTTAGGGGCTCTTATTTCCAAAGTAAATGTGGTTGAAGGGGTTAGGCCCTGGTCTAGGAAGCCAGTATCCTCACTTTTCTTCTTGACTCTGCCCCCATACTGTGCCCTGGGCCAGTACCTGCCTCTTCCTGGGCCTCAGTTTCCCAATTATACAAAGAGGGGCTGGATGAAGAACTTCATAAGGGCATGCAGAGTAGGACACATTGTCAGCCTCCATCCATACTGGATGGGGTGTCTGAGTGGGCATGATCAAGTGGGCATAGGTGCACAGGCCTCCTAACATGGGCAGATGCTGGTGGACATGGAGAAGGAGCAGCCAGACCTGCTGCCAAGGCCCAGTGCTCACAAGTGGCCCCAGGACAGTGAGTGCACCTGAGCCCTGACTTGGTTCTGGCATGTGCACCGCACCAGCTGTTCTGCTCCTCAGGTGAGTTCTTTGCAATCTCCCACCTGTAGACTCTGAGCACCCCATATTTTCTAGAGCCCTATGTCACCCTGATTGCAGTCAGGTGTGTCCTCAGGGTGCTGGACCTGGTGGGCATACAGAGCCTGGAGAGAAGGAAATCCCTTTTCTACTTTTCCCCCAACTTTGACACATTTGGAATTCAACAATTTTGTCACAGTATTACTGAGCCTGAGATTTTCATATATTTAGGACTACGTATATATCTTTCTCTATGAACTGTGGGTTCATGTCTTTTGCCAAGTTTTCTAGTGAGTATTTGTTTTCTTTCTTATCAATTTCTAGGAACTTTTTGCATATTGGGAATATGAGCCCTTTTGTGATATGAATTGCAAACATTTCTTCCCAGTTTATCATTTTTTACAATGATAGTTTTGCTTCATTCAGGGTTTTTTTGGTGTTTTTGTTTGTTTCGCTATGTGTTATTAAGATGTCACTTCTCCCCTCATTGATTTATAGATTCATACAATCACAATAAGGTATCTCAGCAGATATCTTGTGGACACTGACTATCCAATTTCAAAATTTCCATAGAAATACAAGTGGCCACATATAGTCAAGACAAACTTGAAGGAGAACAAACTTGGAGAGCTTCCACTACCAGATATGAAGCCTTAGTATAAAGCTAGAGTCATCAGGGCATTGTGCTGTCACAGTGCAAGGACAGTCACAAGGAGAAGCAGAAAGAATAGAGAGCCCTCCTGAGACCCACACATATGAAAATTAGTATGTGACAGAAGAGGAAGACAGAACACTGGGGAGAAGAGTGTCGTCTCAGTAAATGGCCCAAGGGCACTGGTTATTCAGATAAGAAACAAATTCATCTTGACTCCTGCCTCACACCATAAACAAAAGTCAATTCCAGGTGGATTTTACATCCAAATGTTGATGTTTAAAACAATGAAATTTGTAGTAGAGGACACAGGAGAATATTTTCATGACTTTGGGGCCAGCAAATATTTCTTAGATAAGCCCCAGGGTACACTAAACATAAAGACAAAAATTAATAAATAGGACCTTATTACAATTAAGAACTTGTCTTCATCAAAAGACACTGTGAAGAGAGTAAGAAGGCAAGAACAGTATGGGAATAAACACTTGCCATATTTTATCTGGAAAAAGCCTCATATGGGATATGTAACTAATTCCCATAAATTATTAAGAAAAATACCAGACAATCTGCCAGAAGAACTGGTCAAAATATTTGACTAGCAGTGCTGGCCCAGTGGCATAGTGCTTAAGTTCACATGCTCCACTTCTGGTGGCCTGGGTTTCACAGGTTCAGATCCTGGGCACGGACTGATGCATTCCTTGTCAAGCCATGCTGTGGTAGAATCCCATATAAAGTAGAGGAAGATGGGCATGGATGTTAGCCCAGGGCTAATCATTCTCATGCACACACACAAAGATTTGACTAGGCATTTCACAAAAAGATAGCCAAACGGCCAACACATATTCAAAAAGGTGCACAACATTGTTGCTTGTCAGGAAAATGCAAATTAAAACCACGATGTGATACCAATAAACAAAGACCAAAATAAAAACCACTGACAATATTAAGTGTTTGTGAGGATGAGAGTAACTGGGCCTTCATACACTGAAAAGGGTGTGAACTGTTACAACCACTTTCAAAAACTCTCTGTTAGGATCTCCTAAAGACAGACTTACACATACTCTATGACCCCCAAATATTCCTCTTAGGTAAATACCCAGCAGAAATTCCTACATGTGTTCATCATTGCAAAAGAACGTTCAGAGCAGCATTATTTGGTAATATTCTAAACTTGAAACAACCCAGATGTGTGTCAATAATAGAAAGGATGAATAAAATAGGTTACATTTTTTATAATTGTATACCATACAGAAATAAAAGTGAACTACATCCACATTTACAATTGTTTGAAATTCACAAACATAATGAAAGAAGCCTGACATAAAGGAGTACATTCTGATTCCACTTAAATTAAGTTCAAAAACAAGCAAAACTAATAAAGAAGTGAGAATTTTGTTACTCTTGGGGAAGAGAGGGTAGTGACTTGGGGTGAGTACATGAGGGGCTCCTGGAGAGTTGATAATGTTCTATTTCTTGTAGGTACTGGTTGCCAGGTGTGTCCCCTTCAGATAATCCATAAAGCTTAACATCTGTGATTTCCATACTTGTATGTATACTATGGTTTAACACACAAATCCAATCCATTGGATCCAGAAATTTTTTTTTCTGGTTAGTCTCATGGCCAGATAGCATAGTGATTGCTTCAAGACTCTGGAATTACATGGTCTAGATTCATATCGTGGATCTCAGCACTTCCTATCTCAGAGATCCTGGCCAAGTTACTAACTGAGCTCACGTCATCATCTGTAAAATGGGCTAATTACAGTACCTCTCTCATGGTTATTGATTATTAATGTTAATAATCATCTTCAATAAATATTAAGTCTTGGGGTGGTCCTTGTGGCTTTCTCCATGTGCCATGGAGAAGATGGATGATGGCCTGTGGAAAAGAAAGGAGAATGATTAGGTTTGAGTCAAGAGACATTTTGAAGGTGAAGAGTGAGGGGAAAGACATGATTTTGAGGTGAAAGAAAAAGAGATCAGAGGTTTGCCTTCACCCCTTCCACTTCCTGTGTCTGGGCTCCTTTCCATCTCTAAACATGGAAGGTGGACTAACCAGGTGAACTCTAGCTGGTTAGTCTTTCCAGCTATTACATCACAGAGTCAGCAAGGCAGTGCAAATGTCACCCAAAAGCCAAAAACAAATGTTATTTGATCCAAACTCAAACACAAAGGCCCAGAAGCTTGAGAGTGAAGGGAGGTCAATTTTCAGTGATGGGATTGTGGGGTATTTTTTTTTTCTCCACTGATTTTTTTCTGTTTTCTCATTTTCTGAAATAAATGTGCCCCTTAATCAGAACAGAACACCATGCATGATATATTCATGCCTATATATTTATATCCATATATTTAAAAAAAAAAGCACCTGCCAACTCATAAATACCAGGAACCCAGAAACCATCAGGGCAGGAAAACACTGTTTGTGGTGCACAAGGACTGAGCCAGCAGGTCACCCTGGGTCAGGACAGACATATCATTGACTGCTCGTCAGTCCCAGACATTTCCTACTTTTTATTGTGTTTTTCACCTCTTCCCTCAATCACCTACACCTTCTTTTTCCAGCTAAAATTGGTCTGATATTTTGTTACAATATCTCACTTTATGCATAAAACACAGGACCAAAGAAGGAGAAGAAAAGGGCTGTCTACTCACTGTTTCTTTATTTCTGAAACTAGTCTAGATGGAATGATCACTTGATCTGGGTAGTTGGCACAGGCAGTGTTAATTAGCCCTTGGAACATGGATCTCTGCCAAGGGGAGGGATTCTCAGAGGAATCAGCTATCCCATATATATGGGAAACCCTCAGCCAGGTTCAGTGTAAACCACAAGTGTTTTCAGCTCTGGCTATGCAGAACTCCGGCTGAGTGTGTGGGAAAAAATGAAACTCTGGGAGAGTCAGACCAGGACATTCCTAGTATTCATGCATTTACCCAGGGAGCACTCACTGTGTCTGATGAGCAAGACATTGTGTCTTATGTCCAAGACACTGTGCTAAGGGAAATCGAAGTTGAATCAAAATTAGTAAGTGATACTTGCTCTTCAGGAAACACATTCTAGTTGGATGCTCTGAACTCCCGTATTTGACAGCAACCAACATATAAGGATGTTCAGAGAGATGAGAGGTGACAATGTATGAGGAAGGTGAGATAAGGGGCCAGGCTGAGTGGACGGGATGCTTGCCACTGGTAGTGGACTGGGAAAATGTCTGGGTTTACCCATGTGGAGAGAGAAGTATCCCTGCAGTGGAGCAGGATGAGGAAGGGCAGGTGGCAAGGGGCATATGCAGAAAGAGTGAGGAGTTTGCTGAAGCAGGGAAAGTCAAGGTGGGAATCAGAGTGTGGGTGGCTCTGTGGCTATGTAGGAACTGTGGGTTGGATGTGGTTGGGGCTGCAGATTTGGGGAGGGACCTGTGAGCAGGAGAGGGAATCTCAGAGCTGTGTTTTAAGAGGCTTCTGTGGCAGTGGTGGGTTGGACAAATGGAACTCCAACTGTCACATAAATTAGCCTTTCCGCTACAATCCCATCCAAGCCTTCAGCCCTGAATTCTGAGCCCTCAACCTCTTTTAAACTGAGAAAGAGGTGGTCTCTTTTAGAAACAATTTTGGCTTCTGACTCCTTGATGTCTTGATATAGATTCTAGCTCTGCATGGTTAGGGAAGGTGCTGAAAGTCAAGACAGATCAAAACTTGAAGTCATCTTTCCTTCTTGCTTCCTGGTGATTTTTCTGGGTTTTGTGCCTTTTTTTGTATTCCTCTTCATATCCATTCAAAGAACTAATAAACAAGAAGTTTCTTGTTTATTAGTTAGGTTATATATATATATATATATATAACCTGTGGAGTGGAGCTTTAGGCATTGGATTCTTTCAGTATGACCACTGGGGACTCCATCACTACCTTTGTCAGGAGGATGAGAAAACATTCTTACCTGCAAGGTAGGTAGATGAGACCACTGCCTAAGGGGAGCTTGGTTGAGTGCAGGAGACCCCAGCCAAGAGCCACACCCTGATCCCACTGAAGGGGGATGGAACCTGGCATTGGCTCTACCCAGAGCTGCTGAGTTGGTTTCCTTTTATAATAACAGTCTTTGGTTTGTTTTGCAATTTTTCAGATGGTACAAAGAATACATGCTTTTTGTAGAATATTTGGAAAACACACACGAGAGAGGTTTCTGCTTCTTGTGATATGAGTTTCCATTTCATGTCCACTGTCCTAATACTGTCCTTGAACTTTACCTACATTATTCTGTCAAATCCTCCAATGCCACAAGGCCCAGACATTTCCCTCTTTCCCAGGTAAGGAGATGAAGGCTCAGGGGGTGACTCGGTTGTCTCAAGTCATATTTCTGAATCTAAGTACTATAATCAATTGGCAGAGCAATTCCATTTCTGTGGACGGTCCTTACAGAATTAGTTGTACAAAGGCACAAAGACACTAGGAAGTTCACAGAGAACTATTTTTCACATTGAGAAATTAAAACCAATCTTAAAAAGCCAATCAATTGGGGGATGGTTAAATCATTATGAAGCATCCATATGAATGAATTCTAAATGGTCATTTAAAAATGGAAATATATCTGCAGTTATAGAACAATTTGCATAGTATTTTCCAAACTCTATGTAAAAAGCACCATATATGTGCATATATCCATATACAGTCATGCACCACATAACAAAGTTTTGGTCAATGACAGACCACATATACAATTATGGTCCCACAAGGTTAGCACCATATAGCCTAGGTTTGTAGTAGGCAATACCACCTAGGCTTGTGTAAGTACACTCTATGATGTTCATGCAATGACAAAATTGCCTAAAAATGCATTTCTCAGAATGGATCCCTGTCATTAAGTAATGTACGGCTGTATAGAAATGTATATGTCCACAAGAAGAAAGAGTTGGGCAAGAATAGGGGGAAATTTCTACATGTTTGTATTGGTTGACTGTTTTTTCTTCAATAAAGAGCATTTTTGTTTAAATTTTAAAAAGGCAGGGGGAGAACCCAAGCTTTTGACCTTTAAACTACAAGGCCTTGAAGCCTCCCTCTATCAGCTTCTCAGATCAAAGTTCTCCCTGGAAGTTTCTGAGTTGTCTGACAGCAGAGCAGCAAAGGACCAAAACATTCTGCAAAGTTAGAGGCAAAATTTTCATCTTGAGCCTCCTGAACACATCCCTGGGCTCCTAAGCAGACTGACTCTGACCTTAATTATGGATTCCAGGACATCCCCTTCTTTCTTTTGAGATCTGGTCTGCCTACCTGGATTTCATGTTCTGGAGAAAATGTTTGGTCTCTTCTGGATGAAGAAAATCTTCTTCAGTGTTTCCTCATGGCTTTGTTGCCTCAGTTTGTCCAACAGCTTATTGAGGTGGGCCTGCTGGGCCCATGTGATTCAACAAATGTTGTCAACTATAAATCTGTGAGTGAAAACACCTCACACTCATTCTATTCAATGGGTTCCTCCCCAGTGTGAGATTTCTGCTGATGGCAGAAGATAAGAGGCATTTAAAGGATTGCCCACACACATTCATTCTTTTCTCTACATATGAATTCTAGGCCAATCAGTTATAGTTCTCCATTAAAAACCTTCCCCATGTAAATTAAATACACATGGTGTGTTACTCTCTTGTATGCACAGATATTTACTCTTTGTAATATCTCTACTCTACAGTTAATTTATTTTGTACCTTCATTGTGTTTCAAAGACTAGGTATGCAAGCCATGTTTATGCAATTTCCTTTTATAAGAACTCAGGTTACAGCTCTGAGCTCAGGTTAACTTTTCGCCTAAATTCAAACTATGCAAAACTTTCTGCTGGGGCAGCACTTACTTCCAACTCTAATTATAGTCATGTCATTGTGCCATATTAGTAATCACCCCATTTGTAGGTCTCTAACATTGGGGACCAGGGTTCACACAGGGAAAGAATGCAAAATGGAGGAATGCACCAGTGAGTAGAAACATGGTTTAGGGCACTGTCAATTACAAAATGTTTTCAGGATTGAAGAGAAAATTAAGATGGGATTTTGGTAAGGTTATGAGAGAAAAAATAATTGAAGGGAAGGGATGAGGGCAAAGACCATGACATGAAACTTTCACTCCAATAAGGACATAAACTATGAATAAAGAGAAATTGATAAATCTAGGGATAATGACACTGTTGAGGATTTTTTTCCCACTGGCTTCTCATATTTTTCTGAAAAAACCATTGACTTAAGGAAATCTGCAGTTGACATTACCAAGGCTCTGTTCGCTCACTGACCAGGCTTCTCCTCATATTGAACACACATGCCTGAAACTTAACCGGCCTGAGGCCTCAGAAAAACAAATCCTCTTTCTTCCCTCCACAAATCCTCTCCTTGCTCCCACTGGAACGTTACATCTGGTTCGGACAGCTGACACCCTGTTCATGGGGAAAAGGTACATGGATTTTGAACTCTGTGTGAAGAACCACATATATTCTTCAAGTCCAGGACAGGATACCAATGAAAGACAAAGTAAGCATTGAAGAAAACCATGTAGGTCCCTGAGCAGAATAGGAAGAACACCCTGACACTGAGTCAAAGCACTGAGGAGCTCTTGTTGTGGATGTGCCTGAGCAAGCTCACAGAGTGAAGACCCTCACTGTTTTCAATAAGGGAGGCATTAAATGTTTCTAGTTAATGTTTCTCCACAAAAATTTTATTTCCAAAAGTAATTCAATATATATAAGCTCCACAAGAGCAATCTAGGTTTATGTTGCCTGCTATTTTTTCTACTGTGGTCTCAAACTCTGGGCTTAGTGCTTAGAACAGAGTAATTACTTTGGAAATATTTAGTCTTATTGTTTGGTCCTTAAAAAAATCCTTTGAGTTTCCAGTACTGTTCTGGGTCCTGGCGATAGGGCAGCAACAAAGACATGAAACTGTGGTCAGGAAGACTATATTCTAGTGGAGGGACAAAGTACATGTCAGAAAATCAATAAATAAACAGATTACCTTCTTGTAGTTCTAAGTGCTATGAAAGAATATGAATGAGTGCTGAGAGGGGAGGGTGATATGTGGAAACTGTTCTGGATGCCTATTGAATAAATAATTCAGTGTCAACAGACTCACCCACAAAGACGAGATGACTGATGTTCTCCAGCATCACATCTCTGTGCAGCTTTCTCTGGGATGTGCCCACCAAGGCCCACTCTTCCTGGGTGAAGTCCACAACCACACCCTTAAGGTTAGTGATTCCTAAAACATTATGGACATTCTGATTCAGACAGGGTCAGACCTACCAAGGCCCAAGGAGGAGTAGTTGACATGATAGTGCTGGGGAAAGGGGGCTGTAAGTAGAGAAAGCTCAAATCCTGCTTGGGGTACCAGCCAAACACTTACCTGTGCTGATCTGGCATGTGCTGTTCACACATAACCACAAAGATATATACAATATATACACATCCTCAAGACATTAGCCACACTATAAAGGAATGACACATCATGTGTAATGTGAAATAACCGGGCAGTTCCCAAAAATGTGGTAAATCTCACTTTCAGACTGGTATATATAATATAGCATAATATATATACAATATAATATATATAATTATAAGTTTTCATCTTGAGAAAACTTAACTAGACTCTCTTTCTTAACAGTTTCAAGTAAATCAGTCTCATCAAAAAGCAAGCAATATCCATTGCCTGGGACAGATAACTGAGATTATGACAGTTACCTTTCTCCTTTGTGAAATGGCTCAACAACCTGTTACAAAAGTTGAGATCCATGAGCTAATTTGCAAAGTGCTTCCTTTATAATAAACACTCAATACACATAAATAATAAGTATATTATTATTTAAAGGTAGAGAATGCTGACCACTCTGCAGAACTGAATAGACAATAGAGAACATTGATAGGCAGGTGCAGCCTCTCTCTCTCATATCTCTATACATTTATTGTGTCCACTACAAGGTAGAAGGACAGATGGTCCAGAAACACCACCCAAGGGCCCCTGATAATTCTATACAGAAGGATGCTGCTAGCCTGACCCACCCTACAGTTAGGTTTCCATTGTCGATTTTCTCTGGGACCTCCAAGCATCAGTTATCCTTGTCTCTCCTGTGGCTTAATCCTATCCATCCGCTAACGGGTAACAGAAACCTCTCAATTGTGTACGGTCACCCCAGTCCCCCCCAAATGGCCACAGAATCTGACATTTTATTCTATCTTCTATACTCCTTCTCCTCAACACACAGCCAAAGTTAAGAAAATGCTCTCCATACACTGTGTTCAGTTTTCAAATTTGACCAAAAGTTAATTATAAAGAGACAAACTGGATTTTGGGAAGGGGGGTAAGAAGAATTTTAGGTATCTTTTTAAAATTATCAATATGTTCATATATTTTTTATAAAAAACTTTAGTAAATTCAAAATTGGTGAAAATAAAGGAATGATTCCTCATTGCTCTCTCTGGTCCAATACTTTCTTCAACCCACCACCTCAATCCTGCACAGCCTCCACCGCAGCCCCTGTAACACTGGATTGATTGAACTCAATTGATGAAATATCTCCCCCTACTGGATTATAATCTTTACTCTCACTCATCTCTATGCCTGTGTTAACCATATGCGTGAGGCCACTGTAGCCGCTAACATGGTTAATGAGAGAGTTATTTCTCCACCAACGCTATGGGCTGGATGAGAAAACAAGAAAAAGAAAACTATTCACGTCTCTTCTCTGCAAGGACATCCCTAATGGAGAATTGACTAAGTCAGTGTAAGTGTAGGAAGGAGATTATTTATCAGCCTGGGAACTGACATAAGCCTCCCAGAATCCTAGTGAAACATCACACACCAATATTTCCCGGGTGCACTTAGAAGATCCAGGCCAACTGGAGAAACCTACCCATCTGCTGGTAGCAGAAGAATCAATTCAGGAGTAAGAGCAAGTTCTTACCTGTGGTTGCATTCTCAAGAGCTCAGCTGCCCCTGCTTCCTTAGACTTCTCCCCAAGGGACAGCCTGATAACTAAGCAGAAAAAGCTGAGGAAAGAAAAAGAAGCCATGAGACTCCAGTCTTTTCCACCACTTGTGCATACACCAGTCATGAAATCCTAAACCTTCACATGGCAATGAATCTCCCAGCTCAAACCACAATTGCATGAAGAATGATATAAGGCAAATAGGTGAGCAGTCTTTTCCTAGGGTCACAGTGAGAAGGCTTTAGCTACTGATGATCATATGGGAGATGATATTAATATTCTCATTTTACAGATAACAAATTGAAAGTCATAGGGTTTTACATTTTAATTAGATCTGGTAGAGGTACTATTTAATTCCTTCTCTGATGCCAAATCTTAGCAGAACCTGACTTATGTTACATGGAGATTCTTGTATCCACAGCAAAGGGCACCAGGATAAGATTTCTGATTTAATACTTCTTGGTTACATCCATTAGCACTGGTTCTTCAATACCTACACTAGCCCCTAGCAGCCCACACCCTCCCTCTGTAGTCTGTCCCCACCCGCTGAATATACTTCCCTTTAATTATCTTGGCTCCTCCACATGGGGATTCAGGCAATGTCAGTGCAACCCTAACTCTATCCTCCACATCCCTGGATATGTGACCAGGCTACTTTGGAATCTATTGAATGGTAGTGTGCGACTATTCAAAGATTCATCTCTTGCTGGAGGGTCCAATGACTCTCATCATGTAAATATATCACTAAAATTCCCTTGCACAGGACAGAAACCATATTACATACACGATAATCCTACTCTTGTGCTCCACATTCCCCACAGGACAGGAAAGCTCATAAATCATAGAATGAAGGAATTTGAGTTGCGCCTTTCAGATATTGTAGTGAAATGGTAGCTGGAGCTCTGTCCTAGTAATTATCATCAACAGAAACATCCCATCACATCACAATCGATGTATATGGTAGCATCTTTCAACTGTCAAGTACTACCTAAAACACCACTAATAAATGCACTGCATGGGCAAATTATGGTAATATGTCATGAACAAGGTTAGGATGACAACCCTTTCACCCTGAGGTCCAGAGAAGAGAAAAAATTATCTGATGAATAAATTGAGACCCTGTAACTGGAATTACATAGATTTGCTTATTTAGTCCCCATAATGAAGCTACTGTTTATGGGTTAGTTACCCATTTAACAAATGACGTAAACTGGTTCAGAGAGCTTCATGAGTAAGACAAAATCACATGGCTACAAAATGACAGAGCTAGAACTTTAATTCAACTCTGCTTGTCTCTGAATCTCAAATAATTAAACATGCTCATCTTGAGGAGTTTTGCCTAGAGCCCGACCCAGATTTTAGCTGGATATGTGACCTCTCAGGTCAACAATGGAGACCTCTCCCTCTTCTCACAACACTTCTCCTTTCAGCCTGTTCACAAAATTACTCCCCATGCCTAAGTCCTCTCACTGCAGGAACCTCCAGTACACTGACCACCATCCCAAACACCACCCTTCACCTTTCCTCAGTTTTGCTGACCCCATTTTACCCATACATACTCATTTCAACACATATGTACCAAAACAAAAAGACCTCGTGACCCCCAACTTTTCACAACTTCTGATCAAGACACCAATCCCAGATGAACCCAGATTTCTCCCTTTCCCATGGCTGCATCTGTCACAGCACAGGATTAGGATACTGACCTAGTCTAATGACAGTGTCATTAATCTGCCAATGACTTTTCATAAATATCTCATGTCCTACTATATCTTGATAATTAACTCATTATTTCACAATTCATATATGTTCAGGCCTCCCCCATGCCTTAAGAGTCCCAGAAATTCTCACCTCTCCCTTCAGTTTCTACAAGTGGAACCATCTCCTACTACACAGATGAATTAGATGATTTGAAAATACATTTCATTTCACTGCCATGAAATCCACAAATATTCCTGAATTTCTACCCACTGGTGAGCCCTCACCAGATAAAATTGAAAGTTCATCTCTACTCCTGGCTTATCTAATTTCTCTAAATGTATCCCTTTCTCTCCTGCTCTCTCAAAGACTTTTTGTTAATTATAAACTGAATATCCTTTACCAGCAACTTCCCCATGGCTTCCCAATCCATCCCCTTAAACTCATTCAATCCCTTCATTCTTGAAACAAAAGCATTCTCTGAACCAATTTATCTCTGATTTATGCCCAGGTCTTTCTTCCCCTTGATAAAAAAACTGAAAGAGCAGTACACACTTAATTACAATCTCCTTACACCCCACTCACCTCTTGATTTACTATGAGTGATCTCTATATTAATAAAGATATACCAATGAATAATTTTTTTCTGCTTTACTGAGGTATAATGACAAAACTGTATATATTTAAGGTGTACAATGGGATGGTTGGATATACATATACATTGAGAAGTGATACCACAATCAAGCTAATTAACATTCACTACTTCACAGAGGCACCTTTTTTTGTGTTGAGAGCACTGACAATCTACTCTCGTAGCAAATTTAAAGTACATAACACAGTATTACTAACTATAGTCTCCATGGTGTACATTAGATTCCCCAGAAGTTATTCATCTTATAGCTGAAAGTTTGTACCCAGTGACCAACTTCTGCCCATTTCACACAACTCCCAGCTCCTGGAAACCTCCATTCTCCTTTCAGTTTTTCTGAGTTCTGTTTTTTAAGATTCCACCTATAAGCAAGAACATACAATATTTGTCTTTCTATGTCTGCTTTATTTCAGTTGGCATGATATGGCCCCTAGGTTCACTCATGTTGTCAAAATGGAAGGATCTCCTTCTTTTCTATGTCTGTATAATATTCCATTATAGATAGATAGATCACATTTTATTTATCCATTCATCCATCACTGGACATGTAGGTTGTTACCATATCTTGGCTACTGTGAATAATGCTGCAATAAACATGGGAGGGCAGACAGCTCTTAGATACTGGTTTCATTTCCTTTGGATATATATAACCAGTAGTAGAATTGCTGGAGCATATGGTAGAATTGTTTTTAATTTTTTGAGGAAACTTCATATTGTTTTTCTTAATGGCTGCACCAATTTACATTCCTACCAACAGTGCACAGGTTTCCCTTTCTCCATATTCTTGCCAATGCTTGTTATCTCTTGTCTTTTCAATTATAGCCATTCTAACAGCTGTGAGTTAATATCTCATTGTGGTTTTGATTTGCATTTCTCTGATGATCAATGATGTTGAGCATATACCTATAGACCATTTGTGTGCCTTCTTTGGGAAAATATCTATTCAGGTCCTTTCTTCATTTTTAAAATGGGTTGTTTGTTTTGCTACTGAGTTGTGTGAGATCCTTATATATTTTGGGTACTAATTCCTTATTTGATACATGACTTGCAATATTTTCTTCCATTCCTTAGGTTTCCTTTACATTTTGTTGATAGTATCCTTTGCTGTGTGCAAGCTTTCTACTTGGATGTAGTCCCACTTGTTTATCTTTTCTTTTGTTGTCTTTTTGGGATCATACCCAAATTATAATTGACAAGACCAACATCAAGGAGATTTTCTCTATGTTTTCATCTAGGGGTTTTACAGTTTAGGTCTTGTATTTAAGTTTTTAATCCATTTTGTGTTAATTTTTGTGTATGGTGTAAGGTAAAGGTCCAATTTCACTCTTTTGCACGTGGGAATTCAGTTTTCCCAAAACCATTTATTGAAGAGACTATCCTTTTCCCACTGTGTAGTTTTTGGTACCCTTGTGAAAGATTAGTTGACTGTATACATGTAGGTGTAGTTATGGGCTCTCTATTCTGTTCAACTGGTCTATACATCTGTTTTTATGCCAGCACCGTACTGTTTGGATTACTACAGCATTCTGGTATAATTTGAAACCAAAATGTGTCATGCCTTCGGCTTTGTTTTTCTTTCTCAAGACTGCTTTGGCTATTTGGGGTCTTTTGTGGTTCCATGTCAAATTTAGGATTGTTTTCTTTTCTCTATATCTGTGAAAAATTCAACATCATGATTAATTCAAAATTACAGGGAAATGTAAATCAAAACTACCAAGAAATATCATCTCACACCTGTTAGAACTGCTATAGTTGAAAAGACAAGAGATAACATGTTGGCGAGGATGTAGAGAAAAGGAAACCCTCCTAGTGCACTGCTAGTGGGGATGTAGATTACTACAGACACTATGAAAAGCAGTGTAAGATCCCTCAAAAGTTAAAAGTAGTTTTTCAGTTTTCCCAGTATCATTTGTTGATGAAACTGTCCTTTCCTCATTAAGTGTTCTTGATTGTCTTCTCAAATATTAGTTGACATTATATGCAAGGGTTTATTTCTGGGCTCTCCATTCTCTTCCATTGGTCTATGTGTATGTTTTTATGCCAGTACCATACTGTTTTGATTACCAAAGATTTGTAACATGGTTTGAATCATGGAGTGTGATGCCTCCAGATAGGTTCTTTCTTAGGATTACTTTGGCTTTTTGGGGTCTTTTGGGGTTCCATACAAATTCTAGGATTGTTGTTTCTGTATGTGTGAAAAACGCCATTGGATTCTGATAGAGATTGCATTGAATCTGTAGATGGCTTTGGGGAGTATGGACATTTTAATGATATTGGTCGTTCCAATCCATGAACACAGGATATGTTTCTATTTGTTTGTGTCTTCTTCTGTTTCTTTCATCAAATTCTTATAGTTTTCACTCTATAGTTCTTTCACTACCTTTGTTAAGTTTATCCCTAAGTATTTTCTTTTATTTTTTGATACTATTGTGACTGGAGGAAGGATAGTCTCTTCAACAAATGGTGGTGGGAAAATTGGATAACCACAAGCAGAAAAATGAAATTGGATTCTAACCTATAGCACTCACAAAAATTACCTCAAAATAGATTAAATATTTTAACACTAGACTTGATACCATAAAACTCCAAGAAGAAAACAGGGAAGAAGCTTCTTGACATAGATATTAGCAATGATTTTTGTGGCTGTGACAACCAAAGCACAAGCTACAAAAGCAAAAATCTACAATTGGGACTATGTCAAACTAAAAATCTTCTGAATAGCAAAAGAAACTGTCAACAAAATATAAAGGCAACCTATGAAATGGGAGAATATATTTGCAAACAATGTGTTGAATAAAGGGTTAATATACAAACTACATAAGGAACTCATACAATTCAACAGCCAAAAAAACCCCACAAACATTAAAATATGGGCAGAGAAACTGGACAGACATTTTTCCAAAGAAGACATCCAAATGACCAACAGGTACATGAAAAGATGCTCAAAATCTCTAATAATCAGGGAAATGCAAATCAAAACCACAATGAGATACCAATTCACACTGGTTAGAATGGCTATCATCAAGAAGACAAGAGATAAGTGTTGGTGAGATATAGAGAAAAGGGAAACCTTGTATACTGTTGATGGGGATGTAAATTGGTTCAGCTACAAGGGAAAACAGTATGGAGATTCCTCAAAAAATTAAATATAGAACTACCATATGCTCCAGTAATCACACTCCCTCTTATATATCCAAAGGAAATAAAAACAAGATATCAAAAAGATATCTCTACTCTGTTTATTTCAGCATTATTCACAATAGGCAAGATATACAATCCACCTAACTGTCCATCAATGGATGAATGGATAAAGAAGATGTGGTATAAACATGTATATATGTATATATAAGCATGTGTGTGTATATATATTATTCAACCATGAGAAGAGAGAAATTCCTGCCAGTTGTAACAATATGGATAGACCTTGAGGGCATTATGCTTAGTGAGATAATCCAGAAAGAGAAATACAAATACTGTATGATATCACTTACATGTGGAATGTAAAAAAGCCAAATTCACAGACACAGAAAATAGAATGGTGGTTACCAAGGCCTGTGGGGTGGGGGACTTGGGGAAATAGTGTTAAAGGGTACCAACTTGCAATTATACAATGAGCAAGTTCTGCAGATCTAAGGAAGAGCACAGTAATTATAGACAACAATACTGTATTATAAACTTCAAAATGACCAAGAAACTAGATAGTCTATCTCAGCTCTAGTGAATAATTTGTAACTGATAGGCAGAGATGTTCCTAAACAACTACTTGCAGGCTGGGTTCAGATAAAGCATACTTAGTGAATGTGAGTGAGAGGCCTCCTGTATTGCAATATTCCAATACTACTATATGAAGAGGATCCTTAAGAGCTAGAAGGAAGACTGAGTACAGTGTTATTTCTAAGAACAGGTGTTACAGATATCCTATCTCAGCTGCAGTAAATTTCAGACTGATATACGAAGAAGTGCATGAACAACTACTTATAAGCTGGGTTGCAAAACAATGTTCTTGATGAATGTGAGTGAGAGGCCTTCCAAATGCCCAGTATTGCAATGGTCCAAGAGTGTTATATGAGGATGATCCTTACGAGCTAGATTCAAGACTGTTCCTCTGTAGTCTTATTACTTGGAATGGATGTTATAGATAGTTCATCTCAGGTGTAGAGAAAAGTTTGCAAGTGATATGCAAACAGGTTCCTAAACAAATACTTACAAACCAGGAAAAGAAAGGGCATTCTTAGTGAGTGTGAGTGAGAAGTCTTCTGAATGACCTGTACTGCAATGTTCCTAGAGTGTTCTATGAAGCTTATACTTAAGAGATAGAAGCCAGTGTGTTGGTGTGCAACGTTATTTCCAAAAATGGAATTTATAGACAGACTATCGCAGTTATAGTAAAAAAAAAAAATTGGAACTGCTTTACCAACATGTTCCTAAGCAACTACTTTCAAGCTGGGATCAAAAGGAGCGTTCTTATGGGATCTGACTGAGAGGTCTTGTTGGTGCACTCTATGACAATGTTCCCAGAATGTCATATGAAGATGAATCTTCGGAGCTAGAACTGAGTGTGTTTCTGTACAAAGTTACTTTTTCAAAAGGAAGCTATACATAGTCCATCGCAGCTCTAGTAAAACGTTTGGAACTGATATATACTGATGTTCCTAAGCAAGTACTTCCAAGAAGGGATGACAAAGAGTTGTCTTAAAGTTTCTGACTGAAAGGCCTCCTCAGTGCACTGTACTGTAATGTTCCCAGAATGGTAGGTTGAGATGAATCTTCAGAGATAAAATAGAGAGTGCTTCTGTACAATGTTACTTCTTCAAATGCAAGTTAGACATAGTCTGTCTCTGCTGTAGTGAAAAGTTTGGAACTGATATTCAAAGATATTTGTAAACAACTACTTCCAAGCCAGGATCATAAGGAGTGTTCTTACAGGATCTGACAGAGTCGCTTTCACTGAACTCTCCTGCAAACATCCCAGAATGTGTTGTGAAGAAGAATCTTAACAGCTACAAAAGACTGTGTTTCTGTGCAATGTTACTTCTTCGAAGGGAAGTTACACAGAGGCTACCTCAGCTCTAGGGAAAAGACTGGAACTGATATACAAAGATGAACCTAAGCAACTACTTAAAACCCAGGATCACAAACAGCATTCTTATGGGATCTGACAGAGTGGTCTTCTCAGTGTACTGTACTGCAAAGTTCCCAGAATGAGTTCTGAAGATGAATCTTAAGGGCAAGAACTGAGTGTGATCCTGTAAAATATGAATTCTTCAAAGGGAAGCCATACCTAGTCGATCTCACTACCAGTGACACTATAGTAGCTGTGGTACAAATACTTTCCTAAGCAACTACTTTCAAGAAGATATCACACAGAGCATTCTAACGTGATCAGAGAGAGCAGCCTTCTCCGTGTACTCTACTGCAATGTTCCCAGTACGTGTTGTGAAGGTTATGTTTAAGAGAGAGAACAGAGTGTTTTCCTGCATAATGTTACTCCTTCAAAGGGAAGTTACAAATAGTCTATCTAAGCTCTAGTGACAAGATTGTAGCTGCTGTAAAAATATTTTCCCGAGCAACTACCACAAAAACAGGATCACAGAGAGCATTCTGACAGGACCTGAGAGAGCGGGCTCCTCAGTGCACTCTGCTGCTGGGTTCCCAGAATGTGTTTTGAGGAGAAGAATCATAAGAGCTGGAGGTGAGTGTGTTACTGTACAAGGTTACTTCCTCCAAGGGAATTTTTAAAGAGTCCATCTCAGCTCTACTCAGAAGTTTCTAGGTAATATACAAGATTACGCTCAGGAATTACAACTGAGCCAAGATCCCAATCTGTATTCTTAGGTGTTCTGCCAGAACAGCCTTCTCAGTGCACACTGCTGCTTTGTTCCCAGATATTGTTGTGAAGAAGCCTCTTATGAGCTAGAAGTGAGGGTGTTTCTGGACAATTTTACTTCTTCAAAGGGAAGTGATACAGGTTCTATCTCAGCTCTAGTGATGAGTTTGTAGGTGCTTTAAAGATGTTTCCTAAGCAACTGCTTCTCTGCTGGGAACAGAAACACCATTCTGACAGGATCCTAGAGAGTGGGCTCCACAGTGCACTCTGCTGCTGGGTTCCCAGAATGTGTGGTGAAGGTGAATATGAAGAGCTGGAACTGAGTGCATTTATGTACAATGTTACTTCTTCAAAGGGAACTTATAGTGAGTCTGTATCAGCTCTACTTCAAAGGTTCTAGCTGACATACAAGATTTTCCTCAGGAACTACATGCAAGTGGGGATCCCAATCTGCATTCTGATGTGTTCTGGCAGACTGGCCTTTTCAGAGCACTCTACTGCAACTTTCCCAGAATGTGTCGTGAAGAAGCCTCTTCACAGCTAGAACTGAGTGTGTTTCTGGACAAGGTTGTATTGTCAAAGGGAAGCTATGCACAGTCTATCTCAGCTCTAGTGAGAAGCTTGTAGCTGGTGTCAATAGATTCCTAACCAGCTACCTCCAAACCCACATCACTCAGACCCTTCTGTTAGGATCAAAGAAGCAGCTGTCTCCATAAACCCACTGGAGGGTTACGTGTAGGTTGTGAAGGAGAATCTTGAGAGTTAGCAGTGTGTTTTTGGAGAATGCTATTTCTACAAAGGAAAGATACACACAGTGCACCTCAGCTCTACAGAAGAGTTTGTAGCTGCTGTGGAAATAGTGTTCTAAGAAACTGCTTCTGGGCTGAGAACGCAAAGACCATTCCAACAGGATCTGAAGGGCGGCTTTCTCAGTGCATTCTGCTGCTGGATTCCCAGAATGTGAGCTGAAGATGAATCATAAGAGCTAGAAGAGAATGGGTTTCTGGAAAAGGTAACTTATTCAAAGGGAACTTATACACAGTCCGTCTCAGCTCTACTCAATACTTTCCAGCAGACAGACAAGAATAACCTCAGGAAATGGTCCAAGCAGAGATCCTAATCTGCATTCTCAGCTGTTCTGGCAGAGTGGCCTTTTCGGTTCACTCTACTGCAATATTCACAGAATGTGTGGTGGAGAAGCCTATTCACAGCTAGAACTGAGTGTGTTTCTGGACAATCTTAGCTCTTAAAAGGGAAATTATACAGAGTTGATGTCAGCTCTCGGGAGAAGCTAGTAGCTACTGTGCCAATAGATTCCTAAACAGCTACTTCCAAACCCACATCACACCGTGCCCTCTGTCAGGATTGAAGAAACGGATTTCTCTGAGAGTCACACTGCAGTGTTCCCACCGTAGGTTGGGAAGGAAAATCTTAAGAGTTAGAGGAGAGCGTGTTTCTGGAGAAAGTTACTTCTTCAAAGGGAAGTTACACACAATGAATCTCAGTTCTAGTGAGGAGATTGTAGCTGCTGCGGGAAAAGTTTCTAAGCAGCTTATTCCCCGTGGGAACGCAAAGACCATCTGACAGGATTGGCCAGTGCGGCCTTCTCAGTGCACTCTGCTGCTGGGATTCAGAGTTGTGGTGTAGAGGAAGGTTAAAAGTTAGAACTGAGTGGGTTTCTGTACAAGGTTACTTCTTCAAAGGGAACTTATACACAGTCTATCTCAGCTCTACTCACTACTTTATAGAAGATAGACAAGAATATCCTCAGGGACCATGTCCAAGGAGGGATCCCAATCTGCTTTCTGGCGAGTTCTGGAAGAAGGGTCTTTTCAGTACACTCTAGGGCAAACTACTACAGTGAGTTGGGAAGAAGCCTCTTCACAGCTAGAGCTGAATGTGCTTTCAGAAATGTTAGTTCTTCAAAGGGAAGTTATACAGACTCAATGTCACCTCTAGGGAGAAACTTGTAGCTGCTGAGCCAATAGATTCCTAAGCAGCTATTTCCAAAAGCACATCACACAGAGCCTCAAGTCAGGGTCAAAGAAGCAGCTTTCTCCGGGAGCGCCAATACACTGTCACCTGTGCTGGTTGGGAAGGAGAAACTTAAGACTTAGAAGAGAATGTGTTTCTGGAGAATGTTACTTCTTCAAGGGGAAGTTACACACAGTACATCTCAGCTCTAGTGAGGAGATGGTAGCTGCTGCGGGAAGAGTTTTCTAAGCAGCTGCTTCCCTGCTGGGAACACAAAGACTGTTCTGACAGGATCCACGAGAGTGGCCTTCTCAGTGCACTCTGCTGCTGGGTTCCAGAAGTTGTGGTGAAGAGGAATCTTACGAGCTAGAACTGAGTGGGTTTCTGTACAAGGTTACTTCTTCAAAGGGAACTTATACAGAGTCCATCTCAGCTCTACTCAAAAGTTTGTAGCGTATAGACAACAATTTGCTCAGGAACTACGTCCAAGCGGGGATCCCAATCTGCATTCTGGCGAGTTCTGGCAGAAGGGCCTTTTCAGTTCACTCTACAGCAAACTACCAGAATGTGGGGCAAAGAAGCCTCTTCACAGCTAGAGCTGGAGGTGCTTTGGGACAATGTTAGTTCTTCAAAGGGAAGTTATGCAGACTCGATGTCAGTTCTAGGGAGAAGCTTGTTGCTGCTGAGCCAATAGATTCCTAAGCAGCTACTTACAAATGCACATCACAGAAGCTTCTGTCAGGGTCGAAGAGGCAGCTTTCTCTGGGAACGCCCAGGCACTGTCCCCTGTGAAGGTTGGGAAGGAGAAACTTAAGACTTAGAAGAGAATGAGTTTCTGGAGAATGTTACTTCTTCAAGGGGAAGTTACACACAGTTCATCTCAGCTCTAGTGAGGAGATGGTAGCTGCTGCAGGAGAGTTTTCTAAGCAGCTGCTTCCCTGCTGGGAACACAAAGACCGTTCTGACAGGATCCGCGAGAGCGGCCTTCTCAGTGCACTCTGCTGCTGGGTTCCAGAAGTTGTGGTGAAGAGGAATCTTACGAGCTAGAACTGAGTGGCTTTCTGTGCAAGGTTACTTCTTCAAAGGGAACTTATACAAAGTCCATCTCTGTTCTACTCCAAAGTTTCTAACAGACATGCAAGAATTTCCTCAGGAACTATGTGCCACCCGTGATCCCAGTCTGAATTCTGCCTTGTTCTGGCACAGAGGCCGTTGAGTGCACTATCCTGCAAACACCCCAGGATGAGTGGTGAAGAAGGCCCTTAAGAGCTAGAACTGATTGTGTTTCAGGACAGTGTTAGTTCTTCAAAGGAAAGTTCAGGCCAGTGTATCTCAGCTCTAGTGAGAAGCTTGTAGGGGCTGTGCCAAAGAGATTCCTAAGCGGCTCCTTCCAAGCCCACATCACACAGGGCCTTCTGTCAGGCTGGAAGAAGCGGCTTTCTCCGGGAGCCCCACTGCAGTGTTCCCAGAGTATGTCTGTGGTGAAGGAGAATCTGAAGAGTTAGGAGAGAGTGTCCATCAGGAGAATCTTACTTCTGCAAAGGGAAGTTACAGCCAGTGCATCTCAGCTCTAGGGCAGAGTGTGTCACTGCTGTAGGAAGAGGTTTCTAAGATCCTGTTTCTCTGCTGGCAAGACACAGGCTGGTTTGACAGGCTCCGAGAGATGGGCCTCCAGAGGGCAGTCTGCCTCGAGGCTCCCAGAATGGGTGGGCAAGATGAATCTTATGAGCAACATCTGAGTGTGTTTCTGGAGAAGGATACTTCTTCAAAGGGAACTTATACAGAGTCCATCTCTGTTCTACTCCAAAGTTTCTAACAGACATACAAGAATTCCCTCGGGAACTACATCCCAGCCTGGATTCCAGTCTGCATTCTGCATTGTTCTGGCACAGAGTCCTTTGAGTGTACTCTCCTGCAAACACCCCAGGACGAGTGGTGAAGAAGTCCCTTAAGAGCTAGAACTGAGTGTGTTTCTGGGCAATGATGGTTCTTCAAAGGAAAGGTCTGGCCAGTCTATCTCAGCTGCAGTGAGAAGCTTGTAGGGGCTGTGCAAAAGAGATTCCCAAGTGGCTCCTTCCAGTACAATCACACAGGGCTTCTGTCAGGCTCTAAGAAGCAGCTTTCAACAGGAGCCCAACTGCAGTGTTCCCAGTCTATGTCTGTGGTGAAGTAGAGTCTGAGTGTTAGGAGACAGTGTCTTTCAGGAAAATCTTACTTATGCAAAGGAAAGTTACAGCCAGTGAATCACAGATCTAGGGCAGAGTGTGTCATTGCTGTAGGAAGAGGTTTCTAAGATCCTGTTTCTCTGCTGGGAAGACAAAGACCAGTCTGACAGCCTCTGAGAGTGTGTCCTCCACAGGGCACGCTGCTGCCTGATTCCCAGAAAGTGTGTTCAGAGTGAATCTTAACAGCTACAGCTGAGTGGGGTTCTGGCCTAGGTTATTTTTTCAAATGGAACTTATACAGAGTTTCTCTCAGCTCTACTCCAAAGTTTCTAGCAGACACAGAAGAATATCCTAGGGAACTAGGTCCCATCCAGGATCCCCTCTGCATTCTGCCTTGTTCTGGCAGAGCGGCCTTTTCACTGAATTCTCCTGCACACTGCCCCAGTAAGTGTGGGGAGGAAGCCCCTTAAGAGCTAGAACTAAGTGTGTTTCTGGACACTGTTAGTTCTTCAAAGGGAAGTTCTCCCCAGTCCTTCTCAGCTCTAGTGAGAAGCTTGTAGTTGCTGTGCAAATAGATTCCTAAGCAGGTACTTGCAAGCCAATATCACACAGGGCCTTCTGTCAGGATCCAAGAAAGAGCCTGCTCCAGGTGATCGACTGCAGTGTTCCCCTGTATAGCTGAGGTGAAGGAGAAACTTAAGAGTTAGGAGAGAGTGTGTTTCTGGAGAATGTTACTTCTGCAAAGGGAAGTTACAGCCAGTGCTTCTCAGCTCTAGGGCAGAGTGTGTGGCTGCTGTAGAAAGAGTTCTCTAAGCAACTGTTTCTCTGTGGGGAAGACAAACACCTATCTGACAAGCTCCAATAGAGCCACCTCCACAGGGTGCTGTGCTGCCAGTTTCCCAGAATGTGCGCTCCAGATGAATCTTAGCAGCTACAGCTGAGTGGGTTTCTGGCCTAGGTTATTTCTTCAAAGGGAACTTATGCCGAGTTCATCTCAGCTCTACTCCAACGTTTCTAGTAGACCCAGAAGAATATCCTCGGGAACTGCGTCCCATCCAGGATCCCATCTGCATTCTGCCTTGTTCTGGCAGAGCGGCCTTGCCAGTCAACTCTCCTGCACACTCCCCAATCTGGGTAGGGAGGGATCCCCTTACGAGCTAGCACTGAGTGTGTTTCTCGACACTGTTAGTTCTTCAAATGGAAGCTCTCCCCAGTCCTTCTCAGCTCTAGTGAGAAGCTTATAGTTGCTGTGCAACTAGATTCCTAAGCAGGTACTTTCAATCCAATATCACATAGAGCCTTCTGTCAGGATCAAGCAAGAGCTTTCTCCGGGTGCCCCACTGCAGTGTTCCCAGTGTATGTGTGGGGTGAAGGAAAAACTTAAGATTAGGAGAGAGTGTGCTTCTGGAGAATGTTACCTCTGAAGGGAATTTACACCCAGTGCTTCTCAGCTCTAGGGCAGAGTGTGTGGCTGCTGTAGACAGAGTTCTCTGAGCAACTGTTTCTCTGCGGGGAAGATAAACACCTTTCTGACAAGCTCCAATAGAGCAGCCTCCACAGGGCACTCTGCTGCCAGGTTCTGTATTATACAAACATGTGATTAATTAGATTTCTAGTTCTCTATTTTCCCCTGTGATCGTTGCAATAATTCCAGCAAAGGAGGAACTTGTAATTCTTCACATGCGCACCAAGTTGATCAATGTCAGGATGTTAAAATGATTTTTTATCGTATGATTCATAGCTACACTTAATCTATACCATCTTCCTCCTGTCAAATCAGATATCTAATGAAACTCAGATAGAACCTCTACTTAATTATTTTATCCCAATTATAATTTATTTGTTAAATGTATTTATATAATAAATTCAATAAAATTTTAATAAGTAAAATGATTTAAATTTTAATAAATTGAAATAAAATTTAATTTTCATACACGTTTCTTTTGTCAAGTATTATTTATCTTTAATTATTTTTATCATATTTCATTTCTGAAACAATATCCTTTACCTTCCCACTTAAAAAGTAACCATTTTTCAATGTTTATATCAAATACCATTTTTTCATTAAGCATGTGTGATCCATTCCTCCAGTCAGGTCACCCATCCAGATTTCAATTATTTTATGACTGTATAACATCCACTATACTTAGCACATTTTTTCTTAAATTATGTTTATTTTATTCCTCTGTCTTTTACTACATTGTAAGCTCCTTAGAAATAATAGATGTGTTTGACGAATTTCTACATATTCTGCAGTCCTAGTAACACAACTTGCACAACTAATGTCTAATTTAATATTTGTTCTTAAATATATTAAGTATTAGACTGGTGGGTGATGTAAAATAGTAGAAAAAAAGAGGCTTTTGGAGAGTGTTTCAACTAGTATAGATCATGTGTGCTCAGAAGAGGCTGTAAGAAAAACCAGGATTCTATTTTTTCTAAAAAGAAATAGTTTGCTTTTACTCACTGCAATTTTTACAAAGCTGAGATGTATTGGAGTGTAATTTTTTGTCCTCTCAAAGTATTGTTAAAATATCTATTCTACATAAAATGATCTACTCATTCAATGCAATCCCTATAAAATTTCAGTAGTGTTTATCACAGAAATAGGAAAAACAATCCTAAAATTTTTATGAAACCAAAGAAGACTCTGAATAGGCAATGTATGCTTGAGAAAGTAGAACTAACCCAGAGGCATCACACTTCCAGATTTTAAACTAACAATATTAATTCTCCTGATGCATGAGCGTGGAATATCTTTCCACTTATTTGTGTCTTCTTCATTTACTCTCCTCAATATCTTATAGTTTCCAGTCTACAGAACTTCCACCTCCTTAGTTAAATTTATTCCTTAGTATTTTATTCTATTTTTATGCTATTGTAAATAGGATTGTTTTATTCATTTCTCTTTCTGATAGATCATTATTAGTGTACAGAAATGCAACTGATTTTGGCACATTGATTTTTCTATCCAGGAACTTTACTGAATTTGTTTGTAAGTTATAACAGTTTTTTGGTAGACTTTTTAGGGGTTTGTATATATAATATAATGTCATCTACAAATAGAGGCAATTTGATTCCTTCCTTTCCAATTTGGATGGCTTTTATGTCTTGTCTTTGCTTGTTGCTCTGGCCTAGACTTTCAGGACTATGTATGTGGAATAAAGTCGCAAGGATGGGCATCCCTGTTTTCTTCCTCAGCTTAGAGGGAAAGATTTCACCTTTCACTGTGGGGTATGATGTTAGCTGTGGGCTTGTCATATATGGCCTTTTCTCATGTAGGAGTAAGTCGCTTCTGTACCCAGTTTGCTGAGTTTTATCATGAAAGGATGTTGAATTTTGTCAATTTTTTCTCCATCTATCCTTCATTTTGTTAATTTGGTTTATCATATTGACTGATTTGCAGATGTTGAACCATCCTTGCATTCCTGGAATAAATCCCACTTGGTCATGGTGTATGATCCTTTTAATTCACTGTCGAATTTGGTTTGCTGAAATTTTGTTGAGGATTGTTGCATCTATGCTGATCAAGGATATTGGCTTTTAATTCTCTTTTCTTTTAGTTTCCTTTTTTGGTTTTGGTATCAAGGTAATGATGGCCTTATAAAATGAGTTTGGAAGTCTTTCCTCCTTTTCTATTTTTTGCAAGAGTTTCAGGATTGGTATTAATTCTTCTTTAAATGTTGATATAATTCACCAGTGAAATCATCTGGTCCTGGACTTTTCTTTGTTGGGAGTTTTTTGATTACTGATTCACTCTCCTTACTAGTAATTGGTCTATTCACATTTGCTATTTCTTCATGATTCAGTATTGGTGGGTTGTATGTTCTAGGAATTTCTCCATTTCTTCTAAGGTGTTCAATTTGTTGATGTATAACTGTTCATAGTGGTCTCTTATAATCCTTTGTTTATTATGTGATTTCAAGTGTAATGTACATTCTTTCATTTATAATATTATTTATTTGAGTCTTCTCTCTTTTTTTCTTGGTAAGTCTAGTAAGATTTATCTATTTTGTCTATCTTTTTTAAAAAAAGGTTTTGTTTGATCTTTTCTGTCTTTTTAGTCTCTATTTCTTTTATTTTAGCTGATATTTGTTATTTTGTTTCTTTTACTAACTTTGGGCTTAGTTTATTCTTCTTTCTAGTTCCTTGAGGTGTGAAGTTAGATTGTTTATTTGAGATCTTTGCTTTTTCTTAATGTAAGCATTTCTCACTATGAACATCCATCTTAGAACTGCTTTTACTATATCCCTTAACTTTAGATATGTTGTGTTTCTATTTTTATTTGTCTCAAGACTTTTTTCAAACTCTCTTTTGATTTTTCCTTTGGCCCTTTGGTTGTTCAGGAGCATGTTGATTATTTTCTACCTATTTGCGAATTTTCCAGTTTTCTTCTTATATGTTTTCTAGTTTCATATCATTGTGGTAAAAAAAGATGCTTGATATGATTTTAAACTTCTGTGACCTTCCTGAATGGAAACCCTGTGAACTATCAAAGCCAGGAGATCTGGGGACACGTTCCTCAGGTAGCAGCCACAAAAGCTGGGGTGCAGATCTGTGTGCAAGCTCCTTCTAGGGGTATACTTGTGACTTGGAGTAGGCAAGAGGGAGAGAGTGTAGGAGGTGTCCACAGGCTTTTCTGGTATCCAGGAAGGATCTCAGTCAGCCAATAGATGCATGCTAACCTAGCAGCCTGTCCCTCAGGCAGCAGTTTTTAACGAATGCATGTAGACTCCACTCAGGGGAAGACTGAGAGATAGGCTTTTCTGCCTGCTGTCTCTGCTCTGAGCCCTGGTGTGACAGCTACAGTTAGTGCTGGCTTCTCTTAACAACTACTTTTTTGTTTGCTACACTCTAGCGGGTCTTGTGGAAACAAGCCTCATTGGCTTTCAGAGCTAGAGGATTTGCAGGCCTGTCCCCCTGTTGAGAGTCTTAAAAGTTGGGACTCTAGATGTAGGGTCCAAAACCTTCACTTCTCAGGGAGAAGCTAAGAGCCAGAGGTTCCCTTCAATTGTATCCCCCTGTACAGGGAGTGGGATTTATTACAAAAATCTGTCTCAGCTTTTCCTAGCCCTTTCAGTGGGGATATTTTTTCATTCTTCTGATGTGTAGGAGTCACTCAACTAGTTTCTTGATTTCCTTTGGAAGGAATTGTAGCATGTGTAGCTGTTCTTTTGGTGTGTCCTAGGAAAAGGGGAGTGCAGGAGCTTTCTATGTCACCATCTTTAAAGACCTCCCCTGGACCCCCAAAGTACTTTCTTTGGGCAATAATATTTTTCATCAGTCACTGGGGATGTGTGAGAAGGATGTGATGTAGAGAGACTAAGAAGGGAAAGGAATGATGAGAATGGAAGTAGACAGGTTAGCAAACATCAAAGTCTTTTGATGTGGTGTTCCCTATTTATGTAGAATATCAAGATAAAAGAGTCATTATAGGACATCTGCTGAAGCTTCTATTTCAGTCATGAATGTCCTAAAAAATATTCCTTATAATGCATTATTCAAACTACAAAATTGAGGGAGAGGAGCCCACAGTTAATTCAATCAGTCAATTCAAAGTTTGGACTTTTATTTAAAGGCTTAAAATTCCCTTCCCTTTAGTTCAAACCCTCTCATTCTGATAAAACTGTCAATATATAGATAAATTCAGTCTTTAGATTCTATAATGTATGCTTGTTATAAGGGAGGGAGATAAGTTAATTAGATGGCATATTTACATCCTCAAAATTAGCAGAAATCCATTGACATCCCATTTCACTTAGACAATAAATTTCAAACAATGTTTTCTACCATGCTGCTACTCATAAGTAGCAATTCCGGGAGAGTATTTGTTAACTGAGGAAATACGGTTTGGTTGAAAACACTTAAAGACTTTTGTCAAAAAACAGAAATAGTCTCCCCAGGGTTTTTTTCCATCACGATACCATGTGACAGGTCACAGTATCCCACAAATGTTCCTTAGAAAATCAGAGAATCTTCTTGGGCTTTACTTCCATTTTGAAATATTTTCACACAAAGACATTTTACGATGGCAGCTAGAAAATTTAAGACATTCTGTGGCCTTTAAATTCTATCACTGTAATGGATAATAAAGAATGACCTTGAGTTTTTTAAGGTCCTTAAATATATGGCCATACCCATGTTGTCTCAACAAGCTGATTCAGTGCTTTACCCATCAGAAACTATAGCAGAGACAGATGAAACAGACACATATCAAGAACATACATGGACAAATACTCTTTACTTCTAGTGTAATTAACATGTATGTCTTTACAGATCCATCACTTTAGTATCCACAACCATTTTATGTACTTTCTTAAAAGTTATAAAATATACATACATAAGCCACATACAATATCTCTGGTTAATTTTGTGTTACTGACACCTAATAAGCAGTCAAAAATGTTATCTACAGTTTTATTTTATTATGTACCAGTTTGTTTTGTCACTTTATGTCCCAAATGCTATGTAGCTGCTTTGGATAACAAGGATGGAATGCTCAGTCCTTGAGCAAAGATTGCTTATAGTTTCATATTAGAGAAATGATTGAATAAACAAGGGCATCATAAAACAAAACTTAAAGGAGAGTTGTCTGTGAACTATAAAAAGGGACATTTAACCAGAGCTGAGAAAGGGGAGGAATGGAAGAGAAGCTTCCTGGAGGAAGTGATGAAGGAATTGATAGTAAATAATTACAGCACAATGATGTAATTTACCAAGGCACTTTACATTGCTCTTTATAACCTATTCTTGTTGGGCTTCTTTAATGCTAAAAAGTTATAGGAACGGCCACCTCAGGACTTCTGTAACAATCAGATCCTCTACCTAGAATCCTTTCCATTCCCCAACTTGCATTTCTTTTTTAGATCTAAGACTATTCAGATATTCATCTCGATCCAGGGAAGCCTTACTTCTTCTGACTAGATTTTGACATTTTTTTCTGGAATTATAACCTCCAGCCTTTTACTTTATGAAAGTTTCAGCCCTGTTATGAATTATTTGAGTATTTAGTTAATTAATGTTCATTTACTTTTCTAGATTATAGGATTCTTTAGGATAGAAACTACTGGATTCATCACAAAATACAAAGCATCTGAATGCACAAATAGCACATAGTGAAAACAATAAATCTTAGTATACTTGAAATAAGGCTTGAATGAAGAATTTAAAAATAAAATATAGAAAAATTAGAAGAGTGAGGAAAGTTTTCTTAAAAAAAGATGTATCATAAATAAATTCAACACCATAGTGAATCATTGCAGGTTTGGGGAGCTGCAACATTTTCTTACAGTTGTGCTTTAGTACAGATATTCATTTATTTAAAAATGCAAGAAAATTATGTTTCTCAGCTATCATATTATACAATTTCATGAAAAGAACAATCATTAAATGTGTGTGAGTATGTGTGCATACACATAATATAAATATTTAAAACCATCTTTTATTTTTCAATTTTTCTGGGGCTTCTTTCACATCCTTGTTCCGTAGGCTATAAATCAGAGGGTTTAACATAGGAATAACAATGGTGTAAAACAATGAGGTTATTTTGTCTTGATCTAGGGAGTATAAAGAACTCGGCCTGAAATACATAAAGAGCATAGTTCCCTGGAAAATTTCCACAGCAGTTAAGTGGGAGGTGCAGGTGGAGAAAGCTTTGAACCTCCCCACAGCAGAGTGGATCTTCAAGACTGATAGGATAATATAACAAGAGATAAGGACTCCTGAAATGGTACTCAGTTCAATTAAGCCAAAAATGGTGAATAATACCAACTCATTGACTTGTGTATCAGAGCAGGAAAGGAGGAAAAGTGGTGGTAAATCACAGAAGAAATGATTAATCTCATTTGACCCACAGAAACATAAGTGGAATGTTAATGTTGTGTGTAGCAAAGCATCTCCCATTCCCACCAGATAAACTCCAGCCATGAGCAGGGAGCACACTCTGCTGGATATGCTGACTGTGCAGAGCAAGGGGTTTCTGATGGCCTTGTACCGATCAAAGGCCATCACGGCCAACAATAGACACTCAGAATCTGCAAAGGAACAGGAGATGAAGAATTGCAGAGCACAGCCAAAGAAGGGGATTGATTTGTTTTTGGCTAAAAGGTCCACCAGCATCTTGGGCCCAATTGCTGAGGAATAACAAAGGTCACAGAGAGAGAGGTGGCTGAGGAAAAGGTATATTGGTGTGTGTGTTGGGAATCCATTCTAATTAAAATGATCATTCCAAGATTTCCCAGAAGATTACTGAGATAAACTACTAGAAACACAGTAAACAGGATCACTTTCATCCCAGGGTTCTTGGAAATTCCCAAGAAAATGAATCCATTCAAGGAGGAGCAATTTTCTCCAACCATTCCTCTTTGTTCTCACCTAAATCTTTGAGAAAATAATAAAAAAAATCATAATACCTTTTAACTTTTCTGGACATCCACAAAACATCTGAAAGCCAGAACACAATTTCTTCTGTAATTGTCTTTTAATATTCAGAAAATTAGCCAGTCATGTACTCAGTCTTTAAAGAGGTATTGGTATATATTTGATAAGGATAAAAAATAAAGAGACATTGGAACATTTTTCATCTGATCTACATGTCATTCATGATGTCTGCAATTTTCTGTAAGTTTTATTTCTCTGGGCTTTAACTTTCTGGGCAGTAGATTTAGATGAATTGATATCTCATTCTACACTCAAATAATACGGAAGAGACAACAACATTAGAGGAACCAGGCTGTAAGATGTAGGACTAGGCATTTTCTAAGCCTGAAAATAGTCACATGGACACAGAAAAATGATTAACATTGTTATGTTCCTCAAAAAATATGACTGGCTTAAAGACTGTATGTTAGTTCTAGAAACAAAGAGTATCATTAACTAACAATAATGAAAATGATTACGTTACTGGTCTAAGTTGACTTTAGTTTTTGGTGAGACATGAAATAAGCATTAGGCCTTTTCTCTAGAAATGTTTTATTGTTTTGTCACAATACTCACTACCTATATAAGAGAGTTGTCCGCTGCCAGAAATGAGTGTCTTCACCAAGTCATCTTCAGTCAAAGAAGTGCTAAAAAGAAGTGAAAACAACAGAAGTAACATGTACATTTGCTTCTCTTTGGTTTTTAAATGGACTTTTAAATTAAAAAATGTAAACAGGATGAGGGACAATAAACGCTTCTGAGATATATAGGCTTCTCTTCCTTGCTTATGTGTATATTTATGTGTGTTTCATGTGTTTGCTTGTATATATGTCTCTGTTGATGTACGAGAATAGGATGTTGGTGATTGATTTCTTTTTTAGAGTCAAGTAAATACGGCATGTGGTTCACATGGAGTAGTTTGCATGTCGCTATTTGTAATGTGGTAACTAAATTATTTCTGAAATGAAACAAAAACCCTTAAATTCATGTACGTACTTCCCCAGTGACAAAAGTTTCTCTTGTGAACCTAGATTAAAATAAAATCATTAAAATGCTATTTTGTGGATGCTAATAATTTTAGTCAGTTCAGTTCTGAGAAGAAAATATAATTTTGTGTGTGTGTGGGGAAGACCAGCCCTGAGCTAACATCTGTTGCCAATCCTCCCCTTTTTGCTAAGGAAGACTGGCCCTGGGGTAGCATCCGTGCCCATCTTCCTCCACTTTATGTGGGACGCCGCCACGGCATGACTGACAGGCAGTGCGTAGGTCCAGATTCTGAACCTGCGAACCCCGGGCTGCTGAAGTGGAGAGCACAAACTTAACCACTACGACACTGGGCCAGCCCTGAAAATATAATTTTTTGGAAATCGATTGCTGAGTTTGTTAAGCTGTGTAAGCAGGTATAAAATCAATCATTGATAACTTTCCCTTCTTTTTTCAAAAATGTGAAAAATTCCCCTATATTTCTTAAATTTGGAGACTCAGGAACCTACCTGAGATGAGCAGGTCTTTTTGTACTTGCTGCTGGTAGTTTAAAAAGTAGGCAGATGGCATTTTATTTTACCAGGTAGCATTTGGGACTTAAATCTCTGAAGCTTCCTCTCTCAGGCTGCAGTGTGTGCTAACACATGATTAATTATATTTCTTGTTCTGTATTTTCCCCTGTGAGTACAGCAATAACTTTAGGAAAAACTGAGGCTTATTTCTTCACTATTGTCAACATGTTGATCTAATAAGCGAACTGAAAATTACTGTTGTGTTGAGCTTCCCATCTACACTGAATCTCCAGTCAAAGCAGAAATCCAATAAAATACAAAAATATTCTCTCCTTAGTAATTTCCATCTCCTTTCTATTTTTCAGTTTGTCTCTTTTATTTTTGAAACATTCTCCTTCACCATCTCATTTAGGAAAGTTACTATTCTTTGATGGTACTATTTTTATTGAGACATAATTT
The DNA here is from genome assembly GCA_031878705.1 of Tapirus indicus. Lineage (NCBI taxonomy): Eukaryota > Metazoa > Chordata > Mammalia > Perissodactyla > Tapiridae > Tapirus > Tapirus indicus. The sequence goes on from CM062928.1 coordinate 97,823, forward strand.
TATATACTATAAAATTTACCCTTTTCATGTATGCACTTTAGTTTTTTGTATTTTCACAAAATTGTGCAGCCATCGCCACTATCTAATTCCAGAACATTTTTCAGCACCCCAATAAGTAACTCATACTCATTAACAGGCACTTCCCCTCTTGCCTCCCCCTACTCCTGGCAACCACAAATCTACACTCCGACTGTATGTGATCGCCTGTAGCTGGATATCTCATATCTTGGTGTTATACAACATGTGGGGTTTGGTGGTGGTGGTGGTCTTCTTTTGCTTAGCATAGTGTTTTCAAGGTTCATCCATGTTTTAGAATTTTCAGGATTTCCTTTTTATGGCTGAATTTTATTTCATTTTATGGATATGGCACATTATCCATTCATTAGTTAATGGTCATTTAAGTTCTCTCTACTTTTTGGCTGTTATGAATAGTGATGCTTAAACATTCATGTCAATGAAAACTTTAAAGGTCACTTTCTTCAAGGACCATTGTCTTCTTCCCATTTCCAAAACACATCATCCATGTATACTTCATTGATTTTACAAGTCTACCACATTCTCTACACTTAGTACACTCTTTCTTGAATTATGTATATTTTATTCATATAAAAATCTCTATTACATTTAGGCCTTTATAAATAAGTTCAATGTTTATTTTTATTTATTTATTTATTTGTGAGGAAGACCAGCCCTGAGCTAACATCCATTGCCAATCCTCCTCTTTTTTGCTGAGGAAGACTGGCCCTGGGCTAACATCCGTGCCCATCTTCCTCTACTTTATATGGGATGCTGCCACAGCATGGCTTGACAAGCGATGTGTCTGTCTGCACCCGGAATCTGAACCTGTGAACCCCAGGCCACCGAAGCAGAGCATGCGAACTTAATTGCTACATCACCGGGCCGGCCCCTCAATGTTTATTTTTATATTCCCCAAAGTCCCTAGAACAAGGATTTGCAAAAGGTAATTATTCTCTAAATATGGATTGTTAAATATTTTAGGTTACTTGAAGTAGAGGGTGGTGTATGAATAGAAATACACTAGTTTTGGGAATTTTTTATACTAATATAGTTCCTCTGTGCAAGGATGATTCAGTTAAAAATTTTTGCATGGATAATAATTTTTCCAAGAATAAATTTAGTTTGCTACTATCCATACTAATTCTTTAAGAAATTGAGAATAGCTGTAAGTTTGAATTTCATATCCTCTTAAAATACTTGCCAAGAGATAACAATGGAATTCTCTGTACTTCTTAAACCTTGATTGTCCATCTTGGAATCTGGTGTGACTAGGCTACTTCCCAAGGTCTCAGAGCCAACCCTACTTTCACAAAGACAATAATGATTGAAATGCTTGTCACTCTTCCTTCTAGATGGGTGCCATTCCAGTACCGCTTCATTCAGTGGCTTTGTAAGTATGCACAAAACAAAGAATAAAAAGGTTACACATACACTCTTGTATTTACTTAAAAATGTTAAAAACTATTAATAAAAGAGTCCAGAAAGAGAAATCTCAGTTCCACAATGGGCCGATGATAGTTTCAGCAGATTAAAGATGACTGCACATCTTCACCCATTTTCCTTAGAGACACAGTTCCTGTATGTCCTCCTGTTGGATTTTTGCTGTTCTTTAACTGCTTCGACTAACAGAAATAGGCAGAAATACTGTATGTCACTTCTGAGTCTAACCTTTAAAAAGACAGTCACTGAAAGCCATGAGCTGCCATGTAGGAAGTCCAACTATCCTTCTGGATAAACATATGACAGACTCTGAGACTATGTGGAGAGGGAAGGGGGCCAGCTGAGTTGATCTTTCTAGACATTCTCATCCTGGTGCCAGTTATGAGAAACCCTACCACCTAGCTTTCAACTGAATGCTTCATTGTGACCTCAGTCAACAGAAGGAAGAACCAAATAATTGACCAATGATCACTGTTTTAAGCCACATAACATTTATATAGTAAAAGGTTAACTAGAATAGTGTAGAGAGAATATAGTCAGAGAGAAACTTTATTTCAGGAAGCATTTATTTTTACTATTATGTACTTTTCATACACACAAATATGTGTATTCTGTTAAAAAAAAATGGAAGCCTGTTTCTAGACTCAATTCTTTAACTATCTCTTTGTCTTTGATTCATCAGAACATCATCCAAATTTTCTAAGTTTCCTTAGCAGAAATAATTGGTCTAGATAATTCACAATAAAATTTTCAGTAGTAAAAGGCTGTGAAGGATTCCAAAAGCAAAGCATGAAAGGCTAACACATTCAGAAATAAGTACCTAAAATCAACTCTAAATTGCACTAATAGTGAGCATGGATGTGGTTTGCAGGAATACCTGGATTCCATTAACAATGTTTAGAAGTGGAAAATGGGAAAAAATGTACTGATCTTACACCTGTGGTATATCTTCACTTTTACAATAATGATAGATTCACAAGAATTAGAGTTATCGTTTTTCACCTTAGAGTTTCCTCCGTTTTGTGACACAAAAACGAGATTTTTTTATAAATAAGAACTGACGATGCATTTAAGTTCCTTTAACAATTATTTTACTTACTCTCTACAGTAAATGAGTGATACCACAATAGCAGTTCAGAGACGTGTTATATTAACAGCAAATTAACAGCTTGAGGAAGAACGGAAACAGAGAATTGTCCCCACAACATTGATTTGTGTACAGTATGGCAACTTTATCATTTGGCATTAGAAGAAAAAATAATATCAGTAAGCCACATTATTTACTCACCAGTGACAAAATGCACGTATGTGTATATATGTATGTAGCCTTTGTACATTTGTGTGAGTGTGTGTTTCTATATGCATGAACACACACGTGGAACTGAGGTGGAGTAAGATTGTGTTGTACTAGTTTTGGTATGCTTTTAATGTTTGCAACTGTTACAGTATTCCTTTGGTTCTGCTTAATAATTGGCAGGGATAATTTTATAGCCAATCCTATATCATACACACACATGTACACAAACACACACACTTATGGAACACTGTACATGTGTATATATATATATTTCTTCATGTATGTGTGTTTGAACATACAAATTAAAAAGAAAACTTTTTGCTAAAATGTAGTAGAGAAAAAAATCAGTTAAGAAGCTAGATTAATGTTTCTTACTTAAATCAGAGAGGAGCATCCTGCATTCAAATCAAACATCATTTATGATGTTCATTGCAGCATTGTTCACAATAGCCAAGACTTGAAAGCAACCTAGGTGCCTATCAAGGGACAAATGGATAAAGAAGATGTGGTATATATACACAATGAAATACTACTCAGCCATAAAAAAAGGATGAAATCTGGCCATTTATGGCAACATGGATAGACCTTGAGGGTATCATGCTAAGCAAAATAAGTCAGAGGGAGAAAGTTAAATACCATATGACCACACTCACAAACAGAAGATAAAAACAGCAAACACACACGTAGAAACAGAGATTGGATTGGTGGTTATCAGAGGGGAAGGGGGAGGGAGGAGGATGAAAGTGGTGATTAGGCCCATGTATGTGGTGATGGACTTTAATTAGCCTTTGGGTTGTGAACACGATGTGATCTACAAAGAAATCAAAATATAATGACATGCACCCAAAATTTATATAATGTTATAAACCAATGTTACCACAATAAAAATAACATCATTTATGGCTGTAATTTAACACTTGGTGATTGCTTTTAAAGTTTGTAAACATGCATAAAACACAGTATCACCATAAAACTCCTATTCTGAGTTCACTTCTTTATTATAAAAAAATATTACATATCTGTTTTTAACTGGAGAAGAGTCTACTTGAATAGAAAATGACTAATATTGTGTTTTATTTATTATAACTGAACACTTGAACATTATTAACACTGTGTGAAAAGAAAATGATGTGGAGGTGGCTGCACTGCCCAATTCCAGAAGGCAAATAGAAAATAAAAAATCATCTGTGGCCCCTGAAACTGTGTGACACAGCAATCATGAGGGATACTCTGTGTATTGGCCACATTCTGAGTGATATTTATAACATGTGAATCTAGACAGTCCACTTCAAAGAATAGACTGCTGTGCATTCATTGAAGGTCTACTGGTGATGGATACTTTAAGACAATGTATAATAAATATGCACATCAGCTGTATTTCTGAGTCCTAGTGCAGTTAATCTAATTACCACTAAGCCAGTAAATGCAAAGCTTGAGGGAGGGGAAAGTAAAATGTGTTAGGCAGGTGCTAGTTTATGCTCCAGAGCACTCCAGGTTCTTTCCTGTTTATTAAAAACCTCACCCGAGAGTAAGCAGGGACAGAGGATGTCTTATTCTAGTTGGTTGTTTCTGATTGTTTCTTTTGTTTGTTGTTTTCCTCTCTTGCTTTCTATAAAGCTAGAACACTCATCAGACTAAAATCAGTAAAATTAATACATTTTTAAATTGGGGAAATGATTCTTAGTGACAATTTTTAATACCTTTATATATATCTCGTTGTCATTCTTTATGTGATGTTCCCAATACTAAGATACCAAATGTACTCCTGTGGGAGATATTGTTGATGTAAAGCTCAAACCATGTAACTAATTGCTAATAATTGTATACCATTTCAACTCAAGAGACTGATGCTTTGTGTTATCCAAGATGTTTGCTGTCACTATTTACTTCTCTGGTACATATTTTGAGGACATGGAACTTTCCTTGGTCCTTTCTTCTGAGTCTCTTCAAATTAATTTTCCTCTCAGGTGATTCCCTGCCTTCAGGGTTGTGAAAATCCCTCAGTTTACATTTTGTTGAATCAAGTCATAACTTTAGCTTCTTAAACAGGACTGCTCTTCCAGACCATGTAGACTGAATTCTCTTCTTTATACCCCTCCCAATTATTTAAACCTGAATTTCTGGAGCTCCATTATTATGAGAAATTGGTTAACTTAATTTAACTCTCAAATGGGTCTGTTTCACTAAGACTGGAGTTCTTAAATAATTGAAAAAAATGTCTTTGGGAGAAATTTTATACATTAGATAGAAGTGAGAAAAATGTATCTATAGGGGTTTCCAAGTGCCCCTGGTGACACTAAAACAATACTATGTGGGCAAGTGTCTACTTACAAGATTACATTCTTCAGAGAAGAGCTGTCTGTCCTGAGACATTTAGTATGATGACAAAGATTTTATTTCTTGATATTGGCCCCAAAACACACTAAGTCTCCCTGCTGCTGAGGAAAGACCAGAAGTGCATGGGGCTGGGGGGGGGGGCGGTGGTGGTGGTGAAGACTCTGTTGCTCTGCAAGCAAGGCAGCGCATTTAGTAGCATGAAGATCCATTACGTCCTGAGGTATTCAGTACGTAGTCAATGAAAGAATGCACTATATTAATTTCACAAATGTATTACGGACACTTACTGTGTACAAGGAACAGCTAAATTTAAAATAATAAAATCTTGTTGCTTCCAATATGATAGTGAATATACTTTGGTTTTGGGAAATCTGTTTAAAGTATAATATACATATAGAAAACTTTCATTTAGAAAAGTATATTGCAAATGATTTTTCAGAGATGAAAAGATCCCCTCACCCGACCAGGCCAAAAAGAAAACATTACTAACGTCTTAGAAATAATCCCCATGCCCATTGCAAATTGATGTCCAATATGATAGGTTAGTTTTCATGTTTTTGAGGTATATAGTAGTAAAATCACACAGCTTTTATGCTTTTTTGTCTTGCTCATTTTACTCAACATTATGTTTGTGAGATTTCTCCATGTTGTTACATGTGAAGATAGTTCATTCATCTTCATTGCTATGTGGTTTGCCAATGCACAAACTTACCATAAAGTTATTTATCTAATTTAGAACAAGGGCCAGCAAACTCTGGTGCATAAAGTTTTACTGGACTTGGGACACACCATTTTATTTATATATGATTGATGTTTTGCTGTGTGTTTGCGTGATACAAGAAAAATCTTGAGTGATTATGACAAAGAGTTTATGGCCTGCAAACTCTAAAATATTCACTACTTAACACTTTTAGGGAAAGTTTGTGAACTCTTGATCTATTGTGTTGATAAAAATTTGAGTTGTTTTCAGTTTTATGCTGTTGCAAATAAGCTAATGGTGAATGTAATTGTACGTGTCTTTGGGTGGACAGATTAACTCATTTCCCTTGCGTATAAATCTAGGAATAGAATTTTGAGATCGAGGACATTTATAAGTCTAGATTTAGTAGATGCTTCCATACAGTAAAGTGCCAATTCTCATTTCTACTCTAAATATGTAAGAACAACAGTCATTCCAAATCCTCCCCAAAATGTGGCATTTCCATTGTTTGCATTTTAACTAATCTGTAGTTGGGTCATAATACTACATTTCAGTATTTATTTTTATTTCCTTTAATGCCAATAAAGTTGAATGTCCACTTCTGTAAAGTGTCTACAAATTTCAGAATTTAAGTAACAGGCCAATAAAAAGGGTCATATTTAAGTACTTAGTCTTCTGAAATTCACACTATCTAGCTGGCTTCATTGTCACCACTATTTCAGGTTAAAACAGCCTAGATGTGTAATACAATTCTTTTGTATAGAGAAGAAATGACTCAACATTTTTTTCTTTTTCAAAACCTGTCCAATATTGGGGATGGGTTTACACAGCAGTAGATTCATATTTTTTTGAGATAGATTGTATCAGCTGGAAAGGACCTTAGAGCTTATCTAGATGAAGTCCTTATTTTACACAGGGGTAACATGGGTACAGAAAGAAAGAGTGACATATTAAATACCAGTGTGATTTAGAGTGGCATTGTTACCTGGATCATAGCATGTTTCTAGAAAGAGAAATGTCCAGGGAGGTTAAAAATTGCCACCTCTGGCTTTAACACTGGAACTCTTACTTATTGGGTTATTGAACATTATTACTGCTCTATTTCTGACAAGTGTAGTTACACAGTCTATCCCCACAATGTATCTACCTGTTTTTTGTGTTACACATATACCCAAATCTGCCTTTGCTATGTCATACTTACATTTAAGGATTAAGTGGCAAGGATGAAAGGAGTCAAGATATAAAACTTGACCATAATACTAACTCACTACACAGTGATTGATAACTTTGTATTTCGACAACAATATTTGCCATCAGTCATTGGTGAATGATTGAGAAGGGTGTGATGTGGAAAGGAATTATGTTGATTAAATTTTGCAGGGAATACTCATGTATTTATTCAATAAATGTTTTTGAATGGCATCTTGTAGCTGAGCATTGTAAATTGCAAAGTAGAAATACTGATGAACAAGAGAAACAAGGTTTTTGCATTTATAGACTTTGAGTTAGGATAGGAGTTTTTTGTTTATTCTTATTTATTAATTTACTACGTATATATTTCTAAGTGTTATGATGGAACATTTATAGGGTGATACTGGTACAAAGAAAAGAATATTGATAAATCTAATTTAACCCACAAACACTTCCTTCCATGAAGCAAGTTTATTAAAACTATGGTTTAAAAACTGTATTGGAACCTTGGAACCTTAGAAGGGTAAGTTGAATTGACACGGGTGGAGGGGCTGCTCTGCCCATGATAACTCACTGAGACATACCTGTGAACAGAGAAAGGAGGTATAAAAGACTCTGTTTGCAAAATAGCAAGGTGATCCTGTTACCACTCTTTCTTAGGTTGGAGAGAAGATTAAGATAAAAAAATGAATGCTCCCTACACTCAATTTAGGCACAATGATAACTAATAAATAATATCTAGAAGGTGTATTGGTGAGACTACAGGAATGTATATCAAAGTACCTAAATGTTAGCTCTCACAATGTTTAAATAAATACTTTTGGGTGAAAACACAGTTTCACCCAGAAGATAATTTAGTGCCAAATGCTTTTTTCCAGGCATCTTTCACATCCTTACTCCTTCAGCTGTAGATCAGTGGCTTTAACACAGGGATGACAGCTGTGTAGAAAACAGAGGTCTTTTGCCCATGTCCATGGGGTAACTTGAGCTGGTAACAAATACATGAACAGGAGTCTGCCATGAGATACAGCCACAGCGGTTAAGTGGGAGGTGCATGTAGACAAGGTTTTGTGTCCCCCTCAGCTGAGTTCATTCAGAGGATGGGAATTATGATGTAGATGTAGGAGAGGAGGACAGAGACAATACTGCAGCCCATGACACAGGTTCTGACTGTGAACAACACTATCTTATTGATGGTTGTATCTGAGGTTGACAGGGCTGGTAAGGGTGGGATATCACAGAAAAAGTGATTGATGATATTGGAATTTCAGAATGATAATTGAAATGCGCAAATGTGAAGATTGCCAAATACACCAAACTTTCAATGTACACAGTGGCCACTAGCTGGGTACAGACTCTCCCGGACATGGCAATTATATAAAGAAGTGGGTTGCAAATGGCTACACAATGGTCATATGCCATGCCAGCCAACATGAGACATTCCACATCTGCAAAGGCACTCCAAAGATACATTTGCATGGCACAAAAATATATGGAATCCTTTTTTGCTCATATGAGAAATCAGCCAGCATCTTGGGAGAGACAGTGGAGGAATAGCAGACTTCACAGAATGACAGATCACTCAGGAAGTAATATATGGGTTATTGATTTAATAATGGGATCCATCTTGATCAGCAGGATCATCCCTGTACTCACAATCACAGTGATGTCATAAAAGAGCAGAAAGAGCAAAAAGAGCCCCTACTCCACTTTATGTCTGTCAGAAAGTCCTAAGAATATGAAGTCAGTAAATACAGAGCAATTCTCAACAGCCATCACTCAGGTCTGGAAATCCCTGGTTGTGAAAGAAGAAAATGGAAGTGGAGGGTAACATCATCTTACTGTCTTAATATTTAAACTGCTGGACTTTTCTACTTTTCAGTAATTAGATTAAGAGATAACCAATGCTATATCTGCTATAGGCAAACTGACTCTCCTGGAAAGATAACCAATTTAATATAAAATGAAAATGATAATATCCCACTTGCATTTGTACAGCACTGTACAGAATTTGTATTGCACTTTCATCTAAACTAAATCATTCTATTTCCACATCAGCCTATGCAGTATTTATGATAATTTTAGCTACTTCTGTCTTACAGATAAGATATTTATGTCCTCACAGTCAAGGCAATAGTTCTTACAATTAGTTCGTACAGATAACCCACCTTTTATGACAATACTGCTTTGTTTTCAATGTTGTAGAAATGTTGTTATATCTTGTAATAGAGAAGCATAGCTAAGTGAGAGATGTAGGTAATTAATATTTTTCTTTGTTTTTCCAACATGATCAAAAATTGTGGAGGAGAAAATATATTGATATAATAGATCTCAATGTCCCCATTAACCCCTCAGGTCCTATCCAGTCTCAATAAACAGCAGATAGGAGAGTCTGTGATTCAGGAACCTCTAGTGCAGGGAGGGTGGGAGTTGCTGGAGAAAAGGGTGGAAGCATTTCCTTTAGTGATGCTCTAGTGTGCGCAGACAGGAATATGCCAGGGCTAACCAGCCTCCCTCTGACGGCTGCTGTGGCTCAGGGGATATTATAGAGAACATTTGGAACCTAATTGTAGGGATGCTAGTAGTGCAGGTGACAGAGAAGCAAGAAAGGGACTACAGTTACTGTGTGAGTCCCTCTGCCCTAATTAACTAGAACCCACATGACCTTTTCACCAGAAGATAAGATTTGTAAGACACATGATAAAATTCCTCATGTGTTCACAGTCCTATGGCTTTGGGGAGAATCATGTCTGAACTGTGCCCCCATCCTCATCCCTAGAAATTGTAATATTGTTTTCTTTGATCCTCATTTCTCTTGACTATCTCTGAAATTTGCTTTCCTTTGGTTTAAAAGAGTCGATGATCCTTGGGAGGCCAGTTGAATTCTAGTCCCACTCTTATACTTTACCCAAACCATTTATATTATATATAATGTCATACATGACCTCCTCTGTTCTGTGAGAATATAAGAAAAGTGGAGTTGAAGGTAGATGAAGGACAGAAAAAGAACATCTGAATATTGATCTAGTGATCAATGTGCAGGTCTCCAAAAACTTCACCTGAACTCATTGAAATATCTGTCCCTGCAGATACATCTTTAAACATTTTCCTTAAAAATTAAAATATTTTTAAAAATATATAAAAGTACAGATGAAAGATTAAAAACAAATGTCCTACTTCCTCCACAATACATGCTTGCAAATTATTGTAAGCTCTGCTATCCATATATGTATGTTTTAAAAATAAATAAATTGATTGATAAAAATAATTAAGGTAAAAATTTGTAGGAGCCAACCCAGTGGCATAGTGGTTAAGTTCGCACACTCTGCTTCGGTGGCCCACGGTTCACAGGTTTGGATCCCGAGTGTGGACCTATGCACCGCTCATCAAGCCATGCTGTGGTGGCATCCCATATACAAAAATAGAGGAGGATGGGCACAGATGTTAGCTCAGGGCCAATCTTCCTCAGCAAAAAGGGGAAGAGTGGCAACAGACGTTAGCTCAGGGGCAATCTCCCTCAAAAAAATTTTTGTTTAATATTTCATACTCTCCTTTGTTTTTATAACATCTTCAGTGGAAAAGGCTAAAAGAACTAAAGAAATCTAAAATCAGAGAAACCACAAAAAGTATTGGTACCTGACCCAGAACTACTGACTCCTTTGTTGAATGCAGTTCTATCTACAGGAGGGTTCAGCATTGCTTCCCGACTGACTTGGATTATATAATCATGTCTGTGTCTGGTCCCTGGGTATTGAACACTTGGTCTCCTGGGAATAAGTGGCTTATCATTTGATATATCACACAAGTAAGGTGACTGAAAACATACAGATCTTTGAGGAAGATTGTCCTTGAGCTAACATCTGTACCAATCTTCGTCTACTTTTCGTATGTGGGATGCTGCTACAGCATAACTTGAGCGGTGTGTAGGTCCATGCCCGAGGCCTGAATCTGCAAACCCAAGGCCTCTGAAGTGGCGTGTGTGAACTTAACCACTATGCCACCAGGCCAGCCCATACAGATCTTTTTTTAAATGTTTCTTTTATTCCTGTCTACCTTACTGCCCAATATTACACCTATTTAACAATAGTAAATGGCTCCAAAGAGAATTCCTTTCCTCCATTTCAACAATTCCTTTATAAACATTTTGTTTTATTTCCACAATTTACAAATCAGACATGCATACACTGACACTTACACTTACACAGACACACATACCAAACACACTCCATTAAACATATTCACAAAATAAAGATTTTTGCAGACAGTAAAAACTAACCATATGCTCACTGCCTAAAGATAATCAGATTTTGTTGTTTATACTATCAAATCTTTAATTTTTAAACAAAATTGATATCAGAATAAACATAATTGTACGCATATAAATAGGCAAGTATTATGAATAGAGGCAGTGCGTTCCTTTCTATTATTGACATTCATTTATGAGTCCATCCTCTGCTAATGGCCACTTGGTTTATACACAATCTTTGTATCATGAAAACTCTGATATGAGTAAAACTGTGCATCCATAATTTATCATAGCCAAGTGTTTCTTCAAAATGAATTCTAAGAGATGGTCTTTAGGACAAAGAAATGTATGTTTAAGTAAAGGTAGTTTTGGGCCTTTTTACCAGAGTCAGATGTTTGTATTATTTATCACCACACATTACCATATGTTTTATATATTATCACATATGTCCTGACTTGTCTCTAATAAATAAATAAATAAAATTCTAGAGTCTCTTAGACATTGAGGTTCATTGAAATCATAGAAATTGCTCACAAGAGATTTCTGAATACAGTGCAATGAAACAAATTTGTCTGAAAAGATAACTCTCTTAAGTATGCTTATAGAATGTTATACTGTGTTTATGTTAAAGTGACATTTGAAAATTCACAAAATTAATGACCCATAGACTCCTAGATGTCTGAGAGAACTGAGAGACTATCCACTTCTAAACCAAGGCAGGATCTCAACAGTGATTGAGGGCAGAAGGGAAGAAATAGGAAGAGTAGCTACATCAGGAGGTACTCTGTTTTATTTACATCATCTGAGCACTCGAACATTATTAATTTGGTATGAAGTGAAAGTGATGCACCATTCCGGGAATCAAATAGAAAACAAAGAAATTGGTATTCCTTGACATTGTGCAACTTGGAAGTTTAGGGGAATAGTCTTTGTATTGGCTGTTTATTGAGTAATATTTTATCACGTGTGTGAATCATTGCTGCACCATTACAAGTATAGGTTGACATGTGTTTTTTAAATATGTACAGTCGATTAATGTTCAAAAAAATGTAAACTTATCACATACATTGGCTGCACATCACCAGTCTTAATGCAGTTAATTTAATTACCACAAATATGTAAATGAAAAATTTGTGTAAACAGACAACAGAAAAAGTAAGATATGTAAGGCGTGTACCAGATTATACATTCAAATATCTCAGGTAGTTTCATGTTTCTTCTGAAACATCCTCTGGGGTAAACAGAAACATAGATTTGCAGTTATTTTTGTTTACTTGTTTGTTTTATTTGTTGTTACAGAGTTTCTCCTTGCTTTTTATAAAGCTAGAATACTCTTCAGGCAAAATTCATTTAAATTAATGTCTTTTTAATTTCTAGTAAAGTGATTTAGTGACAATTTTTAGTGCCTTTTCATAATGTATTGCTATTCTTTGTGTGATGATCCCAACACTAAAATATCAAATGTATTGTTGATGTAAATCTCAAACCACCTAAGTAATTGCTAGTAATTTTCCACCAGGTAAACCCAAGAAAATGATACATTTGTGGTACCCATACACTTTACTTCATAGGTACCAATCCCTACTTCTCTGGTGCATATTTGGATGAAGAGTCTTGGTCACCTTCTTCTGATTCTTTTCTATACACATTTTCCCCCAGGTCTCCCCTATCTCCAGGGATGCCAAATTCCTCAGGCTACATTCTGTTTAGGCAGGATCCAAACTTAATCTTCATAAACATGGCAGCCCCTCCAGACCATGTTGTGTAATTCCCACTCCCCATTAAAGCCGGAGCACAGGTAACAACATCTTGCTGAAAACTGGATAATCTAAATTATCTCCCAAAGGGTTTGTGTTTTAATAGAATGGCTTTCTTTATCTATAAGGGGAGAATACTCGTGGTGGCATTAAGACGTCAAAGACAACGAGTGAAACAATATCTGTATGTGGTTGACCTTCCTGGTGTCACTGGTGCACCTGAACATAATCAGGTGCAGCTGTCTGCTCCTTCCAGAAGACGGTTCTCCAGCTCTGAGGCATGGGCCACATCAAATAAGTTCAGGGCCTGATAATTCTACCAAGGAAAACCAGGTTCACCAAGTCTCCCTGTTTCAGGTGTCAAAATTGAGTGGAGCCATTTAAAACTGGAGTCAGAGCTGCCTTTCTGAAGAAACCGCCTTGCTGTCTTGAACCTTGGACTAAGCCAAACCTTTGCACTGGGCCAAAACACCAATTGTTTTACAAGCAACTGTTTGAGAAGTCAGCAGGGGAATGAACATCCTGATCACAAAGATGGATGATTTTGGACTTTCTGAAGATAAAATCAGCAGTCAATCAATGTTTAGCCAAGACTGACTTCTGCCTTCAACTCCAACTAAAATTCCTTATAATAAAACCTCCCTTTTTTGCCTTTAGAAGCCCCTGACTTTTACTTCCTAGTGGGACACTACTGGAGTTTCTGCCTGAATACATGCTCTCTGAACTGCAAGTCTTTGATCCCAAATAAATGCTTTGCCTCTTAAACTAGTTTCTGTTTTTTTAGGTTGGCCAGGAAATGAGAAAAGCAGGGCCTATGGGTTGCTAACAGCATAGCTATTCTGTAAGCAAGATAGCACTTTTTAGTAACATAAGGGTAATCATTTAATAAAATATTTTATGAAAGGTCTATGCTTTACTACTTTTAAAGGAATACCTTGAAAATATATTGTATAAAAGAAGCTGCTAGAGATTTAAAAATTAATAATGAAATCCTGCTGTTGTCTACAATATGATAGTAAATAGTATTTGGTTTTAGGAAACCTTTTAAAATTATATATATTTTTTTCTTTAAAAGTAGGTAAATTTTTGAAAATTAAAACGTCTCTGCATCCACACCCTGACAAAAAAAAAAAAAAAAACAGAACACAGTGAGCACTGCAGAGACTGTCCATGGGCCCTAACACAAATCGATGTCCAATATCATGTCCATATCAATTTCTGTATATTTTTGAACTATGTAGAAGAGAAATCATTCCATTTTTATCCTTTTATGTGTGAATTCTTTCACTCCATATTATGTATATGAGATTCCTCCATGCTGTTGCATATGATGACAGTTCATCCATTGTTTTTTCTGCATAGTAGGCCAATGAACAAACATATGATAGATTTTGTCAAATTCCAAATAATGCTACCGGATCTTTCTTGTACAAGCTTTGAGTGTATGTACTCACTCATTTCTACTGGATATGAAACTGGAAATGGAATTTCAGGGCCAGCAATAATAGATACTGCCGTACAGTTTTCCAAAGTTGAACGTCAATTCTGGCTTCTTCTGTCAATGTGTGAGAGCGGCATTTGTTCTGCATCCACACAAGTACTTGATATTAATATTGTGAATCTTCTTCATTTTAGCTACTCTTTAGGTGAGTCGTGGCACAGCACTGAGGCTTTAACTTTTATTTACCTGACCTGTATAACTTGTATTACCCCAAACTGTATAACAATTTCTGTGAGATATCTCTTAAAGCCAATGCAGAATGGGAGGCAAGTTAGAGGAGCTGTGTTTAAAAACACTTCATCTTCCAACATTCACAACTTCTAGCTGATATCATTATTGCCATTCAGATCAAATCAGCCTAGAGATACAATGCAGTTCTTTTGTATGAAGATGACACCACTCTTTGTTTGTTTGTTTTTAAATATCTCTAATAGTGGGGATATGATTACACAGCAGGAGAATGACAGACATAGAGATGGATCATGGCAACTGGAAAGAACCTTAGAGATACTGTAGTGTGAGTCTCCTTTACAGAGGGGTCTAAGGTCTAGCAAGGAAGAGTGATTTGTGAAACACCACAGTATTTGGAGTTGCACTGGGTGTGCAGTTCATAGCATATTTCTGAAGAGGAATTTCCAGAGGGGCTAAAAGTTGCTGCCTCTGGCTTTAATGTGCATCTTTCCATATACTGGGTCATTGAGCTTACTACTGCTGTATTGTAACCAATGTATTCATACAGCCTACCACCCGTATGTATCTATCTGTCCACAGTGTTATATGATATTGTATTTGACTGTAAGGCCCAAATCTATCATCGCTATGTCATTATTGTCTTTAGAGATAGAGTTCAGTGCCCAGGCTAAAGGAAAGGAGTCCACATATAGAAACATGCCCATTATATCAACCCACTTCACACAGTCATTGGTAATATCCTATTTGGACAATAGTATTTTCCATCAGTCCCTGGTGGAAGTGTGAGAACGGTGTGATGGAATGATGCAGAGAGTGGATAAGAATGGTGAGAATTGAAGTAGATGAGCTACAACAGACCAAAGGTTTTTGTATTCTGTTTTCCCTACTTCTGTAGAATCCCACCTTGGAAAGGTTACTGCAAGCCATTGGCCCCAAGTTTCTATTTAGTCATGAATGAAGGGGAGTAGAATGTGCGACCCCAAAATATGACACTTTGGAGTGTAGATTATTCCAAGCTGAAGACAAGCAAGGCTCAACACACTCCGGAAGTGCTGTTTCTCTTCCCCTCAGTTGCCTAAATGAATTTAGATAGATGGCCTGCACCAGAAGAGAGCTCAACCCAAAGACAACTTTTTATCAGAAAGACTTCTTCGCACTTCATGGCAAACACTCATTCACCAAACAATTGCTCTTCTCATGTTCCTGTGAATTGTCTTCCTCCTTTTTGAAGCCCAAGACCCCCACCCACTTCTCCTTAGCTCAGGATGGCATATAAATCTGACCGTCTTTGGGTCTCACGTCTTTGGGGCTTCCATAGGTACAAAATTTGTCTTTCTTTTGTTATTCTGTCTTATGGCAATTTAATTATTACATCAGCCAAAGAATCTAGAAGGAAAGGGAAAAATTTTCTGCCCTTCCATGAATCAACTATGCAATATTCCAGTAAATGATTTTTAACCCCTAATTGCAGAAATTCAGAGAGATAAAGCCTACAATTAGTGAAATTTTTTTCCTATTTTTAGACATACATTTATTGAGCTTTTGATGCCCCATTTATTGGGTTTTAAATTTCCTTCTTGTTAGCTCACACATACATGTGATTAAAGGGACCAACATGCAGATCAAATCAATCTTTACATGATATTATTGTCATATGTCATATGAATTGAAGACGGCATGTACATAACTTTTGAATTTGTGGCAATCCACTGACCGTCTGTTTGTTTGGACTTTAATATATTTCAAACAATGTTTTTTTTACCATGTTGCTGCTATTAAGAAAGAGTCACAAAAGTGTATTGGTAAATGGAGAAAATATTACATAGGTGGAAACCCTTACAACTTTTTCGGTATTAAAGCATTAACCATAGGTTTTTTTTCCACAACTGTGTTTTCCCTTAATCTGTCACTGTGTCCCACAAATGCCATATTGAATAGCAAAGGAGACTCCTGGTCTTTCTTCCATTTTGAAGTGCTTTCACATAGGACGTTTACAATTCCTTAAAGGGTACAATTCTCATGGATAATTAAGAATGTAATTGAGTCTTGTGTTGTCCTTCAGATAAATAGCCATGTTTTCTCCACAAGCTGCTTCCAGTGCTTTGACATCAGAAATCCTGAGCAAGGACAGATGAAGCAGAGCATATCAAGAAGTAGGCATATGAGTGCTTTTTCTTCTCTCTATAGACTTATTACTTTAGTGTCCACAACAATTTTATGTACTTTCTTAAAGGCTATAAAATACATATACAAGACACATACCATACACTCACTTAATTTGTTCTGACTAATATCTAATTAACACTCAAAAATGTTGTCAGATGTGTAGTTTTTATTTGTTTGTTTTTCCCGTTTGTGTTCCAGACACACTGCAGGTACTGGATTGACAGGGAGATACACTCAGCCTTGAGCCAAGGATGCCCAGAGTCTCATGTGGGAGGCAATGGACTGAGCGACAGAGTAAGAGAGAATCAGACCTTGGAGGAGTATTATTAACAAACCACAGAGAGAGCATTTAATCAGGACTGAGAAGGGAGGAGGGAAGAAGGGCTGAGTGGAAGTGACTGAGTTGAGAATCTCAGCACAAGGGTGTACTTGACTAGGACCTCCATTTTGCTCTCTGTCCTTTCGTGTTGAACTCCATACCCTCTAAGGCTTGTCTGCCCACCTCAGGATCTCTAGTTCCCAGCCTCTCTGTCTAGAATCCTTCTTTTCCCCCACTGTCTGCTGTATTTCTATTAATTGTTTAGATCTAACCCCAAATTTCAAGGAACCTTTTCTTCTGTGCACCCTAGATGGAGACACATTGCTTAAACTTAGAGTATCTTGCCTTTTTAACTCTGGGTCATGTATAGTTTATTATAAATTATTTGTAAGATTAATTAATTAATATTTCCCATTTCCACTGCATTATAGTATTATTACTATAGAAACTATTGGATTCACCATCAACTGCAAATCACCTAGAAGCACAACAGGTACATTTTAACCTCTAATAGCTCTTAGAATAATTAAGTTAATGCATAAAATAAACATCAAACAAATGAAAAATGGCACACTAAAATGGAGATTGGAAAGTTTTCCAAAAATAGAGAGCACCTTATTTAAATTGAAGACATACAATAAATTATAGCATATTTGGGAATCTCCAAATATTGGTATCACTGTGGCTTAGTAAAATCCTTGTTATATTTATTAAGGTATTTGAAGCAACATTACAGTATAACTTAAATTATTTGAAAAACACAAAGGTATGTTTGTGTGTCAATATGTATATAAATATACATATTTATTAATAGTATATACCTATTTACATAAAAACCAAATTTTATCTTTTAGGTTTTCCGGGGACTCTTTCACATCCTTGTTCTGTAGGCTATAAATCAGTATGTTTAACATGAGAATCACAAGGATGTAAAACAATGAAGTCATTTTGTCTTGATCTAGGGAGTAGAAAGAACACAGTTCCCTGGAAAATTTCAACAGCAGTTGAGTGGGAGGTGCAGGTGGAGAAAGCTTTGAACCTCCCCTCCGTAGAGTGGATCTTCAAGACTGAAAGGATAATATAACAATAAGAGACAAGAACTCCTGAAATGGTACTCAGTTCAATGAAGCCAAAAAGTTAAATATCACTAACTCATTGACCTGTGTATCTGAGCAAGAGAACAATAGGAGAAGAGGGATATCACAGAATAAACGGTTAATCCCTCTCACCCTCAGAAACATAAATGGAATGTTAATGTCGTGTGTATCAAAGCATCTGCCATTCCCACCAGATAAACTCCAACCATGAGCAGGGAGCACACTCAGCTGAACGTGTTGACTGTATAGAGCAAGGGGCTGCTAATGACCCTGTACCAATCAAAGGCCATCACCACCAGCAGTAGACACTCAGAATCTGCAAAAGTACAAAAGATGAAGATTTGCAGAGCACAATGATGGAAATTGATTTTCTTGGCAAATAGATCTACCAGTATCTTGGGCCCAATTGCTGTAGAAGAGTAGGGATCACACAAAGATAGGTGGCTGAGGAAAATTATATGGGTGTGTGCAGCTGGTAATCCATTCTAATTAAAATGATCATTCCAAGTTTTACTAGGAGATTAATGAAATAAACAACCAGAAATGTGGTGAATAGGGTCAATTTAATATCAGAGTTACTAGTAATTCCCTAGAGAGAGAATCCAGTCAAGGAAGAGCAATTTCTCTTCCTCATTCTTGTTTTTGTTCAAAATGCTACAAAAAATGATCCAGAAAATGATAGATCAGGATTTGATTCTTTTGGATACCCAAAACATATTATCTGTAATACACAACAGGATTTGTTTTTGTAAATTGTCTTCCTTAGCCTCGGAAAATAGACCAAGTGTCACTTTTAAAGAAGTATTGCTGTCTTATGAAAAAAGCAAAAATGTCTAGGATAGGGTGTTGATAATCTTTGATTCTAAGTATATATGTCATTCCTGAAACATGTGAGTCATCTTGGCTTCTGTCACCCTATGTCAGGTAGTAGATTTGAATAAACTGAAAGCTCTTTCTAGATGCAAAATAATATAAAAGAAAAATAAAGTTAGTGAAAAAGGCCCAGAAGATACTGGGATATATATCTTTGACAAAAAAGATCACATGTATTACATTGCTCAAGAAATAGAATTGATTTTATCGCTGACAATGATATTGCATATAAGTTAATGAATGAAAATTGTTTCTGGTCTATGGCGTCTTTAGTGTTTACTGAAACATGAGAGACATTTTATTAAATGATTCTATCACTCTTCCCTACCTGTTGGCTAGAGTATTTACAACCCATTTGTATGACTGACCTTTGCCAAAAAACAAATCCCTTGAAAAGTCAAAGAGAAGTGATAAAAAGAAGTGGAAACAGCAGACTATAATGCATAAATTTACATCTCTTTGGATTTTAAGTTGACTTTTTCCATTAAAATAATAATAGGAAGAGCAAAAATAAATGTTCCTGAGATTTATAGGATTGCATCTTTTCTTTATGTATGCACTATGTTTGTGTGTGTGTCTGTTGATATATGTAAATTTGAATGTGGATAGTGATCTGATTTTTATTTTCTAGACATATATTATGGCTTGAGGTCCATATAGACCTGGATTTTCATATATTAGTATTAGTAATGTGTTATCTCTGTTATTATTTGGAAAAGACAAGAACAAATCTTAAATTTACATATAAAATTATATCACTTGCACAGTGATAAAAAGTAATGGTTTACTTATAAATCTTTATTAAATTATTAATAAGAAAAATCTTTATCCGTATATAAATGACAAATGAAGCCAGTAAATTTCACACAGGTCTACAAAGAAATATTGTTGCTTGGCCATTCAATTACAGAGTTTATTTAACAAAGTATAAAGTGATTCATTTCCAAATTTGTTAATATTTAATTCCTCATTTTTCCAAAAAGTATGGCCTTCCCTCCCTATGTTCTTTCAATTTATCCATTTAGAAACCTACCTAAAATGAGTAAGACTTTCTGTTTTTATCTCTGGTAAATGAACAATAGGCAGATTGTGTTTTATTTCTACCTAGAGACTGTTGGGCTTAAATATCTAAACCCTCTGCCTTCACTCTTCTGTATCATGAGAATGTGATTAATTAGATTTCTGGTTCTGTATTTTCCCTGTGAATTCTGCAACAACTTTAGCAAATGCTGAACTTTTAATTCTTCATTTTTGTCACCAAATTAATCAATGACAGAAATTTATAAGAATTCTGTAGAAGATGACATGAGTGGAGCCACATTAAAATAGAGCGTGGGTAGCAGTTTCAGAGTAATCGCCTTGCACGTCTTGTTTTCCTTATCTTCTGAACTGGACAATTCCCTAACATTTCAAGAAGCCAGTAAGGACAAAAATATCCTGCTTGTAAGGACTGTGAAATTGGACTTTGCTGATGACCAAATCGCTAACCAATCAATGAATACAAATCTAGCTTCACCTCATCTAGCATCAATGAACTCTTCTTTATTATAACTTGCCTCATCTTCTTCCCTTCTTCCCATAAAAACCCTGAATCCCTATCCTGTAATCAGAACATTATTTGGGTTTCTACCTGAATCTGTGCTCCCCAAATTGCAATTCCTTGTTTCCAAACTAAATGCCTCTCTGCCTCTCATTGGGCTCTTTATTTTTAGGTTAACAATGCAATATTTCACAACTATCATGAATCTACACCCTCCTCCAGTGAAACTAGATGTTTAATGATAATCAAAGATCCTTACTTAATGATTTTCATCTCCTTTTGTTTGTCATACTGTTTCTTCTATTTCTGAAACAGTTTCACTTTCTGTTAAGAAATATGGTAACCTTATGTACTGCTTCCTTCATTAGTAATTGCCTGATTCCTGTCCCTCAAGTACATGTCAATGACCCTCATTTCAATGAATTTTTGTCTGTATAACATCCACTGCACCTAATACACTCTTTATTGAATTATGCATTTTATTTATTTATACATGTGTCTTTCTACATTCCCACAATCATTAGTATAGGTATTTGCATGAGTAATCACTTAGCACATTTGTGTTGCTAAATATTTTCCCATGGTTAAACTGGTGGATGTTCAACAAAGAGTAGAAACAAACAGTCTTTGAGAGCTGTTTCTAGTAATATAGTAATATTTACAAAGATGATATTTCATAAAAAAATATATGTTGGCATTATGCTTTCCAAAAAAAGGCAAAGTCTCTTTAGTTCCAAAATAACTTTTGAGTGCTATCATTCGTGGTTGTACTTTGAAAATTGGAAGGTAGTGTTTGTGTTTGCTGAAATCCCTCCCCTACATCTACCAAAGTAATAGTCCACCCTCCTTGAATATTGGTCAACCACATTGGTCCCTGACATGATTGGACTCCTTCACTAGGACAGAAATCTAAATCCTGTGTTCCCATCAGTCTGCCTATAAAATGTCTCCACTCCCCTTCTATAAATGTGCTTTTTAAGCACCTCTTCATTCAGCACTAGATTTGTGAGGCGTAAGGTATGGATTTAAATATAGACCATTGTGGAGATCTACCAAACACTTTATCTTTTTCATATAGCATTTAACTTATCTCCATATATATCATAACATATTTCAAATATTATCTCCTGTTTCCTAAACTGTCTCTAACCACTTCATTATAGAGATACTGAAAGTGAGATCAGAAGTAATCATTAAACTTCTGGAGTTTCACAGGCATTATGTTTTTCTGACTCCAATTTGCTCTTAATAGATTCCTACTACAGTGTAACAACCTTGAGGACATTATGCTAAGTGAGGTAAGTCATTCAGAGAAAGACAAATACTGAATAATATTTTTTATATGTGGAATCTAAATAGCCAACCTCATAGAAACAGGAAGTAGAATGGTGGTTAATAGGAGTGGTGAGGTGGGGAATTGAGGAGAAGTTGTTCAAAGGGTACAAATGTGCAGTTATAAGATGAGTATGTTCTGGAGATCTAGTGAACAAAGAGCATTGTGATTATAGTTAATAATATTGTATTATATACTACAATCCTGCTAAGAGACTAGATCTTAAACATTCTCACCACAATAAAGAAATGATAATTGTGTGATGTGATAGAGATGGTAGCTAATAACATGGTGGCAATCATATTGCAATATACAAATGT
Organism: Tapirus indicus; assembly: GCA_031878705.1. Classification (NCBI taxonomy): domain Eukaryota; kingdom Metazoa; phylum Chordata; class Mammalia; order Perissodactyla; family Tapiridae; genus Tapirus; species Tapirus indicus. The sequence continues at coordinate 120,150 of CM062928.1, forward strand.
ATCAAATCAACACATAGTTGTAGGTCAGTAGAGTTTGCTAGTCCAAAATATGTCTCTTTGGCTTGATTATTTTTAAGAACAAAAAAACTCAGGAAGAAACTTTGATCCCCCTCCAACTGCCTAAAAGAATTTAAGATAGAAGGCCTGTTCCAGGAAGGAGCTAAGACCATAAATAATGATAGTATAATATGAACCTGGTGTGGTAGACTAAGAGAAACCTAGCAAGGCCCATTTGATCAAAGTCCTCTCCATGTCTCATTGTCTGCGTAAGGCACGGCAAACATTTGCTCACCAAACATTTGCTTTTCCATCTCCATGTGAATTGCCTTCCTCTCATTTGAATTCCCAAACCACTACCCCCAACATCCTTCTTTGTCTTTAGCTGAAGATGGTATTTAAGGTGGTGGCTTTGGCCATTTTGGAAAGTTACTCAATTTTCCTGGGTTTCTCCCATGTATATATGTTATTAAATTTGTTTGACTTTCTCCTGTTGTTCTGTCTCATGTCAATTTAATTCGTAGACTAGCCAGAAGAACCTAAAAATGTAGAGAAATATTTCTTTCTCCTCTACATAGTACACCTTAAAATTACACAATGTCATACGTCTATTATGTCTCAATTTTTAAAAAATCTCTCTTTTTAAAAAATAACTCTTGGTTACTCTCATGGAAAGTTATAGAGTGTTTAAATTTAAAAAAAATAATGATCCACAGGTTCTTAGAGTTCTAAGAGAACTGAGAGGTCACCCAAGTCCCACTACTAGACTAAAAGATAATGTCTTACTAAAATATTAGTTTACTAAAATAGTAAACACATAATCTGTTGCATTTACTTTAGCTAGACACTTCATAATTATTAACTTTGGTGTGCAATGGGTTGCTGTATTGCACAAATTCAGGGAGCACATAGAAAATAAGTAAATTGGTGCCCCTGATGTTGAACAATGTGGTGGCCTTGGGGGATGTTCTCTTTATTGACCATATTCTGAGTGATACTTTATAATATGTGAATCATTGCAGGATGCTAAAAAGCACAAAATTCTATGTTCATTAACGTCTACTGTAGATTGTAACATACAATAACGTGTTCCTGCTGTATATTCTTCCTCATTACACTTATTTTTTTTCTTTACCACAAAACAGGGAAATACAAAATATCTGTGCACAAAAAGTAATTTATGAAGTGATGGGCATAAGCCTGCATAAGTACATAAATACTCCAGGTAAATTGTTTTTTCTACAACCTCACCTAGAAATAGATAGGGATGTAGCCTTTTTTCATGGTTCCTATAAAGCTAAATCACGCTTTAGTCTAAAATCATTTAAATAAAGTATTATTGATTTGGGGAAAGTGGCTTCTTAGTGATAAATCAGACCTCCTTTGCATATTTTATTGTCATTATTTATGTGATGATGCTAAAACAAACACACTAAATCTGCTGCTATAGGAGATATCATGAAGGTCAACTCAAACTAAGTAATTGCAATAATTTGCCATATTAAACTGAAGATGTCATGCATTTTTGTTACCCAAGAGCTTTACTACCATTATCTATTTCCCCGGAGCATATAAAAAGAATTGGATTTGTCCTTAATCACTTTATTCTGATTTCTTTCCAAACTCATTTTCTCATCAGGTGCTTCTCTGTTTCCAAGGATGACAAATCTCTTCAGATTGCACACTGTTGGGGCAGGACCTAAATTTAGCTTCCTACACATGACTGCCCTTGCAGATCCTAACGTCCCTCAAGCTCTTTCTGTTAAAACATGAGCCTTAGTGGCTACATTATTACTAAAAATTGGATTATTAACCTCCCAAAAGTATTTGTATTTAATTGAAGATGACTTTCTTACAGCATGGAAGAAAATAATTTTGTTGGAATTTAAGACACCAGAGACAGGTAAGTGAGAAAAAATATCTGTATCTGAATGACTTCACTGATGCCTCTAAATGTAATACTATGTAGGCAACTGTCTACTTACAAACTCTTTCCTTCACAAAATACTTGTTTGGCCCTGAGCTGGACCACTTGGAATAAGTTCAGTTCACGATAATGGAACCAAGGAAAACCACATTCACTAAGTCTCCTTGTTCTTGGAAACAATATTAGAAGTGCTCATGGTTTGAATAATATATCTTTGCTTTAAAAATAGACAGTAATCATTTATAACAAAAGAGAATTTTTCAGTAAAATATTCTATGAAAATTGCTCCATTATTTCACAAAAATATATTGAACTTTACTGTATACAAAGTATTACTGGAAATTAGAAATTTATAGTAATAAAGTTGAACTTTCTTACACTATAATGGTGAATAGGCTTCTTTTGGAAAACCTTCTTGATATGTAATGTACATATAAAGACTGCTTAAATGATAAGTATACAGATAGATAAATTTTAAGAAAATAACCCTGTAACCAGGACCCAGCCCAAGAAACAGAACATTACTAATCACCAAAGCCTTCTACTTTCTCCTTCTTAAATCACTACTTTCGTCCTCAAATTACATTCACAGGTTTTATCACAGTAAATTAGTTTCATAGTTGTGTGTGTGCACGCATGTGTGTGCATGTGTGAGGAAGATTAGCCTTGAGCTAACATCTGTTGCCAATCCTCCTCTTTTTGCTGAGGAAAATTAGCCCCAGGCTAGCATCCATGCCCATCTTCCTCCACTTTACATGTGGGATGCCTGCCACAACGTGGCTTGTAAGTGGTGCATAGGCCCATGCCCAGGATCCAAACCTGTGAACCTTGAGCCGCCAACGTGGAGCATGCAAACTTAACCACTACACCATTGGGCCATCCACAGTTTCATATTTTTTGAACCATACATAAGTAGACACCTAAAGCATGTACTTTTTCAGTCAATAACATGTTTGTGCAATCTATCCATGTTGTTGCATATAGTTACAGTACATTCATTCTCCTTGTTCTATAGCATTCTTTTGTAAAAATATATCATTATTTATCTACTTTAATGTGGATAGGCAGTTGAGTTGTTTTCCCATATTAAGAGAGCCCTGTCTTCCTGGAACCAGAAAAGAGTGACTCTACTTTCATTTTTTCACAACTTAAAATAAAATAAATAGACTTGAGAACCTGAATCGTGTTATGTTTTTCATAATTGGAGTAACTGTTAATTTATTATGGTGAGAAAAACATAAGCAATTAACTGGAGCTATTGGAATAAAGTAGGGATTACTTAACATCTAGCTACTTAGCGAGGACCACTACTGAAACTGTGTTTAGAATACAGTTCCAGTTTATTTCACAGATACACAGAGAGACAATACAAATCATTACAAATGGAATACTAATGTAAATACTACTTTTTTCTATTCAACATATATTTTTATTAATCACTATTCCTTTACAACTTAAACTGTATCAATTCAGCATTTCAGAACTTTTTTATATCTTTATTTTAACTAGTATAATGCTATGAACCCATCAAGGGAGATGGAGTCCTCTTCTCCAGTGGCCTTTGAGAAGCTCCAAGTTCTTTACCCCCAACTTCCATTCATGCAGTTTCTGTACAGCTGTCAATAGCACCATATCTGTTCTCCAGGGTGAGGGCAAGAAGGGAAATCCAGATCCTGAAGTGAAGTCTGTGAGGTGCAATATAAATCTAGAGCTGCAGATCCTGGGGGATGTCTGCTGATAAAATTGGGACAGAATGATGAGGACCAGAGGATCCCAGAAGTTCTCTACATCAAGTGATCCTGTCTCTGATACTTATTCAGCCTAGGCCAAAAGACAAGAAACACATACAGATTTTGTCTAAGATGAACATATGAGAATTAAAAAAATAAAAAATTAAGGGAGCTCTTTTTTCATAAATTTACAAAGGCTCCTTTTTGCATCAGTTTTGCAGGGACTCTCATTCAGTATTTAGTCAATATTTTTGAATGACATCCTGGAGCAAAGCATTGTAAATAGCAAAGTAGAAACACTGGTGAACAAGACAGGAAAGAGCCTTACATTTATGAAAATTTGAGTTAGGATGGGAGATTTCTTTTTATTCATTTTTATTTACTTACTACTTATGTACTTCCAAGTGTCGTGATGGAACTTTTATAGGGTGTTATTAGTACATTGGAAAGATACAAACAAACCTATTTTAACCCACTAGCCCTTCCTTCTGGCTGAGCAAATTTATTAAACTCATTGTTTAAAAATAATTGGAACCTTAGGAGGATAAGTTGAGTTGACATGGGAAGAGGGATTACTTGAACAGAGCAAACCCTTGAACAGAGAAGAGAGGTATAAAAAGATCCTCTATGAAAAACAGCAAAATGAAACCATTACTGCTCTTCCTTAGCTTGGAGAGAAGATTAAGATCACTAATGACTGCTCCCTACGCTCCGTTTAAGCACAAAGATAAGCAACACAAAATATCTAAAAGATGCTTTGATGACACTACAGGAATCTCTGTCAAAGTATCTGAACTTTAGCTCTCAGAATGTTTAAATAAATACTTTTGGGTGAAAACATGGTATCATCCAGAACATAGTTTAGTGTCAATTGCTTTTTCCAGGGCACCTTTCTCCTCCTTATTCCTTAAGCCATAGATCAGTGAGTTTAACATAGGGATGAAAACTGCATAGAAAACAGAGGCCATTTTGTCTGTGTCCATGGAGTAACTCAAACTGGGTCAGAAATACATGAACAGGAGCATGCCATAAAATATAGCAATAGCGGTTAAGTGTGAGGCACATGTGGAGAAGGCTTTGCATCTTCCCTCAGCTGAGTTCATTCTAAGGATGGTAATTATGATGTAGCTGTAGAAGAGGAGGACTGTGATGATGCTACACCCCAGAACACAGCCACTGTAAGTGAACATCACTATCTCATTGATGGTTGTATCTGAGGTGGACAGGGCTAGTGAGGGTGGGAAGTCACAGAAAAAGTGATTGATAATATTGGAATTGCAGAATGACAGCTGAATTGTGCAAAAGGTGAAGACTGCCAAATACACCAAACTTTCAATGGACACAATGGCCACTAACTGGGTACAGACTCTCCTGGACATGACAATTGTATAAAGAAGTGGGTTGCAAATGGCTACATAATGGTCGTAGGCCTGACAGCCAACATGAGACATTCCACATCTTCAAAGACCCCAAACAAATATATCTGAATGGCCCATAAACTAAATGGAATCCTCTTTTGCTAAGAAATCAGCCAGCATCTTAGGAGAGACAGTGGAGGAGTATTAGGCATCACAGAAAGACAGATTGGTCAGGAAATACTACAGGTGCGTGTGGAGTCTGGGGTCCATCTTGATCAGCAGGATCCTCCCTAGATTGCAGTCACAGTGATGCCATAAACCAGCAGAAGGAGCACAAAGAGCCCCTGCTGCATCTCCTGTCTGTCAGAAAGTCCCAGGAATATGAAGTCAGTAAGCACAGTGCAGTTCTCAAGCTGTCTCTCAGGTCAAAAATCCCTGGTTAAGAAGGAAATGGAAGAGGAGGGTAACATCACCTTACTATCATAATAGTTAAATTGCTGGACTTTTCTGTTTTCAGTAATTAGAAAAAGAGGTAAACAATGCTAGGACTGCACAAGGTAAACTAACTTCCTGTGAATATATCCAATTTAATATACATTGATAAGTGATAATGATATTGCTTACATTTGTTTAGCATTGTACAGAATTTGTACCATTCTTTCATCCAAATTAATTCATGCTTTTTCCACACCAACCTATATAGTCTCTATGATAATTTTTGCTACTTCTAATGTATTAAGAAATTGATGTCCTCTGAGTTGAATCAATAGTTCTTAAATTAATTGATGCACATAACCAACATCTTCTCACACAATTGTTGTTTTCAATATTGCAGAAATGTTGTTATATCCTGTAATAGAGAGGCATAGTTAAGTGAGAGATGCAGGTAATGAATATATTTCTTTGTTTTTCCTCCACCATCCACAACTGTGGAGCAGGCAGAGCTCTGGCAGATTCCTGGATGAAACATGCCCCCACTTCCCAATTAACCCATCAGGTCCTATCCAGCCTCAATTAACAAGGAGTAGAGGTAGTCTGATTCAGGACCACTGGAGCAGGGAGATTGGTGGTTACTGGAGAAGAGGGTGGAAGGGCCTCCATGAGTGATGCACTAGAGTGCAAGACAGGAGTATGCCAGGACTAACCTGACTCTCTCTGATCGCTGCTGTTGTTCAGAGGAGATTATGAAGATGTTTGGAATCTAATTGTAGGGATACTGGTAGCACAGATAGTAAGGAAGCAAGAAAGGGAGTATGGTTACTCTGTGAGTCCCTCTCCCCTAATCAACCAGAATCACCAGCAGATCAGATGTGTAAGATGTGTCCACAGTCCCAATGATGTCAGAGAGAGTCATGTCTGAACTGTGCCCCATCCCAATCTCTAGAAATTGTAATATTGTTTTATTGTTTTCTGTGATGCTTATTTCTCTTGACTATCTCTGAAATTTGCCTCCCCTTGGTTTAAAAGAGCTGGTGATTCTTGGGAGGCCAACTGAATTCTGTGTCCCACTGTTATGTTTTACCCAAGCCAATTATGTTATATATAACGTCATCCATGATGTCTTCTATTCTGTGAGAATATAAGAAAAGTGGAGTTGGACGTAAATGAAGAACAGAAAAAGAATATCAGAAAAGTATAGGTAGGATTAAAAATAAAAAATATCTGACCATGTCCACAATCCATACTTGCATTTTATTGTTTTCTCTACTATCTATGTATCTATGTATTTAAAATAGATTGATAAAAGTAATTAAAATATGCTCCTTTGCTTTTATAATATGCTTTCAGTCAAAAAAGTATAAAAGAACTAAAGAAATCTAAAACAAAAATCAGAGAAACCACAAAAAAAATTAGTACTTGGCCCAGAACAACTGACTCCTTTGTTGCATGCAGTTCTATCTGCAGGAGGGTTCAGCATTGCCTCCTGACTGACTTGGATTATATAATCATGTCTGTACCTGGTCTCTGGATATTAAATACTTGGTCTCTGAGGATTAAGTGACAGATACAATAATATGGTTTATCATCTGTTGTTTACTACAGGCTGGGTGACTAAGAAAGAAATAAGGATTTTTTTAAATATTACTTTTGTCCCTATCTAACTTACTGCCTAGTATTATACTTATTTAACAACAGCAAAATGACTATAGTCAATGAGCATTCTTTATTTCTGGCTCACCAATCCCCAAACAGGCATTTTGTTTTAATTCCAAAATTTAGGAAACAAATACAAACCCACTCATGCTCACAATACTTACACAGACACACATACACCAACACTCTCCCATTAAACACATTCACAAAATAAAGATGTTTGTAAATACAGCAAAAAACTGACCATAACCACACTGCCTAGAAATAATTAGTTTTTATTGTCTATGTTAAGTGATTTTTGATTTTTAAACAAAAATGATGTCAGAATAACCATATATATATATGTGTGTGTGTGTGTGTGTGTATGTGTGTGTAATTTAAAAACATGTAATGTATTCCTTTCTATTGCTGTATATTAATTTATTCAATCTATCCTCTGGTAATGGCCACTTGGATTACATACAATCTTTGTATCCTAAAAAGTCTGATATAGGTAAAATTATACCCACATAATTTATCCTAGTCAGGTCTTTCTATAAAATAAATTCTAAGAAATGGCCATTAAGAGGACAGAGATTTGACTTTAAAAAGGGAGAGTTTTGCCCTTTTTACCATAGTCAGATGTTTTATATTAATTATCACCACATGTATATTTTATATTAACACACATGTCCTCAGTTGTCTCCAACAAACTCATTATATGAAGCAGAAATTGAAACTCACAAATGATAATTAAACTTCTAGAGTTTCTGAGACATTAATTTTCATTGACTTCGTGGAAATTGCTCACAATAGATTCCTAAATACAGTGCAATGAAACAAATTTGTCTTAAAAGATAACTCTTTTAAATACTCTCATAGAATGTTAAAGTGTGTTTATATTAAAGTCACATTTGAAAATTCAAAAAAATTAATGATGCATAGACTCCTAGATTTCTGAGAGTACTGAGACCACTCAAGTTCCACTTCTAAACCAAGGTAGGATCTCACCAGTGATTGAGGGGAGACGGGTTGCCACACCGGGAAGTAATCTGTTTTATTTATGTCAGTGGGGCACTTGAACATTATTAATTTGGTGTGAAGCAAAAAGGATGCACCTTTCTGAGAATCAAATAGAATATAAAGAAATTGGTGTCTCTGATATTGCGCAACCTGGCAGCTTAGGGTGATAATCTCCATAATGTCCATGTATTGAGTAATATTTTATTATGTGTGTGAATCTTTGCTCTACACTTACAAGTATAGGTTGCTACATGTTCTTTAAATTCCTACAATTATTTACTGTTCCAAAAAAATGTACAATAATCAGATGTCAGCATCATGGCAGAGTGAAATTCCCCCTTTGAATCTCTGCCCCCTAAGACACAACAAAAACATCATCTGCATACCAACAGAGGACAATCAAACACTACAAAGGACTTCCAAGAGACCCCTGCCATGGTACATCTGATGGTGGAGGTGTGGGGAGCCCCAAAGGACTTGAAGAGAGGTAAGGAGATTCACTCCCCCTGCCCATTTGATTGGCAGAGACAGACAGTGCAGCTCACAGACAGAAAGGGGGGAGGGGCGGGCCTCTGCAGGAAAACTATCGCCCTCCAGGTGCTCTCACAGACTGTCAAGAGATTCCCACCAGGAAGTGACAATGAACTGTTGCAGGGGTTCTGTCAACATCCAAGCACCCCAGGAGAGCAGATAGCAAGGGAAGAAGGAAGCCCCCTGGACAGGCAGGAGAAAGAGAGAGCCCCTCCCCCCATATGCCCTGCACTTCAGCACAATCCTTCTGGGGACTGCAGGGGGCTCAGAACACACAGCTCATGACCTCCACCCGGTGGCAGCAGGTGGAAACTTCAGGATCAGATATCCTCAAGATGAAAAATAGCAAAGAAAAATCAGCTGGCTCTACGCAAAAGTCTCCTAAGTCTTCAGACAAGGAGGAAAATGACAAACACCCAGAAACCAATCCTGAAGGTACAGAAATCTATAACCTAAATGACAGATAATTCAAAATAGGTATCATAAAAAAATCAACGAATTACAAGAGAACTGAGAGAGACAATTCAATGAATTCAGGAATTTCTTCACAAAAGAGATTGGTTTTTCTTTATGGTTTCAATCAGAAATATTGGAGATGAAAAACACAATGGACGAGATAAAGGAAAACCTAGAATCTTTAAAGAGCAGAACTGACAATATGGAGGAAAGAATTAGCATTATCGAGGATAGCCACATAGAAATGCTCCAGATAGAGGAGGAGAGAGAACTAAGACTAAAAAGAAATTCTTTGAGAAATATCACACTCAATTAGGAAAAGTAACATAGGATAATAGGTATTTCAGAAAGGGAAAAAGGAGCAGAGAGTTTGTTCAAAGAAATAATAGCTGAGAACTTCCCAAACCTGGGGAAAGAGTTGGAAATAACAGGGAATGAAGTGAATAGATCACCTAAATATATAAACAGGAAATGACTAACTCCACAGCATATAGTAGTAAAGCTGTCGAGAGTCAATAACAAAGAAAAATATTAAGAGCAACTAGACAAAAAAATAATGTACAAAGGAATTCCCATCAGGCCTTGAGCAGATTTCTCGACAGAAACTCTACAGGAGAGACTTGAATGATATATTCAAAACTCTGAAAGACAAAACTGTAAGCCAAGAATACTCTGTCTGGTGAAAATATCCTTCAGATATGATGGAGAAATAATAACTTTCCCAGATAAACAAAAGCTAAGGGAGTTCATCGCCACAAGACCCCCACTACAAGGAATGCTCAAGAAGGCCCTTGGGCCTGAAAAAAAAAAGAGAAAGGGGATACAAAGTTTTGAGCAAGGAGAAAAACAAGGAGACTAAACCAGAAAAATTACAGTTGGAAAACACCAAAAATGAATACAAACTCATCACTTTAAACACATACTCACAACACAAGATGGAATAAATAGTGACAACAATGAATTAGAAAGGGAAGAGGAAAGGGATTGAATCAATTTAGTCTAAGGAAACAGAAGGCATCAGAAAATGGACTAATTCATCCACAAGATTTTTAATATAAACCTCATGATAACCACTAAACAAATAACCAGAATAGAACCACATATGACAAATAAAGAGAAAACTAAGAGAATCATCATGCAGAACTACCAAACTGAATTGGCAGTGCAGAACACATGGGACAGGAAATGAAGGAAATGCAAAAGAACCAGAAAATGAATGATAAAATAGCAACATTAAACTGTCATATATCAATAATCACTCTAAATGTAAATGGATTGAATTCTCCAATCAAAAGACACAGAGTGGTGGGATCGATTAAAAACCAAGATCCAACTATCTGCTGCCTCCAGGAAACACACCTCAGCTCTAAAGACAAACACAGACTCAAAGTAAAAGGATGGAAGACAGTTCCCCTGGTTTCTCCCATGTATACATGGTATAAAGCTTTGGTTGATTTTCTCCTGCTGTTTGATTTTGTGTCAATGTAATCTGTAGCCAGCCAGAAAGGACCCAGAGTGGGTGGAGGGTACTCTTCCTCCCCTTCGGTCTGGCGACTTGGATGGGATAAAAATTTCACTGGGTGGACGCTCTTCATTCCTGGACTGCTCCAGCTTAGAGTTCCTGGAGCCCTGACAAGAGCGAGCAGGAAGCAAGAGTTCTTACCACATCAGTCTCCCAGATCTCTGCCTGCAGGGTCCAGTGGAAGTGAGAGTGGTGAGGTTTTTTCTTTTCTAAATTTAGATTAGCAGGAGAGAATATTGGTGAGGCTAGCTTCTTGGACTCAGTGACTCTAGGATCTGGTTGAGTACTCATTGGTTAATTGATCCTTTTCCTCCCATCAATAATCAATATTGCTCCTTGTTTCTGTCTTTTTTGTCATTTGTCATAAGACACAGGTATCTCTATAAGCCTGCTGTCTGGGAATATGCACATGAAGTGAAAAGCTTTGCTAAGGGCATCTTGGAAGCAAAATAAGCCCCACATTTGGTGGGCATGGGCTGACCATTTAAGAGCCTCTGGGGTAACTGCCACCTCAAGAAGTCTCCCGTGAAAGGATGAGTTGGGTCACAGAACAGAGTAGATGACAGAGGTCCCCCACCAACTTCAAGAAAATGTCCATGCAATGATGAGGTACTCTGTAAAGCACAATCTCCAACCCCATGGCACCTCTCCCTTAGGTGTTATTCTGGCTCTGAGAAACCCAAGGTTTAGCTAAAGCTATTAATATGCATATCAGATGAGGTTTTTTCTTTTGTCTTGTTCTATGTCTTGAGAACTTGCCTTTGTGACCTTTCTGGTCTCTGCCATCTGGAGATGCATGTACCAGCACACATCTTGGTGGCCAGTCGAGTAGACTGTGGTTCTGGGAGATGCTTCCTTTTCCTGGCTGTGTCTGCTCTCAGGAGTTTGTCATAAGGGATCCCAGTTGCTTTCATAACCAGCCTTTGTCATCTCAACCTTCATTGCTTATTGTGCAACGATGGCCTTTGCTGTCTTAGGCTATTTTGGAGAATGAATTCTCTGGATCTCTTTTGGAGATGCCTCTGGGTCCATGGTTAAGCTTTGGTATGAGTCATTGTTGAGATCCTACTTGTCTATGTGGCCAGATGATGGATCATTTACATTGGGAAAATTTCTAAATTGGGGAAAAAAATTTGTGAGAGCTCTCATCATAATTGTTTTATCAGTACCTATGAAAAGGCCAAATTGAAAAAAGGAAAAAAAAAATAATGACTAACCTTAAGACCCTAACTCAGGTTATAATTAAATTGGAAAAAATGCAAAAGTGTAAGTGTTGATAACATTAGAAAGGTTGGAATGTTTAAGCTAATTTTATATAAAGAGATTATATCAACTTTGCCTGAGTATTTTTTTAAATGACTGACTGGGAATGTTTCCCCTGCCCCAAATTATAAGAACAAGACCTATTGATAAAGTCCTAATGAATAGCTACGATTAGAGGTATAACAGGTGATGGAATTCAGATGAAATTTTGTAGAAAAACTGATATATTCATGGGCTTTTATGTGAAGTGGTTGTATCTCTTTTTGCCTGATTGCATTATAGATTATATTGTGGGGATAGTCATTGTGTCTCACTGGCAAAAGGGAACATTTCCCCTGCCTGATTGTAAGACAGCATATAAATCTGCCCTTAACACAGTGGTAATTAAACTTACAAAAAGGAAGTCAATAAGGTTGCCTGAGCCCACACTGTATGAGATAAAAACTAGAGGCTGTCAGGATAATAAAGCCCCCCCACCCCAGGTAAATTGGTCTAGGGTTAAATTGTACACTTAGAAAGATGCACACTTTTAAGGGTGTGATACATTGTCCTGAAAGTTTTAGAACATACAAATCTTTAATTCACCCCTTAAGTTAAAAACTTCCCTGATTAAAAAAAAAGCAATTGGAAAAAGAATGTAGTTGGAAGTGTGAGTCAACTTCCCTGTCATTCAAACTGTAATCTAGTTCTTTGGGGAACTGGAAACAACCATCTTTGTCTTACAAATCTCTGCAAGGCCAGATGTATGGCTCTAGAAAGCAGTTCAAAGTTCACTGCCCCATCCCAAAGCCTCCCCTCTGAACTCCAGAGGCTTGCACAAGTACTTAACAAAATGGGAGATTCTTAAGACTGAAAGAAAAAAAATGGAAAAAGAAGTTTTTGCAGACACAAACTGCTAACATTTTTAACAGAGGCTATAAAATCTTTGTTGCACCTATCTCTTGTTTGTGTGTGTGTCTCTACATATGTTACATGTGTGTGATATTTTACCTCTGGATCGTGTAGCCAAAATTAAGAGCTCTGTTTAACTGGCTTAAAGTAAGTGCTTGCATGTCTTTCAAGTTAACATGATACGAAATAATCTTTGGTAAATGAAAGCTTGTTTAAGTTTGTTGGTTTGATTAAAATGGACATGTGCTCAGAGTTATCAGCATTGGATATGATACAGACCTGCAACCTGGGCTTACTAGTCAAATAAGCTCACATTATCCCTGTTACAAATTTGTCAGCAAAATAATAGCTTTAAATCATATCTAATTTTGTCCACTGTCTCATGAAGTTTTCTTGCATAATCTAAACATAATTGTTGGAAACAAATGATTTGGATGTAAGTGATTTAGAGTTTATAGATTAACTTTTAGCAATAATTATAGTTTGTGACATGTACTTAACTTCTAAAATCTCTTTGATAACTTGAAACTTTGAAGTTTGCTAGGTTAAATTAAATTAAATGATAAAAATTCATTGAGTATTTAGATCATTTTCAAATGAGATAAGATATTAGACATCAATTGCTAAATATAGGTTTATCTACTTTTGGTTTCTTACTACAGAGAAACTAAAAAGCACTTTGGTCTATTAGTAAATATGTCTTATGTTTTATTAAAAATTATACTATGAAATAGCATGTTTCTAGAAATTATGAAAATATTTAGAATGCTGATACAAAAGTTCATAATTGTTTACTTTTTAGTTTTACTAAGGTCTGTAAGGGTTAAAATTTTTAATTATATGTAATTAAAGCTACTAAAAATTACTAAGGAAAATATGTTTGTATTCAAAGAAAGTAAGATATGTTTTTAGTAAAGAAGGTATGAAGAATGGAATTGTTTTGTTTTGTTTTGTTAAGAAAGATAAATTTGTCCCAAAGTACCGGGAGGAAAAAAAAAAGAAAAGCATGGGACAAATTCTGAATGTAAAAAAAGGTTATAGAAGATTTATGAAAGGGGAATTCTGAATAAAGAGTTTTGTACATGGTCAAGTTGGCTAAGATTAAAATGAATCTAATTAAGTAAATAAGTTTTAATGTCAAAAGTAAGCTGGTGAAAAATAAATTTTTTTTCTCTCTCTCTTAAAGGATAATTTTCTTGAACTTTTAGCACACTCTTGGTAATGAGATTTTAAAAGGTCTTTGAGTAGTTTACCAGAAGGGTAGGGATTCTGTGTTTTATCAAAATAAATTTCCTATATTGTTTTTATCAGGTCTTTAATCACGGGTGCTAAGGTTTTTCATACAGCTATTTAATTTTCTGCATTTCCTGAAAATCTTTAACTGTCACCATGGTTAAATGGATAACTAAGCATTGTTTCATGGGGACCTATGATAGTGTGTGGGTAAACATTATTGATATAAGTATTTTAAAAATTATATAATGTGCCTAGAATTCTGATGTGTCTTGGTTATCAGTCATAATTCTAGTTATTACCTTGACGTGTTTTATGTCATGAAATAACCAAGTTTCTTTGTCAAATGTCATTTTTTAAGTCTTTTGTTGTTAACAGACAGTTATTGTTTTACTCTGATGCTTTTACAAAATATGTTTCATCTTCAGAAAAATTCATGGAAAGGCCTCTGGCACTTACTCTATAATATAGGTTTCTGGTAATCTTTCAGATGGTAAAACTGAATTGGGTAGGAAATTACAGTATTTTAATGGAGAAGCTGATGGCTTGATGAAACTGCCAACAGGAGATTAAGATCAAGAATTGATTACACAGGACTGAATGAACTGATGAGGATGATTATAATTTTTCATTTGAAATATTGATTTTTTAGTTTTGTTTTTTCAGATTTAAGGAAAACTTTTTCTCTTTTCTCTTAAGCTAACTGTGGCATAGCAATTGGTAAATTATACCTTTGTAAGCAGGATTGATACATTTATCTTTATCTCTCTACCTGGTCCCTCCAGAATTTGGAAACTCTTAGTAAGTGAATATTCTTATTTCATGGCAATATAGTTATTTACATAAGTTCAATAAGAATCTGTTCTTATAAAAGGACACAATTGGAAACACTGGTTGTATTACCAAAGCTTAGACCAGAATGTAATATTCGAGAGAAACAGGCATAGACTCAGATATGACTAGACAGCTTTTGAGAGACAAAGATTGGACTTTTTGGAATAAAGCCACTTGGAAATATTGGCCTGGTACCTTGTCTACTGTGTTCCAAACAGCAGCCTTACTGGATAAGTAAGGATGGTCACTTATCTGGCTGGTGCCTGGAACTTCAATACTTTGGGGAACCTCAAAAGAAGAGAGTAATCCACCCAAATCTGTAGGTATTGCAGGCAAAGTCTGAAGACAAAATCCTTGGCTTGGCTTTCCTGGCCTCAAGAGGCCTTTGAAGTTTAATCTGGGATTCCTTATAAAAAGTTCCAGCAAAGTATATTTAAAATAGCCTATATGATTGTTATTCTTGCTGTACTTATGTGAATGATTGGGCCAAATTTATTGACACTAGACATTTTACAAACAAGTTAGTCTTAATTTGGCTACCTTTGGTAAAAATGGGGGTGATTTTTGAGAGAAAAATTATTTCAGTGGAAACTGTAGTACACATTTCTGGATATTAGATCCTAGTTTTGTTAATTGTCTTTGAGTTTTTTGTTTTCTACCTATAAACTGGACTGGATCCTGAATTCTTCTAGACTCCTGAAATATCTGGCTACAAATCTCTGAACTAATGTTTTCGATTTTCCCATCATTTTTATTTGGAATCATTGAGAACTGAACCTACACTTTTTCCTGAAGCCCTGCAAACTGAAGCTGGAATACTTGATATAAATTTAAGAGATATCACCATGATAGCATGCCTCTTGCTGTGTAAGCCACTCAAAAGGACACCTGAACACTTGACATCATCAGAGACATTTTAAGTTTCAAAAGATGCTTCAGCACTGTTGGGAAAGAGGGAGTAACCCCCCCCTACCCCGGTCTTTCCCTTAAGCTTCTTATAGCTGGCCAAATAATTAAAAAGGCAGGTTAGCAGGAGAAAGTAAAACAAAGTTTAATAGCATGTATACATGGGAGAGACCCAGGGAAAATGAGTATCTTGACAAAATGGCAGAGGTTCTCCTCTTAAATAGCATATTCAGGTAAAGACAAAGGAGGATGCTGGGGGTGGGGGGAGTCAGCTATGGGAGATTACCAGAAAAGCACAGTAAACAAGGGTAAGGTTATGTAGATTTAAGGACTCACCTTCCACATTGACAAATTCTAGAGATGAGGTCATCCCCCCCTCATCCCAGTACCTTTACAAATGGAGACTTCCCTTACAAATGTAAGTGTTTGGTAAAGAGAACATTGATAAGAATGGGCTTAGCAAGAACCCTCCCAGTCTATTGATACCCAGAGTTATCTACGGTGACAGCGTGTCCCAGGGACAGACCTCTTATCTTAAATTCTTTTAGGCATTTTGGGGGAAGGTCAAATGTCCTTCATGATTCTTCTGAGCCTTTATTGTCTTCAGCTCAAAATAATCCACATATCAGAGTGGCGCATCTTGGGGTGGCCTGCCCTGAACTCCATCAATGCTGACATCTAGAAATCTTCTTAACTGGATGTCCTCTGAACTCAGAAACTGGTTTATAATCTTGCTCCAACCATTAACCTTGTTTTTCTTTTGTTTGCATAGAAATGTTTCTTATTAAATACTTGATTGCTTGATTCCACAATATAGGCCTAACTGTGGGAGCCCACCTGCACCATTCCCTTCTAAAATGAACTTAACTGGGCTGATCTATTATCAGGACTAAGAAATGTGTTCAATGAGATGGAACAATCTACCAACTCAGTTTCTGGACTGTGAAAGTTCTTTAAGTTTCAAAGGTGGGACTGTGGGGCATCAGAATTGGCCACATCAAAATATGTCTCTTTATCTTGATTATTTTCTCTGGAAGAAACTTTGACCTCCCCCCCCCCCCACTAACTGCCTAAAAGGATTTACTGTAGATAACTCTGGGTATCAATACACTGAGAGAGTCCTTGCTAAACCCATTCTTATCAAAGTTCTCTTTACCAAACACTTACATTTGTAAGGGAAGTCTCCATTTGTAAAGGTGTCTCCCTCTCTGTACTGGGAAGGGGGGGGATGACCTCATCTCTAGAACTTGTCAATGTGGAAGGTGAGTCCTTAAATCTACATAACCTTACCCTTGTTTACTGTACTTTTCTGGTAATCTCCCATAGCTGACTCCCACCACCCCCAGCATCCTCCTTTGTCTTTACCTGAATATGCTATTTAAGAGAAGAACCTCTGCCATTTTGTAGAGAAACTCAGTTTCTCTGGTCTCTCCCATGTGTATATATTATACATCTTGGTTTGATTTTCTCCTGCTATTTGGTCTCATGTCAACTTAATTTGTAGCCCAGCCAGAAAGGACCCAGAGTGGGTCAAGGATAGTCTCCCTCTTATTCACAGGGAACAAGAAAAGCAGTGCCTGTGGGTTACTAACAACATCTCTGTTTTATAAGCAAGGCAGCACTTTTTAGTAACTTAAAGGATAATCATTTAATGAAATGGTCTATGAACATTATATGCTTTGTTAATTTTACAAGAATATCTTGAACACATCGTGTACAAGAAACTGCTTGAGATTTAAAAATTAATAGACTCCTTCAGTTGTCTACAATATCATAGCAAATAGATGAAAAACTTTTAAAGTTTTAGATGTATATATACAAATTGTGTGTATATATATATATATATATATATATATATGTTTTTTAAACAGGTGAATTTTTGAAAATTAAAATGTCTCTGTATCCAAACCCTGACCATCTGACCATAAAATAGAACAAAATGAGGATTTCAGAGACTGTCCATGGGCCCTAACACAGATTGATGCCCAATAGGATAGATAGTTTTGTATGTTTTTTAAAATATATATAGAAGTGAAATCATTATGTCCCGATTCTTTCACTCAATATTATGTATATGAGATTCCTCCATGCTGTTGTGTGTGATGATAGTTCATTCATTCTCTTTCCTGTGTAGTGTCCCAATGAACAAATGTACTACAGATTATTTGTCAAATTCCAAATAATGCTACATTGATTATTTTCTGCACAAGCTTCAGGTGTACACACTCACTCATTTCTATTGGATATAAAACTAGGAATGGAATTTTAGGGCCAGCTATAATAGATACTGTCATATAGTTTTACAAAGTTGAATGTCAATCCTGACTTCTACTGTCAACGTGTGAGATCTATAGTTGTTTCACACTCACACAAGTACTTGATATTAATATTGTGAATCTTTTCTCATTTAAGCTACTCTTTAGGTGAGTCATAGTACAGCAGTGAGGTTTTAATTTTTATTTACCTGAACACAAATAAAGTATATAATCATTTCTGTGAACTCTCTGTTAAAGTCTGAATGCAGAATGGGAGGCCAGTTAAAAGAGCTGTGTTGAAAAGTATTTGAAATTCCACAATTCACAGTATAGCTGAAATCATTATTACCATTGAGGTCAAACCAGCCTAGAAATACAATTCAGTTCTTTGTATAAAGATAAAGTCACTCTGTTTTGTTTGTAAATATCTCTGATTATGGGGATAGGTTTACTCAGCAGTAGCATCATAGATATATAGACATGGATTGTGGAAACTGGAAAAAAGAAACTTAGAGATACTGTAATGTGAGGCCCTCCTTTACAGAGGGTACAGCACTGAGGTCTAATGAGGAAGAATGATTTGTGAAAACACCACAGTATTTACAGTTGCATTGGGTGCCTGGTACATGGCATATTTCTGGAGAGGAATTTCCAGAGAGGTTAAAAGTTGCCACCTCTGACTTTACACACAATCTCCCATTAACTGGGTCATGGAGCCAACTACTGCTCTATTCTAACAAATTTAGTTATACAGCCTATCACCAGTCTATATCTATCTGTTCACTGTGTTACATGATGTTATATTTCGGCATATAACCCCAATCTATCATCACTATGTCATTATTATCTTTAGAGATATCAGTGCCCAGGCTAAAGGAGAGGATTCCAGATATAGAAACATGCCTATTATATCAACCCACTTTACATTGTCATTGGTTAACATCCTATTTGGACAATGACATTTTCCATCAGTCCCTGGTAGACCTGTGATAACAGCATTAATGTAATAAGGCAGAGAGTGGAAGGGAAGAGTGCGGATTGAAGTAGATGAGCTAGAATAGACCAAAGGTTTTGATACTGTTTTCCCTATTTCCTAGAATTCCAACATGGAAGGATTAGTTCAGGCCATTAGCCCAAGTTTCTGTTTAGTCATGAATGAGGCGAAGAGGAATGTGTGACCCCAAAATATGCCACTTTTGGAGCATGGATTATTTCTAGCTGAACACAATCAAGTCCCAGCAGACCCAGGAAGAGCTGTTTACCTTCCCCTTAACTGCCTAAAAGTATTTATGGAGGGACTGCCCCAGAATAATACCAAAGGTAAATTTTGATCAGAAAAACTTCATTGCATGTCATGGCAAACATTGGTTTACCGAACATTTGCTCTTCTCAACTTCCTGTGAATTATCTTCTTCCTCTTTGAAGCCTCAGACCCCTACCCCTTCTCCTCAGTTCAGGGTGATGTAAAAGCCTCAATTGCCTGACTGTCTTTGGGGCTCCTGTCTTTGGGGCTCCCGTATGTAAATATTTGTTTTTCTCCTGTGAGTCTATTGGTTGAATTATTAGACCACCCAAAGGAGGAAAGAATGGAAAAGTTTTCGCCCCTCTATGAATCTACTATACAATATTCCCAGTAAATGATCTTTCAAACTTTAATTGCATAAATTCAAGGGGAGAATGCCTACAATTAATTAAATTGGTTTCTTCCATTTTTAGACATATATTTATTTGACTTAAGATACCTCATTTATTAGAATTAAATTTCCTTCCTGTTAGTTTGCACTTTTTATATGCGATTAAAAGGGCCAATAAGCAAATCAAATCAATCTTTCCATGATATTATTGTCGTATGTCAGATGAACGGAAGATGGTGTGTGTATAATCTCTGAATAGCAGCAATCTGCTACCCTCCGATTCGTTGGACTTTAATATATTCCAAACAATGTTTTCTGCTATATTGTTGTTATTAAGAAAGATTAACAAAGGAATATGGGTAAACTGAGAAAATATGATACATAGGGAAACCCTTAAACTATTTTTTCAAAAAAGCATTAACCATAGATTTTTTTTCCATCATCATATTTTTCCCTAATCTGTCACTGTGTCCCACAAATGCCACCTTCACTAGTGGGGGAGCCTCTGGGGCTTTACTTCGCATATATTAAGGTAAGACTCCATAAAGCCAGATCAAGAACAACTACCAGGAAAAGAGAAACTACCAGAGACCTGTATGATGAAAACTACCAGTTCACAAAGGGTTGAGATACATTCAAATTACGTCAAACTTAGTGAGGAAACAATGAATATTTAGGGCATTCAATGGAGACAGCAGAATAAAGAAGAACTCTTCAGAGGAAAGGATTCATTAAACTCCACTCTCACAGAGCTCAACATTAACTCTCAAAAGGATTAAGCAGATTTGCAAGTAAATAAATTGCCAAAACAAAATTCAACACTGTTTAAAGAAAAACTATAAACTCCAGACTCAACTGCAAAATGTCTGCAATGTCCAGCATTCAAAGAAATATTTATTTGAAGGAATGAAGAGGCAGGAAAATCTTATGCATAACCGTGAGAAAAATCAATCATCAGTACTAGACCCAGGAATAACAGATGATGGAATTTGCAGACAAGGACTCTAAAACAGTCATAAATATTTGCAAAAATTTAAAGGCAAACACAGATACTAAAAAGAGAAGTAAGAATTATAATAAAGAACCAAATTGAGATACTAGGTCTGAATGTAATATCAGAAATGAATATATCATTGTTCATTTGTTTAAAGCAGATTACATACTGCAGAAAAAATAGTGAATTTGAACACAAGACAACAGAAACTATCCACATTTAAGTACCAAGACACACAAAAAAGAATTAAACTTGTAGAAATTTGAAAGACCTATGGAAAATACATCACATACAGAAAAGAAAGATAAGAATGAATACAGACTTTGTGACAAAAATAATGAAAGTCAGAAGAAAATGAAGCAATCTATTGAAAAAGCTGAAAAAATATTAAACTATAATTCTGCATCAGGTAAAAATATAGTTTAAAAACTGAAATAAATATATGATTTCCTGGTCTGTTTCTGGTAACGACCAAGTAAGTTTTGTTAAGACATATCACCCCAAAGTTAAAAACTAATATCTTAGGGGAAAACAACACCTGAAAATACCGGAGGGAAACCAAAATCAGGTAGATTCTGAAAGGTATTAGACATTAAAGGAATGGGTGATATTCCCATTTTATAATTTCTATTCTGAGGTAAGACCCAGTCCACACCATTCAAACAGAATTATTATATATAACCCACAGTACTTCTGGTCTAAAGAACAAGAAAACTGTTTGGGACAGCCCCACTATAGGAAAATTAGGGATGAATTCCAGAAAGGAGACATCCAGGGAAGTTAGAGCAAATTCTGTGTACATACTCTGTCCACTTCCCTCACCCTGAGCTGTGTAGGTTTGGAGCAGATTCCAGTACTCCAGATAAGGCTAAAAACATGAACTGATATTTGTATTTCCACCCATGAGACAGAGTTTGCAGTTTGAGTTAAACCATGCTAATTTCCTGCTAAAATAAAAAAAGAATATACAAAGTCAACACTGTTAAGAATATAACAAAATCCAGACATCTTCACAGCATAATTCACAGTGTCCAAGATAGAATCCAAAATTCCTTGACATACAAATGTACAGGAGAATTAGAGCAAGCCAGAAGTGGTCATAGAAACTGTCCTTAGTTCTCGGCTCCCTTTCCAGGGTTAGCAGAGTTCCATGTACTCAGCGTTGTGGCCTTATCAGCTCTCTGGCCTCTCCTGCCCTCTCCACCCTGCATCTAAACCTTTATGTGGAGCTCCTGCGTGGGAGAGAGTTCTCTGCCCTCCCTGTAGTAGCACATTTCTGCTTCGTATCACTGCAGGATCTTGGGCCAAAGAACTAAACATAAAAGTCAAAACAATAAAACTTCTAGAAGAAAATCCGAAAAAGTCGTTTTATCTAGAACACATATAAAACTTTTTTGAAAATCAACAAAAAGAGAAAAACAACTCAAATTAAAATGAGCAAAAGTTTAGACACTTTTACAAAGAAGATACATGAATGACCAGCACTGCATAGAAAAGTGTTCATTATTAGCAGATAAATGTAATTAAAATCATGAGATATTATTTTACACCAATTCTCATTTCTAAATTTAAAGTGTTTAAAATAATAATAAATTTTAAAATGCAAAAATTTTTTCTACATCAAATATTGGCAAGAATATGGAGAAAATGGGACCCTCATGCATTATTACTAGTAATGTAAAATGCTACCATAAGTTTGGAATGCTGGCAGTGTCCTATATGCAAAGTTAAATATACATTTATCAATTGTGATTGAGAAGGGACTCTACTTGGCTTAGTTAGGAGCAGGTGAGAATCCTTAAAAAACATCTCTAGGAAAATATTCAGTTATATTAATATAGTGTGCTGATTCTTAGCAAATATATGCAATGTAATTATCATAGGAAATCTATAAAATAAGGATGTTTATTATTATGACAATAACAAAAAATATCAAAATGTGAAGAAATATCAAGAAAAAGATCAACTAAAAATTAAGGTCAGATATATTTCATAATTTTTTAAAATAATGTTATAAAATTATATAAGTAAAAAATACTGATTACAAATAAAAACACAGTGGAAAGAATATGAGGAATTGCATCAACTTGTGGGGCAAGAAGGGAAAGAGTGACGAGAGGGAAGGAAAAGGAAGTTGTATCCAGTAATGCCTAAAGTGATGGAATTGCAAAAATGATAACATTTACACAGATATCATTTTTTTTAAAGTGAAAAGAGAATTAGTAACCTGAAAAATCAATCTGAGGACCTATCTCAATGTATTTTTATCTGAGTTAATAAAGTGGAAAATGAGAAAAATCAGTTAGACACGGATGGTAGAATTTGCAAGTTCAGTGTACATCCAATAGACATTATAGAAAGACTGAATAAAGAAAATGTGGTGAAATGGTGGCTAAATCATCTATTCTTGAGAAAAAGCAAGAAATCTCAGATTAAGAAATCACAGAGAGACACTGAATTATTTGGGGCACACAATTCCTCAAGCCTTTCTCACACTCAATGCAAAAGACATAAGAAATGAACCATGACTACTATTGCTTTCAAAGCTAATAAGATATTCATAATTTAATAAGATTGTGAGGAAGTAAATCCTCAAAATATGCATGATGCTGAGTCATCTATTTAATTTACCATACTTGCTTTTTCTCTCTCCCATATGATTGCAAGTTTTATTTATTAGACTTAGAACCTTGAGTTTAATAACTGAGTTAGATTAATACATGATTGCAGGAAATCTCATCAAAGGAATTGCCCTTGCCATCTAAGGGCAGTCCTTGAAAAGAATTCCTTAAAGTATGTAACCAATTCTCTTTTTCTTCCCCAAATAGATGAATTTCCAAACTCTTACATGTCTCCTGGAAATTTCACCCGGGTCACTGAGTTTCTTCTCACAGGTGTCTCGGACCGTCCAGACCTCCAGATTGCACTCTTCTTTGTGTTCCTGGTCATCTGTGGGCTGACGGTGGCAGGGAACCTGAGCACCATCACTCTCACCGGTGTTGACACTCGACTTCAGACCCCCATGTATTTTTTCCTCCGACACTGGCTATCATCAATCTTGGAAATTCTACTGTTATTGCCCCTAAAATGCTGATCAACTTTTTAGTAAAGGAGAAAACCACCTTCTACTATGAATGTGCCACCCAACTGGGAGTGTTCTTGGTTTTCATTGTAGCTGAGGTTTTCACGTTAGCTGTGATGGCCTATGACCGCTATGTGGGCATCTGGAATCCCCTGCTCTACATGGTGGTGGTCTCTCAGCAGATCTGCCTTCTGCTGGTGTCCCTCACATACCTCTACAGCTTTTCCACAGCTGTTGTGACTTTGTATTCTGTATTCTCTGTGTCTTATTGCTCTTCCAATGTAATCAATCATTTTTATTGTGATAATGTCCCTCTGTTAGCATTGTCCTGCTCTGATATCTCCTTTCCAGAAACAGTAGTTTTTATATCTGCAGCTATGAATTTGATTTTTTCCTTGATTATAGTTCTAGTATCTTATTTCAACATCGTTTTGTCCATTCTAAGGATACATTCATCAGGAGGAAGGAAGCAAGGCTTTTCCATATGTGTTTCACATGATGGCAGTCACAGTTTTCTATGGGACACTGCTATTCATGTATGTGCAGCCTCAAACTAACCACTGAATAGATAATGATAAAATGGGTTCCGTGTTTTATACACTGGTGATCCCCATGCTGATTCCCACGATCTACAGCCTGCAGAATAAGGAAGTAAAGGCTGCCTCAAAGAGGTTTCTGATAAATCCATGCTGTTCTTTTAAATCAATGTGATTTTAGCACTCTATATGTAAATGAAGAGAAGGTTAAGATAGGCCGCCATTATGTCAGAGAAAGCAAAGTTTGGGTGGATGACCCACAGGTTTACAAGTACGTCGTAATCCTGGGAATTAAAAGGGGCTGGGATTTGGGAAGCAAGTGAATTAAAAAATAAATAGAAGGTCTTGGAGTTATGAGGTTAATACAGAAACAAAGCCTTATTCACTCACTTTGCTAAGGTATGCAGGGAGCTAGCTTGAAAGAAGTATTTCCAGGAGTCAGAAGAGATATAAATTAAAAAATTGAGACAAGTTTGAACAGAGCAACAAAATATGGATTAAGGAAAAAGTAGATCTTTCTTCTCCTTTGGCTACCTGTCTTCTTCCTGGGTACACTGGGTCCAGGGGATCACTGCATCTAGAAGGACTGTCATTGCAGATGGCTAAAAACCTTCTCACAGCTCAGTTATCACAATTACATGAAGTGCATTTAAAATAAAACTCCTTAACTCTTTTTAAATATCATTTGATTGAAAAATATATGCTACTGATGAATTTACATCCTGAATGCTAACCAAAATATGATTGAAAATAATTTTATTCCAATTAATAATAATTTATATAACTTTTTAATGAAAGACCCAGAGTACAATCACTGAATATGCTTTCCTGTTGATTCATACACCTAGCGGATTCTCTAAAGATTTTCCTATAGCCCTACTCTAGTGTTAGTCTTCTTACTGTGTGTAATAAATGTACTGCACTGTGACAGCATTAGACATTCAATGGGCCCTGTTTGTGAAAGTTCCTTATATCATTAGAGGAAAAATTTAACTGTTTTTATAAAAATTATTGTTCTATTTTCTGATGATTTTTGATCAGTGAGCATACACCAAAATCTGCTGTACAACTTTGAATAGATGGAGGTGATCAGACTATATCTCAGGCTTATCAAATCAGAATCACTAGATAAAGGTTAATAAATCCATATTTTAATTGGCTCCATGAGTGATTCTAACATTTAACCTTAGGAATGAGTCTTGACAAATAATCAAAGAACTCAACAAGGAGAGCTATATGGAAAATCACAGTAACATTCTATGGCTATTTTCACGTTATTTATAAATGGATTCCAGTGTTGAAGAACTTCTTCAAGTACAGGCACTAAATCTTCAGTCACAATAATTATGATATAAAAAAAGAAATGTAATCTTTCAAGACACAATTAGACTCACAGACAAGGAAAAATTGTACTTGAGGTATCCTCAGCTTACCTCCCCAAATCCTTTTTAGATTGTTTCCTACTAATTCCCTTACTAATAAAGTTACCCAAAGGGTTTTCTTCTAAATTCCTCAACTTAGGGGGGAGAAATATGAGGTATTCCAGAGAAAAAGTTTTCCTTTATCAGTTGCACTAACATTGTGACAAAGCCTTTAGTTGATACTTCGCACTGTCTCTTGTTTCCTTTAATTTATTACAAAATTATTGCTGAATGGCCCTAGTTTAAGAATGGACAGCTAGAGCAGAAGCTTTAGTAAGCAAGGAAGTGACACAGTCTTTTGGAATCATTTTATTCCCTGAAATTAGGTATGGGAACACATAGATCCACTAAAAAATAGGAAAGAATGAAATTATCTAGTGTCTTTTAGTTATACATCCTCTTGTTAATCAATGTTAAAACACTGATGTATCGATCTGGTCTAATGTTAAAAAATAAAAATCTTTAATTCACTATTTTACATTTGTTTGTCTGAGCAGCCAAGCTCTGTTCACTGGGCATGGCCTTTATTACATGTTTGTTACATGGTCTTTATGACACAGACACCCTGCTCTATAAATCTTGTTTGTGAGGAGAGTGAGAAAATGCATGTTGCTGAATGAACTATGCCATGAGTTACGTATGGACACCTTCAGTGGTTGTTACAACTCCGAACAGAAATCTACGAACTTATGTTATACAAGACCATCAGGTGAAAGATATGCAGGATTCCTGAGCTCCCATATAAAGTGCAGTTTTAGTTTTCCATGGCCCTCTATAAAATGTCCTCTATCAGTTATGTTTTATTTAATTGTTTAACCTGATGCAATATTTTAAGGTAAAAAAACAAAAAGAATTGTGAAATCAAATGTAATTTCTGGACTCTTTATATAGTTCTAATTCATCAGTAGGAGTTTCCTCTTAATTACATTTTGTGCCAAATAGCTTGTACAGGGACACTATCTATGCTCCTAAAGATTGATATGTTTGTTTTTTAAGTATTTTACGTACTTAATGTACGTACATAACGATCAAGCATCTCCATACCAAACCACAACTCATAGCATTTTATAAAAAGGCACAAGCAGAGATGGGGCATTTAGCTAATTGTACCGGATGTGCTTCCCAGTTGGGAAAAAAAGGGGCCATTGTATATTCATAGAATAATTATTTAATATCTAGAAAATACAGTTCAAACATACGTAATTCCTCTCCTGATCATCATTTACACAATGTAACCAGGATGTGATTCCTAAGCATTTGCTATATTTTTTCTTTCTGTCAACATGGCCTGTTCATACACGATTAAAAAAGAAATCGAAGATTCTATTCCCCTCTTCATTATATTATAGCCCAGTATTACACTTAAAAATTTATTTAGGGGGCCGCCCGGTGGCGCAGCGGTTTAGTCCGCGCTTGGCAGCCTGGGGTTCACGAGTTCGGATCCTGTCAGCCACGCTGTGGCAGCATCCTATATAAAGTGGAGGAAGATGGGCACAGATGTTAGCCCAAGGCCAGTCTTCCTCAGCAAAAAAGGGGAGGATTGGTGATGGATGTTAGCTCAGGGCTGGTCTTCCCCACAAAAAAAAAAAAAAAATTTATTTAATTGAAAACTAAGGGCACACTTTAAATGCATAGTCAGTCTGTAAAAACAAACCCACCCTTCTTTCCCCGCACACTAGACTGACGATGTGTTTCTCATTCATCATCTAGCTCAGAGGGACTAGGATGTAGGCTAACACCCAGAGCTTCCGCCAGGTGCCTTGTGCATACAGTAGTAAGGAGCAGGTCCTTGGAGGAATTCAGTACACATTTCAGAGAAAGCTATTTGTAAGAATTTTGAAAAGGGAATTCCTACCTGCCTTTAAAGGCCAAACTCAAAGACTGACACTAATAATCTACAACAACAAAGATAATCTAAAAATAAACTAATCATATTTTAAGAGTTAGGAGAACCTTAGAGCAATAATATTCTAAAGGCAAAGCTGTAGATACATAGTTCTTCAAAAGCAGGGAATCAAATCAATAAATCTTCAGCCTGCCTGGGGATCTCAACTGAGCATGAACTGTAATTTTTCTGACAATCATACTTGTGTCATGCTCTGAGGTACAATCCTTTGGGATGGAGACACTGACAAAACCATGCAGTCAGCTGCTATCCAGACTCATCACAAGGAGAAACAAGAGCGCCCTCTACCTGGGGAGGATACAAGAGTGGATTACAAATAGGACTAACTCATGGACTATAGTAGCTCAAGATAAGAATTTTTAAAATAAAGTAGAGTATAACACGATGAACCAGAATAAAAATGTTTGGAGTACATTTTGTAAAATAAAGATAAACAGAGTTTTTCTCTGACTTTATGTTAGTTTTGATGGAAGCATCGACAGCACCCCAGAGTGAAGTGGACAAGAACAACTGAAGGACTGGAAGGAAGTGAAGAGATAACCTAGTCTAATCACATTTTTTCTGAAGTGAAGCTTGGGAAAGCCAGAGACAGATCTAAAAGGTCAGGTTGGATGAGCATCGTGTATTCATGTAGTTAGGATTTGTAGAAATTATACACATACTTAACTCCAGTTTTGTGCATGTTCTCTGCTTGAAACCTTCTTTGCCCTAAATCTTTCCATATTGGTTCTGATAATGCTTACAGAGGGAAATCTTCCTGGAACCTTCCCTTCCTCAAAGTCTTCTAGTTACAGGGCCTCCTCTCCTGTCCCCGTTGTACCCAGCACTTAACTCCATCACATTACTGTAAGGCACCATTCTGAATCTGCTTGATTGCCATCTTCCTCTTTGTAGACTGGAAGCTTCTTTTTTTTTTTTTTTCCTTTTATAAGACAAAAAACATTCTTTATTGCAGGGCAGACCACCGATTGTTCAAGTAAACAAACCTAAACTTTTGAAAGATCTGCATTTTTTAAAAGCAGTGATAAGAAATATATGGGGGAAACTTTGAAATAAGTGCCCAAGAATTTAAAATCAAAACCGCAGCAAAAATTTTTTTAAACTTTTCTAAAAGCAAGGGCTCATCCTATAAACATTACCTGATTTTACATTTAAACTTTTTCTAAATGGGATGAAATGGTAAGAAACATAAGATACATCTTCCTTCCTTGATGAAAATAGGTAGTAAATAACATAAGACACCACGACACTGAAAAACTGAACCTATACTGAGCGTGTGGTCTTCTGCTCATCTTTGTTAAGGATAAGGAAGTTCTTGAGGCTGGCAGTGTTTGGAAACTGCCACTCTAAGGCCAGTGGACCGTCATAGTCATCAGAATGGTGCCGGAAACCGTAGCATTTAGCGTCCAGTTCTCCGCAGATGGATGTCTGCCCTTATAAAAGGTCAGGTACTCATTGGCATTGGCAGGTTTGCCAGCTTTCCTAAAGTAATTTAACTTAAATACTTCAGCGCTGATAAGGCATTTGGAAAGGTGTCTCCTAGTTTCCACCAGGCATTTGATCAGAATCCCTAACTAGGGTGCTAACCACCTCTTTTCGAAGGTGTTCTCGGACACCTGCAGGAGCATCCCTGGGTAGGAGCTGGGGCTGCTTAGGTCACGACGGTGGTTCTTCTATGGGCAGGGGGTGAAGAGGACTTGGATGTGAGACTGCACTGTGGGAGGGTCAGAGCTCACTGTCACGGGTGGACTCACCATCACTTGGCTTCAGGGCAGACACTTATGCCATCTTTGTGACTGTAAGCAAGCAGCTTTAAACTTGGTGGTCCCTTTTCAAACTGTCCTGAAATATTTTTTACCATTGGAACGCTCATGTCTGTAAGACTGCAAAATGCCTTGAATTAGCGGCTGCGTGCGGACAGCTCATCTGGTCGCTTTTAGTCCTGTGGGTCGAGCCACCAGCCTGACAGCCCGCACAGAGCTGTCCGATCACGCTCAGCAACCTGGAGGCGGTTTGCGAGCCCAGCGCTTGGAGAGAATCCGCCACCGACTAAGGTCATGGAGGGGAGCAGAACCCCACACCTCACGGTGTATGGCTGGGCTTCCAAGCCACACGGTGGCCTTGCGCTGCTGGGGAAGGAACCAGGCTATCCTTCCTTCCCAGACAAACCTCACTTCATCCCGAAGTGTCGTCTGTAGTTCTGACGGCCCTAACCTCGCCCCGTCCCCACACCGCCTGCATTGGAACCGAGTTCCTACAGCCGGGATCCCCCGCGAGGCTGCACCAGCCGAGGCCGAGGGTGCGCACTCAGCGCCCGAGAAGAGGAGACGCCTGCAGGCGAGAAGACGCGCTGGAAACCAGGGCTGCCCTGGGGACCCACCAGGGCACACTGCTGTCCAACCGGCCGCGCCGGCCGCGCCCCTCCCCGCGCTCAGGGCCCGGTAGGCCTGCTCGCCGCTCCCAGGCCGGGACCCCCAGGGCGCGCGGGTGGGAGGAGCCGGGGGGGGGCGCCGTCTTACCTTCCTCCGCCGACTTCACCCGGCCGCCAGCGGGCGGCGCGGCCTCGAAGTTTCTCCGCCCCCGCAGGCTGCGCCGGAGGGCCGAGTGGAAACTCGGAAGGGCCTGGAAACCTGGTACTTCGCCTCCCCGCGGCGGCGGCGGGGAGCGGGGGGAGCGGGAGCAGCGGAGCAGCGGGCGCCCTGCGCCGCCCGGAGTCGGTCTCCGCGGGAAGGCGGACCTCTCCCCCGCGGACCCGCGCCCCGGGGAAATGTCACTGGGGCGTGTGCGTGCGTGGCGAGCCGGGCTGCGGCCCTGGGACCCGAGCGCGGTGGCAGGGTGGCGGGGGCTGGGAGGTGTGCGCCCGCGCCCCGGTCCTCGCCCGGCCGCCGGATCTGGCGCGGTGACTGTGCCGGCGAGTTAGGAGTCTTGAAGTCTGCCTCCATCCTGTGCCAGACTCGAAGCTTCCTGATGGCTGAACTCTGACCTTTGTTGTCACTTCAAAACCCAGAAAGACATTTAATACATAATAGGTAATCAACGTTTTTTATTGCATACAAAGTTGCAAAATGACTTATATTGCTCTTTAAATATGTGTATATATGTTTATGTATGTTTTGTTTTTAGATTAAAGAAAATAAAAATTCCAGTTTAGAATCTCTGAGGATGTTTGGAAAAATCAGGCCCATGATTGATCAGATTATAACCTATGTCAAACTGTGCTTTCACGTTTGCGGTAGCCAGAGGTTTCACTCAGGATTACTGGGGAGTATATCAGACACAGTTGCCAGGATGTCCCTAGAGAGAGTTTCCAAAGCAAATACTCTAACTCAAGGATAAGGGGAAGAAGTATTGAAATATCCTTATTATGATGTTAATATTAAATTAACTAATCCAAAAAATACTCTTTACTTCCCCATTACCTAACATTTAGAAGAGGCGATGTCAGCATGGCTCTCAGCCATGAAGTGTAACGTCTACCAGCTAGTTATGATAAATGTGGGAAGAGATGTAAATGAGGTATGTCAAAAGTGATTCTAGAATACAAATATGAGATGTATTAACTCAACTTGAGAGATAGCTGTTCATAGAAGGGGTGATATTTCAACAGGCCTTAAAGGATAGAGTTTTCCCTTCAAATATCTAATTTTCTCGTAGAGAAGGTTGTTAGGAATGGCAGAGACGACAGTAGAGAAGCAAGGAGAGGCGTGTTGTTATTGACAAATGGAGATAATAATAGTAGCTGGACCACTGGATGTCTAGTGATGGTTGGGAGAACTGAATGGAATTAGGATTATAAAAATATTCATGGATAAGATTGTGAAAAGTCACATATGCTTTCAAATGTAATTCACACTTTATTTTTAATATAAAGTAAAATGGTTTGTATGGAGATATGTCAAAGTTTTATGTTTTGGAAGTGGAGAAAAACAATTGAGAGGAAAAAAGACCAGAAAAATAAAGGGAATTTGGATTAAATCTTTCTATCTTTCCAGTGTAGTCTATTGTCTGTTCTTTCACTGCTCTATCTTCAGACTCTAAGTAGTGTCTGGAAATTAATAGTTCTCAATATCTATTATTGAATGAGAGAATAGTACATTGACATAGGCTCCTAAGGATGTAGCAGTTAGACATAATCAAGGCAAATGTTAAGGATAAAACGTGCACAGTCTTGGTTCTGGATCAGAGCGGGAGGTGTTGCTTAGAGCTGTTTATGGGCAAGTTGCTTATCTACTTGTATTGGTGAAAATGGTGATGGTGTGTGGTGGAGTACTGTGTAGTTTTTGAAACTGTGCTTGACCATACTAACAGATCATGAATTTGATTTTTAGAATCTTGACAGTATTATTTGGATTAATTAGAATAGAACAGATTACAGTAGAACACAAAAGAACAAGATAAGGGCAAGATAAATGCATGCCAGTTAATGAGAGTATTATTCTGAATGAATTTATTTGCTCCAGGCCATCATGTAACAAGTATTTATTTCTGTGGTTTGTAGTCAAAAAAGGTTGAGTCTGGGGCCGGCCCAGTGGCGTAGCAGTTAAGTTCACTTGCGCCGCTTTAGCAGCCCCAGGTTCACAGATTCAGATCCCGGGCGCAGACCTGCACACCGCTTATCAAGCCACGCTGTGAGGCGTCCCATATAAAGTGGAGGAGGATGGGCACGATGTTAGCCCAGGGCCAGTCTTCCTCACAAAAAAAGAAAAAAAGCCGTGTCTGAGAGCCGGTAGTCTAGACAAGGGTCTTGGTCTGAACAGCCCAAGAAATAAAAACTTTATTTCCCCTTTTCAGTTTCCTTTTTCCTTCTTTTTGCCCAAAATTGACTTTCATTTTTAATTTACAAATTAAATATTTGGAATTGATGGGTTAGTAGGTCTTATTTATCTCAATTTCCATGTTGCTGTAAGTAGACATTCAAACTCTGTATTAGAGTTTCAGAGGGACTATACAATTTATTTAGAATAAAGTTAACGTGAAAAAGTCTTCCTTGAAAGTTACTACTTACCACGTAGTGCTTCCCAATAAACATACTGAGTGAAAAAAATAACTAAAATGCATTTTTGATAAACAATAATTGTACAAAAGAGCTATTAGTAAATTCTGGAAAATTTTGAAGAAACACAGGCTCTTATTTTATTTGTATATTTATTGTCAGTGTAATTTCCAGAGTGTATAAAGCAATTTGTATGAGTTTATCCAAGAAATGTTTGTTTTCATTTTTCAAGTATAAAAGTGAGGGAGGAAGAGAGAGGAGAGAGAAAAGAAAAAGGAATAGAAGAGAGATATATTTGACATTAATAGTAAGAACCTAGTTATATAATTTTTACACTTTCCTAAAATAAATTTAATTTATATGTTCAATATTCCAATTATGAAAAGAAATCAAAATAAATAAGAAATATAAATAGAAAGATATCCAACTTAAAATAAAGTAGAAAAAATTAATACACAAAATAAAATTCAAATCTATGTTTTTTTAATAAAAGGTAAAAAATTTGGAACCCTAAAAATTGACTTTTAATCAGACATAAATTTCCAAATCTCTTAGAAAGTATCAATTTTATTATAATTCACAATATATTATGAAATTATATGAGGATTCATTCCCTTTGATCATGGAAGTTCATGCTTTAGAGATAAAGATGTTTATGCAATATTATAGCAAGAAAAATTTGGAAACAATTTAAGTTTCTAATAACAGAATAAGTAAGATATGCTCTACTGAGAGCATAACGATGAAGGGTGAACTCCCGAGTCAGAAACACGTGGATTTGAAACCCAACTAACTGAGCTCACACCAGCCGTCTGGTTTTGTTTTGGGTGTTTCGGTTTCAATCTCCTCTTCCTCATCTGTAAAGTGGGCAAATAATGTGGTTTTTACATAAAGGTTTAGTGAGATAAAAAGAAGTAAGTAAACACCTGATTGTACCTTCCATATTTACCCGTTTTCAGTATTTGCATTATTAGCATAACTGTGAAGATTATTTTGCAACCTACAGTAACCATTAAGTGATAAATTATTAAAGTAAGATAGAAAATACAAAACTATGTTTCTGCCAGCATTGGGACAATGTGGAGTTGTGTCTGCACAGGTACAATGACAGATCTTTCAAAGTGATGCCACTGCAGAAGATCTGTTTTCCTTGCAGTTATTAATGTTAATATCTTTTCAATAGAAACAGTAGCTTAAACATTTTAACAAGTCAGGTTATAGTTTTAAGTAGCTGAATGCACAAGACCTTTGAGCAGAAACCAAGGCAACGTGGACTGTTCCACAGCTCCTATCTTTGTATGTTCAGTGGATTTGGGAGAAGAGAAATATGCCTTTCCCACATGGACCTCTTTCTGCTCTCCATCCCATTCCCAGAACCCCAGCACGCTAATGATCTCTGTATTACCAACAAAACCTCTTTACAAGATATTAAAGTATAGAAACACCATTTATAGGAATGGCAACTTGAACTTAACTCTTTTCTCTACTTCCTCATGCAGATGCCTTGAAGAGATATGGCTCAGATAAATCGCACCCCCATAAAGGAGTTTATTCTCGTGAGCCTCAGGATTGAAAGGAATTGAAGATGCCCCTCTTTGTGGTATTCTTATCCATCTACCTCTTCACAGCAGTAGGCAATCTAGGTTTGATCCTAGTCATTAGAACAGATGCAAGACTCAACACACCAATCTACTTTTCTTAGCAACCTGGCTTTTGTCAATTTCTGTTAGTCTCTGTCATTACACCCAAAATGCTTGGGAATTTCTTGTACAAACAAAACGTTATCTCCTTCAATGCGTGTGCTGCTCAGTTAGGCTGTTTTCTGGCCTTCATGACAGCCGAGCACTTGCTACTGGCTTCCATGGCCTATGACTGATATGTGGCCATTTGTAAGCCTCTGCTGTATATCATAGTAATGTCCCCAGGGATCTGCATTCAGCTTGTGACTGTCCCCTATAGCTTAGCTTCCTGGCTGCACTATTTCATGCCATCCTCACCTTTCGCCCCTCTTATTGTCCCTCCAGTGTCATTAATCATTTCTATTGTGATGACACACCTCTCCTGAGGCTGACTTGCTCAGACACTTGGTCCAAACAGCTGTGGATCTTGGCCTGTGCTGGTATCATGTTCATTTCTTCCCTCCTGGTTGTCATTGTCTCCTACATGGACATCGTTTCTGCCATCCTGGGGATGCACTCAGCTGAGGGCAGGCACAAGGCTTTCTCCACGTGTGGCTCCCACATGCTGCCGTCACCATAGTCTGCAGGACCCTGATCTTTATGTACTTACAGCCAAGCTCTAACCATTCCCTTGGCACAGATAAGATGGCCTCAGTCTTCTACACAGTGATCGTTCCCATGTTGAACCCCTTAATCGACAGCCTTAGGAACAAGGAGGTGAAAGATGCCCCGAAAAATGTCATCATCTATAGAAACAAGGCTTTTGTGTTCACGAAATTGAGAAAGTGAGTTGAATAAATAAAAATGAAATTTTCTTCATGGTCTGATTTTTTTCTTTTAAAAAAACTATCAGAATGCTTCTTCTTAATATGTGATTTTGATATATCTGTTCTTTGTATAATGAAATTTTCTAAAGATTTTCACTTAAAATGAGATTTCAGATGAAAAAGTAACCATAAGAATTTGTGGCCATTCTCTCATTTTTCAAATGGAAATATATTAAAAATAATTTATTGTCTGGTCCTTAAGAATTTTATACCACTTTCCTCATTTCTCAAATGAAGAATTGCATCAAAAGCCATTATCTGGATATATATAACTAGTTACAAGCAGAACACGGAGAAAATGTCAGACTCTCCAGTCCTCCAAAGTCCCCAGTTCAGGATTCTCCAATTGTATTAACAATATCTCATGTGAAAAGCAAAAATGCATAGTCTAAATAATTTTTCTTGATGTGCTAATTTCTTGAAAAAATATAAAACTGTTCCATATTTACACATTTAACAACTTGTCTTTATTAACGAGAATAGTACCACATCCTAACTTTACCTGTGTCACTGGTTTCACACGGCCTTCTACTAACCTGGAAGTCTGGTTTGTTCTCTAAAGACTTTAAATTAACTGCTTTGTTTGTGCCTATGAGACCTCATTATGTTTTTTTCTAGTTATCTAAAAAGAATTAAGAATGTAATTCAGGGATGGAATCCTAGGGGAGATCATACATTGGAAACAAATATACTCAAAATAATTGAAACATGAAAGACCATTTTGCCGGTAGCAAGGATCGTATGCAGTTACACTGGGCAACCCTTGGGTGAGTTGGTCATTGTTGATGAAGGTACAGCTTGTCACACCATGAACCCAGCAGGCAGTGTGGCCCAGTGAAAAAACATGAGCCTTGTAGTCAAAGAAGGTGTTCAGGTCCTGAACATGGCATCTCCTATGTAGGGGCTCTCACCAGTTTACCTATCAGTTAAGTGAGGACAGTGTTACTCAATTTGGAGTCTTTTTTAGGATTCAACAACATGAAAAGAGATAATAGTCAATGGTAGGCACTTGCATATCATCTCCCTTCCTTCTACGAGCCTAAAGACCTCCGTTCTCTTCTCAACTCTACGGAGCAATTTATAAGTGAGGATTACCATACACAACTGGTAACTGTGAGAGACAGAGAGAAAGATATGTATGGATATGTTTCAAATAAATGGAATAACTTTACAATTTTTGATTACACAGAAAATGATTTTGAGTTTGCAATTCATACATATCACTTAATGTTTTCTTCCATCTAGGGACTATTTGAATACTTAATAACAAAAAATGAGAAAGATGCTATTAATGCCCAGAGAGAAGATTATATTCAAGTAAAATTATTTCTTAAAAATCTTGCCTTAAGCCGGGGTCTACTTTTGATTTTACTATATATGTATTTTGATGAATCATAGAGACACAGGGCTAGTCTGATCCACAGTTCTCAAAAGTTTGTTTCTTCAACTTTAAAGAAAAGTTTACACGTTTACCTACTGTTTGAACATTTCCGTGGCTCCCTGTTTTCTCACAGAGCTCCAGTAGCAGGTTTTCAGTCTGTATTCTATGTATGGAAAGCTTGTCATTAATATCCTTGAGTTGTGCACTCACTGTGTCACAGCCGTCCTGTTAGCACAGATTCCCTGGAGTCTGAAAGCCTGAATGTGAGTGCTGGGTCTAACACTCGCTGAGTCAAAAATCTCAGTATTGTCATAGGATCAAACTAGACAATGAATAAAAACCATTTGTTTAAAGTAAAAGACTTTTTAAAATGATAAATTTTAGATTTCTTCTCCTAATTTAAAAATGCTAAACATTTAGAAAATTGTCCAGTCAAATTAAACTTTAAAAATTTCAGGTTAAACTCCTATTCATATAGGAGAAAAATTTGTCATGAATTTCATTTAAAATTTGATGATAATTATATAAGTTGGTTTCATCCTTTTTGAAGACAATTGCTTACAATTAGACAAGTATTTTAAGCTTGATAACAAACTAGTCCACCTGTGGAACATATCACAATGCAATATTTCCCTCTAAAATGTGGAATTATGAAGTTATTTTTAGTGGTAAATAATTAGGAATACTTCAAATATCCGTATGGGCACCAGGGAAGCACAAATTATAGGTATACCAACATGAAAAATTATCAATATTTGTAAGCATGGAATGCATTGAAAAATGGAAATATACATATGAAACTGAAATCAAGTTTGTTGAAATAGAGTACAGTGCAAAATGTAAAGAATGATTTAAATGAATAGGAAGGATCAACCACAGTATCACCTCAAAGACAGAACTACTGTTAACATTTTGCCATATACAGTTTGAGTGTGTTTTCTGTGTGCATATATGATCCACAGGTCATAACATGTGATGTGAACAGTACAGAAATCATTTCTTGCTACACAACTTATTTAGCATGCTGCTCTTTTTAACTTACTATTGAACATTTTTCAATACCAATAAACGTAGACTACTTCAGCTTTTTAATTTTACTAAAGAGCTGTACAGTAACTGAACACCTATTAGAATATATTTAGATAAATTCCATTTTTTGGTAACTAAAAATGAAACAATTCGTATACTTCCATAATTTTATTATTTCCCTAAGTACCTAGCATTAAAATCATTGTATCAAGTGGCGGGAATATTTTAAACAATTTTGACACATAACTGTTACACTGCTTTCCAGAAGGATGAAGACAAATTACACCTCTGTTGGCTGTATCCATTTTCCCACAACTCTCCCAACAGTGGCTATTATCATTCTTTTAATTTGATCAATCTGATGGACATATTGCTAGCCAGTCCTTTCATATTTATTGAGATGAATGTTTTCTCTTTGTAATTAATAAGTAGATTGGGGAGAGATACTCATAAATATGGACATAAACATACTGTGGGGAGAGACTCACCATGGATTTTAAGTGCTGCTTTAGCACATGGGATAGTCACATAAATATGTGTCTTTTACTAGACATTGTTTTCTATTATTTTGCTTATAATACCAACCTACCTTTGCATAATAACTACCACCAGCGCAGCTCATTCCAGCTTACAAAAGCCACATCTGCACCTCTCCTCCCGACTCCAAGTTCAGGGATTTCAGGGATCTGCAAATCAGCTCTGGTAGGAAAATTGACCCCATGCAGATCAGAAAATCCCCTGACGTACAAATCAGCACTGTTTTTGTTTTTTGTTTATGAAAGCCACTTGACAAACAGTCACCGGCACGGCACGCCACTGATGCCCACTCTGTGCCACATTCTGTTGTTTCTAACACGGTTGGCGGTTTGTAAGGATAAATCACCCTTCGTCACACTCGGCTTTAAGACCCGTCCTGCTCCGGGGCGCCGCTTCGCTCCCCCTCCTGGCGGCGAGGCCGAGGGGCGCGGCGGCGCCGGTGGCGGAGCGCGGGCTCAGCGTGCCCTCCCGCCTCCAAGGGCCCGTCACGAGGCCGGGCTGGTGCAGTGTCCCGTTCCGGGCGCGGGGACAGTGTGAGCGTCTCTCCTCGGAAGCTCCCCGCCCTCGCCCCCGCGCATCGGAGAGAAAAGGGAGAGAGGTGGGAAGCAAGCAGCCGTGGAGTGAAGTCGAAGCTGCGCCCCTGGCTGGATGGCCACGGTGGGTCACCTACAGCGAATTTTGATGCCTTGGCTTTGCCTTAGAAGAAGGAGTAAATCCTGTAAATCCGGGCTTATTTTCTAATTTCGAACTCACTTTCATGATGCACTGAAATAATGAAGTTTAAAATTCCCTGTGGAAGATCTATGGAGAATACTAAGACTAAAACTACACTTATTTTCTTGTTTTAACCATAAATGCGGGGCAGAGGGACTTCAGCTGTATTTACCCATGACCTCTAATAACCTTCGGGGACACCCGGAAGAGGGGAGGAGTCCTCCAGTACCAGCCACGGGGGGAAGTACCACAATGAAGTCAAGACGTACCGCTCCAGGTCGGGAAGTGCAGTGTCCTCGGCATCTAAACCTGAAAGTGCGGGGCAAGTGTTTTAGTGACGTCAGATTGCAGGACTTGGCATTGAGGTTTTTCAGGTCAGTGTGGGTTGTAACAGTGGTTTCTATGGAAAACCTCTTAAAAGCTGCCAAAGCTAGGGGAACCCCATGGAGGAGGCAGTTGTTCAAAACAGAGGGCGGTCACCTTCAGTGAGAGGCAGTGAGCGATTTCCCCAGGGCAGGTCCAAGAAACACTGAATAGTATTTCAATTTGAAATTCAGAGTTAAAAGTATCATTTCGTATACTCGTACATATGTTTAGTATTGTGACCAGTGGTAGTTCCAAAGCGGTACAATTTGGGGATGAATTGGTTTTAAATTGTCATGTAACTAAACAGTATTACATTTAAAATGCCTTATTGGAAAATTAACCCCCCCCCCAATTTTGTGTTGTCTTAAAAAATACATCCTGACTGTCCTTGCAAGTTTGTTTAATAGATTTATTTAGGATTACCTATCATGCATTACATATTTGAATTAACTTGTGAAGAATTTTCTTCTTTCCTAAATGTCATTCCACCAAGAAATAATGTGAGACTATGAATTTATTCAACTTAAACATAAACAACATGAATATATAAGACCAGCATTTTGCGAAGTTTAATATTAAATTAAACCCTAGGTTTTAAATTTTTTTGTCTATTATTTTAAATGTGATGTTGAGAATTTCATTTTCACATTTCTTTGAAGTTACATTTTTACTATGGTATCATTTCTCTTACAAAATCATTATATGGTTTTGTAAGAGAAGACTTGACCACAATCATAACAAATCTAACAGTATCTTTCCACGATATCATACACTTTATAAATACCCCATCCTCCATTGCATTGGCTGGCACACTAAGAATGATGTTTAGTCAGAGTCATGATTTTCTTAATTCTGA
This sequence comes from Tapirus indicus, assembly GCA_031878705.1. Taxonomy (NCBI): domain Eukaryota; kingdom Metazoa; phylum Chordata; class Mammalia; order Perissodactyla; family Tapiridae; genus Tapirus; species Tapirus indicus. The sequence goes on from CM062928.1 coordinate 160,104, forward strand.
GTTGAGTTGGAATGTCTAGCATTTCATCTTAACATACTCTGAAATATGCTGCCATCTCTTTTATCACTGAAATATTTATTCTGCTATACCTGTAATTTTGGGTTTTCATTGTATATGTGAGATTCCACATTTTAAATCAAGGCATTCTGTCTTAATCCACCAGACTACTGTACATGTTGGAATTTCTGCCTGGAGCAAATCCCTTCAAATCAAAAGCAGGCAAAATTGAAAGCTGAGAATGGCCTGTAGGACCAGTGAGAATTATCTTTCCAATATGGTCACCATAAAATAAGCATGAGTCAAGTCCTTAATCCAGGAAGTGGAAGATTATCCAGAATGGATGTTCTGGAGACAGCAGTATGATATGCTTCTACACATAGTCCATGGCCAAAGCCAACAATTTGGAAGTGACTGAATTCATCCTTTTGGGACTCACAGACAGTCCAGAGCTTCAAGCCCTTGTTTTGGGGATCTTTCTAGTGATCTACTTAATTGATGTCATAGGTAATCTTGGGTTAATTATGCTAATTCATATCAGTCCTCAGCTTCACCTACGTATGTATTTTTTCCTCAGCCACCTAGCTTTTGTTGATTTTTGCTACACCTCCTCTGTCACCCCTAGCACTCTGGTGAACTTCCTCCAAGAAATTAAAAGGATATCCTCACCTGCTTGTGCCACTCAGTTGTGTTGCTTTATCATGTTTGTGGTTTGTGAAGTGTATATGCTCTCAGTCATGGCCTATGACAGGTATGTGGCCATCTGTAACCCTTTGCTCTATACCACTGTCATGCACAGAAGGGTCTGTATTCAAATGGTGGTTGGTACATATTTGTATGGCTTTTCTGTGGGACTCCTACAGGCATCTTACATTCCACTTGTCTTTCTGCAATTCAAATAGAATAAATCACTTCTACAGTGAGATGTTCCCCTGGTTGGTCTGGCCTCTCATAAAACCCATCACAAAGATATCAAAGAACTGCTATTGTTCACACTGGCTGGATTCAATCCTCCTTTCTCTCTTCTTATAGTCCTCATCTCCTACATGTTCATTCTGCTTGCCGTTCTGTGGATTAATTCGGCTGAAGGCAGACACAGGGCCTTCTCTACTTGTGCCTCCCACCTGACTTCCATCAATATATTTTATGATATGATCATCTTCATGTACGTGCAACCCAAAACAAGCCTTTCTCTGGATACGGACAAAATCGCTTCTGTTTTCTATGTTGTGGTAATTCCCATGCTAAATCCTTTAATATACAGCCTCAGGAACCAGGAAGTCAAAAATGCTTTGAGGAGGATTATGGAAAAGATGTGTTCTAGAAAATAAATGACCTATGGTCTAACTGAAAGCCCTCCGAGTTAGGATGCAAAAAAACAAAAGAAACAAACAGAAAAACAGACTTCAAGTTTTCTGCATTAGCATACCACTAGTAACGTGCTTTCTAATGTTATAATATTAAACATTTTAATATCAATACAGAATATACGTTAATTTTCTGATTTTATTTTCTATTATTGTGAAAATTATATCTCCTGATCATATTGAAAGACATGAGAATGAAATAAATTCAATTGCAAATAGTAGGTTAAATTTGCTTCATAGATCATTCAAAATCAATTTTTTTTTTTCGATTAGAGGAGTTTTGAGTTGAATGCTCTGATTCAGGAACCTTACATTGGTAACAATCACATTTATCTTAGATCAGTAAAGCAGCTTTGTCATTAACGTTGTCTATAAAATACACACACACACACACACACACCCAGTTAGACAGATCTGAAAAGAGATTTTGGTTCTGATGATCTGACAGGGAAGTCGGCATCAACACTGGTGGAAAACATAACTCAAAAAGACTGAAAAGCAACTAGGATTTTAACAAATGAGCAAGTCCTTCGGAGCAAAATAAGATCTGTAGATTAGATAATAACCGCGTATCTATGTTAATTTGCTGATTTTTATAACGGCACTGTGGCCATTTAAGAGAAGGTCCTTGCTTTTAGTAAATACACATTTCAGTATGTCAGAGTAAAGAGGCATCGTGTCTTTCACTCATTCTCAAACAGTTCAGGAAGAAAATGTGGTAAAATATTATTATTTGGGCAATCTAGGTGGAGAGTGTACAGGAATTCTTTGTAACATGTTAGCATCTTTTCTGTAATTCTGAAATTATGTCAAAATAAAAAGTTAAAAAATAAGTCCTTCAGCATCTATTATTAATTTTAATTTAATGTTTTAATTGATCAATATCTTTTAACACATTTCTTGTTTTGGTGTCCCAATTCCAAATTCTTTGTAACTTTAAAAAACTATAACTTTTTTTTCTTTTTTTTTTTTTGTGAGGAAGAACAGCCCTGAGCTAACATCCATTGCCAATCCTCCCCTTTTTGCTGAGGAAGACCGGCCCTGGGCTAACATCTGTGCCCATCTTCCTCTACTTTATATGGGACGCCGCCACAGCATGGCTGACAAGCAGTGCGTCGGCGGGCGCCCGGGATCCGAACTCGTGAACCCTGGGCTGCCAAGTGAGAACTAAACCGCTGTGCCACGGCGCCGGCCCCAAAAAACTATAACTTTTTACAAATGACAGTTATAAGTAATATATCTTTGTTTAAGAAAATAAATAAAACCATCCATCAGTCTTTAATAAAGTTTAGTTTAACAAAATTGGCTGTTACTTTGTAAGGGCTTTTTACTAAGATTGTATTTTTCACCTGTTATAAACTAAAACAACATACCATAACTTTTTAGAAAAACTTAAATCACGATTTTGCATAACAGCTCTTAAAATGACTGGATTTTTGTTAATAACTTCATGATCAGCCACAAAATTACAGCCAAGTTGTTGAAATGTATCAACGTCTCTTCTTAAGGATTCAACTCCTCATTGAGTGAGGAGAAGGAGTCTGGCTCTTTCAGATTCAATGCAATTATTTCACATTTGGAAGTTGAGTACTTCACAGGGATGACAAAGAAAAATGAACCTCTCTGTCTGTCCTGGTAATTTTTACTGTGGCTGAAGTGACCCCTGGCACTGTCAGAAGATGCTGAAATCACAACCTTACCTGTCAGGTTTCTGGTCACCTCCATTTCAAAAGCAGCCAAATTGTACTGTGCCAGCATCACCAGCGTCACCTACCCCTAGAACAGATTTTCTCAAGTGTGTTGCATGGTATTATAAGCTGTAGGTGATGATCCATAAAAAAGAGATTCAATGCTGAATACATTTCAAAAATGTTTAACAGTGTAGCGTTTTGCTTCCAGACACAATTTCCATTAGTAAAAGAGAAACTGACAAAGTCTCCTTTAATTTGTTTAACTCTCATGTTGTGAACATTTTTGATAGCATAAAACTTTTTCAGCAATTCTCCTTTTGACATGCAAGGAATCTATTTTGGACCCCAAGGCCTACTTTTGTGATCTAAAGTCTCTGGGCCTCATTAGTCAGTTTTCTTGTTTTAAAATGAGACGTATCCAGTGATCTCCATGAGGCTTCACCTCATTGATGGCTTGATTCAGCCGAACATTATTAAAATTATCGTTCCACCAAAAATTTATAATCTTTTTCTTGTAGAGGTTTAGATGTCAAAAATGTCAAATTTGTACGTAAAGGGAAGGAAAGAACCCTGAATCCATATCTTTCTGTTTTGTAAACCCATCGCCCTATTACTCGATATTCATTTGCTTCTAGTATTTCAGTATGATAGACATAAAATGAATATTCCTTTATGTATGCCTTTGACAGTCAAAGGCGTTTTTAATGGGCTTTTTAAATGAGTTTTGTAAAGGTGAATTTTACACATACTGTGAGTGCTTCCACAAAAGAAATAAGTTTGCTCATGAGAAGCAGTGGTCTCTTGATCTTCATTCTGGAGTAGAAATCCCCTCTGGGACAGTCTGATAGTATGCTATGTCAGTGGGTTTCTACCCTGGCTGCACATTGGAATCATCAATTCCAGGGCCCCATCCCACATCAATTTAATCAGAACGGCTGACTTTAAATCTCAGGTGTAGGAATTTTTAAACGGGTCTTCAGGTAACCCTAAAGTACAATCAGAGTTGCCAAGTCCTGCACTGGTACCCTGGAACACTGAATTCAACCCCTGCTTATCAGGAGGAGTTAGTTACCAATCACTTTACCTCTCTGAGCATGAAACTTCATTTACATACTACAGCATGGCTGGGGCATAACCCCCTCTGTGGCTTTCAGGGACCATGAGAGATGGTAGCGCTGCGCTCTTTGCAGAAGCCTGGTGTAAGGTAGTGGGGATATCTTCTGCGATAAACTGAAGAGTACTCGCCCCACCACAAGTCACTGAGATCTTCCTCTTCCTCCTCCTTCTCCCAACATGGCAATGGCCAATCAATACAGTTCTGAAGCCAAATTTGGCTTTTGACTCCTGGATTAGATTACTATTTGGGTCCCTTCCAGCTTTGACACCCTGCACAAACTGAGGTCTGTCAATGGAGGGAGTGGGTGTTTGGTTGAACCACCACATTACTTACGCAAATGGGGAGAGTTTGGGAGACAATCAGACTCTAGAGAAAGTGCCTCATACATTTGCAAAAGTGATTTCCACATTTTCTCATTTAATTTGGTCATTTTCTAAGAAATGGGACAGAAGGTAGAGGTTTCTGTCAGGTACCTCTGTCATGTACTTGACGCAGGTAACTGGGTTCACATTGTCTTTTTCCTGGAAGAGAGGAGGATGGACTACTCAAAAGTATGAACTAAAGGGAATGAACATCGATCTTGCTCCTCTGGGAGAAATCTGCAGGCACAGCTCTGTGAACTTTATTTTCCCTGTGTGTGTGTGGGTGTACATGTACGTGTGCATGTGTGCACCTGTGTGTGTGTGTATGTGTGTGTGCTGAACTAAGAAAACCACTAGGCAAGGCCTGCAGGTGCATTTGGAGGGTCAAACCCACGAGGCAGGGCTGATTTCTGAGGGGTTGGAGGCAGAGTGTTGCAAGCCTGCTTCAAGCACATGCGTTGTCTCCTAGTTCACGTCTAGAGCTCTTCCTCCACTTTGAAAAGTTGCCCATTTTTGCTTATACAATCTTCTTGCTCTGGAAAAATACTTCAAATACAGAGCCATGGATTTTTGATGTTATTAATGCAGTATATGGGTCAAATACAGACTTGTTCTCAGTTAGCTCAATGGAACCCCAAAAATAGATTTTTATGAAAACTGTCACCAAGGTCATGTCTTATACTCTCCCCTTAAATGACTATCCTTTAATCTGAAGATTCTAAACATAAGTTTTATTTCTATAAACTAGCAATGAGCAATCAAAAATGAAATAAAAATATCCTTTACAATATATCAAAAAATATGAAATACTTAAGGATGAATCTAAGATGCTAAAAACTTGTACATGGAAAAATACAAAACATTGCCAAGAAAAAATTTAAATAGAGAGATATTTATGTATACCTTGCTTATGGGTTGGAAGGCTGAAGACTGTAAGATGTCATTTCTCCCCAGATTGATCTACAGATTCCAGGTATACTCAATCCAAATTCTGACAGGCTTTTTCTGGTAGAAATTTAAAAACTCATTGGTAATTTATATTAAAATGCAAAGCACCTAAAACAGCCTTCACAACTTTGAAGAACAAAGTTGGAGGACTAACAGCACTAGATTTCAAGATTATCGTAAAGTTAATGTTCAGGACAGTGTGGTATTTACGTCACATATAGAGTGAAATAGACCAGACATATACAGAACATTGGTTTTCAAAAAAGTTGCAAAGGCACCTCAATGGAGAAAAGATAGTCATTTGAACGAATGGTGCTGGAACCATTAGATATCCATGTGCAAACACATGGACTTCAGTCCACGCCTCGAACTACATAAAAAAATGAACTCAAAATGGACCAGAGGTGAATATGTAAACTCTAAAAGTATAAAACTTCTACAAGAAAACAAAGGAGAAATTATTTATGATTCTGGATTTGGTCTTAGATATGACACCAAAAGCACAATCCACAAAAGAAGCAATTAATAAATTGGAATTTATCAATATTAAAAACTTCTGCTCTTTGAAAGACACTATAGAGAGAATGAAAAGACAAGTCACAACCCAGGAAAAAAGATTTGCAAATCCCACCTCTGATAAGGGACACGTATTCAGAGTACATACAGAACTCGTACAACTTAGCAATGAGCCGCTTTGTGCTGCTTTCAGCCTGTCAACAACCAGTGTCGTGGTTGGACTGGTCCCTGTGGTTCTCATTATGATCGCAAGATGCCCTTCTGCAATAACCACCAGGAAACTTTGAAAAAATAAAGGTTTATTACTCACAGGACTTGGGCCACACAGCGAGCCTGCAGGTAGAGAGAGAAAAAGAGAGCATGGGTCTGTGGTTCTGCTTTTACTGGGGTCGAGGGTGATGGTCTAGGGTTTCAGGGGCTCTCTGTTTATTGGCAAATTTAAAATATAAGAGCGGGAATGTAAAGCATGAGAAGAGAGAAACAGAAAGAAAGAAAAGCCAATCGGCCCAAATGGCCAGTTATCTAAACTAACCAGGATCTCTAAAACAAAGGACCCTCAGTGGAGGGGAGGTGGCCTGGCTCTTTATCTGGTCCTGTGGCTGACACTGTGGTTATTGAGATGGCCAACTTTGAAATGGATGCCTCCACAATCAAGTCAGGCACTTGCATTACAAAAAAAAAGAAAAAAACCAAATAACTGTTAGGGTTTCCACCACACCATGGAATGGGAGAAGATATTTTCAAATCATTTTCTAAGGGATGAATATTCAGAATATATAAAGAACTCTTACCACTTGTGCTGGTTAGTTTTCTGTGTCAATTTGACTAGGTTACAGTACCCAGTTGTTTAATCAAACATATCTACAATTGGCTGACTTTGGAGGATGTTACCCTTGAAAGTGTGAGTGGGTCTCAGATACTCAGTTGAAACCCGTAAGAGGAAAAATTGAGGCTTTGTGAGGAAGAAGAAATTATGCCTCAGATTGCAGCTTAAAATCCTGCTGAGTTTCTAGTCTACTGGCCTTCCCTATACTTCAAATCTGCCAGCTCCCACAATCAGAAGAATAATTCCATGAATAAATCTCTTTATATGTGTTTCTCTCTGTGTGTGTACATACACATCTACATACACATACATACTGTCATGCACTGCATAATAATGTTTCCATCAACACAGGACCACATATACAATGGTCATCCCATAAGGTTAGTACCATGGAGCCTAGGTGTGTGGTAGGCTATACCATCTAGGTTTGTGTTAGTACACTTTATGATATTCACACAACAAAATCACCTAATGGTGCATTTCTCAGAACATGTGCCCGTCGTTAGGTGAGGTATGACTGTATGTATGTATACACAAATGTGTATGTTCATGTTATCAATAAATATGTTTCTTTTCTCTGGAGAACTCTGATACGGATTTTGGTACCGAGGATGGTTCTAGAGGAAAAGAATCTTAAAGATGTGTTTTCTGAAATGGTTGTGGGGTTTCTGGAATTGGTTCTCTAATCTGATTAAACTGAAAGGCACCAGTGACCTTATTTCCAGTGTTAAAGAGGGCACTGATAATCGATGGCAGGATGTGCCAATCCAGATATACAAAATATCACCATTGGATATTCCTAACCAAATATTTATGACAGGGAATGTTCTCAGTGACCACGTATTTGATAATTTAGATCATTCTTGACAAGTTAACAAATGCAATAAAATTGGCTAACTGCTCCTAATTGCACTTGATTAAATGAGAAAAGAAAAAGATGAGCTCAGGGTGTCAAATTCCCAGCTCAGCTCACCCGCCATACCTGACAAGTTTCTATATCTTCCCTGAAATTAACCACTATTTCCAATAGCTTCAGCGCTGAGATTTCTGAAAACCTAACCCGGAGACTTTTCCTGCAAGTGGCTGGAACACAAATGGAATTCCCATCCACACAGTGCTGAAAGCGATGGCATTGTTTTAGAAGGAATGGGGTCCTGAAAATTGGAATGGGGACGTACAGGCAATTCCTGATGAAGCCGGAACATTCGACTCCCACATTTTGCAGAGTCGGCCTTGTCGGCAGAAGCACCCCTCCTCCTCCTACATGAGGAGGTTAACTCTGCTTTTCCTGAGGATCCTGTCACGGTCTCCCCAGAGGTCATTGCCTGGCAAGACAGTGCTGATCCTCCTCAGGACCTACGCCCACCAGCATTACGGCTTCTAGACCAAGACTCAGTCGAGGTGACCACTCCCAGCAGGTCCCAAAGCATGAGCTACAAAAGGGGACCCATGAGGAATCGTGCTACACTCCAAAATTACTGCCTCCTCTCCCAGTTCACACAGACAGAAACCTAGGACAACTGAAGGAGTGAGATGTTAGGGGTTGGGATAATAGTGGAAAGAACACGCAGTTGATTCTGTGGAATGAATGATTTGGTCCCACTCAGCAAAGGTTCTCTATTCAATGTTGTGTCTCGAGGAGGCACAGACAGCTCTGAGAGTCTGTTCAGTTGACTGGCTCCAGCGTGGACCAAAATGTGGAGAACACAAGATAAAATGGAACGTCTTTGGGGTACAGTAGAAAGGATAAAAATAATCACTCAAAATCAGCTCAGAGAGGTGAACAACTTAATGAACTGAGGAAACAGGACAAGGACAAAACGAAAAGTTCAGAGACAGGAAACATAAAAACATAAAAAAAACTAAGAAATTTTAGAGATGAGAGTGTGAAAAAAAGAAAAGGTTGATATGTGACTCTCGCCACAAATATGGGTTTCTTCTGGGTGACTGTCTGCACTTTTGGCCAATGGAAGCCCCAAGATGCACTTCATCGTCCCTCCTCTGCCAGGCTGTACCCACAAGACATTAAATGTTGCTCCGTGCTGGGTCTGCTCTCAGGAGCATCACGGTCCTGCAGGAGACGCTCTTCAGGCACCCGTGCCTTCGCCCCGGCCCTGGACCAGCCCTGGGACCTGCTGCTTCTCTTTCTCTTTGGAGGGAAAGTACAGCCTCCCCAACCTGCCTTTGGCAGGTCACTTTCCTGACGGCTATGCCGGGTCAGGGAGGGCTGGGCTGCCGGGAACCAGGATTTATCCTCGGCTTCTGGCTGTCCGGAGAAGACCTCCCTGGAGGAGTCCAGCCCGCTGTGTGTCTGAGTGACACCAGCAGCCGCCAGGAAGGAGGGGATAGCCCAGAAGTGCCAGGCACTTCATCTGGCCCTTGTCTCGCAGGGTGTTTGCAGGGGCTGAGGTTCAAAAGGCCGGGCGGTAACCCTTTAGCTCCTGGTCATGGGGCAGGTTCTCGGGGTGAGCCCAGGGCAGTGTCTGTTCACCACCAGATGGGAAGCGTTTCAGTGTTTTACTTGGTAAGGCTGTGTGCATGCATGTCCGCGGATCATCAATGTGGTGGCATTCCCTGTGGGACCCCCCACACCCTTCTTGTGCCTCATCTTTCAAAGCCCCCAACAGGAAAGGTTCACACCCCATGACATAACCACAGCACAAGACTGCAGAAAAGAACACAGCCATCCCAGGGGCTACACTCTTCATGGGCTCAGGCCCAGCTACCACTTTAGGACAAGTCAGTAAAAATACACCAGAGAGTATAAACTGGTGGCTGTCCGAGGCCATGGACCCAGAACCACGCGGGCCCAGATGTCACCCTGGGCGGCAAGGGAGGCTGTGGGGTCATTTGCTGGTCAGGATTCTGGTCTGTTATCCTGGCAAACCAGAGCTCACCTGGGGTCCATCAGGCCCACCAGGGAGGAGTCGCCTCGCTGTACCTGACGGAGAGGCTGGGGCATCCAGGGAATTCCTGCCCTAGAAAGAGCTGTATGAGCAAGTGCAGGGATGCTGGAGACCCTACTTCACAGGGAGCATCATGTTCATGGAGGGAGACCCAGCCGTGGCCTTACAAGCTGCATCACAAATCTTTCCATTGGACAGAAAACACGCAGGAGATGGAATTCAGAGTCACGGACCAGCATCCCAGGAGGATTCAAGTCTAGGTCGAGGGTGCACACGGAGCCCCTGGAGGGGCCTGAGGGGGGAAAGTCCTGTCTGCCCTTAGTCCATCTGCACAGGACCTTCCTCTGGCCTTGTCCTCTCCACACGCACGTGTTGAGCTTTTTACATGACTTTCCCCACTTAGAGCAGATGCAATTCCAGAGACTGAATCAGAAAACTACAAGTTCCTAATCTTTGCTCAAGAGAAACCTGGAAAATGTCCTTCTCCCCCCAGAGTGTAGAAAGGCAGCCACTGTATTGGGAAGGACATGGTCCTGGCAAGTGCTAGTTTTAAAGACACCCCCATTTCAGTGGCTGTTGCTCTGCCTGAGAAAGTCCCTCCAACCTCTCAACCCCGGGAGATCTGAGGGGCCGTCTCTGCTCCTGGACCGGGTGACCCACACTGCAATGAATCTGTCCTCTAAGGACGGGGGACGTGGGGGTGTCCTTCAGTAGCCAGGGAGGCCACTGGCCCTGCTCCCTTCTCCAGACACTGAGCTGATGCGAGGTTTCTAAACTCAAGGAGGAATGTGAGATTCTGGATCTCATTTCCATGAGCACAGGGAGTGAAAGAACCACACCACCACTCCCAGGCTGTGAAAGAAACAGGAATTTAATACAATATTCAAACACAGCATTTACCACTGAAAACGAAAAATATGGCCCCTCCAAATAGGAAAACAGGCACTGGGGAAAAGGTATGAGGGAGATGGGGGTCGTCCCCTCCCTTGTGGCCTTCTGGGGACCCCAGGAAAAGGATCACAAAGTTCTTCTCATCAGAATGGGAGGAGGTGGCCCAGTGCACCGTGAGTCTCCCAGCTTTGTCCCCGCTGCTGAGGAAGGGGCTGTAGTTCAGTTGTTCTCAGGACGGTCATCTGCCACTGCCACTGGGCTCTCTGTGGGGGGCCTGGTGTCTGGATAGAGAGGCATTCCCTTGGGGGCCTCCCCCAGAATGACAGCCCACTCTCCCCTCCCTGCCCCCACTGCACTCCGTGCTCCAGCCCCTGTGCTGAGTGCTCAGTCAGCCAACAGCACCCCATTTGTCCCTGATATGGGAGCTGTCACTTAGTGTCCCCCATTTCACAGAGGAGGAAGCCAGTCCCAGAAACATGAGGGGACTCCCTCATGACAGGACTGCTCAGCAGTGGAGCTGGGACCCCAGCGCTGGCTGTCCGACTCCCCAGGCCCACGCTTTGCCCTAATCCTTACGGAGTCCCTGGCCTCAGCCACTGCCAGTCCAGACACTCACTCTGCCCTGAGCTGGAAGATGACCGGTGCTTCTTGCTCTTGAAGAAGATTTGGATCCTTCTGGCCCACTGGTGTCGGGGCTCCAGCTGGCAGGACAGGCTGTAGCTACAGGACAGAGTGCAGCTGTGAGCCACCAGGTGTGCCTCCCAGAGCCTGCCAGCAGCCGGAGTCCCAGTGCCCAAGGGTTGCCATGCAACAAGATCTGCGGCTGACCAGGGAGCCATGGCCACGGGCTCTGGAGCCGGCCATCAGAGAGAGTCGCCCTGCCCTCACCCAGCTCTGGCCCCGCCTCACCTCTCATCCGCACTCAGGGGCTCTATGGCCTGGAACCAGGCCCCAAATTGCTCCTCGGGCTGCAGGTTGTACAGACTTGCAGCCTCCTGGAGCAGCTCGATCTCCTCCATTAGTTTGAATTGCTGGGACAGAGGAAGGACAGGATGCAGACAGGGCCTGGGTGGGGGATCCTGCAGGGGTCTTGTAGGGGGTGAGGAGAGGGGCAAGGAGCTGGGCTGGGGTCTTTGCCCACCTGGGAACCCTCCTTCCTTCCAGTTCCAGTCAGGACTGTCCTGTTCTCACAGTCAGCTGGAAATAGCTCCTCCTCCAGGAAGGTGTCCTTGATGCCAGCCCCTCCCCCACCCGCCAATGTGATGGGATCCCCAGGTCTGTATATCGAACTCTCCAAATAATGTAAGACCCAAGGGATTGGGCTCGAGGGGTCTCGCCCTGGGGGGGGGGGTCTCTGATTCCCACACCTCCACCCTCACCACAGTGAGGCCGCAGCTGCTTACCTCACTCCACTTCCGACCGTTGAGCACATTCCCCTGGAAGGCAGGAGCCAAAGTCCATCAGAAACAGCCCCCTTAGCCGATAAGCAGCCCCCATCCCCACCCCTTCTCTTGTGGCACTACCACCAGCAGACAGGCACTTCCAGAAACAGGACTTGGACCTGGGCCAGGCTCTGGGCTCCAGAGCTGGGGGACAGAGGAGCTGAGGCCGGAGACCTCGTAGCCCAACCCTCTCTGTCGACTCACGGGGGAGACTGAGGCCTCACACAGGGGGGAAGAGCTCAGCCACCGATGCACTCCCCGACTGGAAGGGCCCAACTTCTCTCCCCCATGGGCAGCGCCTGAGGGAGAGGCTGAGTGCAGCTCAGACAAGACCTCCTGCAGCTCTGTGGTCAGGCGGCTCTGAGCTTCACCAGCCCGGGGGGCCTGGACGGTGGCTTATGCGGGGCCTCCGCTTACTCTTCACTGAGATGGGCCTGACGCCCCGGCTCCCAGGGGTGGCTGCGGGGCTCCCATGAGAGCAAGTTTGCCAAGTGCTGAGCTCAGGGCTCGGTGCAGGGCTTCTCCTCCAAACCTCAGGATCCTGACCCCGGCCCCACCGCCAGGCTCACTCACCTTCAGATAATCCTTCATCGCAGCGTCCAGCAGCTCCAGGGAAGTGAAGAAGGTGCCAAGGGCGGGGATGACCCCCTGTGCCATCAGGGTGGGTGTGGTGATGAGCTCCCGCTCTCAGGGGCTCCCACGGACCCTCCCCTGAAACCTCCTGCCCACCCCAGCCTCCCACGCAGAGCAGCCCAGGATGCTTAGGAGACCCCCCCACACACAATTCCCTCCTCCCTCCCCTCCGGGAGCACCGAACTCTCCCATCACCTCCCAGGGCTGGCTTTTGGCCAATCCCAGGGTGTGTGGTCCCTGCCCCTCCCCACCCCAATACTCCTGCTCCCAGCCCAGCCCGGGGTTCTCACTTCCAGTGCAGTCACTGCAGGCTCTGTGGCCCCAGGGGCTGCACTGGAGGCGAAGGCCCCTCTCCTGGTGGAGCCTCCAGCTGGGAGGAGGCAACCCCTCCTCTGATGCCTGGCCCTCCCCTAAGGCACCCTCACCTGCTGCTGCTGCCTCTCCTGGGCTCCCCGGGGGGCCCTCTGTGCAGTGACCAACACGGAGGTCGCCTCCTGTCAGTGCCGAGGATAGGGTCAGTGAGTCCGTACTCCCCTCCACGTGTCCCCCAGTGCCCCTGACTTCAGACCCTGGACACCTGGCTCCAGTCACCCACTGCCTGTTCTGCTCCCACCTTCAGGGTGCTCTGATTCTAGAGCAATCCCAGCTCCAGTACTTACTCCTGAGCTCCTGAGGGACCTTGGGCCCGCCCAGGCCTCCCTGAGCCTCTTTCCTCATCTGGAAAGTGTGAGGAGAACTTCCCCTGCCTCCAGGGTCTCCCGAGGACTCAGCGTCATCTGCCTGTCATCACTGCTCTCCCCTCACCTCTGGAGGAGCCGGCACAAATCCCCTGCAAACTCCTGTCCTCCCTTGAACTGCATCCTCCCCGCTGTGAGGCCTGCACCACCCGTCATCTCCTTCCATTTCCCAAAGGAGGAGACTGAGACCCACAGAGGGGCAGTGACTTGCTCAAGGACACACTGAGGAGCAGCTGCCCCCACTCCCAGCCAGAGGCCCTGTCCCGTGCCTTCACTCCACCCCCAGCCCCACCACTGACCTCTGGACTCTCGGGGTGCATCCAGGCCCCCAGCCAGGCTGAGACATGGAGGGAGAGGGACAGGGTGTCTTGGGGGGCCTGGCCGAGTGGCTCCTGCCTGCCCCACCCTTACAGGGGTCTCTGACCCCCAGGCCGGGCCCGTGGCCTTGCCATAGGCCTCGCCTTCTAGGCTCCCCTCAGGATGTTCCCCTCCCCCCTCCCCTCCTTCCAGATCTCCAGCGTCCAGGTTACCTTCATGAGCAGCTCCCTGCTCACCCGCTGCTCTCTCCTGCACCACTTCTTAAAGGTTCGGGAACTCTCCCTGAGGGGAGGGGAAAGAAAGAAAGAAACAGAAACGCTGTGGGGTGGTTGAAGGGCAGGCAAATCCCTTTTGTTTGAGAACCCAGAAGATCCAAACAGCCCGGGGCCTGGATGAGGGATTTCACTGGGTTCCTCTGAGACCTGAGGTCCCCATGGGACTGGGGAGGGGCCTCCTGTTGTCACCGGGGCTCCACTCCCATCTCTACTGAGCAGATCTGTCTGGAACAGTGGGGGCTTCAGTGGGGTAGAGATTGCTGTTGCTGCAAAGGAGACACGTGAACATCTCCAACTGGGCTCAAGCCGGGATCTGATATTTAAGGGAATGAATTCCTGAAGCAGAACTGCTGGCCTAAGGTCCCAGAGAGACTCAGAGACCCAGCAACCAGATCAGTCCGTGTCCCCAGAGTTCGTCGTCCCCCAGGTGGTCCCAGCTGGCTGAGGGGGCAATGCCAGCCCTATGCGGGCTGCCCGGTCCACCCTCATGGTGCTCGGATGGAGAGCAGCCTACCCACCTGGAAACCTGTCTCCACGTCTCTTTCAGCCGGTGGATGGCGGGGCTCCGCAGAGCAGAAAGGATGGTGTGGAGGGAAGAGAAGTTCCCGAGGCCTCGGCACTCCTGGGCAAGGGAAGGGGGTGAGCTGTGAGGGGGAGCGGGAGCTCTGCTGCCTCTGGCTTCTGTCCCCTCACGGGGACTTCTCCTGTCCTGGAGGAGACAGATGCCCAGGGCACCCAGGGAGGGCACAGCTGGGACCCGATGAGTAACACTGCCAGGCACAAGGGTTTTCAGCTCAACACACAGAAGGAGCACAGGGAGGAGGTGAGCTTTGTCACCACTGGGACCTCAGGTCAAGGTCAGTATAGCCCTGGCAGGAGGGTCTGGAGACAATGCAGAGACGCAGAGCAGACTCCAGTCCCGAGAGCTGAGAAAGGAGGCAGTTTCCACGACTGCAGAGAGGGCCTCCCTGGGCCTCCCGTGACTGACCTCAGCCACCCGGATCCAGAGCTCCACCACCCTGGCCCTGTCCTGGGCTGTCGTGCTCAGGTCTCCGAGGCAGGTGGCGATGACACAGTTGGTCACAGCGGTGGTATGTGTGACAGTGTCACGGACGGTGGGTGCCAGGTACTCGCAGTCCCTGTTGTCACGCTGGGACCAGACGGACCCCAGGCAGTGGCTGGGCACCAACTTCTTGAACAGCTCCTGAGCAAGATTGGGAGTGTCACCCGGCCCTGCCACACCCCAGCTCAGGGTCCACAGTCCCCCACAGTCCCATGCTGGGTCAGTGGTCAGAGCTGGAGCTCGGGAAGCAGAGGATGTGGTCTGAGGCTTGTGGGAGCCCCTGGGTTTTGTCTATGCCCACTGGAGGCCCCCAGCACAGGATGACCCAGGACACAACACTGTGGGGAAGGGAGATGGCATTTGCTCCCAGCCCAGTCTCACTTCCTCCGAGCACCAGAACACAGGTCACACCTGCCCATCCCAAGGGGCACCTTCCACGCCTTCTGATGGCCCTCGGGTCCCACGCCCCATTCTGATGCACATTCCCCCCGAGGCAGGACAGCCACCAGCTTTGTTTGTCCCCACTGTAGTCAAGACACATCACGTGCCTGATAAGTGCTGAGGCTGCCGAGGCCACCTGGGCAGGTGGGGGATCGACCCAAAGACCTGGCAGCACTTCAGTGAGCTTGCCTCCCCCCCAAAGGGCCAGACTCAGCCCAGCTTCCTCTCTGTTCCACCTCACTCATCTGCACAGCCACTCTGTGCAGCAGGTGCTCTCAGAGTCCACCTCTACTGTCCCTGTGGGGACAGTGAAGGCTTGGCGGTTAAGAAAGGTGGTCAGGTCATAGGGTTGGTAAGTTGGGGGGAAGGGTTTGGATCCAGATCATCGGATTCTGCATCAGGGACTGGCAGGTCTGGGGCAGCTGACGGCACAGGGAAGGCAGGCCCCACCCGCCCTGAGGGCCCGCTGCTCACCGCATCCATGACTGTCAGCTGCTCTGCCACCAGCTGGGGAGGGAAGTCCAAGAGGCCCGGCTTCGCCTCTGGCAGCAGGTTCTCGGTGGTCACCGCCCGGGGGCAGGCGGGCTCCAGGGCTGGGTCCGGCGCACTTATTTGTGCAGATGGAGCTGGAGATCTCACTACAGCCCAGGGGCCAGCTGGCTCCCGCGCAGGAGCCGGCACTGGGGCTGAAGTCAACGGTGGGGTGTGCTCCGTTGGGGCCGACAGAGGTGGTGCTGGTTCCAGCTCTACGGCAGGTGGTGGAACCTGAACTGAAGCTGGCTCTAGCCCAGGAGCTGGCCCTTGCTCTGGCTCTGGAAGTGGCAGGAGCTCTGGAGCTAGCTCTGGAGCAGGATAAAGAAAAAGTTTCACCCACATACCTGACTTTCCCTGTGCCTTTCCAAAGATGGGAAAGACTCCACGGCCTTCAAGGGAACTCAGCCCATGAACCCCAGCACAGACAGTCTTCCCAGACTGCAGGGCCCTCACCTTCCAGCTCTGTCTCTATGGGCTTGAGATGCTCCAGCTGGGCCCGGAGAATGTAGGCATGGCCCTCCGGGTCTGAGCCGTGAAAGTTGACATGAACAATGGCCAGCTTCACCATCAAACATGGAAAGTGCAGGGGCTCCCAGAAACCCTGCCCTTGGTCCAGGCAGGTTCCCACCATAGAAAAGATAGTACTGGGGGGAGGCAGATGAGCCACAGAGTCAGAGGCCTGGCCTTTCCTTCCACACTGTCCTCCCAAGGCACCCTTGTTTGGATCTGGGCCCCTGTGCCTGCCCCTTCCCCTCCAGGGGAGAGTTCCATGCCAGCCCTGAACCCTGTTTGGCTGTCCTGGCAGTGGCAGGCCTGCTCATCCAGCAGGTGGAACAGAGTCTGTGTGAATCTCTTGTTCCCACTGACACTCTTCTCCCACAGGGCCTGGACACAGCCCACCACAGCCCTCCATGCACTTGGGCAACTGGACTGAGGACTGAGGCAGATTTGTGAGCAGCTTGCTCACGCACCTCCTGTTCTGGGCCTGGGGTGGTGGTCAGAAGAGGTGGATGTGGAGAAATGGAGGCAGAGCGAGGTGGGACCCTGGTGGGTATGGGTCTCTAGGGGAAAACTCAGTCCAGCCTCCCCTCTGGTTCTCAGGGGGCCTGGGACCCATCCACAGCTCTCTCTGACTCCTGTCCTCCTGGACTGGAAGCCACCAGACCTCAGCCCTCCCATGGGAATCAAAAGATGAGTGAGATGCAGGGTTCTGCCTGGCCCGCCCCAGCCACAGCCCCCATACTCTCCCCCCATCCTGTTCTCTAGAGCCAGGCAGCCCTCCTTCTGGACCCAAACACCACTCACAGTTTTAGGTGGTCCTGTGGTCCATGATCCCGCTCACCACGTGGGAAGATGCCTCCAGATGTCCAAGAGGGTAGGAGGGCATCCCACGGGATGTCTGGTGGACAGGACCTACGGATGATGTCCGATGTGACTGTCTGACTCTCAGACTAGAATTCAGGCCCAGGGAGGGAGTCCGCTTCATTGACTGACTTATGCTAAGTGTCTCCAAAAGTCCTGCATGGACTAGGTGCTTAATATACACTGTTGAATGAACTCCAACCAGAACGACCCCAGATATCGGAGTGTGCCTGGGGCCCCTCTGCTGCCTCAGATCCCTAACTGCCTACACCAAGGGCAACAATCAGGACCAGCTGGACGGAATCTCCAGCTCCTTGACAGGGTGCTTTCCATGTGCTTTTCCACTCAGAAAGGCCACAAGCCAGTGATGGGAGAGGACGACTGCTTTTCATGGGGGACATAGAAATAAGAATCAGGAACAGCCACAGCACGTCTCACAGCCCTCTCTGCAGAGCTGGGCCCCAGGGAAGCACCGGCCATGCCTGGTCCTATTAGTCCCTGCAGAAGCCTAGGAAGCTGACCCTTTCCCACCCTACTTTTCAGAGGAGCAAACTGAGGCCCAGAGGGATGTGGAGACATTCCCAAGAGACACAGCTGGCAGTGGGCAGAGTCACCACTGTGCTGAGCAGGGGGCGGGCACGCACCTAGCAAACAGCTGGTCCAGGACCCGGTGGGATGGGCAGAAGGCCGAGTAGTCGAACACGAAGGTGGTGACATTGCAGATGTTGCTGCCCGGGAAGGCTGGGAGCATGCACTCTGTCAGCTGCTCCATCACGCCTGCCTGGAGGGCGCCCGCCCTGCAGGCCTCATGTAGACACAGGGTGGACTCATCCTTACGCTGGGCGGGACAAGGAAGGACATGCAGTCAGTGCTGCCACCATGAACCACCAGGGGGAGGGAGGTCTGGAGCTCACCCAGGAAGTCCCAGCCCCTCAGGGACGTGTGCAACAGGAGGGACAGGAGTTCCCACACTGAACGAGGTCCTGGGCTTTCAAAGTACACTCCGAGTTTCGTGGGGGGAAGGATTCTACAACGAGTTCCCTCAAGGCCACGGGTTAGCTGAGGGACGACAGACCTCCCTGTATGGAGAGCACCACCCCAGTGAATCCTCGCAAACACCCCCGCAACAGAGATGAGAGCACAGAGGCTTAGGCGTGCCAAGTGGCTTCTCAAGCTCATGGGGTCAGATCTGAGAACCGCCCGAGAGAGGGCTGCGTGCCAGTCCCTCTATACTGCCTGAGGCTTCCTCTGCCCCTGACATGGAGGGAAATGCTCTGTGGGAACCGCACCCTTCCCCAGGTTGGAGACAGTGTACAGGGCAGAGACACCCTAGGAGAATCCCGTGGACTTCAAAAACACTCTGACGGTTCTGTCTTTCCATTAAAGGGAGTTTTGAGACCCTCATTATGGGGATCCCAGATTCAGAGAAAGGCACAGTTCAAAGATACTCACAGCCTAGTGTGACGTGAAAACACCACCACCGTTTTCTCTAGCATTCCTAGGAATCTGCAAAGAGGGACTTCCCACCCTCCTACAGAGCTGGTGGGGAGGCGGGGAAGTGCAGATTCCTTTGGGAATGGGACTGTGGGACACTCAGGTGGGACAGCCCTATTAAGGTCCTGAGGGAATGTCAGCTTGAGTCTGGATTCTGGGCCAACCCTGGTTATCTCAGGGTCCTGGGTGGGGAGCCCCTCTGTGCCCACTCTCACCTCAGACCAGCCCTGGTCGTTGTTGGTGGCCCAGCACCCCTGCCCCCTGTCCAGGGACATGGAGCAACTGAAGCCTTCCACCAGCTCCTCGACCACCTCCTCCGTGCAGCTCTGCAAAGACAGTGCCCGAGAGTCGGGCCAGGAGGTCTCAGGGGCCTGCCTCGATCTGGCCCCAGGGGGAACCCCCACCACAGGTCAGGTACAGAGGGGCATCTGCATAGACTTCCAGCCAGGGAAGGAATGACAGGACCCCCGGAGGGCTTGGGATGAATGTACAGGTCGAGGAGCTTGGTCCCCAGCACTCACTTCCCCATGCCACCAGCCATGACCTGGGCCATGAACATGACACAGCCAGGCTTCCTACACTGAGCACCCTGCTCCTGCCCAGGGTGGGTCCCCACTCAGCCCTGCCGTGCCTCACTCCACTCCGCACACACAATGAGGGTCAAGGGGTGTGGGGGTGCCCAGGTGGGATCCAGCTGTGGCCTGACCTGGAGTGGCCTGCCCTGGGCTTCCCTGGGTTACCTGAGGGTTCCTCCTGCCAAACGGCCAGAGGCATCGCAGGCGAGGGCTAAGCCAGTTTCTCCAGTGACTGAAAAGGCTCTCCTTCTCAGCTTTCCAGAAGCCAGAGCCTCGACAAGTCAGGATACAACAGGAGAACATCCTGCTGGGTTGAGCGTCTCCGCTCAAGTGAGCCGGATGGGAGGTTCTGTCTAGAATGTGGGTGCCTGGTGACCAGAATGCTAAGTTCTGTTGGGGTCTGTCACCAAGGAAGTGAGGCCACTTCTCCAAGGTTCCATCACGTGGGCCCCTTCCTTCAATAACACCCACCCAAACGCCCTCTGGGCTGTTGACTGGGCTCAGTTTTTCCATCACAAGTCCATTGAGAAAGGAAAGTATCATTCCCTCTCTTTCATGGGTCTGCTTTCCCCAAGAACACAGGGAGCCATCTCCTCTCCCTGTAATGAAGCACCAGCCCTACCCCCATAGCCAGAAAATGAGCACCCAGCTTGAAACACCATCAGATCCTGAATTCAGTTACTGCTGAGACCCTCCCATCAATCTTGTAATTCCATGGTAACTCCTGAGGTCACCTTTCCCCTGAGACCCAACTCCCAGCCTGCCTTTGGCTTCTTCGAGTAACAATGGGATTTCTTAGAAGCCCTCCCAGCCTTGGCAAGAAATGCTTTGAAATGTTCTCTATGAATTTTCAAGGACAGGGGATATTGGTAGAAGTACTTGGCTGTGTATGTGCAACAGTTTTCATGCAAATAGTATATTTCTCAGACACAGAGTGGCGCTACTGGGTATACCAAGAAAATGGATAAACTGATTCAATGTCTTCATGGTATGAAGTCTTAGAGAGCAAATATCATGGTTAAGAGCATAGAACATGGAGCCAACATCTTATGTTCAAATTCCAGCTCAGTCAGTTACTAGATATTTGTAGGGGGCAAGTGACTCACCTTGTCCGTGCCTCAGTTTCTTGATCTGTCATCAGCAAGAATGATAAGCGAACCTACTGTGTAAGGTCAGGGAGAGTGTTAAAGGAGTTAATGAAAAATGCTTGGAACACCTAGCACAGCACAAGCACTGTACCTATATACTATAAATAAAATTGAAAAATTCTTCTGACACTGCCTGTAAGCTCCAGAGGGTAAGACTAGTGCCAGGATGGATGTAGAAAGCGCTCCATGATGTAAGATGAATCAATGAATGAACAACATTGTTGACTACATGAGCAGTGTTGAATGTATGACCAATGTCACCTACGTCTTCCTACGGGGACTCCCAAGGAGAATCACACCCAAACATACCTGTTCTGTCCCGCATCGTCTTCTTTGATTCTCTCCAGGAATCACTGGGGCTTCTTGGACCCTGGTAACCACGCCCACTAAAGGTTCTCTTCTCTCTGTCAGCAAACCCCAGTCCTTGTCCTCATTGCTGCAGCTCACAGGGTTTGCACTCAGCAAGGATTTGTCAGCAAGGACTGGTCTGGTTGGTGGACGTTGGTGGTTAAATAGTAGCGGGGGCAGCACGTTTCATAGGTCCTCGCATAAAACAATCAATACGATGGTCATGAAATCAGAACCAGCCTAATGAGGTCCAAATTAATCCCAAACCGTCTGTTCTCTGACTGGCTCGCTAATCCAGTAGTGATTTAGAATAGTGATATTCGTGTTCTATCATCTCCTTTTCATTGATTGGCTCGAGTAATTATTCTTTACCTATCTTGTATATTTCTACATAGTAAAGGAAAGGTGAGTTTTAGAATAACCCTTCTTGAAAGTCTCCCTGACATATTGAATTAATAACAGAATTCACCAATGGGAAATTCACAAAATATCTTGACCTTTTAGTCTGTGGTTTTAGATCTTTCTGATTGGTAAATTATCTTGACTTCTGACTTCTTTCCTGAGGTTAGTCCACTTAGGACCATGTAGGGGTGCAACCTCATGCACTTTAGAAGTAGTAGTGGGACTCTAGGATGATGTTTGCTTTCTTTTGTAAGTGTGTGTGTGTGCGTGTGTGTGTGTATACGTGTGTGTGTATGAGAGAATTTGCTGCAGCTTGCAGTGTGGGTAGGATAGACTCCTTTCTGTGGGAAAAACTTTCCCTAACTACTTTTTCTGGGTTTATTTTCATGGCTTGATCAGTGCCGTCCAGTAGCAGAATTTAGCACTCTATCTTATGGAATTTAAAATTTTTTTAGTAGCCACGTTTAAGAAAGTAACAACAAACAGGTGAAACTAATTCTTTTTTTTTTTTTTTTTGTGAGGAAGACCAGCCCTGCGCTAACATTCGTTGCTAATCCTCCTCTTTTTGCTGAGGAAGACTGGCCCTGGGCTAACATCCGTGCCCATCTTCCTCTACCTTATGTGGGACGCCGCCACGGCATGGCTGACAAGCAGTGCGTCAGCAGGTGCCCGGGATCCGAAACCGCGAACCCCGGGCTGCCAAGCACGAACTAAACCGCTGCGCCACTGGGCCGGCCCCAGGTGAAACTAATTTTAATCGTATATTTTAACTGATTATAACCAAGATATTATCATTTGTGCATGCAATCTATATAAAAATTAATAACGAGATAGTTTACATTCTGGTGGGTTTTTTTTAACTGGGATCTACAAATCCATTTACACCACAGCCCCCATTTGTAAGCTGAATGTTTTCACATATGCACTCTCTGCACTGAGATATTATAATGGTCACCGTTGTAGCACAAGATTCACATATCTAAGGAGCTCCAAACATATAAAAGTTTTCCACTGAATGATCATGTCAGATGAATGATGAAAAGCCCCCATTGGGTCTAGGAAGAAAGGAGTCGGTGTGGCCTTACAAGGGAAGCACCCATAGAATGGTGAGGGCAGACGGAGCGTGGGGTTTTCTGAGGAGGTGGTTGGAAATGAGGCCACAGAAACACATAATGTGATAATAACTTTTCTCAATGGTTCACAACTAAGGGGAAGGAGTAGAGACAGCAATTTCTCCATGAAATATCAGGCAAGTTAAAGGACCTAGAATATGCATGAAGGAAAAAGAAATGTGGGGAATATTGAAGACAGGCTTTGTGGAAAATCAAGGAGTAAATATGCCAACACATGAAAAGAAAGTAGAATTTCCAGGCATTATGGATGCTTCCCAGTTGATGCAGCTGATTTTGGATGTTACAGAGGTGCCAAAATATCATGTTGTGCCATAATATCATAAGACCAACACTAGCAAAGGCATGGCAGATAATCAGGACCTTCTGGGGTTGAAGTTTTACAAGGCGGATATGATGAGCGGTAAGACATTTTGGGTGATTCCAAGGGAATTACTGAGATCATAGAGCATGGAATCCAGGAATGATAGGAATATGAGAAGAGAAATTAAGCTGAGGAGATGGTGATCTGGCATCACTTCCGATCTTGAGGAATGGGTATCTATTGTACGAGAGTTCGAGTAAAAACTGGTCATCAGGAATATGTGGTGGGTTAATATGTTTTCTGAATTATTCATTTTTCAACATGATCCTTTGGGTTGATGGAAATGTCTGGGACAGAGGAGTGAGTCGCTCAGAGTTGGGCGGATGATAACGTCACTACTAATTCAAGCTCTGAAGGAGCTATAAACACCATGTGGTCAATGGAGATAATATTTGCAAAACATATCCCTAGCAAAGTGCACATACGTATAATATATAAAGAGCTCTTACAACCCAACAGTAAGAAGACAAGCAACACCTCCTTGGTACCAGGAGACAGCAGATCAGGCCTGTGATGAGCACCAGGAGGCCCACCAAGCAGATGAGGATGATGGCCCAGAAGGGGAGGTCTGGGGAGATACGTGCTGGGGTGAGCCACATCCCATCATTCCCCCAGGGTTCCTGCTGTCCCCCCACTGTGCTCAACAGTCCTTGACAAGGGTTGGCCATCTTTCATCATCATCCAAGACCCTGTGTGCACGGGGCTCTTTGATGAGGCACAGCGTCAAGATATTCCCCCGCCACCCTGGGCGAGGGCTTCCTTCAGGCTTACCAGAACTCCCCGTCAAGGCATCATTTCTGTGGGGAGAGTACCCTGGAAGTCAATCAAATGGAGAATCCATGTGAGTGTGTTTTACTTTTCTAAATAAAACCTTTCAAACACACAGAAAAGTAGATCAATATCGGAAACATCCAGCACCTACATTTAACAGTGGAAACTTCATGCAATTAAAACAATATTTCATCCAACATATAAATTATTAACACTTGCCACCCTTGCCTTCTCCCATATTTTCACTGAAATATTAAAGTCAAGCAGACATCCTGATGTTTCACCCCATTTCAGTTTGCATCTCTGAAAACTTAGGACACTTTGCTTCATAATCCAAGGCCACTATCACACTACAAGAGTGTAACAAAGTAAATCAAATTTATACCTCTGGGCACAGGGGACTGAAATTGGGCCAGGCCATCTTCTGGTTGTTGGGGGAAGAATGGGTCATCAGTTGGCAAGCCCATGGGATCTAAATTTGTAAATTCCCACTCAAATGATTTCTTCTCTGCCAAGAAACACATTCATCCCCTTCTCCTTTACCAAGTTGTTTTATATTCATGTTCCAGGATTCACCTACAATGTCATGTCCTTCAGGAAGCCTTCTCTGATTACCACTCCCAATTAAGGCCTGCTTCGCAACAGATAATTTGTAATTTTCCATTGCCTATTCTTGTTATTGCCAACTACAAAATCAACTCCAGAGGGTAGGGACACAGAGCACCCACTGGGCACGGGGGGAGGGCTGCAGGTCCCCCTATTTGTGCAACCTCTCTCCAGGCAACTTCTTAGAGATGTGTTGTCCAATACAGAGTAGCAGGTGCCTTTTTAAATTAACATTAATTTTAATTAAGTAAAATAAAAAATCTGCTACCTCGATTAACATTAAAAATCAGTAACCAAAGGGGCCGCCCGGTGGCGCAGCGGTTTAGTCCGCGCTTGGCAGCCCGGGGTTCGCAGGTTCGCATCCCGGCGCCTGCCGACGCACTGCTTGTCAGCCATGCCGTGGCGGCGTCCCATATAAAGTAGAGGAAGATGGGCACAGATGTTAGCCCAGGGCCAGTCTTCCTCAGCAAAAAGAGAGGAGGATTGGGAACGGATGTTAGCTCAGGGCTGCTCTCCTCACAAAAAAAAAAAAAAAAAATCAGTAACCATAAAACCAATCACAATGCAACCCTTCAAGTACTCGACAGCCATATGTGTGTATGCACTGGATAGCACAGATATAGAATATTTCCATCGCTACAGAAATTTCTAGTGCATCATGCTGATCTAGAGCAGGACTTGGCAAACTACAGCCTATCGGTCAAGTCAGGCCTGTTCCTATTTCCATACAACTTGTGGATAAGAAAACAGGTCCATCCCACCACACCTGCCAACACTGGTTCACACACAGCTGGAAGTCCTCACTGACCGTCTGACCAAGTGCTTCCAGCGCAGAGACAATGAAGCAGACGTCCAGAGAGGGGAGGTGACTAGTCTGAGGACACAGAACCGTCTGGGAGAAGGCAAGTGCCTGCTGTATCCCACTGGGAGTCCTTTTCTCAACCTCAGTGGGGGGTAAAGCCTGGGGGACTATGCCACCTTCTGCAGGCCTGAGAAAGTTCAATGCTGTCCCATTCCCAGGCCTTCAGGTTCCCAGGAAAGACCCCAGGTGTGGCAGTTGGTAACCCCACTCTGCCCCAATGACCAGGGAGCCTCACCATCCACAAGGACACGGTTCTTGTCCAGGGCAAAGTTCTGCAGCTGGGTACCATTCTGCGTCAGCTGCAGGAATTCCTCACAGGTGGCAACTCTATCCAGTCTCTGTGCCAAAGGTGAGAAGTGACACAGGGAGTCCACCCCAGTGTGGTTACTGTGGGGGAGAGACCTGGAAGGGCACAAGGGGTGAATGAGGGCATCTGGAATTCCACCCTGATTCTAGATGCCCTGCTTTGAGGGCCTGTTCAAGAGAACTTTCTGAAAGGATGTAAATATTTGTGTCTGCACTACCCAATATCGTCATTATTAGCCCCATGTGGTGTTCGAGCACTTAAAATGTGGCTAATGTGTGTATACAAGGAATTAAATTTCTCATGTCATTTAATTTGTTGTAACTAATTTATACATAAATAGCCACAGGGAGAACATTTCTGAAATGTTGGGGCAAGGACTTCTGAAAATCCATACAAACAATGAGAACACTGGTAGAAGTTGTCAAAAGCGACTTTTTCAGAAGTCTAGAAGTTAAACAAAAGCTTGCAACAATCTGAGGAGTGTTTAGTGAAGAAAGACGGTGGAATCTTGGTCAAGGGGATAATCTCAGTGGCATTAAAACTTTTGCTTTTCCCATCCTGCTCTCACAATATCCTCAGTAACTTTGAAAATCATCAGTCTCAGAACCATGGTAGCTGTGAAAACCAGCAGCCTAGGAGCCATAATGGGTTTGGAGTTCACAGAACACCCATCCCCAGTGAATTGTCACTACCTGACCTGCCTGGCAGCTCCTAGAAAACATCCCATTTTCAGGGCTTGTCTTGATTTGACTCAGTGCTTGCTCAGTGAGGAGAGCCTGCCCTTAGGGCACTTGCCAAAACAATCAGCCGCAATTGTGTTACACTGTAGCTGCCTGAGTGAGCTATACCAGTGGAGGCAGGCAAGAGGTGGTCCCAACACTGAAAAGAAAAATTGGGAGGATGAGACTTCTATGGGGGCTCTGAAAAGCTCCAATGTACTTGTGAGGATCTAGAAGGACACAAGTGTACAGGGCTATGTGAACACCCAGGAAAGACTTGAGAAGTTCTTAATCTCTCACCTCTAGCTGAAAGGTTGGCTTCATATCTGAAAAATGGATTAACGTATTACACCATTAATAGAATAAAGGGCAAATACTACCTGATGTGGATACACATACACAAAAGAGAATTTCACAAAATATAACATCCTTCTTGATTAAAAAACATCACTCAGCACATTAGGAAAAGAAACTTTATTAACCTGAAAAACACCATCCTTGGAAAACCCACAGCTATCATTGTACTCAATGGTGAAAGACCAAACATTTCCCTCTAAGGCCAGGGACAAGACAATGATGTCTGCCCTCATCTCATATGTTAATCACATTGGACTAGAGGTTCTAATCAGGGCACTCGGGCAAGAAAAAGAAATAAAAGGCATCCAGGTTGGAAAGGAACATGTAAAACTATTTCCTTCTGCAGATGACTTGATATCATATATAGAAAACCCTAAGAAAGAAACACAAACACACAGTATGTGAATCATATCCCAGTAGGTGTATAAAAAATGTAAACTGCCTCACGGGGTTAGGGGCTACACTATGGGACAGCACGGTTAGAATGCCGGATTCCAAGTCGACCAGTTCTAGCCCTCCATCTTCCATGGATCTTGACTTCAGCAGCTGATTTCTTAAGGCATGATTTCTACACTCCATGTTCCATGGCTCCCAGCACCGGGCACCTCCATGTCTGCTGAGTCGACACAAGCTCTCTTGAGTTTCTAAACCAGTTGGGCTCACTGGTTTAGGAAGGAGCTGGATTTTAGGGAAAAGCTCTATATTCCAACGGCTCTCTACCGTAACAGCTGGGCATTGAGAGACTATGGCACAAGGATACTTTTACTTAAAGAACTTTCTGGCATCATTGGGTCCTGAGTTGAAACTCACCTGAATGCTAAAACGTGACAGTCAGAAAAATAACTCCCGATGCTGCTGTTTCAGAAGAGCTAGTTGAGCTGAAAGACAGGGCAGTATTTCCAAGGTTAGACGCCCAGGTTCAGTGGCCTCAGAGGGTTTTCCACCGCTGAGTGCACTTTCCCATTTACCTTTTCTTTCTCAACAAACACTACACCAGGTATGTGTACCAAAGGATGTCTTGTTTCACGATGTGGCTTAGCCGTGTGGCACTGGGCCAGCTACTGAATCTGTGTGTGCCTATTTCTTAATTTGTAAAATGGGAACAAGAACCTGTCTTCATGAATTGTTATGAAAAGTCACCCTCTGACACCCAAGGGTCCATATTCAGCCCCTACACGGAAACAGTGGACACACATGCCATTCTCACCGCATCCTCAATACTCCTCTTGTTCCACCGGGGTTTGGTGATGTCTGGCTGGGCCATGTCCTGGGAACAGAGTAGGTTGGTGACAGCAAAATTCAGCTGGAAGTGCTGGGGGCTGGGACTGTTTGTGGGCTTGTCTGTTGCTAGATGAACTGATGGCTCCATTTCTAGAAGGAAAAGAAAGTATAAATGCCCCCTATCAGGGAAAGCTTTTCACAAAGTCATTCCAGCCAGTCTATTTATTCCTGGCAATGTGACCTGAGCTGTGTGTTTAAAGGTGGGCTACAGAAGCCTCTCCATCTGCCTGTCCACCTTGAATCCATTCACCTGTCTACCTGACCAACTCTCCACCAAGCACTAGGAGAGTTCACTGGGGGGGGGGGGGGAAGAGGAGATTGGGCCTCTCTGGAGCATAGTTGGCAAGTGCAGGTGCTGACCACCCCAGTGGGCATCTGTCACACACCTTTGCTGACCTAGGCTCCTAACGGGCATTCCTGCCTCTGATCTTCTTCCCCCTCCATTCCATTCTCTAATCAGCACCTGGAGGGTGAGCTTTTGAAAGCAGAACTCTGAGTGTGTCACGTTCCTGCACTTTCCAGTTCCCAACAGAGTCCCTGCCTGCAACTTTAGCCTCAACTGCCACCTCCACCATGTCAAAGTATATACTTCAGCCACACCACACTTCTTTCTGGTGAACTTCCTCCAAGAAATTAAAAGGATATCCTCACCTGCTTGTGCCACTCAGTTGTGTTGCTTTATCATGTTTGTGGTTTGTGAAGTGTATATGCTCTCAGTCATGGCCTATGACAGGTATGTGGCCATCTGTAACCCTTTGCTCTATACCACTGTCATGCACAGAAGGGTCTGTATTCAAATGGTGGTTGGTACATATTTGTATGGCTTTTCTGTGGGACTCCTACAGGCATCTTACATTCCACTTGTCTTTCTGCAATTCAAATAGAATAAATCACTTCTACAGTGAGATGTTCCCCTGGTTGGTCTGGCCTCTCATAAAACCCATCACAAAGATATCAAAGAACTGCTATTGTTCACACTGGCTGGATTCAATCCCCCTTTCTCTCTTCTTATAGTCCTCATCTCCTACGTGTTCATTCTGCTTGCCATTCTGTGGATTAATTCGGCTGAAGGCAGACACAGGGCCTTCTCTACTTGTGCCTCCCACCTGACTTCCATCAATATATTTTATGATATGATCATCTTCATGTACGTGCAACCCAAAACAAGCCTTTCTCTGGATACGGACAAAATCGCTTCTGTTTTCTATGTTGTGGTAATTCCCATGCTAAATCCTTTAATATACAGCCTCAGGAACCAGGAAGTCAAAAATGCTTTGAGGAGGATTATGGAAAAGATGTGTTCTAGAAAATAAATGACCTATGGTCTAACTGAAAGCCCTCCGAGTTAGGATGCAAAAAAACAAAAGAAACAAACAGAAAAACAGACTTCAAGTTTTCTGCATTAGCATACCACTAGTAACGTGCTTTCTAATGTTATAATATTAAACATTTTAATATCAATACAGAATATATGTTAATTTTCTGATTTTATTTTCTATTATTGTGAAAGTTATATCTCCTGGTCATATTGAAAGACATGAGAATGAAATAAATTCAATTGCAAATAGTAGGTTAAATTTGCTTCATAGATCATTCAAAATCAATTTTTTTTTTCGATTAGAGGAGTTTTGAGTTGAATGCTCTGATTCAGGAACCTTACATTGGTAACAATCACATTTATCTTAGATCAGTAAAGCAGCTTTGTCATTAACGTTGTCTATAAAATACACACACACACACACACACACACACACACACACACACCCAGTTAGACAGATCTGAAAAGAGATTTTGGTTCTGATGACCTGACAGGGAAGTCGGCATCAACACTGGTGGAAAACATAACTCAAAAAGACTGAAAAGCAACTAGGATTTTAACAAATGAGCAAGTCCTTCGGAGCAAAATAAGATCTGTAGATTAGATAATAACCGCGTATCTATGTTAATTTGCTGATTTTTATAACAGCACTGTGGCCATTTAAGAGAAGGTCCTTGCTTTTAGTAAATACACGTTTCAGTATGTCAGAGTAAAGAGGCATCGTGTCTTTCACTCATTCTCAAACAGTTCAGGAAGAAAATGTGGTAAAATGTTATTATTTGGGCAATCTAGGTGGAGAGTGTACAGGAATTCTTTGTAACATGTTAGCATCTTTTCTGTAATTCTGAAATTATGTCAAAATAAAAAGTTAAAAAATAAGTCCTTCAGCATCTACTATTAATTTTAATTTAATGTTTTAATTGATCAATATATTTTAACACATTTCTTGTTTTGGTGTCCCAATTCCAAATTCTTTGTAACTTTAAAAAACTATAACTTTTTTTTTCTTTTTTTTTTTTTTTTTGTGAGGAAGACCAGCCCTGAGCTAACATCCATTGCCAATCCTCCCCTCTTTGCTGAGGAACACCGGCCCTGGGCTAACATCTGTGCCCATCTTCCTCTACTTTATATGGGACGCCGCCACAGCATGGCTGACAAGCAGTGCGTCGGCAGGCGCCCAGGATCCGAACCTGCGAACCCCGGGCTGCCAAGTGAGAACTAAACCGCTGTGCCACGGCGCCGGCCCCAAAAAACTATAACTTTTTACAAATGACAGTTATAAGTAATATATCTTTGTTTAAGAAAATAAATAAAACCATCCATCAGTCTTCAATAAAGTTTAGTTTAACAAAATTGGCTGTTACTTTGTAAGGGCTTTTTACTAAGATTGTATTTTTCACCTGTTATAAACTAAAACAACATACCATAACTTTTTAGAAAAACTTAAATCACGATTTTGCATAACAGTTCTTAAAATGACTGGATTTTTGTTAATAACTTCAAGATCAGCCACAAAATTACAGCCAAGTTGTTGAAATGTATCAATGTCTCTTCTTAAGGATTCAACTCCTCATTGAGTGAGGAGAAGGAGTCTGGCTCTTTCAGATTCAATGTAATTATTTCACATTTGGAAGTTGAGTACTTCACAGGGATGACAAAGAAAAATGAACTTCTCTGTCTGTCCTGGTAATTTTTACTGTGGCTGAAGTGACCCCTGGCACTGTCAGAAGATGCTGAAATCACAACCTTACCTGTCAGGTTTCTGGTCACCTCCATTTCAAAAGCAGCCAAATTGTACTGTGCCAGCATCACCAGCGTTACCTACCCCTAGAACAGATTTTCTCAAGTGTGTTGCATGGTATTATAAGCTGTAGGTGATGATCCATAAAAAAGAGATTCAATGCTGAATAAATTTCAAAAATGTTTAACAGTGTAGCGTTTTGCTTCCAGACACAATTTCCATTAGTAAAAGAGAAACTGACAAAGTCTCCTTTAATTTGTTTAACTCTCATGTTGTGAACATTTTTGATAGCATAAAACTTTTTCAGCAATTCTCCTTTTGACATGCAAGGAATCTATTTTGGACCCCAAGGCCTACTTTTGTGATCTAAAGTCTCTGGGCCTCATTAGTCAGTTTTCTTGTTTTAAAATGAGACGTATCCAGTGATCTCCATGAGCCTTCACCTCATTGATGGCTTGATTCAGCCGAACATTATTAAAATTATCGTTCCACCAAAAATTTATAATCTTTTTCTTGTAGAGGTTTAGATGTCAAAAATGTCAAATTTGTACATAAAGGGAAGGAAAGAACCCTGAATCCATATCTTTCTGTTTTGTAAACCCATCGCCCTATTACTCGATATTCATTTGCTTCTAGTATTTCAGTATGATAGACATAAAATGAATATTCCTTTATGTATGCCTTTGACAGTCAAAGGCGTTTTTAATGGGCTTTTTAAATGAGTTTTGTAAAGGTGAATTTTACACATACTGTGAGTGCTTCCACAAAAGAAATAAGTTTGCTCATGAGAAGCAGTGGTCTCTTGATCTTCATTCTGGAGTAGAAATCCCCTCTGGGACAGTCTGATAGTATGCTATGTCAGTGGGTTTCTACCCTGGCTGCACATTGGAATCATCAATTCCAGGGCCCCATCCCACATCAATTTAATCAGAACGGCTGACTTTAAATCTCAGGTGTAGGAATTTTTAAACGGGTCTTCAGGTAACCCTAAAGTACAATCAGAGTTGCCAAGTCCTGCACTGGTACCCTGGAACACTGAATTCAACCCCTGCTTATCAGGAGGAGTTAGTTACCAATCACATTACCTCTCTGAGCATGAAACTTCATTTACATACTACAGCATGGCTGGGGCATAACCCCCTCTGTGGCTTTCAGGGACCATGAGAGATGGTAGCGCTGCGCTCTTTGCAGAAGCCTGGTGTAAGGTAGTGGGGATATCTTCTGCGATAAACTGAAGAGTACTCACCCCACCACAAGTCACTGAGATCTTCCTCTTCCTCCTCCTTCTCCCAACATGGCAATGGCCAATCAATACAGTTCTGAAGCCAAATTTGGCTTTTGACTCCTGGATTAGATTACTATTTGGGTCCCTTCCA
Source organism: Tapirus indicus (assembly GCA_031878705.1). Classification (NCBI taxonomy): domain Eukaryota; kingdom Metazoa; phylum Chordata; class Mammalia; order Perissodactyla; family Tapiridae; genus Tapirus; species Tapirus indicus. The sequence continues at coordinate 192,329 of CM062928.1, forward strand.
GCTTTGACACCCTGCACAAACTGAGGTCTGTCAATGGAGGGAGTGGGTGTTTGGTTGAACCACCACATTACTTACGCAAATGGGGAGAGTTTGGGAGACAATCAGACTCTAGAGAAAGTGCCTCATACATTTGCAAAAGTGATTTCCACATTTTCTCATTTAATTTGGTCATTTTCTAAGAAATGGGACAGAAGGTAGAGGTTTCTGTCAGGTACCTCTGTCATGTACTTGACGCAGGTAACTGGGTTCACATTGTCTTTTTCCTGGAAGAGAGGAGGATGGACTACTCAAAAGTATGAACATCGATCTTGCTCCTCTGGGAGAAATCTGCAGGCACAGCTCTGTGAACTTTATTTTCCCTGTGTGTGTGTATACATGTACGTGTGCATGTGTGCACCTGTGTGTGTGTGTATGAGTGTGTGCTAAACTAAGAAAACCACTAGGCAAGGCCTGCAGGTGCATTTGGAGGGTCAAACCCACGAGGCAGGGCTGATTTCTGAGGGGTTGGAGGCAGAGTGTTGCAAGCCTGCTTCAAGCACATGCGTTGTCTCCTAGTTCACGTCTAGAGCTCTTCCTCCACTTTGAAAAGTTGCCCATTTTTGCTTATACAATCTTCTTGCTCTGGAAAAATACTTCAAATACAGAGCCATGGATTTTTGATGTTATTAATGCAGTATATGGGTCAAATACAGACTTGTTCTCAGTTAGCTCAATGGAACCCCAAAAATAGATTTTTATGAAAACTGTCACCAAGGTCATGTCTTATACTCTCCCCTTAAATGACTATCCTTTAATCTGAAGATTCTAAACATAAGTTTTATTTCTATAAACTAGCAATGAGCAATCAAAAATGAAATAAAAATATCCTTTACAATATATCAAAAAATATGAAATACTTAAGGATGAATCTAAGATGCTAAAAACTTGTACATGGAAAAATACAAAACCTTGCCAAGAAAAAATTTAAATAGAGAGATATTTATGTATACCTTGCTTATGGGTTGGAAGGCTGAAGATTGTAAGATGTCATTTCTCCCCAGATTGATCTACAGATTCCAGGTGTCCTCAATCCAAATTCTGACAGGCTTTTTCTGGTAGAAATTTAAAAACTCATTGGTAATTTATATTAAAATGCAAAGCACCTAAAACAGCCATCACAACTTTGAAGAGCAAAGTTGGAGGACTAACAGCACTAGATTTCAAGATTATCGTAAAGTTAACGTTCAGGACAGTGTGGTATTTACGTCACATATAGAGTGAAATAGACCAGACATATACAGAACATTGGTTTTCAAAAAAGTTGCAAAGGCACCTCAATGGAGAAAAGATAGTCATTTGAACGAATGGTGCTGGAACCATTAGATATCCATGTGCAAACACATGGACTTCAGTCCACACCTCGAACTACATAAAAAAATGAACTCAAAATGGACCAGAGGTGAATATGTAAACTCTAAAAGTATAAAACTTCTACAAGAAAACAAAGGAGAAATTATTTATGATTTTGGATTTGGTCTTAGATATGACACCAAAAGCACAATCCACAAAAGAAGCAATTAATAAATTGGAATTTATCAATATTAAAAACTTCTGCTCTTTGAAAGACACTATAGAGAGAATGAAAAGACAAGTCACAACCCAGGAAGAAAGATTTGCAAATCCCACCTCTGATAAGGGACATGTATTCAGAGTACATACAGAACTCGTACAACTTAGCAATGAGCCGCTTTGTGCTGCTTTCAGCCTGTCAACAACCAGTGTCGTGGTTGGACTGGTCCCTGTGGTTCTCATTATGATTGCAAGATGCCATTCTGCAATAACCACCAGGAAACTTTGAAAAAATAAAGGTTTATTACTCACAGGACTTGGGCCACACAGCGAGCCTGCAGGTAGAGAGAGAAAAAGAGAGCATGGGTCTGTGGTTCTGCTTTTACTGGGGTCGAGGGTGATGGTCTAGGGTTTCAGGGGCTCTCTGTTTATTGGCAAATTTAAAATATAAGAGCGGGAATGTAAAGCATGAGAAGAGAGAAACAGAAAGAAGGAAAAGCCAGTCGGCCCAAATGGCCAGTTATCTAAACTAACCAGGATCTCTAAAACAAAGGACCCTCAGTGGAGGGGAGGTGGCCTGGCTCTTTATCTGGTCCTGTGGCTGACACTGTGGTTATTGAGATGGCCAACTTTGAAATGGATGCCTCCACAATCAAGTCAGGCACTTGCATTACAAAAAAAAGAAAAAAACCAAATAACTGTTAGGGTTTCCACCACACCATGGAATGGGAGAAGATATTTTCAAATCATTTTCTAAGGGATGAATATTCAGAATATATAAAGAACTCTTACAACTTGTGCTGGTTAGTTTTCTGTGTCAATTTGACTAGATTACAGTACCCAGTTGTTTAATCAAACATATCTACAATTGGCTGACTTTGGAGGATGTTACCCTTGAAAGTGTGAGTGGGTCTCAGATACTCAGTTGAAACCCGTAAGAGGAAAAATTGAGGCTTTGTGAGGAAGAAGAAATTATGCCTCAGATTGCAGCTTAAAATCCTGCTGAGTTTCTAGTCTACTGGCCTTCCCTATACTTCAAATCTGCCAGCTCCCACAATCAGAAGAATAATTCCATGAATAAATCTCTTTATATGTGTTTCTCTCTGTGTGTGTACATACACATCTACATACACATACATACTGTCATGCACTGCATAATAATGTTTCCATCAACACAGGACCACATATACAATGGTCATCCCATAAGGTTAGTACCATGGAGCCTAGGTGTGTGGTAGGCTATACCATCTAGGTTTGTGTTAGTACACTTTATGATATTCACACAACAAAATCACCTAATGGTGCATTTCTCAGAACATGTGCCCGTCGTTAGGTGAGGTATGACTGTATGTATGTATACACAAATGTATATGTTCATGTTATCAATAAATATGTTTCTTTTCTCTGGAGAACTCTGATACGGATTTTGGTACCGAGGATGGTTCTAGAGGAAAAGAATCTTAAAGATGTGTTTCCAGAAATGGTTGTGGAATTGGTTCTCTAATCTGATTAAACTGAAAGGCACCAGTGACCTTATTTCCAGTGTTAAAGAGGGCACTGATAATCGATGGCAGGATGTGCCAATCCAGATATACAAAATATCACCATTGGATATTCCTAACCAAATATTTATGACAGGGAATGTTCTCAGTGACCACGTATTTGATAATTTAGATCATTCTTGACAAGTTAACAAATGTAATAAAATTGGCTAACTGCTCCTAATTGCACTTGATTAAATGAGAAAAGAAAAAGATGAGCTCAGGGTGTCAAATTCCCAGCTCAGCTCACCCGCCATACCTGACAAGTTTCTATATCTTCCCTGAAATTAACCACTATTTCCAATAGCTTCAGCGCTGAGATTTCTGAAAACCTAACCCGGAGACTTTTCCTGCAAGTGCCTGGAACACAAATGGAATTCCCATCCACACAGTGCTGAAAGCGATGGCATTGTTTTAGAAGGAATGGGGTCCTGAAAATTGGAATGGGGACGTACAGGCAATTCCTGATGAAGCCGGAACATTCGACTCCCACATTTCGCAGAGTCGGCCTTGTCGGCAGAAGCACCCCTCCTCCTCCTACATGAGGAGGTTAACTCTGCTTTTCCTGAGGATCCTGTCACGGTCTCCCCAGAGGTCATTGCCTGGCAAGACAGTGCTGATCCTCCTCAGGACCTACACCCACCAGCATTACGGCTTCTAGACCAAGACTCAGTCGAGGTGACCACTCCCAGCAGGTCCCAAAGCATGAGCTACAAAAGGGGACCCATGAGGAATCGTGCGACACTCCAAAATTACTGCCTCCTCTCCCAGTTCACACAGACAGAAACCTAGGACAACTGAAGAAGTGAGATGTTAGGGGTTGGGATAATAGTGGAAAGAACACGCAGTTGATTCTGTGGAATGAATGATTTGGTCCCACTCAGCAAAGGTTCTCTATTCAATGTTGTGTCTCGAGGAGGTACAGACAGCTCTGAGAGTCTGTTCAGTTGACTGGCTCCAGCGTGGACCAAAATGTGGAGAACACAAGATAAAATGGAATGTCCTTGGGGTACAGTAGAAAGGATAAAAATAGTCACTCAAAATCAGCTCAGAGAGGTGAACAACTTAATGAACTGAGGAAACAGGACAAGGACAAAACGAAAAGTTCAGAGACAGGAAACATAAAAACATCAAAAAAACTAAGAAGTTTTAGAGATGAGAGTGTGAAAAAAGGAAAAGGTTGATATGTGACTCTCGCCACAAATATGGGTTTCTTCTGGGTGACTGTCTGCACTTATGGCCAATGGAAGCCCCAAGATGCACTTCATCATCCCTCCTCTGCCGCAGCTGTACCCACAAGACATTAAATGTTGCTCCGTGCTGGGTCTGCTCTCAGGAGCATCACGGTCCTGCAGGAGACGCTCTTCAGGCACCCGTGCCTTCGCCCCGGCCCTGGACCAGCCCTGGGACCTGCCGCTTCTCTTTCTCTTTGGAGGGAAAGTACAGCCTCCCCAACCTGCCTTTGGCAGGTCACTTTCCTGACGGCTATGCCGGGTCAGGGAGGGCTGGGGTGCCGGGAACCAGGATTTATCCTCGGCTTCTGGCTGTCCGGAGAAGACCTCCCTGGAGGAGTCCAGCCCGCTGTGTGTCTGAGTGACACCAGCAGCCGCCAGGAAGGAAGGGATAGCCCAGAAGTGCCAGGCACTTCATCTGGCCCTTGTCTCGCAGGGTGTTTGCAGGGGCTGAGGTTCAAAAGGCCGGGCGGTAACCCTTTAGCTCCTGGTCATGGGGCAGGTTCTCGGGGTGAGCCCAGGGCAGTGTCTGTTCACCACCAGATGGGAAGCGTTTCAGTGTTTTACTTGGTAAGGCTGTGTGCATGCATGTCCGCGGATCATCAGTGTGGTGGCATTCCCTGTGGGACCCCCCACACCCTTCTTGTGCCTCATCTTTCAAAGCCCCCAACAGGAAAGGTTCACACCCCATGACATAACCACAGCACAAGACTGCAGAAAAGAACACAGCCATCCCAGGGGCTACACTCTTCATGGGCTCAGGCCCAGCTACCACTTTAGGACAAGTCAGTAAAAATACACCAGAGAGTATAAACTGGTGGCTGTCCGAGGCCATGGACCCAGAACCACGCGGGCCCAGATGTCACCCTGGGCGGCAAGGGAGGCTGTGGGGTCATTTGCTGGTCAGGATTCTGGTCTGTTATCCTGGCAAACCAGAGCTCACCTGGGGTCCATCAGGCCCACCAGGGAGGAGTCGCCTCGCTGTACCTGACGGAGAGGCTGGGGCATCCAGGGAATTCCTGCCCTAGAAAGAGCTGTATGAGCAAGTGCAGGGATGCTGGAGACCCTACTTCACAGGGAGCATCATGTTCATGGAGGGAGACCCAGCCGTGGCCTTACAAGCTGCATCACAAATCTTTACATTGGACAGAAAACACGCAGGAGATGGAATTCAGAGTCACGGACCAGCATCCCGGGAGGATTCAAGTCTAGGTCGAGGGTGCACACGGAGCCCCTGAAGGGGCCTGAGGGGGGAAAGTCCTGTCTGCCCTTAGTCCATCTGCACAGGACCTTCCTCTGGCCTTGTCCTCTCCACACGCACGTGTTGAGCTTTTTACATGATTTTCCCCACTTAGAGCAGATGCAATTCCAGAGACTGAATCAGAAAACTACAAGTTCCTAATCTTTGCTCAAGAGAAACCTGGAAAACGTTCTTCTCCCCCCAGAGTGTAGAAAGGCAGCCACTGTCCTGGGCAGGACATGGTCCTGGCAAGTGCTAGTTTTAAAGACACCCCCATTTCAGTGGCTGTTGCTCTGCCTGAGAAAGTCCCTCCAACCTCTCAACCCCGGGAGATCTGAGGGGCCGTCTCTGCTCCTGGACCGGGTGACCCACACTGCAATGAACCTGTCCTCTGAGGACGGAGGACATGGGGGTGTCCTTCAGTAGCCAGGGAGGCCACTGGCCCTGCTCCCTTCTCCAGACACTGAGCTGATGCAAGGTTTCTAAACTCAGGGAGGCATGTGAGATTCTGGATCTCATTTCCGTGAGCACAGGGAGTGAAAGAACCACACCACCACTCCCAGGCTGTGAAAGAAACAGGAATTTAATACAATATTCAAACACAGCATTTACCACTGAAAACGAAAAATATGGCCCCTCCAAATAGGAAAACAGGCACTGGGGAAAAGGTGTGAGGGAGATGGGGGTCGTCCCCTCCCTTGTGGCCTTCTGGGGACCCCAGGAAAAGGATCACAAAGTTCTTCTCATCAGAATGGGAGGAGGTGGCCCAGCGCACCCTGAGTCTCCCAGCTTTGTCCCCGCTGCTGAGGAAGGGGCTGTAGTTCAGTTGTTCTCAGGACGGTCATCTGCCACTGCCACTGGGCTCTCTGTGGGGGGCCTGGTGTCTGGATAGAGAGGCATTCCCTTGGGGGCCTCCCCCAGAATGACAGCCCACTCTCCCCTCCCTGCCCCCACTGCACTCCGTGCTCCAGCCCCTGTGCTGAGTGCTCAGTCAGCCAACAGCACCCCATTTGTCCCTGATATGGGAGCTGTCACTTAGTGTCCCCCATTTCACAGAGGAGGAAGCCAGTCCCAGAAACATGAGGGGACTCCCTCATGACAGGACTGCTCAGCAGTGGAGCTGGGACCCCAGCGCCGGCTGTCTGACTCCCCAGGCCCACGCTTTGCCCTAATCCTTACGGAGTCCCTGGCCTCAGCCACTGCCAGTCCAGACACTCACTCTGCCCTGAGCTGGAAGATGACCGGTGCTTCTTGCTCTTGAAGAAGATGTGGATCCTTCTGGCCCACTGGTGTCGGGGCTCCAGCTGGCAGGACAGGCTGTAGCTACAGGACAGAGTGCAGCTGTGAGCCACCAGGTGTGCCTCCCAGAGCCTGCCAGCAGCCGGAGTCCCAGTGCCCAAGGGTTGCCATGCAACAAGATCTGCGGCTGACCAGGGAGCCATGGCCACGGGCTCTGGAGCCGGCCATCAGAGAGAGTCGCCCTGCCCTCACCCAGCTCTGGCCCCGCCTCACCTCTCATCCGCACTCAGGGGCTCTATGGCCTGGAACCAGGCCCCAAATTGCTCCTCGGGCTGCAGGTTGTACAGACTTGCAGCCTCCTGGAGCAGCTCGATCTCCTCCATTAGTTTGAATTGCTGGGACAGAGGAAGGACAGGATGCAGACAGGGCCTGGGTGGGGGATCCTGCAGGGGTCTTGTAGGGGGTGAGGAGAGGGGCAAGGAGCTGGGCTGGGGTCTTTGCCCACCTGGGAACCCTCCTTCCTTCCAGTTCCAGTCAGGACTGTCCTGTTCTCACAGTCAGCTGGAAATAGCTCCTCCTCCAGGAAGGTGTCCTTGATGCCAGCCCCTCCCCCACCCGCCAATGTGATGGGATCCCCAGGTCTGTATATCGAACTCTCCAAATAATGTAAGACCCAAGGGATTGGGCTCGAGGGGTCTCGCCCTGGGGGGGGGTCTCTGATTCCCACACCTCCACCCTCACCACAGTGAGGCCGCAGCTGCTTACCTCACTCCACTTCCGACCGTTGAGCACATTCCCCTGGAAGGCAGGAGCCAAAGTCCATCAGAAACAGCCCCCTTAGCCGATAAGCAGCCCCCATCCCCACCCCTTCTCTTGTGGCACTACCACCAGCAGACAGGCACTTCCAGAAACAGGACTTGGACCTGGGCCAGGCTCTGGGCTCCAGAGCTGGGGGACAGAGGAGCTGAGGCCAGAGACCTCGTAGCCCAACCCTCTCTGTCGACTCACGGGGGAGACTGAGGCCTCACACAGGGGGGAAGAGCTCAGCCACCGATGCACTCCCCGACTGGAGGGGCCCAACTTCTCTCCCCCGTGGGCAGCGCCTGAGGGAGAGGCTGAGTGCAGCTCAGACAAGACCTCCTGCAGCTCTGTGGTCAGGCGGCTCTGAGCTTCACCAGCCCGGGGGGCCTGGACGGTGGCTTATGCGGGGCCTCCGCTTACTCTTCACTGAGATGGGCCTGACGCCCCGGCTGCCAGGGGTGGCTGCGGGGCTCCCATGAGAGGAAGTTTGCCAAGTGCTGAGCTCAGGGCTCGGTGCAGGGCTTCTCCTCCAAACCTCAGGATCCTGACCCCGGCCCCACCGCCAGGCTCACTCACCTTCAGATAATCCTTCATCGCAGCGTCCAGCAGCTCCAGGGAAGTGAAGAAGGTGCCAAGGGCGGGGATGACCCCCTGTGCCATCAGGGTGGGTGTGGTGATGAGCTCCCGCTCTCAGGGGCTCCCACGGACCCTCCCCTGAAACCTCCTGCCCACCCCAGCCTCCCACGCAGAGCAGCCCAGGATGCTTAGGAGACCCCCCCCCACACAATTCCCTCCTCCCTCCCCTCCGGGAGCACCGAACTCTCCCATCACCTCCCAGGGCTGGCTTTTGGCCAATCCCAGGGTGTGTGGTCCCTGCCCCTCCCCACCCCAATACTCCTGCTCCCAGCCCAGCCCGGGGTTCTCACTTCCAGTGCAGTCACTGCAGGCTCTGTGGCCCCAGGGGCTGCACTGGAGGCGAAGGCCCCTCTCCTGGTGGAGCCTCCAGCTGGGAGGAGGCAACCCCTCCTCTGATGCCTGGCCCTCCCCTAAGGCACCCTCACCTGCTGCTGCTGCCTCTCCTGGGCTCCCCGGGGGGCCCTCTGTGCAGTGACCAACACGGAGGTCGCCTCCTGTCGGTGCCGAGGATAGGGTCAGTGAGTCCGTACTCCCCTCCACGTGTCCCCCAGTGCCCCTGACTTCAGACCCTGGACACCTGGCTCCAGTCACCCACTGCCTGTTCTGCTCCCACCTTCAGGGTGCTCTGATTCTAGAGCAATCCCAGCTCCAGTACTTACTCCTGAGCTCCTGAGGGACCTTGGGCCCGTCCAGGCCTCCCTGAGCCTCTTTCCTCATCTGGAAAGTGTGAGGAGAACTTCCCCTGCCTCCAGGGTCTCCCGAGGACTCAGTGTCATCTGCCTGTCATCACTGCTCTCCCCTCACCTCTGGAGGAGCCGGCACAAATCCCCTGCAAACTCCTGTCCTCCCTTGAACTGCATCCTCCCCGCTGTGAGGCCTGCACCACCCGTCATCTCCTTCCATTTCCCAAAGGAGGAGACTGAGACCCACAGAGGGGCAGTGACTTGCTCAAGGACACACTGAGGAGCAGCTGCCCCCGCTCCCAGCCAGAGGCCCTGTCCCCGTGCCTTCACTCCACCCCCAGCCCCACCACTGACCTCTGGACTCTCGGGGTGCATCCAGGCCCCCAGCCAGGCTGAGACATGGAGGGAGAGGGACAGGGTGTCTTGGGGGGCCTGGCCGAGTGGCTCCTGCCTGCCCCACCCTTACAGGGGTCTCTGACCCCCAGGCCGGGCCCGTGGCCTTGCCATAGGCCTCACCTTCTAGGCTCCCCTCAGGATGTTCCCCTCCCCCCTCCCCTCCTTCCAGATCTCCAGCGTCCACGTTACCTTCATGAGCAGCTCCCTGCTCACCCGCTGCTCTCTCCTGCACCACTTCTTAAAGGTTCGGGAACTCTCCCTGAGGGGAGGGGAAAGAAAGAAAGAAACAGAAACGCTGTGGGGTGGTTGAAGGGCAGGCAAATCCCTTTTGTTTGAGAACCCAGAAGATCCAAACAGCCCGGGGCCTGGATGAGGGATTTCACTGGGTTCCTCTGAGACCTGAGGTCCCCATGGGACTGGGGAGGGGCCTCCTGTTGTCACCGGGGCTCCACTCCCATCTCTACTGAGCAGATCTGTCTGGAACAGTGGGGGCTTCAGTGGGGTAGAGGTTGCTGTTGCTGCAAAGGAGACACGTGAACATCTCCAACTGGGCTCAAGCCGGGATCTGATATTTAAGGGAATGAATTCCTGAAGCAGAACTGCTGGCCTAAGGTCCCAGAGAGACTCAGAGACCCAGCAACCAGATCAGTCCGTGTCCCCAGGGTTCGTCATCCCCCAGGTGGTCCCAGCTGGCTGAGGGGCAATGCCAGCCCTATGCGGGCTGCCCGGTCCACCCTCATGGTGCTCGGATGGAGAGCAGCCTACCCACCTGGAAACCTGTCTCCACGTCTCTTTCAGCCGGTGGATGGCGGGGCTCCGCAGAGCAGAAAGGATGGTGTGGAGGGAAGAGAAGTTCCCGAGGCCTCGGCACTCCTGGGCAAGGGAAGGGGGTGAGCTGTGAGGGGGAGCGGGAGCTCTGCTGCCTCTGGCTTCTGTCCCCTCATGGGGACTTCTCCTGTCCTGGAGGAGACAGATGCCCAGGGCACCCAGGGAGGGCACAGCTGGGACCCGATGAGTAACACTGCCAGGCACAAGGGTTTTCAGCTCAACACCCAGAAGGAGCACAGGGAGGAGGTGAGCTTTGTCACCACTGGGACCTCAGGTCAAGGTCAGTATAGCCCTGGCAGGAGGGTCTGGAGACAATGCAGAGACGCAGAGCAGACTCCAGTCCCGAGAGCTGAGAAAGGAGGCAGTTTCCACGACTGCAGAGAGGGCCTCCCTGGGCCTCCCGTGACTTACCTCAGCCACCCGGATCCAGAGCTCCACCACCCTGGCCCTGTCCTGGGCTGTCGTGCTCAGGTCTCCGAGGCAGGTGGCGATGACACAGTTGGTCACAGCGGTGGTATGTGTGACAGTGTCACGGACGGTGGGTGCCAGGTACTCGCAGTCCCTGTTGTCACGCTGGGACCAGACGGACCCCAGGCAGTGGCTGGGCACCAACTTCTTGAACAGCTCCTGAGCAAGATTGGGAGTGTCACCTGGCCCTGCCACACCCCAGCTCAGGGTCCACAGTCCCCCACAGTCCCATGCTGGGTCAGTGGTCAGAGCTGGAGCTCAGGAAGCAGAGGATGTGGTCTGAGGCTTGTGGGAGTCCCTGGGTTTTGTCTATGCCCACTGGAGGCCCCCAGCACAGGATGACCCAGGACACAACACTGTGGGGAAGGGAGATGGCATTTGCTCCCAGCCCAGTCTCACTTCCTCCGAGCACCAGAACACAGTTCACACCTGCCCATCCCAAGGGGCACCTTCCACACCTTCTGATGGCCCTCGGGTCCCACGCCCCATTCTGATGCACATTCCCCCCGAGGCAGGACAGCCACCAGCTTTGTTTGTCCCCACTGTAGTCAAGACACATCACGTGCCTGATAAGTGCTGAGGCTACCGAGGCCACCTGGGCAGGTGGGGGATCGACCCAAAGACCTGGCAGCACTTCAGTGAGCTTGCCTCCCCCCCAAAGGGCCAGACTCAGCCCAGCTTCCTCTCTGTTCCACCTCACTCATCTGCACAGCCACTCTGTGCAGCAGGTGCTCTCAGAGTCCACCTCTACTGTCCCTGTGGGGACAGTGAAGGCTTGGCGGTTAAGAAAGGTGGTCAGGTCATAGGGTTGGTAAGTTGGGGGGAAGGGTTTGGATCCAGATCATCGGATTCTGCATCAGGGACTGGCAGGTCTGGGGCAGCTGACGGCACAGGGAAGGCAGGCCCCACCCGCCCTGAGGGCCCGCTGCTCACCGCATCCATGACTGTCAGCTGCTCTGCCACCAGCTGGGGAGGGAAGTCCAAGAGGCCCGGCTTCGCCTCTGGCAGCAGGTTCTCGGTGGTCACCGCCCGGGGGCAGGCGGGCTCCAGGGCGGGGTCCGGCGCACTTATTTGTGCAGATGGAGCTGGAGATCTCACTACAGCCCAGGGGCCAGCTGGCTCCCGCGCAGGAGCCGGCACTGGGGCTGAAGTCAACGGTGGGGTGTGCTCCGTTGGGGCCGACAGAGGTGGTGCTGGTTCCAGCTCTACGGCAGGTGGTGGAACCTGAACTGAAGCTGGCTCTAGCCCAGGAGCTGGCCCTTGCTCTGGCTCTGGAAGTGGCAGGAGCTCTGGAGCTAGCTCTGGAGCAGGATAAAGAAAAAGTTTCACCCACATACCTGACTTTCCCTGTGCCTTTCCAAAGATGGGAAAGACTCCACGGCCTTCAAGGGAACTCAGCCCATGAACCCCAGCACAGACAGTCTTCCCAGACTGCAGGGCCCTCACCTTCCAGCTCTGTCTCTATGGGCTTGAGATGCTCCAGCTGGGCCCGGAGAATGTAGGCATGGCCCTCCGGGTCTGAGCCGTGAAAGTTGACATGAACAATGGCCAGCTTCACCATCAAACATGGAAAGTGCAGGGGCTCCCAGAAGCCCTGCCCGTGGTCCAGGCAGGTTCCCACCATAGAAAAGATAGTACTGGGGGGAGGCAGATGAGCCACAGAGTCAGAGGCCTGGCCTTTCCTTCCACACTGTCCTCCCAAGGCACCCTTGTTTGGATCTGGGCCCCTGTGCCTGCCCCTTCCCCTCCAGGGGAGAGTTCCATGCCAGCCCTGAACCCTGTTTGGCTGTCCTGGCAGTGGCAGGCCTGCTCATCCAGCAGGTGGAACAGAGTCTGTGTGAATCTCTTGTTCCCACTGACACTCTTCTCCCACAGGGCCTGGACACAGCCCACCACAGCCCTCCATGCACTTGGGCAACTGGACTGAGGACTGAGGCAGATTTGTGAGCAGCTTGCTCACGCACCTCCTGTTCTGGGCCTGGGGGTGGTGGTCAGAAGAGGTGGATGTGGAGAAATGGAGGCAGAGCGAGGTGGGACCCTGGTGGGAATGGGTCTCTAGGGGAAAACTCAGTCCAGCCTCCCCTCTGGTTCTCAGGGGGCCTGGGACCCATCCACAGCTCTCTCTGACTCCTGTCCTCCTGGACTGGAAGCCACCAGACCTCAGCCCTCAGCCCTCCCATGGGAATCAAAAGATGAGTGAGATGCAGGGTTCTGCCTGGCCCGCCCCAGCCACAGCCCCCATACTCTCCCCCCATCCTGTTCTCTAGAGCCAGGCAGCCCTCCTTCTGGACCCAAACACCACTCACAGTTTTAGGTGGTCCTGTGGTCCATGATCCCGCTCACCACGTGGGAAGATGCCTCCAGATGTCCAAGAGGGTAGGAGGGCATCCCACGGGATGTCTGGTGGACAGGACCTACGGATGATGTCCGATGTGACTGTCTGACTCTCAGACTAGAATTCAGGCCCAGGGAGGGAGTCCGCTTCATTGACTGACTTATGCTAAGTGTCTCCAAAAGTCCTGCATGGACTAGGTGCTTAATATACACTGTTGAATGAACTCCAACCAGAACGACCCCAGATATCGGAGTGTGCCTGGGGCCCCTCTGCTGCCTCAGATCCCTAACTGCCTACACCAAGGGCAACAATCAGGACCAGCTGGACGGAATCTCCAGCTCCTTGACAGGGTGCTTTCCATGTGCTTTTCCACTCAGAAAGGCCACAAGCCAGTGATGGGAGAGGACGACTGCTTTCCATGGGGGACATAGAAATAAGAATCAGGAACAACCACAGCACGTCTCACAGCCCTCTCTGCAGAGCTGGGCCCCAGGGAAGCACCGGCCATGCCTGATCCTATTAGTCCCTGCAGAACCCTAGGAAGCTGACCCTTTCCCACCCTACTTTTCAGAGGAGCAAACTGAGGCCCAGGGGGATGTGGCGACATTCCCAAGAGACACAGCTGGCAGTGGGCAGAGTCACCACTGTGCTGAGCAGGGGGCGGGCACGCACCTAGCAAACAGCTGGTCCAGGACCCGGTGGGATGGGCAGAAGGCCGAGTAGTCGAACACGAAGGTGGTGACATTGCAGATGGTGCTGCCCGGGAAGGCTGGGAGCATGCACTCTGTCAGCTGCTCCATCACGCCTGCCTGGAGGGCGCGCGCCCTGCAGGCCTCATGTAGACACAGGGTGGACTCATCCTTACGCTGGGCGGGACAAGGAAGGACATGCAGTCAGTGCTGCCACCATGAACCACCAGGGGGAGGGAGGTCTGGAGCTCACCCAGGAAGTCCCAGCCCCTCAGGGACGTGTGCAACAGGAGGGACAGGAGTTCCCACACTGAACGAGGTCCTGGGCTTTCAAAGTACACTCCGAGTTTCGTGGGGGGAAGGATTCTACAACGAGTTCCCTCAAGGCCACGGGTTAGCTGAGGGACGACAGACCTCCCTGTATGGAGAGCACCACCCCAGTGAATCCTCGCAAACACCCCCGCAACAGAGATGAGAGCACAGAGGCTTAGGCGTGCCAAGTGGCTTCTCAAGCTCATGGGGTCAGATCTGAGAACCGCCCGAGAGAGGGCTGCGTGCCAGTCCCTCTATACTGCCTGAGGCTTCCTCTGCCCCTGACATGGAGGGAAATGCTCTGTGGGAACCGCACCCTTCCCCGGGTTGGAGACAGTGTACAGGGCAGAGACACCCTAGGAGAATCCCGTGGACTTCAAAAACACTCTGACGGTTCTGTCTTACCATTAAAGGGAGTTTTGAGACCCTCATTATGGGGATCCCAGATTCAGAGAAAGGCACAGTTCAAAGATACTCACAGCCTAGTGTGACGTGAAAACACCACCACCGTTTTCTCTAGGATTCCTAGGAATCTGCAAAGAGGGACTTCCTACCCTCCTACAGAGCTGGTGGGGAGGCGGGGAAGTGCAGATTCCTTTGGGAATGGGACTGTGGGACACTCAGGTGGGACAGCCCTATTAAGGTCCTGAGGGAATGTCAGCTTGAGTCTGGATTCTGGGCCAACCCTGGTTATCTCAGGGTCCTGGGTGGGGAGCCCCTCTGTGCCCACTCTCACCTCAGACCAGCCCTGGTCGTTGTTGGTGGCCCAGCACCCCTGCCCCCTGTCCAGGGACATGGAGCAACTGAAGCCTTCCACCAGCTCCTCGACCACCTCCTCCGTGCAGCTCTGCAAAGACAGTGCCCGAGAGTCGGGCCAGGAGGTCTCAGGGGCCTGCCTCGATCTGGCCCCAGGGGGAACCCCCACCACAGGTCAGGTACAGAGGGGCATCTGCATAGACTTCCAGCCAGGGAAGGAGTGACAGGACCCCCGGAGGGCTTGGGATGCATGTACAGGTCGAGGAGCTTGGTCCCCAGCACTCACTTCCCCATGCCACCAGCCATGACCTGGGCCGTGAACATGACACAGCCAGGCTTCCTACACTGAGCACCCTGCTCCTGCCCAGGGTGGGTCCCCACTCAGCCCTGCCGTGCCTCACTCCACTCCGCACACACAATGAGGGTCAAGGGGTGTGGGGGTGCCCAGGTGGGATCCAGCTGTGGCCTGACCTGGAGTGGCCTGCCCTGGGCTTCCCTGGGTTACCTGAGGGTTCCTCCTGCCAAACGGCCAGAGGCATCGCAGGCGAGGGCTAAGCCAGTTTCTCCAGTGACTGAAAAGGCTCTCCTTCTCAGCTTTCCAGAAGCCAGAGCCTCGACAAGTCAGGATACAACAGGAGAACATCCTGCTGGGTTGAGCGTCTCCGCTCAAGTGAGCCGGATGGGAGGTTCTGTCTAGAATGTGGGTGCCTGGTGACCAGAATGCTAAGTTCTGTTGGGGTCTGTCACCAAGGAAGTGAGGCCACTTCTCCAAGGTTCCATCACGTGGGCCCCTTCCTTCAAGAACATCCACCCAAACGCCCTCTGGGCTGTTGACTGGGCTCAGTTTTTCCATCACAAGCCCATTGAGAAAGGAAAGTATCATTCCCTCTCTTTCATGGGTCTGCTTTCCCCAAGAACACAGGGAGCCATCTCCTCTCCCTGTAATGAAGCACCAGCCCTACCCCCATAGCCAGAAAATGAGCACCCAGCTTGAAACACCATCAGATCCTGAATTCAGTTACTGCTGAGACCCTCCCATCAATCTTGTAATTCCATGGTAACTCCTGAGGTCACCTTTCCCCTGAGACCCAACTCCCAGCCTGCCTTTGGCTTCTTCGAGTAACAATGGGATTTCTTAGAAGCCCTCCCAGCCTTGGCAAGAAATGCTTTGAAATGTTCTCTATGAATTTTCAAGGACAGGGGATATTGGTAGAAGTACTTGGCTGTGTATGTGCAACAGTTTTCATCAAATAGTATATTTCTCAGACACAGAGTGGGGCTACTGGGTATACCAAGAAAATGGATAAACTGATTCAATGTCTTCATGGTATGAAGTCTTAGAGAGCAAATATCATGGTTAAGAGCATAGAACATGGAGCCAACATCTTATGTTCAAATTCCAGCTCAGTCAGTTACTAGATATTTGTAGGGGGCAAGTGACTCACCTTGTCCGTGCCTCAGTTTCTTGATCTGTCATCGGCAAGAATGATAAGCGAACCTACTGTGTAAGGTCAGGGAGAGTGTTAAAGGAGTTAATGAAAAATGCTTGGAACACCTAGCACAGCACAAGCACTGTACCTATATACTATAAATAAAATTGAAAAATTCTTCTGACACTGCCCGTAAGCTCCAGAGGGTAAGACTAGTGCCAGGATGGATGTAGAAAGCGCTCCATGATGTAAGATGAATCAATGAATGAACAACATTGTTGACTACATGACCAGTGTTGAATGTATGACCAATGTCACCTACGTCTTCCTACGGGGACTCCCAAGGAGAATCACACCCAAACATACCTGTTCTGTCCCGCATCGTCTTCTTTGATTCTCTCCAGGAATCACTGGGGCTTCTTGGACCCTGGTAACCACGCCCACTAAAGGTTCTCTTCTCTCTGTCAGCAAACCCCAGTCCTTGTCCTCATTGCTGCAGCTCACAGGGTTTGCACTCAGCAAGGATTTGTCAGCAAGGACTGGTCTGGTTGGTGGACGTTGGTGGTTAAATAGTAGCGGGGGCAGCACGTTTCATAGGTCCTCGCATAAAACAATCAATACGATGGTCATGAAATCAGAATCAGCCTAATGAGGTCCAAATTAATCCAAAACCGTCTGTTCTCTGACTGGCTCGCTAATCCAGTAGTGATTTAGAATAGTGATATTCGTGTTCTATCATCTCCTTTTCATTGATTGGCTCGAGTAATTATTCTTTACCTATCTTGTATATTTCTACATAGTAAAGGAAAGGTGAGTTTTAGAATAACCCTTCTTGAAAGTCTCCCTGACATATTGAATTAATAACAGAATTCACCAATGGGAAATTCACAAAATATCTTGACCTTTTAGTCTGTGGTTTTAGATCTTTCTGATTGGTAAATTATCTTGACTTCTGACTTCTTTCCTGAGGTTAGTCCACTTAGGACCATGTAGGGGTGCAACCTCATGCACTTTAGAAGTAGTAGTGGGACTCTAGGATGATGTTTGCTTTCTTTTGTAAGTGTGTGTGTGCGTGCGTGTGTGTATACGTGTGTGTGTATGAGAGAATTTGCTGCAGCTTGCAGTGTGGGTAGGATAGACTCCTTTCTGTGGGAAAAACTTTCCCTAACTACTTTTTCTGGGTTTATGTTCATGGCTTGATCAGTGCCGTCCAGTAGCAGAATTTAGCACTCTATCTTATGGAATTTAAAATTTTTTTAGTAGCCACATTTAAGAAAGTAACAACAAACAGGTGAAACTAATTCTTTTTTTTTTTTTTGTGAGGAAGACCAGCCCTGCGCTAACATTCGTTGCTAATCCTCCTCTTTTTGCTGAGGAAGACTGGCCCTGGGCTAACATCCGTGCCCATCTTCCTCTACTTTATGTGGGACGCCGCCACGGCGTGGCTGACAAGCAGTGCGTCAGCAGGTGCCCGGGATCCGAACCCGCGAACCCCGGGCTGCCAAGCACGAACTAAACCGCTGCACCACTGGGCCGGCCCCAGGTGAAACTAATTTTAATAGTATATTTTAACTGATTATAACCAAGATATTATCATTTGTGCATGCAATCTATATAAAAATTAATAACGAGATAGTTTACATTCTGGTGGGTTTTTTTAACTGGGATCTACAAATCCATTTACACCACAGCCCCCATTTGTAAGCTGAATGTTTTCACATATGCACTCTCTGCACTGAGATATTATAATGGTCACCATTGTAGCATAAGATTCACATATCTAAGGAGCTCCAAACATGTAAAAGTTTTCCACTGAATGATCATGTCAGATGAATGATGAAAAGCCCCCATTGGGTCTAGGAAGAAAGGAGTCGGTGTGGCCTTACAAGGGAAGCACCCATAGAATGGTGAGGGCAGACGGAGCGTGGGGTTTTCTGAGGAGGTGGTTGGAAATGAGGCCACAGAAACACATAATGTGATAATAACTTTTCTCAATGGTTCACAACTAAGGGGAAGGAGTAGAGACAGCAATTTCTCCATGAAATATCAGGCAAGTTAAAGGACCTAGAATATGCATGAAGGAAAAAGAAATGTGGGGAATACTGAAGACAGGCTTTGTGGAAAATCAAGGAGTAAATATGCCAACACATGAAAAGAAAGTAGAATTTCCAGGCATTATGGATGCTTCCCAGTTGATGCAGCTGATTTTGGATGTTACAGAGGTGCCAAAATATCATGTTGTGCCATAATATCATAAGACCAACACTAGCAAAGGCATGGCAGATAATCAGGACCTTCTGGGGTTGAAGTTTTACAAGGCAGATATGATGAGCGGTAAGACATTTTGGGTGATTCCAAGGGAATTATTGAGGTCATAGACCAGGGAATCCAGAAATGATAGGAATATGAGAAGAGAAATTAAGCTGAGGAGATGGTGATCTGGCATCACTTCCGATCTTGAGGAATGGGTATCTATTGTACGAGAGTTCGAGTAAAAACTGGTCATCGGGAATTGTGGTGGGTTAATATGTTTTCTGAATCCTTTATTTTTGAACATGATCCTTTGGGTTGATGAAAACGTCTCGGACAGGGGAGTGAGTCGCTCAGAGTTGGGCGGATGATAACGTCACTACTGATTCAAGCTCTGAAGGAGCTATAAACACCATGTGGTCAATGGAGACAATATTTGCCAATCATATCCCTGGCGAAGCACACATACGTATAATATATAAAGAGCTCTTACAACCCAACAGTAAGAAGACAATCAACACCTCCTTGGTACCAGGAGACAGCAGATCAGGCCTGTGATGAGCACCAGGAGGCCCACCAAGCAGATGAGGATGATGGCCCAGAAGGGGAGGTCTGGGGAGATACGTGCTGGGGTGAGCCACCTCCCATCATTCCCCCAGGGCTCCTGCTGTCCCCCCACTGTGCTCAACAGTCCTTGACAAGGGTTGGCCATCTTTCATCATCATCCAAGACCCTGTGTGCCTGGGTCTCTTTGATGAGGCACAGCGTTAAGATATTCCCCCGCCACCCTGGGCGAGGGCTTCCTTCAGGCTTACCAGAACTCCCCGTCAAGGCATCATTTCTGTGGGGAGAGTACCCTGGAAGTCAATCAAATGGAGAATCCATGTGAGTGTGTTTTACTTTTCTAAATAAAACCTTTCAAACACACAGAAAAGTAGATCAATATCGGAAACATCCAGCACCTACATTTAACAGTGGAAACTTCATGCAATTAAAACAATATTTCATCCAACATATAAATTATTAACACTTGCCACCCTTGCCTTCTCCCATATTTTCAGTGAAATATTAAAGTCAAGCAGACATCCTGATGTTTCACCCCATTTCAGTTTGCATCTCTGAAAACTTAGGACACTTTGCTTCATAATCCAAGGCCACTATCACACTACAAGAGTGTAACAAAGTAAATCAAATTTATACCTCTGGGCACAGGGGACTGAAATTGGGCCAGGCCATCTTCTGGTTGTTGGGGGAAGAATGGGTCATCAGTTGGCAAGCCCATGGGATCTAAATTTGTAAATTCCCACTCAAATGATTTCTTCTCTGCCAAGAAACACATTCATCCCCTTCTCCTTTACCAAGTTGTTTTATATTCATGTTCCAGGATTCACCTACAATGTCATGTCCTTCAGGAAGCCTTCTCTGATTACCACTCCCAATTAAGGCCTGCTTCGCAACAGATAATTTGTAATTTTCCATTGCCTATTCTTGTTATTGCCAACTACAAAATCAACTCCAGAGGGTAGGGACACAGAGCACCCACTGGGCACGGGGGGAGGGCTGCAGGTCCCCCTATTTGTGCAACCTCTCTCCAGGCAACTTCTTAGAGATGTGTTGTCCAATACAGAGTAGCAGGTGCCTTTTTAAATTAACATTAATTTTAATTAAGTAAAATAAAAAATCTGCTACCTCGATTAACATTAAAAATCAGTAACCAAAGGGGCCGCCCGGTGGCGCAGCGGTTTAGTCCGCGCTTGGCAGCCCGGGGTTCGCAGGTTCGGATCCCGGCGCCTGCCGACGCACTGCTTGTCAGCCATGCCGTGGCGGCGTCCCATATAAAGTAGAGGAAGATGGGCACAGATGTTAGCCCAGGGCCAGTCTTCCTCAGCAAAAAGAGAGGAGGATTGGGAACGGATGTTAGCTCAGGGCTGGTCTCCTCACAAAAAAAAAAAAAAAAAATCAGTAACCATAAAACCAATCACAATGCAACCCTTCAAGTACTCGACAGCCACATGTGTGTATGCACTGGATAGCACAGATATAGAATATTTCCATCGCTACAGAAATTTCTAGTGCATCATGCTGATCTAGAGCAGGACTTGGCAAACTACAGCCTATCGGTCAAGTCAGGCCTGTTCCTATTTCCATACAACTTGTGGATAAGAAAACAGGTCCATCCCACCACACCTGCCAACACTGGTTCACACACAGCTGGAAGTCCTCACTGACCGTCTGACCAAGTGCTTCCAGCACAGAGACAATGAAGCAGACGTCCAGAGAGGGGAGGTGACTAGTCTGAGGACACAGAACCGTCTGGGAGAAGGCAAGTGCCTGCTGTATCCCACTGGGAGTCCTTTTCTCAACCTCAGTGGGGGGTAAAGCCTGGGGGACTATGCCACCTTCTGCAGGCCTGAGAAAGTTCAATGCTGTCCCATTCCCAGGCCTTCAGGTTCCCAGGAAAGACCCCAGGTGTGGCAGTTGGTAACCCCACTCTGCCCCAATGACCAGGGAGCCTCACCATCCACAAGGACACGGTTCTTGTCCAGGGCAAAGTTCTGCAGCTGGGTACCATTCTGCGTCAGCTGCAGGAATTCCTCACAGGTGGCAACTCTATCCAGTCTCTGTGCCAAAGGTGAGAAGTGACACAGGGAGTCCACCCCAGTGTGGTTACTGTGGGGGAGAGACCTGGAAGGGCACAAGGGGTGAATGAGGGCATCTGGAATTCCACCCTGATTCTAGATGCCCTGCTTTGAGGGCCTGTTCAAGAGAACTTTCTGAAAGCATGTAAATATTTGTGTCTGCACTACCCAATATCGTCATTATTAGCCCCATGTGGTGTTCGAGCACTTAAAATGTGGCTAATGTGTGTATACAAGGAATTAAATTTCTCATGTCATTTAATTTGTTGTAACTAATTTATACATAAATAGCCACAGGGAGAACATTTCTGAAATGTTGGGGCAAGGACTTCTGAAAATCCATACAAACAATGAGAACACTGGTAGAAGTTGTCAAAAGCGACTTTTTCAGAAGTCTAGAAGTTAAACAAAAGCTTGCAACAATCTGAGGAGTGTTTAGTGAAGAAAGACGGTGGAATCTTGGTCAAGGGGATAATCTCAGTGGCATTAAAACTTTTGCTTTTCCCATCCTGCTCTCACAATATCCTCAGTAACTTTGAAAATCATCAGTCTCAGAACCATGGTAGCTGTGAAAACCAGCAGCCTAGGAGCCATAATGGGTTTGGAGTTCACACCCATCCCCAGCGAATTGTCACTACCTGACCTGCCTGGCAGCTCCTAGAAAACATCCCATTTTCAGGGCTTGTCTTGATTTGACTCAGTGCTTGCTCAGTGAGGAGAGCCTGCCCTTAGGGCACTTGCCAAAACAATCAGCCGCAATTGTGTTACACTGTAGCTGCCTGAGTGAGCTATACCAGTGGAGGCAGGCAAGAGGTGGTCCCAACACTGAAAAGAAAAATTGGGAGGATGAGACTTCTATGGGGGCTCTGAAAAGCTCCAATGTACTTGTGAGGATCTAGAAGGACACAAGTGTACAGGGCTATGTGAACACCCAGGAAAGACTTGAGAAGTTCTTAATCTCTCACCTCTAGCTGAAAGGTTGGCTTCATATCTGAAAAATGGATTAACGTATTACACCATTAATAGAATAAAGGGCAAATACTACCTGATGTGGATACACATACACAAAAGAGAATTTCACAAAATATAACATCCTTCTTGATTAAAAAACATCACTCAGCACATTAGGAAAAGAAACTTTATTAACCTGAAAAACACCATCCTTGGAAAACCCACAGCTATCATTGTACTCAATGGTGAAAGACCAAACATTTCCCTCTAAGGCCAGGGACAAGACAATGATGTCTGCCCTCATCTCATATGTTAATCACATTGGACTAGAGGTTCTAATCAGGGCACTCGGGCAAGAAAAAGAAATAAAAGGCATCCAGGTTGGAAAGGAACATGTAAAACTATTTCCTTCTGCAGATGACTTGATATCATATATAGAAAACCCTAAGAAAGAAACACAAACACACAGTATGTGAATCATATCCCAGTAGGTGTATAAAAAATGTAAACTGCCTCACGGGGTTAGGGGCTACACTATGGGACAGCACGGTTAGAACGCCGGATTCCAAGTCGACCAGTTCTAGCCCTCCATCTTCCATGGATCTTGACTTCAGCAGCTGATTTCTTAAGGCATGATTTCTACACTCCATGTTCCATGGCTCCCAGCACCGGGCACCTCCATGTCTGCTGAGTCGACACAAGCTCTCTTGAGTTTCTAAACCAGTTGGGCTCACTGGTTTAGGAAGGAGCTGGATTTTAGGGAAAAGCTCTATATTCCAACGGCTCTCTACCGTAACAGCTGGGCATTGAGAGACTATGGCACAAGGATACTTTTACTTAAAGAACTTTCTGGCATCATTGGGTCCTGAGTTGAAACTCACCTGAATGCTAAAACGTGACAGTCAGAAAAATAACTCCCGATGCTGCTGTTTCAGAAGAGCTAGTTGAGCTGAAAGACAGGGCAGTATTTCCAAGGTTAGACGCCCAGGTTCAGTGGCCTCAGAGGGTTTTCCACCGCTGAGTGCACTTTCCCATTTACCTTTTCTTTCTCAACAAACACTACACCAGGTATGTGTACCAAAGGATGTCTTGTTTCACGATGTGGCTTAGCCGTGTGGCACTGGGCCAGCTACTGAATCTGTGTGTGCCTATTTCTTAATTTGTAAAATGGGAACAAGAACCTGTCTTCATGAATTGTTATGAAAAGTCACCCTCTGACACCCAAGGGTCCATATTCAGCCCCTACACGGAAACAGTGGACACACATGCCATTCTCACCGCATCCTCAATACTCCTCTTGTTCCACCGGGGTTTGGTGATGTCTGGCTGGGCCATGTCCTGGGAACAGAGTAGGTTGGTGACAGCAAAATTCAGCTGGAAGTGCTGGGGGCTGGGACTGTTTGTGGGCTTGTCTGTTGCTAGATGAACTGATGGCTCCATTTCTAGAAGGAAAAGAAAGTATAAATGCCCCCTATCAGGGAAAGCTTTTCACAAAGTCATTCCAGCCAGTCTATTTATTCCTGGCAATGTGACCTGAGCTGTGTGTTTAAAGGTGGGCTACAGAAGCCTCTCCATCTGCCTGTCCACCTTGAATCCATTCACCTGTCTACCTGACCAACTCTCCACCAAGCACTAGGAGAGTTCACTGGGGGGGGGGGGGAAGAGGAGATTGGGCCTCTCTGGAGCATAGTTGGCAAGTGCAGGTGCTGACCACCCCAGTGGGCATCTGTCACACACCTTTGCTGACCTAGGCTCCTAACGGGCATTCCTGCCTCTGATCTTCTTCCCCCTCCATTCCATTCTCTAATCAGCACCTGGAGGGTGAGCTTTTGAAAGCAGAACTCTGAGTGTGTCACGTTCCTGCACTTTCCAGTTCCCAACAGAGTCCCTGCCTGCAACTTTAGCCTCAACTGCCACCTCCACCATGTCAAAGTATATACTTCAGCCACACCACACTTCTTTCTGGTGAACTTCCTCCAAGAAATTAAAAGGATATCCTCACCTGCTTGTGCCACTCAGTTGTGTTGCTTTATCATGTTTGTGGTTTGTGAAGTGTATATGCTCTCAGTCATGGCCTATGACAGGTATGTGGCCATCTGTAACCCTTTGCTCTATACCACTGTCATGCACAGAAGGGTCTGTATTCAAATGGTGGTTGGTACATATTTGTATGGCTTTTCTGTGGGACTCCTACAGGCATCTTACATTCCACTTGTCTTTCTGCAATTCAAATAGAATAAATCACTTCTACAGTGAGATGTTCCCCTGGTTGGTCTGGCCTCTCATAAAACCCATCACAAAGATATCAAAGAACTGCTATTGTTCACACTGGCTGGATTCAATCCCCCTTTCTCTCTTCTTATAGTCCTCATCTCCTACGTGTTCATTCTGCTTGCCATTCTGTGGATTAATTCGGCTGAAGGCAGACACAGGGCCTTCTCTACTTGTGCCTCCCACCTGACTTCCATCAATATATTTTATGATATGATCATCTTCATGTACGTGCAACCCAAAACAAGCCTTTCTCTGGATACGGACAAAATCGCTTCTGTTTTCTATGTTGTGGTAATTCCCATGCTAAATCCTTTAATATACAGCCTCAGGAACCAGGAAGTCAAAAATGCTTTGAGGAGGATTATGGAAAAGATGTGTTCTAGAAAATAAATGACCTATGGTCTAACTGAAAGCCCTCCGAGTTAGGATGCAAAAAAACAAAAGAAACAAACAGAAAAACAGACTTCAAGTTTTCTGCATTAGCATACCACTAGTAACGTGCTTTCTAATGTTATAATATTAAACATTTTAATATCAATACAGAATATATGTTAATTTTCTGATTTTATTTTCTATTATTGTGAAAGTTATATCTCCTGGTCATATTGAAAGACATGAGAATGAAATAAATTCAATTGCAAATAGTAGGTTAAATTTGCTTCATAGATCATTCAAAATCAATTTTTTTTTTCGATTAGAGGAGTTTTGAGTTGAATGCTCTGATTCAGGAACCTTACATTGGTAACAATCACATTTATCTTAGATCAGTAAAGCAGCTTTGTCATTAACGTTGTCTATAAAATACACACACACACACACACACACACACACACACACACACACCCAGTTAGACAGATCTGAAAAGAGATTTTGGTTCTGATGACCTGACAGGGAAGTCGGCATCAACACTGGTGGAAAACATAACTCAAAAAGACTGAAAAGCAACTAGGATTTTAACAAATGAGCAAGTCCTTCGGAGCAAAATAAGATCTGTAGATTAGATAATAACCGCGTATCTATGTTAATTTGCTGATTTTTATAACAGCACTGTGGCCATTTAAGAGAAGGTCCTTGCTTTTAGTAAATACACGTTTCAGTATGTCAGAGTAAAGAGGCATCGTGTCTTTCACTCATTCTCAAACAGTTCAGGAAGAAAATGTGGTAAAATGTTATTATTTGGGCAATCTAGGTGGAGAGTGTACAGGAATTCTTTGTAACATGTTAGCATCTTTTCTGTAATTCTGAAATTATGTCAAAATAAAAAGTTAAAAAATAAGTCCTTCAGCATCTACTATTAATTTTAATTTAATGTTTTAATTGATCAATATATTTTAACACATTTCTTGTTTTGGTGTCCCAATTCCAAATTCTTTGTAACTTTAAAAAACTATAACTTTTTTTTTCTTTTTTTTTTTTTTTTTGTGAGGAAGACCAGCCCTGAGCTAACATCCATTGCCAATCCTCCCCTCTTTGCTGAGGAACACCGGCCCTGGGCTAACATCTGTGCCCATCTTCCTCTACTTTATATGGGACGCCGCCACAGCATGGCTGACAGGCAGTGCGTCGGCAGGCGCCCAGGATCCGAACCTGCGAACCCCGGGCTGCCAAGTGAGAACTAAACCGCTGTGCCACGGCGCCGGCCCCAAAAAACTATAACTTTTTACAAATGACAGTTATAAGTAATATATCTTTGTTTAAGAAAATAAATAAAACCATCCATCAGTCTTCAATAAAGTTTAGTTTAACAAAATTGGCTGTTACTTTGTAAGGGCTTTTTACTAAGATTGTATTTTTCACCTGTTATAAACTAAAACAACATACCATAACTTTTTAGAAAAACTTAAATCACGATTTTGCATAACAGTTCTTAAAATGACTGGATTTTTGTTAATAACTTCAAGATCAGCCACAAAATTACAGCCAAGTTGTTGAAATGTATCAATGTCTCTTCTTAAGGATTCAACTCCTCATTGAGTGAGGAGAAGGAGTCTGGCTCTTTCAGATTCAATGTAATTATTTCACATTTGGAAGTTGAGTACTTCACAGGGATGACAAAGAAAAATGAACTTCTCTGTCTGTCCTGGTAATTTTTACTGTGGCTGAAGTGACCCCTGGCACTGTCAGAAGATGCTGAAATCACAACCTTACCTGTCAGGTTTCTGGTCACCTCCATTTCAAAAGCAGCCAAATTGTACTGTGCCAGCATCACCAGCGTTACCTACCCCTAGAACAGATTTTCTCAAGTGTGTTGCATGGTATTATAAGCTGTAGGTGATGATCCATAAAAAAGAGATTCAATGCTGAATAAATTTCAAAAATGTTTAACAGTGTAGCGTTTTGCTTCCAGACACAATTTCCATTAGTAAAAGAGAAACTGACAAAGTCTCCTTTAATTTGTTTAACTCTCATGTTGTGAACATTTTTGATAGCATAAAACTTTTTCAGCAATTCTCCTTTTGACATGCAAGGAATCTATTTTGGACCCCAAGGCCTACTTTTGTGATCTAAAGTCTCTGGGCCTCATTAGTCAGTTTTCTTGTTTTAAAATGAGACGTATCCAGTGATCTCCATGAGCCTTCACCTCATTGATGGCTTGATTCAGCCGAACATTATTAAAATTATCGTTCCACCAAAAATTTATAATCTTTTTCTTGTAGAGGTTTAGATGTCAAAAATGTCAAATTTGTACATAAAGGGAAGGAAAGAACCCTGAATCCATATCTTTCTGTTTTGTAAACCCATCGCCCTATTACTCGATATTCATTTGCTTCTAGTATTTCAGTATGATAGACATAAAATGAATATTCCTTTATGTATGCCTTTGACAGTCAAAGGCGTTTTTAATGGGCTTTTTAAATGAGTTTTGTAAAGGTGAATTTTACACATACTGTGAGTGCTTCCACAAAAGAAATAAGTTTGCTCATGAGAAGCAGTGGTCTCTTGATCTTCATTCTGGAGTAGAAATCCCCTCTGGGACAGTCTGATAGTATGCTATGTCAGTGGGTTTCTACCCTGGCTGCACATTGGAATCATCAATTCCAGGGCCCCATCCCACATCAATTTAATCAGAACGGCTGACTTTAAATCTCAGGTGTAGGAATTTTTAAACGGGTCTTCAGGTAACCCTAAAGTACAATCAGAGTTGCCAAGTCCTGCACTGGTACCCTGGAACACTGAATTCAACCCCTGCTTATCAGGAGGAGTTAGTTACCAATCACATTACCTCTCTGAGCATGAAACTTCATTTACATACTACAGCATGGCTGGGGCATAACCCCCTCTGTGGCTTTCAGGGACCATGAGAGATGGTAGCGCTGCGCTCTTTGCAGAAGCCTGGTGTAAGGTAGTGGGGATATCTTCTGCGATAAACTGAAGAGTACTCACCCCACCACAAGTCACTGAGATCTTCCTCTTCCTCCTCCTTCTCCCAACATGGCAATGGCCAATCAATACAGTTCTGAAGCCAAATTTGGCTTTTGACTCCTGGATTAGATTACTATTTGGGTCCCTTCCAGCTTTGACACCCTGCACAAACTGAGGTCTGTCAATGGAGGGAGTGGGTGTTTGGTTGAACCACCACATTACTTACGCAAATGGGGAGAGTTTGGGAGACAATCAGACTCTAGAGAAAGTGCCTCATACATTTGCAAAAGTGATTTCCACATTTTCTCATTTAATTTGGTCATTTTCTAAGAAATGGGACAGAAGGTAGAGGTTTCTGTCAGGTACCTCTGTCATGTACTTGACGCAGGTAACTGGGTTCACATTGTCTTTTTCCTGGAAGAGAGGAGGATGGACTACTCAAAAGTATGAACATCGATCTTGCTCCTCTGGGAGAAATCTGCAGGCACAGCTCTGTGAACTTTATTTTCCCTGTGTGTGTGTATACATGTACGTGTGCATGTGTGCACCTGTGTGTGTGTGTATGAGTGTGTGCTAAACTAAGAAAACCACTAGGCAAGGCCTGCAGGTGCATTTGGAGGGTCAAACCCACGAGGCAGGGCTGATTTCTGAGGGGTTGGAGGCAGAGTGTTGCAAGCCTGCTTCAAGCACATGCGTTGTCTCCTAGTTCACGTCTAGAGCTCTTCCTCCACTTTGAAAAGTTGCCCATTTTTGCTTATACAATCTTCTTGCTCTGGAAAAATACTTCAAATACAGAGCCATGGATTTTTGATGTTATTAATGCAGTATATGGGTCAAATACAGACTTGTTCTCAGTTAGCTCAATGGAACCCCAAAAATAGATTTTTATGAAAACTGTCACCAAGGTCATGTCTTATACTCTCCCCTTAAATGACTATCCTTTAATCTGAAGATTCTAAACATAAGTTTTATTTCTATAAACTAGCAATGAGCAATCAAAAATGAAATAAAAATATCCTTTACAATATATCAAAAAATATGAAATACTTAAGGATGAATCTAAGATGCTAAAAACTTGTACATGGAAAAATACAAAACCTTGCCAAGAAAAAATTTAAATAGAGAGATATTTATGTATACCTTGCTTATGGGTTGGAAGGCTGAAGATTGTAAGATGTCATTTCTCCCCAGATTGATCTACAGATTCCAGGTGTCCTCAATCCAAATTCTGACAGGCTTTTTCTGGTAGAAATTTAAAAACTCATTGGTAATTTATATTAAAATGCAAAGCACCTAAAACAGCCATCACAACTTTGAAGAACAAAGTTGGAGGACTAACAGCACTAGATTTCAAGATTATCGTAAAGTTAACGTTCAGGACAGTGTGGTATTTACGTCACATATAGAGTGAAATAGACCAGACATATACAGAACATTGGTTTTCAAAAAAGTTGCAAAGGCACCTCAATGGAGAAAAGATAGTCATTTGAACGAATGGTGCTGGAACCATTAGATATCCATGTGCAAACACATGGACTTCAGTCCACACCTCGAACTACATAAAAAAATGAACTCAAAATGGACCAGAGGTGAATATGTAAACTCTAAAAGTATAAAACTTCTACAAGAAAACAAAGGAGAAATTATTTATGATTTTGGATTTGGTCTTAGATATGACACCAAAAGCACAATCCACAAAAGAAGCAATTAATAAATTGGAATTTATCAATATTAAAAACTTCTGCTCTTTGAAAGACACTATAGAGAGAATGAAAAGACAAGTCACAACCCAGGAAGAAAGATTTGCAAATCCCACCTCTGATAAGGGACATGTATTCAGAGTACATACAGAACTCGTACAACTTAGCAATGAGCCGCTTTGTGCTGCTTTCAGCCTGTCAACAACCAGTGTCGTGGTTGGACTGGTCCCTGTGGTTCTCATTATGATTGCAAGATGCCCTTCTGCAATAACCACCAGGAAACTTTGAAAAAATAAAGGTTTATTACTCACAGGACTTGGGCCACACAGCGAGCCTGCAGGTAGAGAGAGAAAAAGAGAGCATGGGTCTGTGGTTCTGCTTTTACTGGGGTCGAGGGTGATGGTCTAGGGTTTCAGGGGCTCTCTGTTTATTGGCAAATTTAAAATATAAGAGCGGGAATGTAAAGCATGAGAAGAGAGAAACAGAAAGAAGGAAAAGCCAGTCGGCCCAAATGGCCAGTTATCTAAACTAACCAGGATCTCTAAAACAAAGGACCCTCAGTGGAGGGGAGGTGGCCTGGCTCTTTATCTGGTCCTGTGGCTGACACTGTGGTTATTGAGATGGCCAACTTTGAAATGGATGCCTCCACAATCAAGTCAGGCACTTGCATTACAAAAAAAAGAAAAAAACCAAATAACTGTTAGGGTTTCCACCACACCATGGAATGGGAGAAGATATTTTCAAATCATTTTCTAAGGGATGAATATTCAGAATATATAAAGAACTCTTACAACTTGTGCTGGTTAGTTTTCTGTGTCAATTTGACTAGATTACAGTACCCAGTTGTTTAATCAAACATATCTACAATTGGCTGACTTTGGAGGATGTTGCCCTTGAAAGTGTGAGTGGGTCTCAGATACTCAGTTGAAACCCGTAAGAGGAAAAATTGAGGCTTTGTGAGGAAGAAGAAATTATGCCTCAGATTGCAGCTTAAAATCCTGCTGAGTTTCTAGTCTACTGGCCTTCCCTATACTTCAAATCTGCCAGCTCCCACAATCAGAAGAATAATTCCATGAATAAATCTCTTTATATGTGTTTCTCTCTGTGTGTGTACATACACATCTACATACACATACATACTGTCATGCACTGCATAATAATGTTTCCATCAACACAGGACCACATATACAATGGTCATCCCATAAGGTTAGTACCATGGAGCCTAGGTGTGTGGTAGGCTATACCATCTAGGTTTGTGTTAGTACACTTTATGATATTCACACAACAAAATCACCTAATGGTGCATTTCTCAGAACATGTGCCCGTCGTTAGGTGAGGTATGACTGTATGTATGTATACACAAATGTATATGTTCATGTTATCAATAAATATGTTTCTTTTCTCTGGAGAACTCTGATACGGATTTTGGTACCGAGGATGGTTCTAGAGGAAAAGAATCTTAAAGATGTGTTTCCAGAAATGGTTGTGGAATTGGTTCTCTAATCTGATTAAACTGAAAGGCACCAGTGACCTTATTTCCAGTGTTAAAGAGGGCACTGATAATCGATGGCAGGATGTGCCAATCCAGATATACAAAATATCACCATTGGATATTCCTAACCAAATATTTATGACAGGGAATGTTCTCAGTGACCACGTATTTGATAATTTAGATCATTCTTGACAAGTTAACAAATGTAATAAAATTGGCTAACTGCTCCTAATTGCACTTGATTAAATGAGAAAAGAAAAAGATGAGCTCAGGGTGTCAAATTCCCAGCTCAGCTCACCCGCCATACCTGACAAGTTTCTATATCTTCCCTGAAATTAACCACTATTTCCAATAGCTTCAGCGCTGAGATTTCTGAAAACCTAACCCGGAGACTTTTCCTGCAAGTGCCTGGAACACAAATGGAATTCCCATCCACACAGTGCTGAAAGCGATGGCATTGTTTTAGAAGGAATGGGGTCCTGAAAATTGGAATGGGGACGTACAGGCAATTCCTGATGAAGCCGGAACATTCGACTCCCACATTTCGCAGAGTCGGCCTTGTCGGCAGAAGCACCCCTCCTCCTCCTACATGAGGAGGTTAACTCTGCTTTTCCTGAGGATCCTGTCACGGTCTCCCCAGAGGTCATTGCCTGGCAAGACAGTGCTGATCCTCCTCAGGACCTACACCCACCAGCATTACGGCTTCTAGACCAAGACTCAGTCGAGGTGACCACTCCCAGCAGGTCCCAAAGCATGAGCTACAAAAGGGGACCCATGAGGAATCGTGCGACACTCCAAAATTACTGCCTCCTCTCCCAGTTCACACAGACAGAAACCTAGGACAACTGAAGAAGTGAGATGTTAGGGGTTGGGATAATAGTGGAAAGAACACGCAGTTGATTCTGTGGAATGAATGATTTGGTCCCACTCAGCAAAGGTTCTCTATTCAATGTTGTGTCTCGAGGAGGTACAGACAGCTCTGAGAGTCTGTTCAGTTGACTGGCTCCAGCGTGGACCAAAATGTGGAGAACACAAGATAAAATGGAATGTCCTTGGGGTACAGTAGAAAGGATAAAAATAATCACTCAAAATCAGCTCAGAGAGGTGAACAACTTAATGAACTGAGGAAACAGGACAAGGACAAAACGAAAAGTTCAGAGACAGGAAACATAAAAACATCAAAAAAACTAAGAAGTTTTAGAGATGAGAGTGTGAAAAAAGGAAAAGGTTGATATGTGACTCTCGCCACAAATATGGGTTTCTTCTGGGTGACTGTCTGCACTTATGGCCAATGGAAGCCCCAAGATGCACTTCATCATCCCTCCTCTGCCGCAGCTGTACCCACAAGACATTAAATGTTGCTCCGTGCTGGGTCTGCTCTCAGGAGCATCACGGTCCTGCAGGAGACGCTCTTCAGGCACCCGTGCCTTCGCCCCGGCCCTGGACCAGCCCTGGGACCTGCCGCTTCTCTTTCTCTTTGGAGGGAAAGTACAGCCTCCCCAACCTGCCTTTGGCAGGTCACTTTCCTGACGGCTATGCCGGGTCAGGGAGGGCTGGGGTGCCGGGAACCAGGATTTATCCTCGGCTTCTGGCTGTCCGGAGAAGACCTCCCTGGAGGAGTCCAGCCCGCTGTGTGTCTGAGTGACACCAGCAGCCGCCAGGAAGGAAGGGATAGCCCAGAAGTGCCAGGCACTTCATCTGGCCCTTGTCTCGCAGGGTGTTTGCAGGGGCTGAGGTTCAAAAGGCCGGGCGGTAACCCTTTAGCTCCTGGTCATGGGGCAGGTTCTCGGGGTGAGCCCAGGGCAGTGTCTGCTCACCACCAGATGGGAAGCGTTTCAGTGTTTTACTTGGTAAGGCTGTGTGCATGCATGTCCGCGGATCATCAGTGTGGTGGCATTCCCTGTGGGACCCCCCACACCCTTCTTGTGCCTCATCTTTCAAAGCCCCCAACAGGAAAGGTTCACACCCCATGACATAACCACAGCACAAGACTGCAGAAAAGAACACAGCCATCCCAGGGGCTACACTCTTCATGGGCTCAGGCCCAGCTACCACTTTAGGACAAGTCAGTAAAAATACACCAGAGAGTATAAACTGGTGGCTGTCCGAGGCCATGGACCCAGAACCACGCGGGCCCAGATGTCACCCTGGGCGGCAAGGGAGGCTGTGGGGTCATTTGCTGGTCAGGATTCTGGTCTGTTATCCTGGCAAACCAGAGCTCACCTGGGGTCCATCAGGCCCACCAGGGAGGAGTCGCCTCGCTGTACCTGACGGAGAGGCTGGGGCATCCAGGGAATTCCTGCCCTAGAAAGAGCTGTATGAGCAAGTGCAGGGATGCTGGAGACCCTACTTCACAGGGAGCATCATGTTCATGGAGGGAGACCCAGCCGTGGCCTTACAAGCTGCATCACAAATCTTTACATTGGACAGAAAACACGCAGGAGATGGAATTCAGAGTCACGGACCAGCATCCCGGGAGGATTCAAGTCTAGGTCGAGGGTGCACACGGAGCCCCTGAAGGGGCCTGAGGGGGGAAAGTCCTGTCTGCCCTTAGTCCATCTGCACAGGACCTTCCTCTGGCCTTGTCCTCTCCACACGCACGTGTTGAGCTTTTTACATGATTTTCCCCACTTAGAGCAGATGCAATTCCAGAGACTGAATCAGAAAACTACAAGTTCCTAATCTTTGCTCAAGAGAAACCTGGAAAACGTTCTTCTCCCCCCAGAGTGTAGAAAGGCAGCCACTGTCCTGGGCAGGACATGGTCCTGGCAAGTGCTAGTTTTAAAGACACCCCCATTTCAGTGGCTGTTGCTCTGCCTGAGAAAGTCCCTCCAACCTCTCAACCCCGGGAGATCTGAGGGGCCGTCTCTGCTCCTGGACCGGGTGACCCACACTGCAATGAACCTGTCCTCTGAGGACGGAGGACATGGGGGTGTCCTTCAGTAGCCAGGGAGGCCACTGGCCCTGCTCCCTTCTCCAGACACTGAGCTGATGCAAGGTTTCTAAACTCAGGGAGGCATGTGAGATTCTGGATCTCATTTCCGTGAGCACAGGGAGTGAAAGAACCACACCACCACTCCCAGGCTGTGAAAGAAACAGGAATTTAATACAATATTCAAACACAGCATTTACCACTGAAAACGAAAAATATGGCCCCTCCAAATAGGAAAACAGGCACTGGGGAAAAGGTGTGAGGGAGATGGGGGTCGTCCCCTCCCTTGTGGCCTTCTGGGGACCCCAGGAAAAGGATCACAAAGTTCTTCTCATCAGAATGGGAGGAGGTGGCCCAGCGCACCCTGAGTCTCCCAGCTTTGTCCCCGCTGCTGAGGAAGGGGCTGTAGTTCAGTTGTTCTCAGGACGGTCATCTGCCACTGCCACTGGGCTCTCTGTGGGGGGCCTGGTGTCTGGATAGAGAGGCATTCCCTTGGGGGCCTCCCCCAGAATGACAGCCCACTCTCCCCTCCCTGCCCCCACTGCACTCCGTGCTCCAGCCCCTGTGCTGAGTGCTCAGTCAGCCAACAGCACCCCATTTGTCCCTGATATGGGAGCTGTCACTTAGTGTCCCCCATTTCACAGAGGAGGAAGCCAGTCCCAGAAACATGAGGGGACTCCCTCATGACAGGACTGCTCAGCAGTGGAGCTGGGACCCCAGCGCCGGCTGTCTGACTCCCCAGGCCCACGCTTTGCCCTAATCCTTACGGAGTCCCTGGCCTCAGCCACTGCCAGTCCAGACACTCACTCTGCCCTGAGCTGGAAGATGACCGGTGCTTCTTGCTCTTGAAGAAGATGTGGATCCTTCTGGCCCACTGGTGTCGGGGCTCCAGCTGGCAGGACAGGCTGTAGCTACAGGACAGAGTGCAGCTGTGAGCCACCAGGTGTGCCTCCCAGAGCCTGCCAGCAGCCGGAGTCCCAGTGCCCAAGGGTTGCCATGCAACAAGATCTGCGGCTGACCAGGGAGCCATGGCCACGGGCTCTGGAGCCGGCCATCAGAGAGAGTCGCCCTGCCCTCACCCAGCTCTGGCCCCGCCTCACCTCTCATCCGCACTCAGGGGCTCTATGGCCTGGAACCAGGCCCCAAATTGCTCCTCGGGCTGCAGGTTGTACAGACTTGCAGCCTCCTGGAGCAGCTCGATCTCCTCCATTAGTTTGAATTGCTGGGACAGAGGAAGGACAGGATGCAGACAGGGCCTGGGTGGGGGATCCTGCAGGGGTCTTGTAGGGGGTGAGGAGAGGGGCAAGGAGCTGGGCTGGGGTCTTTGCCCACCTGGGAACCCTCCTTCCTTCCAGTTCCAGTCAGGACTGTCCTGTTCTCACAGTCAGCTGGAAATAGCTCCTCCTCCAGGAAGGTGTCCTTGATGCCAGCCCCTCCCCCACCCGCCAATGTGATGGGATCCCCAGGTCTGTATATCGAACTCTCCAAATAATGTAAGACCCAAGGGATTGGGCTCGAGGGGTCTCGCCCTGGGGGGGGGGTCTCTGATTCCCACACCTCCACCCTCACCACAGTGAGGCCGCAGCTGCTTACCTCACTCCACTTCCGACCGTTGAGCACATTCCCCTGGAAGGCAGGAGCCAAAGTCCATCAGAAACAGCCCCCTTAGCCGATAAGCAGCCCCCATCCCCACCCCTTCTCTTGTGGCACTACCACCAGCAGACAGGCACTTCCAGAAACAGGACTTGGACCTGGGCCAGGCTCTGGGCTCCAGAGCTGGGGGACAGAGGAGCTGAGGCCAGAGACCTCGTAGCCCAACCCTCTCTGTCGACTCACGGGGGAGACTGAGGCCTCACACAGGGGGGAAGAGCTCAGCCACCGATGCACTCCCCGACTGGAGGGGCCCAACTTCTCTCCCCCGTGGGCAGCGCCTGAGGGAGAGGCTGAGTGCAGCTCAGACAAGACCTCCTGCAGCTCTGTGGTCAGGCGGCTCTGAGCTTCACCAGCCCGGGGGGCCTGGACGGTGGCTTATGCGGGGCCTCCGCTTACTCTTCACTGAGATGGGCCTGACGCCCCGGCTGCCAGGGGTGGCTGCGGGGCTCCCATGAGAGGAAGTTTGCCAAGTGCTGAGCTCAGGGCTCGGTGCAGGGCTTCTCCTCCAAACCTCAGGATCCTGACCCCGGCCCCACCGCCAGGCTCACTCACCTTCAGATAATCCTTCATCGCAGCGTCCAGCAGCTCCAGGGAAGTGAAGAAGGTGCCAAGGGCGGGGATGACCCCCTGTGCCATCAGGGTGGGTGTGGTGATGAGCTCCCGCTCTCAGGGGCTCCCACGGACCCTCCCCTGAAACCTCCTGCCCACCCCAGCCTCCCACGCAGAGCGGCCCAGGATGCTTAGGAGACCCCCCCCACACAATTCCCTCCTCCCTCCCCTCCGGGAGCACCGAACTCTCCCATCACCTCCCAGGGCTGGCTTTTGGCCAATCCCAGGGTGTGTGGTCCCCGCCCCTCCCCACCCCAATACTCCTGCTCCCAGCCCAGCCCGGGGTTCTCACTTCCAGTGCAGTCACTGCAGGCTCTGTGGCCCCAGGGGCTGCACTGGAGGCGAAGGCCCCTCTCCTGGTGGAGCCTCCAGCTGGGAGGAGGCAACCCCTCCTCTGATGCCTGGCCCTCCCCTAAGGCACCCTCACCTGCTGCTGCTGCCTCTCCTGGGCTCCCCGGGGGGCCCTCTGTGCAGTGACCAACACGGAGGTCGCCTCCTGTCGGTGCCGAGGATAGGGTCAGTGAGTCCGTACTCCCCTCCACGTGTCCCCCAGTGCCCCTGACTTCAGACCCTGGACACCTGGCTCCAGTCACCCACTGCCTGTTCTGCTCCCACCTTCAGGGTGCTCTGATTCTAGAGCAATCCCAGCTCCAGTACTTACTCCTGAGCTCCTGAGGGACCTTGGGCCCGCCCAGGCCTCCCTGAGCCTCTTTCCTCATCTGGAAAGTGTGAGGAGAACTTCCCCTGCCTCCAGGGTCTCCCGAGGACTCAGTGTCATCTGCCTGTCATCACTGCTCTCCCCTCACCTCTGGAGGAGCCGGCACAAATCCCCTGCAAACTCCTGTCCTCCCTTGAACTGCATCCTCCCCGCTGTGAGGCCTGCACCACCCGTCATCTCCTTCCATTTCCCAAAGGAGGAGACTGAGACCCACAGAGGGGCAGTGACTTGCTCAAGGACACACTGAGGAGCAGCTGCCCCCACTCCCAGCCAGAGGCCCTGTCCCCGTGCCTTCACTCCACCCCCAGCCCCACCACTGACCTCTGGACTCTCGGGGTGCATCCAGGCCCCCAGCCAGGCTGAGACATGGAGGGAGAGGGACAGGGTGTCTTGGGGGGCCTGGCCGAGTGGCTCCTGCCTGCCCCACCCTTACAGGGGTCTCTGACCCCCAGGCCGGGCCCGTGGCCTTGCCATAGGCCTCACCTTCTGGGCTCCCCTCAGGATGTTCCCCTCCCCCCTCCCCTCCTTCCAGATCTCCAGCGTCCACGTTACGTTACCTTCATGAGCAGCTCCCTGCTCACCCGCTGCTCTCTCCTGCACCACTTCTTAAAGGTTCGGGAACTCTCCCTGAGGGGAGGGGAAAGAAAGAAAGAAACAGAAACGCTGTGGGGTGGTTGAAGGGCAGGCAAATCCCTTTTGTTTGAGAACCCAGAAGATCCAAACAGCCCGGGGCCTGGATGAGGGATTTCACTGGGTTCCTCTGAGACCTGAGGTCCCCATGGGACTGGGGAGGGGCCTCCTGTTGTCACCGGGGCTCCACTCCCATCTCTACTGAGCAGATCTGTCTGGAACAGTGGGGGCTTCAGTGGGGTAGAGGTTGCTGTTGCTGCAAAGGAGACACGTGAACATCTCCAACTGGGCTCAAGCCGGGATCTGATATTTAAGGGAATGAATTCCTGAAGCAGAACTGCTGGCCTAAGGTCCCAGAGAGACTCAGAGACCCAGCAACCAGATCAGTCCGTGTCCCCAGGGTTCGTCGTCCCCCAGGTGGTCCCAGCTGGCTGAGGGGCAATGCCAGCCCTATGCGGGCTGCCCGGTCCACCCTCATGGTGCTCGGATGGAGAGCAGCCTACCCACCTGGAAACCTGTCTCCACGTCTCTTTCAGCCGGTGGATGGCGGGGCTCCGCAGAGCAGAAAGGATGGTGTGGAGGGAAGAGAAGTTCCCGAGGCCTCGGCACTCCTGGGCAAGGGAAGGGAGTGAGCTGTGAGGGGGAGCGGGAGCTCTGCTGCCTCTGGCTTCTGTCCCCTCATGGGGACTTCTCCTGTCCTGGAGGAGACAGATGCCCAGGGCACCCAGGGAGGGCACAGCTGGGACCCGATGAGTAACACTGCCAGGCACAAGGGTTTTCAGCTCAACACACAGAAGGAGCACAGGGAGGAGGTGAGCTTTGTCACCACTGGGACCTCAGGTCAAGGTCAGTATAGCCCTGGCAGGAGGGTCTGGAGACAATGCAGAGACGCAGAGCAGACTCCAGTCCCGAGAGCTGAGAAAGGAGGCAGTTTCCACGACTGCAGAGAGGGCCTCCCTGGGCCTCCCGTGACTTACCTCAGCCACCCGGATCCAGAGCTCCACCACCCTGGCCCTGTCCTGGGCTGTCGTGCTCAGGTCTCCGAGGCAGGTGGCGATGACACAGTTGGTCACAGCGGTGGTATGTGTGACAGTGTCACGGACGGTGGGTGCCAGGTACTCGCAGTCCCTGTTGTCACGCTGGGACCAGACGGACCCCAGGCAGTGGCTGGGCACCAACTTCTTGAACAGCTCCTGAGCAAGATTGGGAGTGTCACCCGGCCCTGCCACACCCCAGCTCAGGGTCCACAGTCCCCCACAGTCCCATGCTGGGTCAGTGGTCAGAGCTGGAGCTCAGGAAGCAGAGGATGTGGTCTGAGGCTTGTGGGAGCCCCTGGGTTTTGTCTATGCCCACTGGAGGCCCCCAGCACAGGATGACCCAGGACACAACACTGTGGGGAAGGGAGATGGCATTTGCTCCCAGCCCAGTCTCACTTCCTCCGAGCACCAGAACACAGGTCACACCTGCCCATCCCAAGGGGCACCTTCCACGCCTTCTGATGGCCCTCGGGTCCCACGCCCCATTCTGATGCACATTCCCCCCGAGGCAGGACAGCCACCAGCTTTGTTTGCCCCCACTGTAGTCAAGACACATCACGTGCCTGATAAGTGCTGAGGCTGCCGAGGCCACCTGGGCAGGTGGGGGATCGACCCAAAGACCTGGCAGCACTTCAGTGAGCTTGCCTCCCCCCCAAAGGGCCAGACTCAGCCCAGCTTCCTCTCTGTTCCACCTCACTCATCTGCACAGCCACTCTGTGCAGCAGGTGCTCTCAGAGTCCACCTCTACTGTCCCTGTGGGGACAGTGAAGGCTTGGCGGTTAAGAAAGGTGGTCAGGTCATAGGGTTGGTAAGTTGGGGGGAAGGGTTTGGATCCAGATCATCGGATTCTGCATCAGGGACTGGCAGGTCTGGGGCAGCTGACGGCACAGGGAAGGCAGGCCCCACCCGCCCTGAGGGCCCGCTGCTCACCGCATCCATGACTGTCAGCTGCTCTGCCACCAGCTGGGGAGGGAAGTCCAAGAGGCCCGGCTTCGCCTCTGGCAGCAGGTTCTCGGTGGTCACCGCCCGGGGGCAGGCGGGCTCCAGGGCGGGGTCCGGCGCACTTATTTGTGCAGATGGAGCTGGAGATCTCACTACAGCCCAGGGGCCAGCTGGCTCCCGCGCAGGAGCCGGCACTGGGGCTGAAGTCAACGGTGGGGTGTGCTCCGTTGGGGCCGACAGAGGTGGTGCTGGTTCCAGCTCTACGGCAGGTGGTGGAACCTGAACTGAAGCTGGCTCTAGCCCAGGAGCTGGCCCTTGCTCTGGCTCTGGAAGTGGCAGGAGCTCTGGAGCTAGCTCTGGAGCAGGATAAAGAAAAAGTTTCACCCACATACCTGACTTTCCCTGTGCCTTTCCAAAGATGGGAAAGACTCCACGGCCTTTAAGGGAACTCAGCCCGTGAACCCCAGCACAGACAGTCTTCCCAGACTGCAGGGCCCTCACCTTCCAGCTCTGTCTCTATGGGCTTGAGATGCTCCAGCTGGGCCCGGAGAATGTAGGCATGGCCCTCCGGGTCTGAGCCGTGAAAGTTGACATGAACAATGGCCAGCTTCACCATCAAACATGGAAAGTGCAGGGGCTCCCAGAAGCCCTGCCCGTGGTCCAGGCAGGTTCCCACCATAGAAAAGATAGTACTGGGGGGAGGCAGATGAGCCACAGAGTCAGAGGCCTGGCCTTTCCTTCCACACTGTCCTCCCAAGGCACCCTTGTTTGGATCTGGGCCCCTGTGCCTGCCCCTTCCCCTCCAGGGGAGAGTTCCATGCCAGCCCTGAACCCTGTTTGGCTGTCCTGGCAGTGGCAGGCCTGCTCATCCAGCAGGTGGAACAGAGTCTGTGTGAATCTCTTGTTCCCACTGACACTCTTCTCCCACAGGGCCTGGACACAGCCCACCACAGCCCTCCATGCACTTGGGCAACTGGACTGAGGACTGAGGCAGATTTGTGAGCAGCTTGCTCACGCACCTCCTGTTCTGGGCCTGGGGGTGGTGGTCAGAAGAGGTGGATATGGAGAAATGGAGGCAGAGCGAGGTGGGACCCTGGTGGGAATGGGTCTCTAGGGGAAAACTCAGTCCAGCCTCCCCTCTGGTTCTCAGGGGGCCTGGGACCCATCCACAGCTCTCTCTGACTCCTGTCCTCCTGGACTGGAAGCCACCAGACCTCAGCCCTCAGCCCTCCCATGGGAATCAAAAGATGAGTGAGATGCAGGGTTCTGCCTGGCCCGCCCCAGCCACAGCCCCCATACTCTCCCCCCATCCTGTTCTCTAGAGCCAGGCAGCCCTCCTTCTGGACCCAAACACCACTCACAGTTTTAGGTGGTCCTGTGGTCCATGATCCCGCTCACCACGTGGGAAGATGCCTCCAGATGTCCAAGAGGGTAGGAGGGCATCCCACGGGATGTCTGGTGGACAGGACCTACGGATGATGTCCGATGTGACTGTCTGACTCTCAGACTAGAATTCAGGCCCAGGGAGGGAGTCCGCTTCATTGACTGACTTATGCTAAGTGTCTCCAAAAGTCCTGCATGGACTAGGTGCTTAATATACACTGTTGAGTGAACT
Organism: Tapirus indicus; assembly: GCA_031878705.1. Lineage (NCBI taxonomy): Eukaryota > Metazoa > Chordata > Mammalia > Perissodactyla > Tapiridae > Tapirus > Tapirus indicus. Next base: position 233,268 of record CM062928.1, read on the forward strand.
CCAACCAGAACGACCCCAGATATCGGAGTGTGCCTGGGGCCCCTCTGCTGCCTCAGATCCCTAACTGCCTACACCAAGGGCAACAATCAGGACCAGCTGGACGGAATCTCCAGCTCCTTGACAGGGTGCTTTCCATGTGCTTTTCCACTCAGAAAGGCCACAAGCCAGTGATGGGAGAGGACGACTGCTTTCCATGGGGGACATAGAAGTAAGAATCAGGAACAGCCACAGCACGTCTCACAGCCCTCACTGCAGAGCTGGGCCCCAGGGAAGCACCGGCCATGCCTGATCCTGTTAGTCCCTGCAGAACCCTAGGAAGCTGACCCTTTCCCACCCTACTTTTCAGAGGAGCAAACTGAGGCCCAGGGGGATGTGGCGACATTCCCAAGAGACACAGCTGGCAGTGGGCAGAGTCACCACTGTGCTGAGCAGGGGGCGGGCACGCACCTAGCAAACAGCTGGTCCAGGACCCGGTGGGATGGGCAGAAGGCCGAGTAGTCGAACACGAAGGTGGTGACATTGCAGATGTTGCTGCCCGGGAAGGCTGGGAGCATGCACTCTGTCAGCTGCTCCATCACGCCTGCCTGGAGGGCGCGCGCCCTGCAGGCCTCATGTAGACACAGGGTGGACTCATCCTTACGCTGGGCGGGACAAGGAAGGACATGCAGTCAGTGCTGCCACCATGAACCACCAGGGGGAGGGAGGTCTGGAGCTCACCCAGGAAGTCCCAGCCCCTCAGGGACGTGTGCAACAGGAGGGACAGGAGTTCCCACACTGAACGAGGTCCTGGGCTTTCAAAGTACACTCCGAGTTTCGTGGGGGGAAGGATTCTACAACGAGTTCCCTCAAGGCCACGGGTTAGCTGAGGGACGACAGACCTCCCTGTATGGAGAGCACCACCCCAGTGAATCCTCGCAAACACCCCCGCAACAGAGATGAGAGCACAGAGGCTTAGGCGTGCCAAGTGGCTTCTCAAGCTCATGGGGTCAGATCTGAGAACCGCCCGAGAGAGGGCTGCGTGCCAGTCCCTCTATACTGCCTGAGGCTTCCTCTGCCCCTGACATGGAGGGAAATGCTCTGTGGGAACCGCACCCTTCCCCGGGTTGGAGACAGTGTACAGGGCAGAGACACCCTAGGAGAATCCCGTGGACTTCAAAAACACTCTGACGGTTCTGTCTCTTCCATTAAAGGGAGTTTTGAGACCCTCATTATGGGGATCCCAGATTCAGAGAAAGGCACAGTTCAAAGATACTCACAGCCTAGTGTGACGTGAAAACACCACCACCGTTTTCTCTAGGATTCCTAGGAATCTGCAAAGAGGGACTTCCTACCCTCCTACAGAGCTGGTGGGGAGGCGGGGAAGTGCAGATTCCTTTGGGAATGGGACTGTGGGACACTCAGGTGGGACAGCCCTATTAAGGTCCTGAGGGAATGTCAGCTTGAGTCTGGATTCTGGGCCAACCCTGGTTATCTCAGGGTCCTGGGTGGGGAGCCCCTCTGTGCCCACTCTCACCTCAGACCAGCCCTGGTCGTTGTTGGTGGCCCAGCACCCCTGCCCCCTGTCCAGGGACATGGAGCAACTGAAGCCTTCCACCAGCTCCTCGACCACCTCCTCCGTGCAGCTCTGCAAAGACAGTGCCCGAGAGTCGGGCCAGGAGGTCTCAGGGGCCTGCCTCGATCTGGCCCCAGGGGGAACCCCCACCACAGGTCAGGTACAGAGGGGCATCTGCATAGACTTCCAGCCAGGGAAGGAATGACAGGACCCCCGGAGGGCTTGGGATGAATGTACAGGTCGAGGAGCTTGGTCCCCAGCACTCACTTCCCCATGCCACCAGCCATGACCTGGGCCGTGAACATGACACAGCCAGGCTTCCTACACTGAGCACCCTGCTCCTGCCCAGGGTGGGTCCCCACTCAGCCCTGCCGTGCCTCACTCCACTCCGCACACACAATGAGGGTCAAGGGGTGTGGGGGTGCCCAGGTGGGATCCAGCTGTGGCCTGACCTGGAGTGGCCTGCCCTGGGCTTCCCTGGGTTACCTGAGGGTTCCTCCTGCCAAACGGCCAGAGGCATCGCAGGCGAGGGCTAAGCCAGTTTCTCCAGTGACTGAAAAGGCTCTCCTTCTCAGCTTTCCAGAAGCCAGAGCCTCGACAAGTCAGGATACAACAGGAGAACATCCTGCTGGGTTGAGCGTCTCCGCTCAAGTGAGCCGGATGGGAGGTTCTGTCTAGAATGTGGGTGCCTGGTGACCAGAATGCTAAGTTCTGTTGGGGTCTGTCACCAAGGAAGTGAGGCCACTTCTCCAAGGTTCCATCACGTGGGCCCCTTCCTTCAATAACACCCACCCAAACGCCCTCTGGGCTGTTGACTGGGCTCAGTTTTTCCATCACAAGCCCATTGAGAAAGGAAAGTATCATTCTCTCTCTTTCATGGGTCTGCTTTCCCCAAGAACACAGGGAGCCATCTCCTCTCCCTGTAATGAAGCACCAGCCCTACCCCCATAGCCAGAAAATGAGCACCCAGCTTGAAACACCATCAGATCCTGAATTCAGTTACTGCTGAGACCCTCCCATCAATCTTGTAATTCCATGGTAACTCCTGAGGTCACCTTTCCCCTGAGACCCAACTCCCAGCCTGCCTTTGGCTTCTTCGAGTAACAGTGGGATTTCTTAGAAGCCCTCCCAGCCTTGGCAAGAAATGCTTTGAAATGTTCTCTATGAATTTTCAAGGACAGGGGATATTGGTAGAAGTACTTGGCTGTGTATGTGCAACAGTTTTCATGCAAATAGTATATTTCTCAGACACAGAGTGGCGCTACTGGGTATACCAAGAAAATGGATAAACTGATTCAATGTCTTCATGGTATGAAGTCTTAGAGAGCAAATATCATGGTTAAGAGAGCATAGAACATGGAGCCAACATCTTATGTTCAAATTCCAGCTCAGTCAGTTACTAGATATTTGTAGGGGGCAAGTGACTCACCTTGTCCGTGCCTCAGTTTCTTGATCTGTCATTGGCAAGAATGATAAGCGAACCTACTGTGTAAGGTCAGGGAGAGTGTTAAAGGAGTTAATGAAAAATGCTTGGAACACCTAGCACAGCACAAGCACTGTACCTATATACTATAAATAAAATTGAAAAATTCTTCTGACACTGCCTGTAAGCTCCAGAGGGTAAGACTAGTGCCAGGATGGATGTAGAAAGCGCTCCATGATGTAAGATGAATCAATGAATGAACAACATTGTTGAATACATGACCAGTGTTGAATGTATGACCAATGTCACCTACGTCTTCCTACGGGGACTCCCAAGGAGAATCACACCCAAACATACCTGTTCTGTCCCGCATCGTCTTCTTTGATTCTCTCCAGGAATCACTGGGGCTTCTTGGACCCTGGTAACCACGCCCACTAAAGGTTCTCTTCTCTCTGTCAGCAAACCCCAGTCCTTGTCCTCATTGCTGCAGCTCACAGGGTTTGCACTCAGCAAGGATTTGTCAGCAAGGACTGGTCTGGTTGGTGGACGTTGGTGGTTAAATAGTAGCGGGGGCAGCACGTTTCATAGGTCCTCGCATAAAACAATCAATACGATGGTCATGAAATCAGAACCAGCCTAATGAGGTCCAAATTAATCCCAAACCGTCTGTTCTCTGACTGGCTCGCTAATCCAGTAGTGATTTAGAATAGTGATATTCGTGTTCTATCATCTCCTTTTCATTGATTGGCTCGAGTAATTATTCTTTACCTATCTTGTATATTTCTACATAGTAAATGAAAGGTGAGTTTTAGAATAACCCTTCTTGAAAGTCTCCCTGACATATTGAATTAATAACAGAATTCACCAATGGGAAATTCACAAAATATCTTGACCTTTTAGTCTGTGGTTTTAGATCTTTCTGATTGGTAAATTATCTTGACTTCTGACTTCTTTCCTGAGGTTAGTCCACTTAGGACCATGTAGGGGTGCAACCTCATGCACTTTAGAAGTAGTAGTGGGACTCTAGGATGATGTTTGCTTTCTTTTGTAAGTGTGTGTGTGTGCATGTGTGTGTGTATACGTGTGTGTGTATGAGAGAATTTGCTGCAGCTTGCAGTGTGGGTAGGATAGACTCCTTTCTGTGGGAAAAACTTTCCCTAACTACTTTTTCTGGGTTTATGTTCATGGCTTGATCAGTGCCGTCCAGTAGCAGAATTTAGCACTCTATCTTATGGAATTTAAAATTTTTTTAGTAGCCACATTTAAGAAAGTAACAACAAACAGGTGAAACTAATTCTTTTTTTTTTTTTTTTGTGAGGAAGACCAGCCCTGCGCTAACATTCGTTGCTAATCCTCCTCTTTTTGCTGAGGAAGACTGGCCCTGGGCTAACATCCGTGCCCATCTTCCTCTACTTTATGTGGGACGCCGCCACGGCGTGGCTGACAAGCAGTGCGTCAGCAGGTGCCCGGGATCCGAACCCGCGAACCCCGGGCTGCCAAGCACGAACTAAACCGCTGCGCCACTGGGCCGGCCCCAGGTGAAACTAATTTTAATAGTATATTTTAACTGATTATAACCAAGATATTATCATTTGTGCATGCAATCTATATAAAAATTAATAACGAGATAGTTTACATTCTGGTGGGTTTTTTTTAACTGGGATCTACAAATCCATTTACACCACAGCCCCCATTTGTAAGCTGAATGTTTTCACATATGCACTCTCTGCACTGAGATATTATAATGGTCACCGTTGTAGCATAAGATTCACATATCTAAGGAGCTCCAAACATATAAAAGTTTTCCACTGAATGATCATGTCAGATGAATGATGAAAAGCCCCCATTGGGTCTAGGAAGAAAGGAGTCGGTGTGGCCTTACAAGGGAAGCACCCATAGAATGGTGAGGGCAGACGGAGCGTGGGGTTTTCTGAGGAGGTGGTTGGAAATGAGGCCACAGAAACACATAATGTGATAATAACTTTTCTCAATGGTTCACAACTAAGGGGAAGGAGTAGAGACAGCAATTTCTCCATGAAATATCAGGCAAGTTAAAGGACCTAGAATATGCATGAAGGAAAAAGAAATGTGGGGAATATTGAAGACAGGCTTTGTGGAAAATCAAGGAGTAAATATGCCAACACATGAAAAGAAAGTAGAATTTCCAGGCATTATGGATGCTTCCCAGTTGATGCAGCTGATTTTGGATGTTACAGAGGTGCCAAAATATCATGTTGTGCCATAATATCATAAGACCAACACTAGCAAAGGCATGGCAGATAATCAGGACCTTCTGGGGTTGAAGTTTTACAAGGCAGATATGATGAGCGGTAAGACATTTTGGGTGATTCCAAGGGAATTATTGAGGTCATAGACCAGGGAATCCAGAAATGATAGGAATATGAGAAGAGAAATTAAGCTGAGGAGATGGTGATCTGGCATCACTTCCGATCTTGAGGAATGGGTATCTATTGTACGAGAGTTCGAGTAAAAACTGGTCATCAGTAATTGTGGTGGGTTAATATGTTTTCTGAATTATTCATTTTTCAACATGATCCTTTGGGTTGATGAAAACGTCTCGGACAGGGGAGTGAGTCGCTCAGAGTTGGGCGGATGATAACGTCACTACTAATTCAAGCTCTGAAGGAGCTATAAACACCAAGTGGTCAATGGAGACAATGTTTGCAAATCATATCCCTGGCGAAGCACACATACGTATAATATATAAAGAGCTCTTACAACCCAATAGTAAGAAGACAATCAACACCTCCTTGGTACCAGGAGACAGCAGATCAGGCCTGTGATGAGCACCAGGAGGCCCACCAAGCAGATGAGGATGATGGCCCAGAAGGGGAGGTCTGGGGAGATACGTGCTGGGGTGAGCCACCTCCCATCATTCCCCCAGGGTTCCTGCTGTCCCCCCACTGTGCTCAACAGTCCTTGACAAGGGTTGGCCATCTTTCATCATCATCCAAGACCCTGTGTGCACGGGGCTCTTTGATGAGGCACAGCGTCAAGATATTCCCCCGCCACCCTGGGCGAGGGCTTCCTTCAGGCTTACCAGAACTCCCCGTCAAGGCATCATTTCTGTGGGGAGAGTACCCTGGAAGTCAATCAAATGGAGAATCCATGTGAGTGTGTTTTACTTTTCTAAATAAAACCTTTCAAACACACAGAAAAGTAGATCAATATCGGAAACATCCAGCACCTACATTTAACAGTGGAAACTTCATCCAATTAAAACAATATTTCATCCAACATATAAATTATTAACACTTGCCACCCTTGCCTTCTCCCATATTTTCACTGAAATATTAAAGTCAAGCAGACATCCTGATGTTTCACTCCATTTCAGTTTGCATCTCTGAAAACTTAGGACACTTTGCTTCATAATCCAAGGCCACTATCACACTACAAGAGTGTAACAAAGTAAATCAAATTTATACCTCTGGGCACAGGGGACTGAAATTGGGCCAGGCCATCTTCTGGTTGTTGGGGGAAGAATGGGTCATCAGTTGGCAAGCCCATGGGATCTAAATTTGTAAATTCCCACTCAAATGATTTCTTCTCTGCCAAGAAACACATTCATCCCCTTCTCCTTTACCAAGTTGTTTTATATTCATGTTCCAGGATTCACCTACAATGTCATGTCCTTCAGGAAGCCTTCTCTGATTACCACTCCCAATTAAGGCCTGCTTCGCACCAGATAATTTATAATTTTCCATGGCCTATTCTTGTTATTGCCAACTACAAAATCAACTCCAGAGGGTAGGGACACAGAGCACCCACTGGGCACGGGGGGAGGGCTGCAGGTCCCCCTATTTGTGCAACCTCTCTCCAGGCAACTTCTTAGAGATGTGTTGTCCAATACAGAGTAGCAGGTGCTTTTTTAAATTAACATTAATTTTAATTAAGTAAAATAAAAAATCTGCTACCTCGATTAACATTAAAAATCAGTAACCAAAGGGGCCGCCCGGTGGCGCAGCGGTTTAGTCTGCGCTTGGCAGCCCGGGGTTCGCAGGTTCGCATCCCGGCGCCTGCCGACGCACTGCTTGTCAGCCATGCCGTGGCGGCGTCCCATATAAAGTAGAGGAAGATGGGCACGGATGTTAGCCCAGGGCCAGTCTTCCTCAGCAAAAAGAGAGGAGGATTGGGAACGGATGTTAGCTCAGGGCTGGTCTCCTCACAAAAAAAAAAAAAAAAAAAATCAGTAACCATAAAACCAATCACAATGCAACCCTTCAAGTACTCGACAGCCACATGTGTGTATGCACTGGATAGCACAGATATAGAACATTTCCATCGCTACAGAAATTTCTAGTGCATCATGCTGATCTAGAGCAGGACTTGGCAAACTACAGCCTATCGGTCAAGTCAGGCCTGTTCCTATTTCCATACAACTTGTGGATAAGAAAACAGGTCCGTCCCACCACACCTGCCAACGTTGGTTCACACACAGCTGGAAGTCCTCACTGACCATCTGACCAAGTGCTTTCAGTGCAGAGACAATGAAGCAGACGTCCAGAGACGGGAGGTGACTAGTCTGAGGACACAGAACCATCTGGGAGAAGGCAAGTGCCTGCTATATCCCACTGGGAGTCCTTTTCTCAACCTCAATGGTGGGTAAAGCCTGGGGGACTATGCCACCTTCTGCAGGCCTGAGAAAGTTCAATGCTGTCCCATTCCCAGGCCTTCAGGTTCCCAGGAAAGACCCCAGGTGTGGCAGTTGGTAACCCCACTCTGCCCCAATGACCAGGGAGCCTCACCATCCACAAGGACACGGTTCTTGTCCAGGGCAAAGTTCTGCAGCTGGGTACCATTCTGCGTCAGCTGCAGGAATTCCTCACAGATGGCAACTCTATCCAGTCTCTGTGCCAAAGGTGAGAAGTGACACAGGGAGTCCACCCCAGTGTGGTTACTGTGGGGGAGAGACCTGGAAGGGCACAAGGGGTGAATGAGGGCATCTGGAATTCCACCCTGATTCTAGATGCCCTGCTTTGAGGGCCTGTTCAAGAGAACTTTCTGAAAGGATGTACATATTTGTGTCTGCACTACCCAATATCGTCATTATTAGCCCCATGTGGTGTTCGAGCACTTAAAATGTGGCTAATGTGTGTATACAAGGAATTAAATTTCTCATGTCATTTAATTTGTTGTAACTAATTTATACATAAATAGCCACAGGGAGAACATTTCTGAAATGTTGGGGCAAGGACTTCTGAAAATCCATACAAACAATGAGAACACTGGTAGAAGTTGTCAAAAGCGACTTTTTCAGAAGTCTAGAAGTTAAACAAAAGCTTGCAACAATCTGAGGAGTGTTTAGTGAAGAAAGACGGTGGAATCTTGGTCAAGGGGATAATCTCAGTGGCATTAAAACTTTTGCTTTTCCCATCCTGCTCTCACAATATCCTCAGTAACTTTGAAAATCATCAGTCTCAGAACCATGGTAGCTGTGAAAACCAGCAGCCTAGGAGCCATAATGGGTTTGGAGTTCACACCCATCCCCAGCGAATTGTCACTACCTGACCTGCCTGGCAGCTCCTAGAAAACATCCCATTTTCAGGGCTTGTCTTGATTTGACTCAGAGCTTGCTCAGTGAGGAGAGCCTGCCCTTAGGGCACTTGCCAAAACAATCAGCCGCAATTGTGTTACACTGTAGCTGCCTGAGTGAGCTATACCAGTGGAGGCAGGCAAGAGGTGGTCCCAACACTGAAAAGAAAAATTGGGAGGATGAGACTTCTATGGGGGCTCTGAAAAGCTCCAATGTACTTGTGAGGATCTAGAAGGACACAAGTGTACAGGGCTATGTGAACACCCAGGAAAGACTTGAGAAGTTCTCAATCTCTCACCTCTAGCTGAAAGGTTGGCTTCATATCTGAAAAATGGATTAACGTATTACACCACTAATAGAATAAAGGGCAAATACTACCTGATGTGGATACACATATACAAAAGAGAATTTCACAAAATATAACATCCTTCTTGATTAAAAAAAATCACTCAGCACATTAGGAAAAGAAACTTTATTAACCTGAAAAACACCATCCTTGGAAAACCCACAGCTATCATTGTACTCAATGGTGAAAGACCAAACATTTCCCTCTAAGGCCAGGGACAAGACAATGATGTCTGCCCTCATCTCATATGTTAATCACATTGGACTAGAGGTTCTAATGAGGGCACTTAGGCAAGAAAAATAAATAAAAGGCATCCAGGTTGGAAAGGAACATGTAAAACTATTTCCTTCTGCAGATGACTTGATATCATATATAGAAAACCCTAAGAAAGAAACACAAACACACAGTATGTGAATCATATCCCAGTAGGTGTATAAAAAATGTAAACTGCCTCACGGGGTTAGGGGCTACACTATGGGACAGCACGGTTAGAATGCCGGATTCCAAGTCGACCAGTTCTAGCCCTCCATCTTCCATGGATCTTGACTTCAGCAGCTGATTTCTTAAGGCATGATTTCTACACTCCATGTTCCATGGCTCCCAGCACCGGGCACCTCCATGTCTGCTGAGTCGACACAAGCTCTCTTGAGTTTCTAAACCAGTTGGGCTCACTGGTTTAGAAAGGAGCTGGATTTTAGGGAAAAGCTCTATATTCCAACGGCTCTCTACCGTAACAGCTGGGCATTGAGAGACTATGGCACAAGGATACTTTTACTTAAAGAACTTTCTGGCATCATTGGGTCCTGAGTTGAAACTCACCTGAATGCTAAAACGTGACAGTCAGAAAAATAACTCCCGATGCTGCTGTTTCAGAAGAGCTAGTTGAGCTGAAAGACAGGGCAGTATTTCCAAGGTTAGACGCCCAGGTTCAGTGGCCTCAGAGGGTTTTCCACCGCTGAGTGCACTTTCCCATTTACCTTTTCTTTCTCAACAAACACTACACCAGGTATGTGTACCAAAGGATGTCTTGTTTCACGATGTGGCTTAGCCGTGTGGCACTGGGCCAGCTACTGAATCTGTGTGTGCCTATTTCTTAATTTGTAAAATGGGAACAAGAACCTGTCTTCATGAATTGTTATGAAAAGTCACCCTCTGACACCCAAGGGTCCATATTCAGCCCCTACATGGAAACAGTGGGCACACATGCCATTCTCACCGCATCCTCAATACTCCTCTTGTTCCACCGGGGTTTGGTGATGTCTGGCTGGGCCATGTCCTGGGAACAGAGTAGGTTGGTGACAGCAAAATTCAGCTGGAAGTGCTGGGGGCTGGGACTGTTTGTGGGCTTGTCTGTTGCTAGATGAACTGATGGCTCCATTTCTAGAAGGAAAAGAAAGTATAAAAGCCTCCTATCAGGGGAAGCTTTTTACAAAGAAGTTGTTCCAGCCAGTCTATTTATTCCTGGCAATGTGACTGGAGCTGTATGTTTAAAGGTGGGCTACAGAAGCCTCTCCATCTGCCTGTCCACTTTGAATCCATTCATGTGTCTACCTGACCAACTCTTCACCAAGCACTAGGAGAGTTCACTAGGGTGGGGGGAAGAGGAGATTGGGCCTCTGTGGGGCATAGTCGGCAAGTGCAGGTGCTGACCACCCCAGTGGGCACCTGTCATACACCTTTGCTGACCTAGGTTCCTAATGGGTCTTCCTGCCTCTGATCTTCTTCCCTCTCCCAATCCATCCTCCAATCAGCACCTAGAGGATGAGCTTTTGAAAGCAGAACTCTGAGTGTGTCACGTTCTTCCACAAACCATTCCAGCGCCCAATAGAGCCCCTTCCTGCAACTTTAGCCTCAACTGCCACCTCCACCATGTCAAAGTGTATACTTCAGCCACACCACACTTCTTACAGCTTTTCCAAATATGCCCAGACCTTTCCATCTTGTAGGTTATAGACACATGTAGCACCATTCCCCCTCTCCTCCCCCTGGCTAGGTCTTGTTCTAAATCACATCTCAGTTCCTTCATCACTTCCTCCAGACTTTTCAAAGCAGGGCTGTGTGTCCCTCCTTGAGGTTCCCACAGGCTCTTGAAATTCCCTGATGATAGCAATCATCAAAATATATCACCAGTGCCCACGTACGTTCATTAAGTATTTGTTGAACGAATGAATGAATCAGTGCACGGCTCACAACTAGAGGGTTTAAGAAGGCAACTCAGGATCCTTCACATTTGGGACTGGAAGAATTGACACGTAAAAATAACCATTCCCTTGGGTGCAACTGCAGAGTCTTCTCTTCCTGCCTCCTGTGGATGACACACTGCCATGGGTCATCGACCTGGGCCCCCAGAAAGCCCCCTTTTCTCTCCAGAGCCTCTATCCATTCCTCTATCCACATCCACTGTACTGAGAAGACCCACCCTTCCTCACAGCTCCATCTCTTCAAGCTATGAAACCAGCCCCCCATCTCTCACCTGTCATAGGCACATCCGCCAACTGGTAGGTGGCACCCAGCCAGTGGGATGAGGCCCTCAGGGTCTGGGCTAGAAACACTTGCTTCACCATGCTGGGGTCCAGACTGGAGGAGAACAGTGCCTTGATGGTGACCAACATGGAGCCCAACCTAGAGACAGAGACCATGGGAACTCAGCCAGCACCCAACACCAGCAGTGTCTCCTGAGTTCCTGCTTTACATGGCCAGAGACCTGGGGGAAAGCAGTGGGGGATTATCTGGCTGCCTCTTCCCCCAGGTTAGGGAAGAGACCCTGACCACAAGGGGAAGGCTTCCAGGAGTTGGGAATAGAAGCAATAACAGTAACCATAGTGAACATCTATCGAGCACCTCTAAGAAGTGACTTACACATTCCATCCCCATCACTGTGGTGGAAGGCATTATTATAATTATCCCCATGGTAAAGACAAAGGAACTGAAGTTTGGAAATACTCAATGTCAGCACTGTGTCCCATGACCCCTGTCTTCCCCAGTGTAGATGTCCTCGTTCCTCCACCCATCCCTCAGCGACCTGGGTTAGTTCAAATCCTCCGGCAATTCTTGGCCTGTTCACTTCACTTCTCTGAGCCTCTGTTTTCCCATCTGAGGAATGGAGATGATCATTTTATCCACCTCATGAGGGTTGTTGTGAGAATTACATGAGATGATCATGCATGACAGGCCAGAGCACGGAGCCTGGCCATGGTCAATGTTATTATTGGGCTGACATTTGTGAAATTGTCTGGGAGAAGAGAAGAAGGTGGATGGTGGGGGTTGGTGGCCCCATTAGTTTAATGCTTTTCCCACCCCTGAGACCTATGGAAGGAGGTGGTATGATTAGCTGACAGGGATGTGGGAAGAATGGGCACCATGCCGCTGACTTCCAGAGCAAGGATGTGTCACAGTAGCTCAGAGCCACCAGCCGCCAGCTCAGCCAATGCCCCCAATGTCCTCAACTTAAATCAAGTCACTGACCAGGCAGGAGGAAAATATGTCTCGTAGCTGGCTGCCCATCTAGAGCTTGGTGACCTAGAACATGGAGCAGGAGTGTGGGTGAGATGGAAGTCTCCTGGGGCTGGAGGGGCCACTGGAGCCAGTGAAAGAACACAGGCCTTGGAGCAAGGGAGACCTGAGATCAAATCCCAGCTCTGCTACTAACTCACTGTGTGACCTTAGGCACACTGCTCCCCTCTCTGAGCCTCAGGTTTCCCATATGAGAAATGCGTAGGCAGTGGGGGCACCACCTCTGGAAACTGAGAGAACCCAGAGCACGTGGGGAAAGTGAAGAGTTGAAACAGTCACTTCATAGATGTAAGTCAGATGGAGAACGAGAGGGGCTTTGAGGGCAAGAGGACAGGGGAGGGGGAGAGAGACCCCAGCTTGTCCTGGATGCCCCTCAGCAGGGCAGCGTACTCTGAAGACATGGGCCCCGGGTTGCCATGGTTCCAGTTGATGATGTGGAAATGCAGCGGGTACGCGCTCTGCAGAGATGAACTCTGGGTGCGACGATGTGGAAATGCAGCGGGTACTCGCTCTGCAGAGATGAACTCTGGGGTGCGATGATGTGGAAATGCAGCGGGTACTCGCTCTGCAGAGATAGATAAACTCTGGGGTGCGATGACGTGGAAATGCAGCGGGTACTCACTCTGCAGAGATAGATAAACTCTGGGGTGCGACGACGTGGAAATGCAGCGGGTACTCGCTCTGCAGAGATAGATAAACTCTGGGGTGCGACGATGTGGAAATGCAGCGGGTACACGCTCTGCAGAGATGAACTCTGGGGTGCACAGCCTGGAGCCACCAAGAAGAAAAGACAGGGGGAGATTCTCAGCTTTTAGCACAGAGGCATGGTGGCCCAGCGGGCCCTGCCTACTGTCAGAATCTGCCAAAACCAGGCCCCCATGCTGGGGGTGGTGGGGACTTCTAAATAGAAAGTTACCCCAAAGGGGAGAAAACTGGAATTTTATAAGGATTCTCCTGAGCAGAGCTTTACTGCCCGTGCTGATGCAGTTCCCACTTCCTGGAATGCTCTTCCACCCTCTTTTCCTGGAAAACTCCTATTCATGCTTCAGAAACCCAATGAGATGGAGCTCTAGGAGAGCAGGGACTGGTCTATCTTGTTCACTGCCATGTCCCGTGCCCAGTACAGTTTTGAGCACATACTATCCTGTTCCAGGAAGCCCTCCTTGACTTCTCCCTCCTCTGCCCTCAAAGCACCCTGTTAATAACAGTATCTCAGCCTTTTTTGTGTCCCTAAGTAATTTTTAGTTCACTTGAGAGTGAGTTTTTCAGGGACAGAACCTGTGTCTTCTCTCTCCCTACCCAGCACATGGCTTGGGACAGAATGGTCACACATATGTGTTTGTTGAATAAATGAATGTGAGCTGCATTGAACCCCCAAATATTTCTCATTCATTCACTCTGTACTACGATGTACCGACACATTAAGAACTGAGGATACAGTGCCTCACTAGACAAACCCTCACATCGCGGAGCTCAGAGTGTAAGGGGGAAGTTGGATGATTAAACAAGCAATTGAGGTCAAGTGTGATAAGTGTGGGTCTGGTGCCCCTCTCGGAACTGAGGGACCATGTCCAGCAGGGTTTCTCATCCTGAGAACTATTGACTTTTGGGGTGGTCTAATTCCTGGTGGGGGTCTCTTGTGCATTGGAGGATATTAGCTACATGCCTGACCTCTATCCACTAGATCCAGGAGCTCCTACCCCAAGGTGTGACAATCTCAAGACATTGCCAAGTGTCTTCTGGGGGGCAGAATCACCCCTGGGGGAGAGCCACTGGCCTAGGGACATCTCACCTAGAAGAACCCCTGTCCCCAGAGATCCCAAGGTTGGGCATTTTGGTTTTGAATTAAAATTTATTAATTTGCTCAAAGAATTTCATGTTATTTAACTAAAATAACAGGAGAGATCCTCCCTACGGAAGTTTGAGGAGGACGTCCCCCAACCAGAACTTGGGCTGATGTTGAAGAGGAAATAAAATAGAACAGGTATAAGGAACGATCACTGTAAATCCAAGCTCAGCATGTCCCTCAGCACTGACAAAGAGGCTGTCCCTGACCAGGGTGTAGAGGCCCATCCGGGTGACATGGTGGGTCAGCTGGTTCAGCTCCCAGTAGCGCTGCTCTCTGTCACAAGGGGTCTCTGTCACACTCTCTGTCGTGAGCAATGGGGAGAGGGTGACAGGTGCAGATGGCATCCATGCTGATAGCTGCCCCATCCTTCTTGGGCCTGGGAAGAGAGGGATGTAGGGACTCTAGAGAGAGGTCCTGAAACCTCTGATAAAGGAAGCCAGAGGGAGGGAGGAGCAAACTGGCAGTCAGTGGGAAGACTCAAAGTGGGGCGGTCACCGAAAGTGGTCATTACTGGCAAATGCTCAGAAAAGGATCTTACCTGAGGGAGATCAGTCTGCAACTCGAGTGGAAGGGGCCCAGGCTGCTCTTCTTGAATAAGCATCCAAGCTGGGGAGGAAGGGGGAGGAGGACAAGCAGGAGGGACAGGGTGGGGGTGGCTGGCTGAGGTTTATCCCTCCAGGAGCTGCTGGGACCAGGGTCTCACCAGGTGCTGCAGGACCCTCTGGGAGGAGTGGAACATGGTGAGCCCTTGCTCATGTCTGTTGAATCCTGGAGGTGGGAGATGGTGAAGTGGACTGTGAGGGTCTTCAGGTTGTGCCCCACAGCTGCAAGAAGAGAGGAGGAGAGATGGCTATCACTGAGAGCTGGCCTGAGACCAGATCAGAGTCCGGGATTCATTACAATCTGTTGTCTTCTCTCCCAGTGGCACCCACCACCCACCTATGTGGTCACCCATGTCAGAACCAGCATATCTGCTCAGCTCCTCCTCCCTCACCTCCCAGGAACACCAATTCCACTTGCAGAATGGTCCTCACATGCATTCCTTCCCTCCATCCATGGCCAGCTCAGCTCTTATCTTTTCTCACCTGAACCAACATCCTAAAAGACCCACTGGATGCCCTGTCTACAGGATGTTCTCTGCATTGAACACTAGAAGAACTTTTCTGAAATGAAAACCTCACTAGGAGCACTCCTGCTCTAGTACCACCCATGGCTCCCTAAGGCCTTCAGCGTTTAGTTCAAGCTTCTTGACCTGGCACTCAAGGCTCTTCCAAATCTGCCTCCTGCTGACTCTTCAGCCTCATTGATCCATTCACTCTGAGTTAGGCTTTGTGCTTCAGGCAAACCAATTTCCTATCAGTTCTCCCATACACTATGCTGTTTGTGCCTACTGGGCCTTTGCTCACAGAATTCCTTCTGCCAGGAACACTCTCCATATCCTATTTTCCTAGGTAACGTCTACTCATTCTTAAAGACTCCAACTGGGCAAAACTTTCTCCAGAAAGCCCTTCCCCTCCAAATTATGCCAGGTGCTTCTCCTCAAAACATCCCCCACTATGTTATAAAGGTCTGTTAATTTCACAAGACTGCGGGCTGGCATCAGATTGAATTGTTGGTATAATCTTTGTGATCAGCATGATTGCCCTAAAACCAGAATTTCACACCTCGGCTTCCCAGCTCCTGAGTTATAACTGGCTGGTGGAGATGTGGAGCTGGAGAGCTTGTCTTGGGAAGGAAAAGGGGCCCCCAGATACCTGTGGTGGCTTTTGGTTGCCCAGGAGATGGTGAAGTAGGCAGGAATGTGGTACCCGGCACTGAGTGGGAGAAGCCCCACAGGCTCATCTGGGCTCCAGCAGTGGCTGTCCCAGCACAGCCATTCACAGGTGACCATAAATGTGAGTGAGGGAAGGAGTGATTGTGTGAGTAGAGGGGTGAGCAAGCCTGTGCATGAGATGAACCCAAGAGAGTGAGATGTTGAACACGAGAGAGACTGAACAAGGAGGAGAGGGAGATGGATGGGCAGAAAAATGGACAGACAGATGGGATACCTGGATGGAGAGAGATAGAGTGGAAACATGGTGGGTCAAAGGGAAAGCAGGAAGAATAAAGACAAGGAAGAGAAGTTGGAGAGGTGGAAGGAAAGAGGATGGAAGGACACAAGGAAGGACAAATGGATGAACAGGCAGAAGGATCTTTGGACAGATTGTTGGAATGGACAGATGGAAGGAAGGAAGGAAAGAAGGAAGGAAAGACAGACAGAAGGAAGGAAGGAAGGCATCTGAGAGGAGGGATAACTGGGAAGATAAGATGCCAAAGTTCAAAAGGTGCTTTAAAGGTAGGTTAAGGCTGAGAATACAAGACCCCTAACTCCCAGGCTGGTGTCTACCTGACCCAATGCTATCTATTATTATTCATAAAGATAAGCATATGATAAAAAAAGAAAACTTGACCCCTACCTCTCAACACACAGAAATCAATTCCTGGAGACTTAGACCTAAATGTGAAAGGTAAAATAATAAAGGTTCTAAAAGATAACATAAGAAAATATCTTCATGGGGCCGCCCGGTGGCGCAGCGGTTTAGTCGGCGCTTGGCAGCCCGGGGTTCGCGGGTTCGGATCCCGGGCGCCCGCCGACGCACTGCTCGTCAGCCATGCCGTGGCGGCGTCCCATATAAAGTAGAGGAAGATGGGCACGGATGTTAGCCCAGGGCCAGTCTTCCTCAGCAAAAAAGAGGAGGACTGGCGACAGATGTTAGCTCAGGGCTGGTCTTCCTCAAAAAAAAAACAAAAAAAAAAAAACAAGAAAATATTTTCATGACCACAGGGTAGCAAAAACTTCTTAAAGAAAACACACACACACAACACACGCCACAAAAGAAAGGATTTGGAAACTGAAATTCATTAAAATTTAGAATTTCAGCTCATCAAAAGACACGTTACAAGAGGGAAATGGCAAGCCACAAGATTTTTGCAATTCCTATATTCAACAAAGGATTCATACCCAGAATATACAAAAACTTCAGCATTACAATAAGAAAAAAGAACAACCCAATTTGTTAAAAATGGGCAAAAGACTTGAACAGGCACCTCACAACACAGACTATCCCAGTGGCTAATGAGCATGTGAAAAGGTGCTCAAATCACCAGTTATCAGAGAAATGCCACTTCAAACAACAGAGATCTTCTACACAACCACAGAATGGTTAAAGACATTTTTTAAATGTTGACGTGATGGGAGCAAGTGGAGGTGAGTCTGCAGAGCAACTGGGATGCTCATACTTTGCTGGTGGGAGAATGAATTCATACAACCACTTTGGAAAACTGTTTGGCAAGATCTGTCTATTAAAGCTGGAGGTACACATACCCCGTGACCAGCAATTCTACTCTTAACATGTATATTCCACTAAAATGAATACATATGTGAACCAAGAGATAGGAACAAGAAGGATTACAGCAGCATTCTCCATCATTCCCCCAAAGTACAAACTACCCAAATATCCATCGACCACAGAATGGGTAAATAAACTGTAGTATCTAATTCGTGGTGGTTTTGAAAAATGGCCACAAATTGGACACACCTCCCATAAAGGCATGAAGTTTAAGTTCCCTCCCCTTGAATCCAGGCAGGCGTGGGTCTATTTCAATAACAGAACAGAGTGGAAATGATGTTCTGTGACTTCTGAGGATAAGCCACCCTCAGGAAGCTTGCTCTGGGAACCCAGGCAACACACCATGAAGAGCCAAGTCATCATGGAGCATCTCCTCTTGGGGAATCTGCAACCTGGGCACAGCCACCTTCAGAGCAATCCCACGCTGGGGATCAGGTGATAAGACTTATTCCCCAAACAGAAGAGGAACCACATGCACTGAAGAAAACAGACTACCAACATAAGCCCTGACAGCTTGGGGGTCTCATGACAAGGCCCAGAATGAGGATGCAGGAGCTCACCCCCAAATTCTTGTGATTTTATCCAATACCAGAGAGACTGTACTCAGGAATTCCCTAAACCTCCTCCCTTCCTCAAAGGAACCTCTGCTCCGGGATACTGACACAAACCTTCCTCTTGTCATATATGATCACCAATCCCATTACAGCCTTTGTAGCAGCAATATTGGAACACTATGTAAACAGTGCACCTGGGACTCAAAAGTTTCCAAGAAGCAGAGCAACTTTCAAGTAGAAGTATCCATCTCCACTGAAATTGCATTTTGGATACACCACTGGAAAAATAAAACAGCCACTTTGCAAAACAAGAAAGGTAGGTGCTCTGGTCAACAATCCCAGATGATCCTGGTCTTCAAGACATCCCAGCCAAGGTACCAGTTGCATGAGCAAAGAGGCCTCTAAATGATTCTAGACCCCAAACATTGTACAGCAGGTCAAGCTCTCCCTGCCCAATTCCTAACCCACAGGATCCATGAACAAAATAAGATGGTTGCTGTTTGACTCTGCTAAGCTGGGAGTGGAGTGTTATGCAGTAATCAATAACCAAAACTAATATGTTATGCAATAATAGACAACCAGATCTATAGGGCTATAAAAACCCAACAAATTACATGCAATAACATGGATGAATCTCAGACATGATGTTGAATAAAAGAAGCCTGGTAAAAAGGAGCACATATGGTCTAATTCTATTTACATGAGTTCTAAGCCAGGTAAAACTAAGCTACAGCGATAGAAGCCAGAATAGTGGTTACCTTGGGTTGGAGTAATTCCTGGAAAGGGGGACAACAGAGGCTTCTAGAGTGCCAGAATAGTGAATGTCTTGATCTGGGAAGTGGTTATTATGGTGTGTTTACTTTGTGAGAAAAAATCATTGAGTTAGTGGGGCTGATTCAGTGGCATAGTGGTTAAGTTCACACGCTCCACTTTTGGCAGCCCGGGGTTCACAGGTTCAAATCCCAGGGGTGGACCAATGCACCACTCATCAAGCCATGCTGTGGCAGCATCCCACATACAAAATAGAGGAAGATTGGCACAGATGTTAGCTAAGGGTGAATCTTCCTCAGCAAAAAGAGAAAGATTGGCAACTGATATTAGCTGAGGGCCAATCTTTCTCACCAAAAACAAAAAAAAAAAAACATCAAGCTATATACTTAAGATTTTTCCAGTATGTATGCTATGCTTTTTAAAAAACCTCTAATCAGTAAAACTTTGTTAACCCAATACACGCAAGAGTGTGAGGAGAAATAAGGATGATTCCAAGTTTTCAGGCATGATGGACTAGGTAGAGCCATTAACTGAAGAGTTGAACCAAGGAGCAAATAAAAACAGGAGCAGAGGTAGAGACCACGTCCTAATCATTTTGTAGTCAAGTTTCTACCATAATACTGAATACACAGTCACTCCAGCTTCCAAGATACTCCTCTCATTCTCATCCCACCTTTCAGCCCACCCCTTCCTGGTCTCTCTTGTTGCCTTGTTTCTCCCAGCTGCCTCTTAATATTGGGATTCCTCAGGCTTCCATCCTCAGTCCTCCTTTCATGCACACTCACACACATGCACATGCACCCCTTTCTCTGATATTTTCCATCTCAGTTGATGGCATAATCACCTACTTGTTCTTTTTTTTTTTTTTTTGCTGAGGAAGATTCTCCCTGAGCTAACATCTGTGCCAATCTTCCTCTATTTCGTATATGGGTCACCACCACAGCATGGGTGACAAGCAGTGTAGGTCCACGTTTGAGATCCAAACCCACAAACTCTGCTGAAGCAGAGTGCACCAAATTTAACCACTAGGCCTCAGGACTGGCCCCACCTACTTGTTCTTTTAAGCTAGAGACAACAGACTCAACAAAAATTAGGATTGCACTGAGTTAAACCCAATGAAAATAAATCTAACAGGGTAAACATAAGTTCCCATGGTTGGACCCCAAAACTAACACAAAAACAGGATGAAGGTATAGCTTTGACAGATCTAGTGGTTTTCTTAAATCTAGGATCAATGTATGATGTGGTCATCAAAAAAGATAGAGTTGCTAATCATATACAGTATGTAGAAGAAGAAAGGTAACATTCTTCCCTAAACTAATAGAAGAAAAGTGCTCTAATACAAGAGATGAGACTCTCTTTTTTACTAATCAAGCCATGTCTAGAGTACTGCATTCACTTCCAAATACTGCAGTTTAAAAATGAATTAAATCAAAGGAAAACCACCAGTGTGGTGAACTGACATGAAATCACACCTTGTGAGGAATAGCTAACAAACTGGAGATGTTTCAACTCAAAAAGACTGAGAAGACTCAATGACCATCTTCATATATTTGAAAGGACGTTCTGTGGAACAGGGATTCAGCTTGTTCTATGTGTCTCCAAAAGACAGAATGGGTAGGAGAAATAAGAAAGTAGACTTCCTTTCAATGCAAGAAAGAATTTACTGACTAAGAAATAAAACTGCATTAAAAATGGGATAGGCTGGAGGAAAGTGATGGAAACTGCTTAGGCTAACGGAGATAAGAGGCTATCAGAAAATGGACTATCTCATCTATGAGATCTTGCATACAAACCTTATGGGAACCACTAAACAAAAAGTCAGAGCAGAGCCATAATTCATAAATAAAGAGAAAACAACCAAACTCAAATAGCAGTCAGAAATAAAAGGGAAGAGAAACAATGGAAATATAGAACAACTGGAAAATCAAGATTTAAAATGGAAGCTTAAGCCCTCATATATCAATAATCACTCTAAATGTAAATGGATTGAATTCTCCAACCAAGAGAAGCAGAGTAGCTGGGTGGATTGAAAAACAAGACCCAACAATATGCTGCCTCCAGGAAACACATCTCAGCTCCAAAGACAGAGTGAAGGGATGGAAGACAATACACCAAGCAAATGGCAAAGAGAAGAAAGCAGGTGTTGCCACACTTATATCAGACAAAACAGACTTCAAGATAAAAAAGACAATGAGAGACAAAGAGGGGTTGTATATAATGATAAGAGGGACTTTCCACCAAGAGGGCATAACACTTATGAATATATATGCATCAAAGTATATAAAGCAACAGAAGTAAAGGGAGAAATGAACAGTGACATAATAAGAGTAGGGGACCTCAACATCCCACTTACATCAGTGGATAGATCATCCAGACAGAAAGTCAACAAGGAAATAGTGGATTTAAATGAAACACTTGAGCAGAGGAACTTAATAGATGTATATAGAACATTCCATCCCCAAGCAGCAGAATACACATTCTTAAGTGCACATGGAACATTCTCAAAGGTCGACCATATGCTGGGAAACTAGTCAAATCTCAAAAAATTTCAGAATACTGAAATCATAACAAACATCTTTTCCAACCACAATGCTATGAAACCAGAAATCAAGTACAAGAAAAAAAGCTAGGTAAGTCACAAGTATGTGGAGACTAAACAACATGCTACTGAATAACAAACAGATCAATGAAGAAAGCAAAAGAGAAATTAAAAAATACCTGGAGACAAAGGAAAATCAAAATACAACATACCAACTCTTATAGAATGCAGCAAAAGTGGTTTTAAGAGGGAAATTCATAGCAATACAGGCCCACCTCAACAAACAAGAAAAATCTCAAATAAACAACCTTAAACTATACCTAACAGAACTAGAAAAAGAAGAACAAACAAAGCTGAAAGTCAGCAGAAGGAGGGAAACAATAAAATTAGAGAGGAAATAAATGAAATAGAGACTGAAAAAAACAGTAGAAAGGATCAATAAAACTAGGGGCTGGTTCTTGGAAAAGATAAACAATGTTGCCGAACCCTTTGCCAGACCCACTAAGAAAAAAAAAGAGAGAAGGCTCAAATAAATAAAATGAGAGATGAAAGAGGAGAAACTACAACAAATACCACAGAAACACAAGGATTATAAGAGAATACTGTGAAAAACTATATGCCATCAAATTGGTTAACTGAGAAGACATGGATAAACTCTTAGACTCATACAACCTCCCAAAACTGAAGCAAGAAGAAATAGAGAATCTGAATAGACCAATCACAAGTAAAGAGATTGAAACAGCAATCAAAATCCTCCCAAAAAACAAAAGCCCAGGACCAGATGGCTTCCCTGGAGAATTTTACCAAAACTCAAAGAGGATTTCATACCTATCCGTCTGAAACTATTCCAAAAAAATCGAAGAAGATGGAACGCTTCCTAACTCATTCTATGAGGCCAACATTACCCTGCTACCAAAACCAGACAGGGACAACACAAAGAAGGAAAACTACAGGCCAATATCATGATGAACATAGATGCAAAAATCCTCAACAAAACATTGGGAAACCGAATACAGCAATACGTTAAAAGGATCATACACCACGATCAAGTGGGATTTATACCAGGGATGCAGGGATGGTTCAACATCCATAAATCAATCAATGTGATACACCTCATTAACAAAATGAGGACTCAAAACCACATGATCACCTCAATCAATGCAGAGAAAGCATTTGACAAGATCCAACATCCATTTACAATAAAAACTCTCAATAAAATGGGTATAGAAGGAAAGTAGCTCACTGTAATAGAGGCCATAGATGGCAAATCCACCGCCAACATCATACTTAACGGTGAAAAACTGAGAGCCATCCCTCTGAGAACAGGAACAAGACAAGCACGCCCACTCTCGCCACTCTTATTCAACATAGCTCTGAAGGTTTTGGCCAGAGCAATTCAGCAAGAAAAAGAAATAAAAGGGATCCAAATTGGAAAGGAAGAAGTTAAGTTCTCACTGCTTGCAGAGGACATGATTCTATATATAGAAAACCCTAAAGAATCCATCAGAAAACTATTAGAAATAATCAACAACTACAGCAAAGTTACAGGGTCCAAAATCAACTTACAAAAATCAGTTGCATTTCTAGACACTAATAACGAAGTAGCAGAAAGAGAAGCCAAGAACACAAACCCACTTACAATCCAAATGAAAAGAATAAAATATCTAGGAATAAATTTGACCAAAGAGGTGAAAGACCCATACACTGAAAACTATAAGACATTGTTGAAAGAAATAGAAGAAGACACAAAGAAATGGAAAGATATTCCATGCTCATGGATTGGAAGAATAAACGCAGTTAAAGTGTCCATACTTCCAATCCACAGATTCAGTGCAATCCCAATCAGAATCCCAATGACATTCTTCACAGAAATAGAACAAAGAATCCTAAAATTTATATGGAACAACAAAAGACCCCGAAGAGCCAAAAATGTTCCTGAGAACAAAGGACAGATCTGGAGGCATCACAATCCCTGACTTCAAGGAATAGTACAATGCTATAGTAATCAAAACAGCATGATCCTGGCACAAAAAGAGACACGGATCAGTGGAACAGAATTGAAAGCCCAGAAGTAAAACCATACATCTACGGACAGCTAATCTTCGACAAAGGAGCCAAGAACATACAATGGAGAAAGGAAAGACTTTTCAACACATGGTGTTGGGAAAACTGGATAGCCACATGCAAAAGAATGAAAGCAGACCATTATCTTATAGCATACACAGAAATTAACTCAAAATGGATTAAAGACTTGAGGGTAAGACCTGAAACCATAAAACTCCTAGAAGAAAATGTATGTAGTACTCTCTTTGACATCGGTCTCAGCAGCATCTTTTTGAATACCATGTCTACTCAGGCAAGGGAAAGAAAAGAAAAAATAAACAAATGGGACTACATCAGACTAAAAGGTTCTGTAAGGCAAAGGAAGCCATGAAAATAGGAAAAGACAACCCACCAACTGGGAGAAAATATCTGGAAATAATATATCTGACAAGAGGTTAATCTCCAAAATATATAAAGAACTCACCCAACTGAACAACAAGAAAACAAACAACCCAGTCAAAAAGTGGGCAGAGGATATGAACAGACATTTTTCCAAAAAAGGTATACAGTCAGCCAATAGACACATGGAAAGATGTTCAATATCACTAATCATCAGGGAAATGCAAATCAAAACTACGCTATCATCTTATATCCATTAGAATGGCTATAATCACCAAGACAAAAGATAACAAATGTTGGAGAGGTTGTGGAGAAAAGGAAACCCTCATACACTGCTGGTGGGAATGCAAACTGGTGCAGCCACTATGGAAAACAGTATGGAGATTTCTCAAAAAGTTACAAATAGAAAGACCACACGACCCAGCTATCCCACTACTGGGTATTTATCCAAAGAACTTGAAATCAACAATTCAAAGAGACTTATGCACTCCTACGTTCTATTCACTATAGCCAAGATGTGGAAGCAACCCAAGTGCCCATCCACTGATGATAAAGAAGGTGTGGTATATATACATATAATATGCAATACTACTCAGCCATAAAAAAAGACAAAATTGTCCCATTCACAACTACATGGATGGACCTTGAGGGTATTATGTTAAGTGAAATAAGCCAGACAGAGAAAGACAAACACGGCATGATTTCATTCATATGTGGAAGATAAACTAACACACGGACAGAGAGAACAATTTAGTGGCTATGGGGGCGGGGGGGGGGGTTAGGAGGTGGGCACAAGGGGTGAAGGGGAGCATTTACATGGTGACTGATGAATAATAATGTACAGCTGAAATTTCACAATGTTATAAACTATTATGACCTCTATTAAATAAAAAAATATATATATAGGTGAATAAAACATCGAGGTGTAGACGTGGGCCAAGAAGAGCCCTGGATCCCATAGAGCCTGTGCAGGATGGTGGGAATCTTTGGAAGAGAAGGCTACCTTGGTTAGTTTCCTGGACACTTATTAAGTGAATTGGCAATGAGTGCCCCAGAAAAGGTGTGGGTGGCTGCAGTCTCGTTGCCGTGCCCGGTGGAGATATCTGTGGGAGGACGCTATGGCCCCCGCTGTCCTGTCTCCCTAGAAGGTCCTCAAGGTCCTCACACAACTGCCCCACGTCGCCACCTGCTGTCAGCGTGTGTGAAATGCATCCAGATCTCTTGAGGCTCAAGTGTGAAAAACATACATCTTAGAATCCAGGAAATAGGGCACATCCTGCAGCGCTGTCTTCTGTCGTCCAAGTAAATATGAAAGATTGGCTTGATTTCAGAGCTACCACCATAATTTGTGATTCTATATAAAGAAAAAAATCCCAATTAGGGAAAATGAACAAATTTTGAAAGACAAAATGGTGAGGTGGTTTGCTTCTCAAACCGGGGACATTCCTGGCAGTTTGCCAGGAGCACACAGAACCGCAGGGCAAACCTGAGTGTCTGTTTTGCTCGCGGACACACAATCATGAGCAGTATCTTGATACAGAACCAGCACACACATGCCATGTTGCTGCACAGAGTTCCAGGTACCGCAAGCGCTTCCAAGGAAGCCACGCTCCTGGCCGGCGGGCATCACCGAGAGGACGCTTCGGAGAGGCCTGTGTCGGCGCCGGCAGAGTGCGGGGAGCCCTGGGAGCACCCCCTGCCGCCCACTAGGCTTGCTCTGGCTCCAACTTCCAGACGTGGGAGCCCCCCTAATGTAAGGAGAGGGTCCAGATGACCAAAGCCGTGAGCGTGACCACTCACGCTCCTTCCCAAGCTCACCCTTTCACGGACCTCCCCCCGACACAGGGCAGCCCTCCTCTTACAACTGAAAAGCCCCCTGAGCTGGCGGCCACCCAGACCTCAGCAGCTTCCAGTCTTGGGGGCTCTGGGTGGTGTGCATTCTTCTGCGGGCTTGGTCCAGATCCCTCTCCAATATCTGGTGTCCTGGGATGCACCCTAAAGTTGGCCACCACGATGCTGCCTAAATGCAGCTCTGGGGAGCATGAGGAGGAAGGAGAAGGGACATCAGGTAACCGTGTAGGGGCACTTGTAATGCTGTGGGGAAGGAATACCATTAAGAGTTTCCGTCCTTATGTCTGCGGCCCACATGAAGGTGAGGCTGGAGTTTATGATTTCCCTTCCCCAAGACCCATTTCAGGCGCCCAGGGGATTGGAGGGGGGTCTTCCCTATGCTGACTTGTGGTGGTTTCCCATAGTCTTTCAGAAATATAAGTAAGAAGGTGTGCCTTAGAAGGTCCCCTGATCCCACACTTAGCCTGCCTTGCCCCCGCTGGTTGGCAGCACCCTGATAGTTAGGGTTGGTCACCCCAGGAATCACGTTAACCCTGTTAGGGGCATACACACCACAGAATGTTCACAGGCCATCTCAGCTTTTAATTGGGGGGAAACTAATCATGTCTTCTGGGAGAATCTTTACTCCCTGGGGTACCAGAACTTCTAAACACAGCAGGGCCCAGGCTCCAGGGCTGGGGAACAGACATGCCCTGTGTGGGTCGTCAGGTGTGACCTTTGAGGGCCACCATGTTCCCACCTGCCCGCATCCCCAGGAGATTCCTCCCAGCTGGCTCCATGCTGAGTCTTTGACAAACCATTTCACCATCCAGTTAGCATCCCCAATTCTGGACAAGTGAGCCGTGGGTACACTGAATCCTGTCATCGGAGCCCATGGGTCAATGTGTGGACAAAACTGTTGTTATGAAGTAAGGTGTCAAAAGTGTGTGTGGGCTGGGTGAATCAGGAGAAGCCTGACAGGCAAGTAAAGAAAAGCCACTCCAGTTCAACAGCTCCAGCCCCTCCTCTACGGGAGGGGGCCAGTGTGACGGAGCTGGGTGGCCCCTGAGGGTGGGAGAGTTTGAGCAGCCCCAGAGGAGGGTCCTAGCCACCCCACCCCACCAGGGATACCATGCACATGCACAGCTCCTCTCAAGGGTCCCCTCCTGGGTGGGCTGTGCACCCCCAAAGTGATGGGGCACCAGCAAGGTGGCATGAAGCCCACAAATGCCCAATGGAAAAGTTTCCCTCCATCCTGCTTTTCCCCTCAAGGCTTAGGCAGCAAGCTGCTGGTCAGTGCACCCCTGTGTCCTGGGGACTCTAGCGGGGTGCTCCAGCTTTTGATGCCCGGAGGCTCTGGAATGGCTCAGAACAGTGCGTCAGATCAACTGCAAGACTCATCTCTTCCCCAAACAAAATGTCACTCCTCATTTTACCAGTCATGTTTTTCCAAAGTAGCTTACCAGAGGCTAGAAATGAGATGAATTGCCAACGTGGACGCTCGACATCATTAGTCATCAGGAGAGTGCAAATTAAAACCACAGTGCGACACCCCCACACTCACATGAGAATGCCTACAAAGAAAAAGACCGACCACATCAAGGGAGGGCGAGGGTGTGGAGAGACGGAAACCTTCAATGAAAAATGATGCATCCACTTTGGAAAACAATTTATAGTTTCTTAGAAAGTTAAACATATACCTACACTATGACCCAGCCATTCCACTCCCAAGTAAAGCATGTTTCCAGACACACAAAAGATTTGTACAAGAATGTTCTTAGCAACTTTATTTATAATAGCCCCAAACTGAAAACAACCCAAATGTTCATCAACAGGTGAATGGGTAAACAAACGGTGGTACATCCATACAGTGAAAGTACCAACTGGCTTCTTTAGCTGCCTGAGATACGAACAGGAAGAGAAAAACAAGCTAAAGAATTGTTCAGTTTGCAAAATTGCAAGGGAATATAGAAAGGGCAGGACTTGCTGGGTTTCATAGCTTGAATGTCCCCAAAATTCTCCAAATGGTAATTGGCCTCCCTGTTTCTGTGTTTCTTCAGGTGTCCTCCCTCAGATCCTGGCCTCAGCTCGAGACTTACTTTGGCCAACAGGACCGAGGCCAACAGACCTGGAAGCATTTGTGTCCTGGGCTTGCTGTCTTGCTGCTCTTGAGAACCCTGTAACTGCCACCATGTGGCCCTGGATGATGAGAAATGTGGTCCAGTCACCCTGTGTCCCCTGCTGGTCAACCTGCCCACCCCAGCATGTGAGTGAGGCATCAGAGTTCACCCAGCCAACAGCCAACCCACCAGCTGGCACAGATGCACGAGAGAGCCTGCAGGCAGAGATCAACAAGCCAGTCCAGCCCAGACAGCTGGGGCAAGCCCACATTCATGAGCCAAATACATCGTTGATGTTTTAAACCTCTAGATTTTGGGGTGGTTTGTTATCCAACGAAAGCTGACTGATAAAATCCATATTTCACAGCATCCACAAAAATCAATTCCCGGGAGACTGTGGAACTAAAAGTGAAAGACAAAACAAAAAGTTTTCTACAAGATAATACAGGAAATTATATTTATGATCTTGGGATAGTATGATATTAGAACATATATTTATGGTCTTAAGATATATAAACCATTAACTCTAAAGGCAAAGACTGATAAATTGGACTATATTAAAGTTAAAATCTTTTGTTATTTGAAAGACACCATTAAGAAAGTGAACAGACAAGTTACAGAGTGGAGGGCGGCATTCACAGCACACACACCCACAGGTGTGCGAAGTCCTGCAAATGGAGAAGGAAAACCGGGACAACACAACAGAAAGGTGACAGACACGGTGAACAGTCATTTCAGAAAGAGGACATTCAAATGGGCAGCGAACAAATGAAAAGGCGCAAAGCCTCATCTCCCATCAGGAAAGCAAGTCAAACCTCAGAGAGACAGAGCACACGTCAGCACGGCTAAAACTTGAGGCTGCAATGCCAAGGGGTGTTGACAATGAAGAGTGACAAGGACCCATCCACAAGGCTGGTGGGGATGTGGGCTAGTACAGCCACCTTGGGAAATCTTTCAGCAGCCTTGTTAAAGTTGAACCTGTCTGCCAGCCCCATGACCCGGCAATTCAGTCCCTCGGTCTGTGCCCCACAGAGAGGTGCACACGTGTGCACCAAAGACACGTGCAAGAATATTCACAGCGGCTTGGTTTGAAATACTCAAAAACGGGAAACAACCCCATGTCCATCAATCGAGTGGATAAATAGAGATCTATATTTCATATGAGGGAGCAGTAAATAGTAATAGAAGGGAGCAAACTGTAGCCACATGCGGCGACAGAAATGACCATCACATCCTGCGGAGCTGAGGAACGAGGCGCAGGGGAGTACCTGCCCCCGTGGGCAATGAGCCGAAACATCCAGGTCACGCGGGGTCCCTTGGGGCTGGGGGTGATGGGGAGGAGGTTGTAGGTATTGACAACGTTCAGTTTCTTGAACAGTGTGGTGGCTCCATGGTGTCTGTGATGATTCACTGAGCCATGCGTTTATGCGTTGTGCACTTTTCTGTGACTGTGTCCCAATGCAATGAAAGTTAAAAAACGAAAACACGCGGACAAGTGCAACGCCATCTTACACCACCCCTGATGCAAACCCCTCAAGAATTTGTCAAGGCAATAAAGCTTCATAGAGTGCTTCAGCCCTCTCCTACTGTCACATCACTCCTGTGAATATCCCAAAATGAGGGACCACACTCAAATTCCAAAGTTGTGTTAAGTAGTTTAAATAATAGAAAATACTACAGAACACAAGTATCTAGTATTTTCTGTGACCTGATATAGACTCTGCAAATCCTCTACCTCCCAGCACCCCTGGCCAGCTGATCCAATGCCCAGCTGGCCTCCACCATCCCCCACACCCCGGGGTACACACTGCTGCGTCCATCCCCAGGCCAGGCCCCGGAAAGGCTGGCAAACCCTCTGGCTCCAGCCCAGCTGCCCGGACCACCTTCTCCCTGCTGGCCCCACCTGCCTCACCGTGCCTGCCTGGCCCTCCAGGCTGCTGCAGGGAACTGCCGGAGGGAAAGGAACTGGTTCTCTGCTGACATGTGTGGCCTTGTTACTGTTCTCACACGGGATCCCTGGCTTCCTGCCAGACAGCAGCCTCCAGTCCTCCGGCCCGTCCCTTCCACCTCTGGCTCCCTCCTGATGTGCCCCAGGCCTGCACTGCAGTTTTGTTTGCATGTCAAATTGTATTTAAGGACACAGAACATCCTAAAGCACATTTCAGAAAAGTTGGAAGTTTAAATTATATGTAAATTAAATTTTTGAATTAAATGGTCGCTTGAAACATTAAAGTTTTGGCACTTAGAAGGAGATTCAGTTTCTGGAAATTATACTTTTGTGCATTGTAAAATGCCTCGGACAGAGAGGCAACAGTGTCCTGGCTGTGTGGTCTCAGGCAGGTCACACTGGACTGCTAGTGTGGACATCTAGTGACCTCCCATCTCCTAGAGGGGCCTGACTCTGGGCTGGGCTCCCAGGGGGCTCTGCATGTTTGTATGATGGCCTGTGTTTCTGAGCGAATGTCTCAGCAGACAAGTGGCTTGCCAGGAGGCCAAGGCGGAGAAGGACCCCTCCACAATGACCTGGCAAGGGCTCCCTGACCAGGAGGGAGGAGGCCTGGGGAAGTGGCCACTCAGGAGGATCCGCAGCATGAGCCTGAGAGCCTTGCACTCCCCATAGACGCTTCCTAGGGCTTTGTGCTCCGTCCTCGCTGACAGGATTGTGCTCCATCCTCACTGACACTGAAGAATCAGCGGGGAGTGGTGTGAACAGCTGGGCGTCATTTTGCCTTTGTTAAGCAGAATCAGTGATTTGAAGGAACACAGCACTTCACGGCGGCATTTCAATAAGGTCCTCACACACCGAGGTGAGTTTGCATCTTCACTGCCCATCCTTGCCTCCTCTTCTGAGGGGCTGGGTATCGTTAGGAGAGGATCCAGTGGGGAACTGATGAATCAATAGAGTCTCCCCTTCTCACTAGGCCTGGCCAGGAAAACCATAGAACCCACCACTCACCTTCTGTCGTGGCAGCTGACAGCCCTGCTCCCTTGGTCAGTGCACTAGCCTCCTGGGGACACCAGGACAAAGTCCCACAAATGTGGTGGCTTGCAACAACAGGAAATTATTCTCACAACACTTCTGGAGTCCAGGTGTTCAAAATCACTGTCACTGGGCTGAAAGCAAGGTGTCAGAAGGGCCATGCTCCCTCTGGAGGCTCTCGGCTCATCCAGCTTCTGGCAGCTACCAGCCTCCCTTGGCTTGTGGACACATCACTCCAATCTCTTCCTCCATGGTTGCACGGCCTCCTTCTCTTCTATCTGCATCAAGTCTCCCTCAAACTTTTTCTTATAAGGACACTTGAGATGGCATTTAGGGCCCATCCTGACAATCCAGGAGAATCTCTTATCTCAAAATCTTTAACATGCCCAACAACAAAGCCTTTTTTCCCATATAACATCACATACACAGGTTCCAGGGATTAGGACATGGATAACTTTGGGGGGCCAATACTCAGTGTACAGCAGTCAGGCATGGTTCTCAGCAGAATGACTGAGGCACAGTGAATCTTTCCCTCTTTGGGCAGGCAGAGACCACAATTCCAGAAACTTTCTTGCTACTTCCATGTCTGCCAAGTGGCCTGACTCCACCCGGGGTGGTCCATTTCCATGAAAATGTCTTCAGGTTGGGCCAGTCTTTCCCAGCCCCGCCCCTGCAGCTCTGCATCATTAATTGTAACTCTCTTTAGTTTCATCTGATTCCTTTAAAACATTAGACTCAGAATGTGAGTGCTGGGGGGACCCTAAACATCATCTCTTCCATCAACTCTGTTTTACAGATGAGGACACTGAGGCCTAGGTGGGCTGACTGCCTTGTTTCAGCCTCCTCAGTGCAGGCTCCTAATTCACCGAGTCAACAGAAACCCGAGCAGCACACTCGTTCCGTGATCCAGCATGTTCCAGATGCCGGGCACACAGGCAGGATGGGGGTAGAGCCCCTGCAGGTTCCATTCTGGAAGGAGATTAGAAATCGGCAGATGGTGACAGTGAAGGGCACCCCCTCAGGCTGTATAGAGATCAGGGGAGTTGGCGAGGGGGCTCGGAACCCCTGGGCCCTGTAACAGGTGCTTCCACTGACCAACCTTAGACGTGCCAGCCAAGATGGGAAGAGAACAGAAGGAGCGCTTCTAGGGAGGAGGAACATGCCCCACCTATCAGAGAGGCTGCTTCAGGTAATCTGCACTCACCCTGGGACACTTTCCATAGATGAGAGAGGAGGGGACTTACCCAAGGCCGTGTGCCTTGCTGAGAACTAGCCCTTATCAGTCCGACCTGCTGTAGGGAAGGAGTTGCTGCATCTGAGCCACCTCCTCCCTGTCCCTTGGCTCAGCCTGGCCCCCAGGAGCTGTCCCTCCAGGACTGATACCGGCTCAATACAAGGCTGACATAACGGAAGCCATATTGTAGAAAAGAAACCCTATTGTAATTTTGAATGACCTCTGATTAACTAACTCAGCATGCCCTGCGGATTTTATGGCCCCTCCCAGCTGCTATAAGTTGATAACTTTGTTCTTTTGAGTTCCTCAGGAGTGTGATGACCCCTCAGCAGAGAGTCTGTGCTGATAGCCATCATCAAGGACAACTGAAAGACCAGGGGTTAGGACATTGCTCCAGTCTCTGATGCATAGCCAGTAAAACACAAGACTGTCAGGAACTAAGACAAGATGTCTGCCTCCACCCAGAGATCAGATGCCTCCCCCACCAGGAGCCCAGCCGGATATATAACTGGCCTGTAGTCTTTGTTCTGTAAGGCAGTTTTTTCCAGGCATTAGTCAGCCATCTTCCTTCTTGCTAGCAAGCTGTAATAAAAAGTTCTTTCTTTCCTACTACCTTGCCTCTTGACTGTTGGCATACCTTGTGGTGGGCAGATGACCCCACTTGGGTGTAACAGGATGTCAAGGCCCTGGGTGCTGCCAGCATTAATCACTGGACAGGTGGACAGAGTTTGTCACCTGGGCTGGAGGAGAAGCCCTGTGGGAAGCAGCGTTTGAAGAGTGTGAAAACTGAGTCTGGAAGCGGAGTCACATTCTAGGTCCTCAGGAAGCAGCTGCCCCTTTCTCTCCCTCTCCTTCTGGCCATGCCTCTCTTCCTCTCTCCCTCTTCTCTTTGTTTCCCTCTTCTCTACAGATATTTCTCAGGAACCAACTAGACAGTGGGACTGTGGCATGCCCCAGAGTTACAGAGAGGAATGAGCGTGGTCACATGCACACCGTCCTGGACACATTCCCGCTAACTCACTGAGTCAACAGAAGGACAGACAAGCCGGCTCCTGCCGCTCCTGAGGACAGCAACAATCTGCCCTGTTTAACGCGCTCTCACATAACCGGGGATGCCGTTTGGTTCCCTCGGTGACCCCATGGCCAAGTCAGGACACAGACATCCACATCTCCCATGTAGAGAGGAAAACTGAGGTTCAGAAAGGGTGAATGGCTGAGACATGCAGCCAGAGGTGGTAACACAGGGGTCTCTCTCACCTCTGGTGACTTTGAACCCTGTCTTGGGAGAAGGGAGAGAAGGACAGGGAGATTCCTTCAGCCTGGCCCCTCCCATTTGGCAATTATTTGACTTGACAATATGACCTGACCCAGCAAGGTTGTTCTACACACCAAAAACAAAAACTACAGTTATACTTGGAAGATAAGGACTGTCACCCTGTGGGCCACCAAGCAGGCTAGGTATCAACCCATCTGTGGTGTTTGCATTGTTTTGGAAAGAGGGAGAATCCCCCATCCTTTCCCTTAAGGTTCTTATGGGTGGCCAAATAATTAAAAAGGCAGGTTAACAGGAGAAAATACAACAAAGCTTAATAACATATATATGTGGGAGAAACTCAAGAAAGAGAACTGAGCACCTCAGCCATTCTGCCTAGCTGCTGGCTTAAGTATATTCAGCAAAAGACAAGGAGGATGTTGGGGGTTGTGGTTTGGGATTTCAGAGGGGAGGAAGACAATTTACATGGAGACAGAAATGCAAATATTTGTCAGAAGACTCTTTACTGGGCCACCTATAGAAAATGTGGCCTGGGAGACAGAATTTAGATAAAATGGGCTTGTTGGTGCCTTTCTTATCACACCTGTTTTACATTATACTACAGCTATCATACGGGAGTGCCTCCTTCCTGGAACAGGCCTTCTATATTAAATTCCTTTAAGCAGTTTGGGGGGGAGGTCAAAGTTTCTTTCAGAGTCTTTTGTTCTTGAAAATAATCAAGGTAAAGAGACATATTTTGAGGTGGCCAATTCTGATCCCCAACAGTTGCATCTGGGGCTCAGTCACCTCATCTGCAAGGCCATGCATTTCGTTACTTAACTTCTCACGTAAGCACTGGGATGAGTATGGATTTTCCACAACTCGGGAAATAAATATCTTTGCTTTAAAGACCACTCTCAGAGCACAGTGTGTGCCTGGCAGTTTAAAGAGAATAAATAAGCTTAAACCAAATACTTTCCTTTCAAGTGACAAGCAGAGGGAAGCATAATGTATTAGGTTTCCAGGACCAAGTATTTTTAGTCCGAAACCCTCCCCACACTGAGATATAAACCCCCAGAGAGAATTAGTCACTTCACTCCATCAAAATCACCTGCAGATCTTTTCTCCTTGAACATTTCAATGCCAAGTTTTGTCCCAAAGGGTCATTTGTTGTCATGAGTAACGCACAGCCTGGCAGGACACCAGGGCTGTGGGCTTGCAGTTTCTGCTGAGCTGACTTGCTTAACAGGCTCTCAGAGAAACTGGCAAAACTGATGATTGAGCGGCTAGTGACTTGGGGGGGATTGGAATTGGCCACTTCAAAGTGTGTCTCTGCCTAAAGGATACTTTGACCCCCAACCCCCACTAACTGATCCAAAGAGTTTGGGATGGGAGACCTGCACCCAGAACAGGCCATCACCATAGACATCTCCGGGAATTGGGGAAGGTTCTTGCTAAGCCATTCTCAGGTCTGCTTACCCTCTGAAAGAGACATTTACATTGGTAAAGGAAATATCCATTTGTGAAGGTATCTTCCTCCCTGTACCAGGAAGAAGTGGGGGTGGCCTTACCCAGAAACTTGTCAGAACAGAAGGTGAGGACTTAAATCTGCATGATAAACTTCCCATTGTTAATTGTGCTGCTCAGGCAATATGCTATCTGACTCCCACGAGGTTCCTGTAGACAACATCTTCCTGGGGTCTGGGTCACCATGGTAATGGGTTTTTTGAGCTATTTTTTTTAGGAGTTGGAACCCCTTGCCCACTTCAGGTCAGTTGAGACCACCAACCCATCAACTGGGCTCACGCACATGTATGTCCGATATGAGACCTTTTGATTTCAAGAGGTTAAAACTCCACCCTCAGGGCATGCTGACTCTGCCATCCTGTGGACATGCATCCTACAAGAAGGCACGAAGCCTGATTACACTTGCACAGATCATCAATTACCTCATCTCTCCTCACCTCCAATCACTTCAGACCACCTTGCCCCCTACCCCATAAATATCCCTGAGTCTCTATCTTCAGAGAAGCAGATTTGAGATTCATTCTCCCATTTCCTCACTTGGCTGCCTTGTGATTGTTAAACTCTCTCTGTGCTGCAATCTTGTCATCTCAGTGTTTGGCTTTCTGGGCTGTGGGCAAAAATGGACCTGGTGCAGTAATATCACGACTAAGATCCTCTGGGGGATGGTCCCACATCCGGGGGAGAATGTCACAGAACACAGCACATGTAGCACTGTAATACTCAGCTGTGAATCCTAGTGCTCATAAGCTCATAGCTTTGGACTGATTAAAATTCTGCTTTTAGAGTGTTTTAAAGGAGCAGGCACAGTCAATGGTGTGCTTCCTGTATTGCTGTTTGTTTGGTTTTAAGTAAAATACAATAATGAGCTGCCCACCTCATGGCCATGCCCTCAGCAAGGTGGAAGAGGATGTGAAGTGAAGTCCTTGGGTGGATGGGAGCAGAGTGGAGGGGATGGACCCAGCAGCCTCCTCTCCTGAGACCGAGGTCACCAACTTCACAGATTTGACCATCCGATATCCCCTCAATGCTTCCAAGGACCATGAGCCCGTCATGGGTGGGCACCCTCCATTACCCAAGTGGATCCCCAGTGCTCCCCACCATACGTGGCTGTAGGAGTGTTACTGGCACTGGTCAGATCGGTGTAGTGGGGTCCCAGGTTCTTGGTCCACAGACACAAAAGAATTTGAGAGTGGACACGCAGTGGAAGTTTTAGCAGAGGAAGATTTATTAGTAAAGTGAAAGTATACCCCCAAGGGAAGGGCAGGGGTGGGCAGGCTCAAGGTGAGCATCTGCACTGAAGTTGTGGCAATTGGTGTTTTTGGAAGGTGAGGGTCCCGGGGTGGGTGAGGGTGCTGGAACACAGACCAATCAGGGCGTTGTTTCCTCCTTCACGTAGGGAGGGGGAGATTTTTTCCTTACATGGGTATCTCCGGAACTGTCATGGCGATGATCCCCACAAGGCGGGGTCAAAACAGCAATGCAAATGAGCGTGTGAGGCTGGAGGCTACTCTCGGTCAGGGTCGGGGGGAGTTGCACGTCCAAAAAGCTGTCGCCTGGTAATTAGGACACTGCAGCTGGTGGAATGACCTTGGGTCCGGGGGAGTGTTGCACCCTGAAGAACCGCTGCGCGGTAATGAGGATGTTGCACCTAGTGGAGTGGCCTTGCTCCGAGCTCGTATCTAGCTTCCTGCCTGTCTCAGGAGGCACCGCTGTGTATTTGCTGAGTAAATTCCAGTTAGCATCCATTCTCATTTCCCAGCCCTCCTCACAGGCTCTCCTGAGAATCACTGGCTTTGAAACTGGGAAGTGCACAGCATGGACACCAACCCATGGGCTGTGGCGGCGGAGGCTGCACTACTTATGAGTATTGAGACTCAGCAAGCTACTTGTTCCAGTTTTCTAGTGCCAGAACCAATCACCCCAATACTTAGCTGCTTGAAGCAACAGCAATCATTTATTCTCGTCTCTTTGGTTCTGGGCTTGACTGGGCTCCGCTGGGCGAGTCTCACTCACTTGCCCTCAGACGGTGGCTGGGGGACCCCCAAAGACTCGCTTATGCCTGTCCTGTGTCAGGCACCCAAGCCAAGCCAGGAGGGCTTAACAGCTGGGCTCCACTGGAGCTCCTGATATGTCCACGTCTTTCCGAGTGGCATCATCAGCACGGCAGCTTCAGGCCAGTGAACCTTATACTCTGGCCTCAGGGCTCCAGGTGACCAGCCCAAGAGAGACAGAGCTGGGCAAAAGCTGAACTGTCCTTTCCAGCCTGGGATCAGACATCATGTAGTATCATGTACACCATAGTCTGAATTGAGGCGTTTACAGATGTCCACTCTGGTCCATGGGGACTGGGCACAGGTCTCACTTCTTCATGGGTAAGCAGCAAGTTCTGGAAGAACACATGGGCAGGAAATATCGTGGGCATTTTGGGAAAATACAGTCTGCTACATTACTTAAGAGCTGCGAGCTCTCTTTCCTCCTCTCTGCAGTCAGAGTGATGGTGAATGCTGGTTGTGGGTCAGACACCCTTGAATATCGCCAAGTTCCTACAGTTCCACCTCCCAAAACAGCAACCTTTGCAGCAATTACCTGTGCTAGGAACTAAGGAATTATGTCTATTAACCCAATCCCCTCCCAGCCCCTGAGAGAAGGGCTATTACTGTCTCTGCTTCACAGGCAGGGATCTGCTTCATGAGCTTATATGAGAGTTAATGAACATAGCCCAAGTAAAACCCTCAGCCAATCATACTCTGTTCTCTGCTGTTTCCAATTTCCCTCTCAGTATTTTGTATATTTTTTAAATCTATAAAAAGTCTTTAATTTGATGAGTGATCTTAAACATTTTTTGATCACCCCACCCATTGGTAAAAAGTGTCTGAGCAAATCCCCCCCAAATATATGTAATCTATTCAGTTAAAAATATGTACATGATTAACTGTATTAAAATATCAAATACATTATAAAAGATAAAAATGAGAAAGGATGAGATAAAGTGAAATAAAGGGTATTTCAAAATGTTCATTTATTATTTAAAATGTTTGCACTCAATTTAACATTATTACTAATTTAAAATTAGTCATTGTAACACTATTTAGGGAGGCTGGTGTGAATGAATATGCCTCATTACTTTTAACGTCTTGGTTTGGCACATTGTGAAACTGCAGCTTCAAGGGTCTCGTGTAAGATAGGCTTTTTCAATACCTGGCTGTCGTAGCTTAAAAGAATACTCTGGAAAAAACATGTAAATTCAAATTTAAAAAATGCATCGTCCCTGCACTTACAAAATCCTAATATTGTCTGTTACAGTCCATCCATCAATCGTGCCAAAGCTTTTGAGGAGATTCAGCTGGTAGATTCCCATCTTCCCTCATACTGATCGCTGCTCTTGCAAACTAACCAGAAAGCATTGCGTTAGCATGTTTTTAACAAATTCATTCAAAAAACACTGAAACTTTTTGTTTGGAAGACTTTTTCTTAACAGATTAGAAAAAAAGTCTCTACATTTTAAAAATGAGCAAATATGAGATCTGTTTTAGGTGACAAATTTAACAGGTTTTGGCAACAAAGTCACTTGACATTAAAAACGGTTCAGATTTTGGTTTTCAGAGCACATCATCTGTTTCTTTTAAAGGACAGTTATTTTCTCACTGATTATTCAAAACTTCACTTTTACCTAGAAGGGACAGATTACATAAGCTCTTTGCTTTTGTTAAAAATTCTTGACAGCGGGGCTGGCCTGGTGGCGTAGTGGTTAAGTTCACGCGCTCCGCTTCGGCAGCCTAGGGTTCACAGGTTCAAATCCTGGATGCGGACTGACCCACTGCTCATCAAGCCATGCTGTGGCGGTGTCCTACATACAAAATAGAGGAAGATGGGCGTGGATTTTAGCTCAGGGCTAATCTTCCTCACCAAAGGAAAAAAAAAAACAACTTGACAGCAACTCCCTATCAGGCCTGAATAGAGTATCATGATTATTTAGCCTATTTTGCCTTCTGATGTGGCCTGTGAGTAGTTTGTTGGAACTCACAAGGGTCAGCAACCACATCTTCCCATCCCCCCTTGGCCTCATGTTGTTAAGTTGTATTTAGGCTATGGGGTTAAGTGTGTACATGTGTGTGTATATCTTTTAATGCACTTATCCATGTTGTGAGGGGTGGTTAAAGTGGAACAACATCATCTGTAAATCCACATACCTGGGTACGGGTAATCTGGAATGCAGCCACCTATAGGGTCCCCTCAGATCTCTCTGGCCCTACTCTGCCTCTTCCTGTAGAACCAGAAGTCTGGGGGCCAAAGAGATGGCTCCATCTGGATCCCATGTCTCTCCCTTGTGGACCACACCCTGGGTCCCCACACCTTGGAATTCCCTACCAAACTTCCTAGGAGAGCTTCCAAGGCCTGTGTGGGCTTCCCCAGGGAAGACCCAGTCACTAGCGTGTGCCCCAGGCCTACAGCAGTCCAAGGGGTAGCTGTTTTCAAAGTGTGGTAGATGGAACTTGGCTGAGCGGACTGGGTTGTCCACCCCCAGGGTGGGACTGTGCTGGGGATGAAAAGAGAAGAGAGTGGTGGGGGCTCAAGGCTGCCACGGGCCACATAGAAGCCAGAGGTGGGCTGCCACAAGAATTCCGACTGTGCTGCAGATAGTGATGAGGGGAGCAGAGCTACTAGTCTCTCAGGCTCCTCTGTGCAAAATAAAAGATGCATTTCTCTGTGGACAGAGCCTGCGGGGTGCTGCTTGCTGGTGAGGAGCAGCTGGGTCTACTGCCTTCATGTGGCCATGGCCCCGGCCTGTGAGCAGCAGGAACAGCACACAGTGCCCTGTGGCTTGGTGGGCGAGGACCCTCCTATCCACCTCTCTGCAGCACGGAAGTCTTGCTTGTCTCCATCCCCCTGGGCGGAAGGTGGCCTGGGCTTGAGCCAGTGCAGTCAGCCACCACCATAGTGACGTCTGGCTCATCCTTATGGTGTTAGGTCAAGGGGTGACTGCAAAGAGAAGTTCCAGGGTTTCTCCTGCACCCCAGGGATTATTTGGGGGGCATCCCCTGGTGCCCACACCTCACTTCAAAGGCCAGACTTCTGCTATCTTAGTTCCACTTTACCTTCAGATTTCCCCAAATTAGTCACTATATTGTTTATTTTACATCCCGAGCTTAGACTTAACTCACTGCTGCTTCTTGTATCCCACCTCTCTCTTCTGGGTTTAGTTTCCTTCCTACTGGGCTATAGCTTTTAGTAGTCACTCGGAGATAGTCTGTGATTCTCTCTCAGTCTTCGTTGGTCTGAAAATGCCTTCAGCCTCCCTGCTGAAGGATAGCTCAGCTGAGCCTATGTTTTTGGTTGACATTCAGTCTCCTTCCGGACAGTGAAGATGTTATTTCCTTCTCATCTGGCATCGACAGTTGCTGATGATTCATCTGTCAATCTCATGTTGCCCCTTTTAGACATCTACTGTTTCTCTCTAGTCACCTGTAAGATTTCTCTTCTTTGGGGGGATTCTGTGTTTAATTTTGCTCAGGTCTCAGAGTGTTGCCATCTTTTTAAATCTTCAGTTGTTTCTGTTATGGGCTGAATTGTGTCCCCAAAATTTCTATGTTGAAGCCCTGACCCCCAGCACCTCAGAATGTGACTGTATTTGGAGAGAGGATCTTTAAAGAGGTGATCAAGGTTAAATGAGGTCACTGGGGGGGGGGCCGTAATCCCATATGACTGGTGTCCTTATGAGAAGAGGAGATCAGGACACAGACACACACAGAGGGAAGACCACATGAGGACACAGGGAGAAGATGGCCAACTGCAGCCAAGGAGAGAGGCCTCAGGAGAAACCAGCCCTGCCAGCACCTTGATCTCAGACGTCCAGCCCTCACAACTGTGAGAGAACAAGTTTCTGTTGTTTAAGCCACCCAGTCTGTGGCACTTTGCTATGGCAGCTCTAGCAAACTAATATATTTTCCATGCTGGAAAATTCTTAGTCATTATCTCTTTGAACGTTGTCTCTTTCTCTTTCTCTCCTTACTGCCTATGTTGGTTCATCTCATTCTATTTTTCATATCTCTTAATGGCCGCATTTTAAACAATTTTTAATCTTTCTGTTCTGTTTTCTGGAAAATATTTTCATCTCTACTTTCTAGTTTATTGAGTATTGTTTCCACTCTGTCTCATCTGTTTTTAGCCTTTCCCTTGAGTTTTTAATTTCTATGATTTGCTTCTTTTAAATTTTTGTTTATTTTTAATTCATGTTGCCTCTGATTTTATCATAATTTCTATTTCTCATTTATTGTTAGTTCTTGGGGACACAAGTCCTATTGTTTCTTACAGTTGTCTACTCTCTCAAGCTATTTCTTTCCCTGATAGAGTTTGGATACTTTCATTGTAAGCTCATCTTCTAGTTTGTGAAAGTGTCCTTACAGGAAAATGTGCATTTTCTTCTTCCCAGCCACCACAGATTTCAATTACATCAGAAAAGTGTTTAATTTCTTGGCTTGAGACCCTCACCCTAAGAATCAATGGAAATGTAGGCCTCACACTGTCGCGTGCCGCCTGCCCAGAGTCTCTATTTTGTCGGGGGTCTTTCTTTTTGACTTTGATCTCCAGACGGATGGGAACCTCCTTGCTGACTTCCTGGGGCAGTGGGTAGAACTTCTCTACTGTTGTTTCATGGATGCGGTAGCCCATTAGGGCCCCAGCCTTACGTAGGAGGCTGCTGTCCCAGCTAACTCGGGCCCGGGCCATATCTCTTACCTGGCCCACACATTAATCTGTCTCTGTTCCTCATTCCCTGAGGGCTGCCCCAGTGTCAGCTCCCATGACAGCTCTGTCCTTGACTTCTCATTTATTTGGCATATTATAAAGCTCTCTCTCTTTTTTTTGAACAAGGCTGTATAGTTAAAATTTTATTACTATTATTGTCTATTCTTAGCCCAGTTTCTCTAGAAGATGGAGCCCAAGGCAAAGTCTCATGTGCTAACATTTTCCTGGGAAGTGCAATCCCAGGGAGGGAGTGAGGGAAGAGGGGACTGAGGCAGGGGGGAAGGAAACCTATTATCAGGGAGGTCACTATGAGTCACAGGCCGATGCCCTGACTTCAGAGAGGCCAGTGGAGCCCCTGGAACTCTGACCAGTCTGAGCGGGGAAATGAAGAGGACAGAATTGATCTGTAAGCCCCTGTTGCTCATTTTGGTCAGTTTGCCCCACAGGTATTTAGTCTCTCACACTTTCAGGTTGCATGTGCATGGGTGGTGACATATCTTGATGCATCTCACCCCTCAGAGGCAACAAGATAGCCCCAAGAATGCAGCAAGAGGCCTCCTTCCCAAACTTGAGGAAAAGCACTGTTGGGTGTTATGACACATGGCATGAAGGACTGGAAACAGCCACCCCAGTGGCCCCAATAACTTGTGGTAGCTGCAGTGGCAACGACAGCAACCCAGCTCTGCGACTGCAGAACGGGCCAGATGTTGCCAGGGCTGCTCCAGCCAGACAGCAAGGCAATTGCTCCAGTCTGACGTGATCCAGAAACCGAACCCCTTACAGCCCACCCCTTGTACATGTCACCTGAGAACAGGTGTCCTTACCTATTTCCCAAGAGAGTAGTGCAAGTGCGAGTCTTCAAGGTGTTGTCTAGTCACAATCTGCTAAGGAGTTATAAAAAGGGTTATGAAACCAAGCTATGGTCCCTGCTACTGCAACTAACCCTGGGGCCGAAATCAATACTCATTGTCTTCTTCCCCCACTCCGTTCTAGACTGGTCCCCCTCAGCCACCACCTGGGCGAATCTGAACTGTTCGCCCAGAGGAACGGAGCCCTTGGCTGCCTTGTCTGTGATGGCCGTGGTTGCTGTAGTTATTCATTTGTTGTTGTGACTCAGTGTGGACACTGATGTGCCCCAGTGAATCTGTAAGTTCCACACGTTTTCCTCACTGGCCACACTGAGTAGCAGCAAACCTAGCTCTCCATGTTACTTAGAGTTGATTACCCCTGCCAGTACAGTAAGTCCACTCTTCGCTTGCTTGGCCACTGGCATGAGAAGCCCAAAGTGGCCACACGGTAGTCATGACTTCCAGTCTAGAGGAAACCCTGGCAGAAGCATTCCCTACTCCTGACCAGGGAATCAGGACTTCTAACCCAGCAGAGCTAAGACTGCAGTGACAAGAAGCTCTAATCATGCAAGTGGTTCACCAAGAGTAACGGTGAGAGGGGCCAAACTTGCTTCTCTTTCTTGGTTCCTGGAGCTTGTATTCAGGGTACTAGGGATTCGTGCCATTTACTAACTGTTGTTTCAGCACAAATCCTGCATCCTGGAGGACAGTGACTAAATTCTGCAGGATGCTGGCACCTTACCTGAGCCATTAACAATCCTTTCCATCATTCTTCCTAGATTGGCTGCTTCTGGGTGATGGGGTACATGATAACACCGGTGAATTCCATGGTCATGTGCCAATTTTCACACCTTCTTTACCTTGAAAAAGGTCTGGTGGTGCAAGACAATGTCATGTGAAATACTGTTTTTATTGTCTAATGCAGTATAATGAATCACGTAAAACTTGGTGGCTTGAAACCATGAGTTATTATTATCTCCCACCATTCTGGGGGTTGACAAGTGAGGGGAGTGGTTCATATGGTTGCAGTCATATGATGGCCAAG
Source organism: Tapirus indicus (assembly GCA_031878705.1). Classification (NCBI taxonomy): domain Eukaryota; kingdom Metazoa; phylum Chordata; class Mammalia; order Perissodactyla; family Tapiridae; genus Tapirus; species Tapirus indicus. The sequence continues at coordinate 276,783 of CM062928.1, forward strand.
GCTGGAACCATCCAAAGGCCTCTTCACTGGGCTGAAATGGCTGAAGTAGCTGGGGCTGCAGGGGTATCTCTCTTTCCACTCAGCCTCTGCATGGGGCTAGCCTGGGTTTCCTCACAACATGACAGTTGCAGGGTAGTTGGACTTCTTACATGTTGCCTGGCTTCCCCCAGAGCAAGAAAGAGTTGGAAGCCATGTAAGGCCTAACCCCAGAAACTAGACAGCATCACTCCTGTCGTATTCGACTGGTCAAAGAACACACCCAGTTTCAAGATGGAGCACGGACTTCACCTTTTGATAGGAAGAGTACCAAAGATTTTGTGGCCATCTATAATCTTCCATCAACAGCATCTCTATAGACTGGGAACTCTGTAAGTCAGTGGATGGGGGTGCTGGAAGACACAGTAAGGACAAGGAAGGAAAACCCATACTCAAGTGTATATCAACTTCCATAGGGACAAATCACTGTGTCCTCCAAGGTGGAAGGGGTTTGAGGTCATTGGTCTGCCTCCACGAGGCTGGCTGGTCTCTCCAAAGTATGGTGTCTTATTGGAAACTCAGTGCTGGTCTGCACTGCTGACAGGCTAGGCACTCAGCACTGGCAGTCACTAGATCAGACTTGATGAGGGAAGGCCATGCCATCAGACCCACGCACAGCTTTCATTCCTTTCCTCATAGACAATGGCGTAAGCAGTGGAGTAGCTGAGGACAGAGGCTGGCTGGTATCCACTGATTAGTCATCTTGTCCACCTAGTTATTTAGTGCTTCCTTTGTAGTAGATGAATTCTGGTGTGTATTAATGTGAGACACAAAGATCATCATGCCCTGGGTTCTCATTTGCAAGGCCATCCATATGCCTCTTAGCCCGGATTTCTTGTTTCCGCTTTTCTAATCTTGTTCCTTTTAGATCTTTGATCAACAACTCAAGCCATCTGGGTTGCTTGCCTTGGGATCTGTGAATATTCTTACCTTATAGCATTTATCATTCCATATAAATGGAAGGATTCAGTATTGTGCTCACAGCTTTTGTACTAGGAGGATTTGCCATCATCACCTTTAGGGTCACCCAGAGGGGGTCCTGATGTGGCAGTAATCCATTTCTGGCTGGCACCAATATATTCTGCTGACCTATGTTTCAGGCTGGAATTTCTTCCTCTTCTATCATTTATGGTAGAGAACTCCTATGAGACCATGGGTATAAGTGGAGGAAGAGGCATTGGTGTCATGGAGGTAGGTGACATGGGGGTCTAGGCCACCTGGAACTTCCTTGTGCCCTCTGCACCTGCTCAGGCCTGATCCCCAATGAACAGTTTACATCATATGATTGATTACTACTGCACTCAACCTACCTATGACTCAGTGGACCCGATAATACCAAGCTCATATGGGCAGTCTGATCACATGGTGCCTGATGTCTTGTAGTCAGTCTATACTAATATCCCAAAGCATACCAGAAGTTGTTTTTCAAGGGGAGGGTAGTTCTATGCCACAGAAGTTGTGGCCTTGCTTGAGAACTCTAAGGGTCTGTACTATGACTCTCATATTATGCTTTGCTAGAAACTCCACCATGTCCTTATCTCCATAAATACTTCTAGAACCATTGATTCTGCTGATCACATGGAACAAGGGGTTCAACATCTTGCTTCATAGCCTAGACTTGCCACAGAAGCTTCTTTTGGTCTGGACATCACTTGAAACTGACAGCCTTCTGAATCTGTTGATGAGTGGGTTGGAACACTATTTCCAATTGTGGTATGTATTGTCTCTAAAATCTAAGAAGTCTACCAAAACCTGTGCCTCTTTCTTAATGATAGAAAGTTTAAAGTGTAACAACTTGTCATTTACTTAGAGGGCATGCCCCAAATCATTGGATGCCTAAAATCTCTCTCACATGATAGGTCCATGAATCTTCACAGGGTGTAGCTCTCATCCTCTGGCACACATGTATCTTACTAGGGAATCTAGGGTCCTGGCCACTTCCTGATCATCAGATCCAATGAGCCTATGTCATCAATATAGTAGATCATGACAATCAAGGTTCTTATAGACTATGTTATGATGGAGAGCCGAAGGTTAGCATAGCCCCTTGGGCAGGACTGTGAATGTGTGCTGCTGTCCTTGCCATGCAAAGGTGAACTGCTTTTGATCCTCCATGTGGATGGAGATTGAGAAGAATGCACTGGCCCACTCAGTAGCTGCATGCTACATGCCAGAGGTTGTGGTGAAGACACTATACCTGCTACAGCAGCTACAGTTGGGGCTTCTTGAGTTCTGGCTACCTGTCCTCATCCTCCCCTTCCTGTGCTCTTCCTCACCAAAACAGAGGCTGGTTTGAGGGCTGGAGCCAATTAATAATTATATTAAAATGTGTGTTATTGTGGGGTAATTTACTGCAAGTTTTCACTGTACTTTTCCTTTTTCAAGGATTAGCACATTTGGTGGTGGGACAGACAGGGAACTTTTTACATAACTGGTTGCCTACTGTGCAGGGGTTAGGGTGGAATGTGGCCCGGGTCCCCTCTAGTCTCAGCAGATGGAGTGCTATTGGACTATCTGTCCACAGCAGATGGACAGACTGCTATTCAGCTTCTTCTTGGCCCATCTATCCCTGAGTGCTCCTGAGAGGGGCAGCTTCATCTCCCTTCAATCCCGTCTTTGGTGCAAGCTCTTCTCCTGGCAACCTTGACCTGGAGGCCTCCTGGGGAGCCTCGCTGCTATCACCCCACGTCTCTCCTCCATGTTCTTTCTCAGACAGCCATGAGAATGCTGAGGGAGCTGGGGGGGCATCCTTTCCTCCAGGCACGCTGCACTATGGTGAGTTTTGGTCCTGCTGGTCTGACTACTCCAGCTCACCTCTTGCTTTCAGGGATCTTAAGCTGAGAAGCAGGCACCAGTTCTATGCTGCACATCAGGGATGTGTGTCACACTCTCCGGAGAAGTCTCTCACCATACCCCACACAGGGATGGCACCAGGGGAAGCTGGCAGTTTCTGTAGTGACAGCATCCACCTGGGGAATTAGGTCCCCGTACCCTCCCCACCCCCAGGCTACCTCACCCTGTGAGCGATTCTCTTAGACCCTCTCTCCCATTGGGTAGAGGGTGGAGAAGTGGGAGGGAAATTCTCTTGCCAGAGTTCTCCTGAGAAGGCAGTGCATCCTAGGACTTCTGCCCACCTTGTCCTCTCCCTACATGGACAGGTGGGTGGGGGTGGGGGCAGGCATCTGCTTTAGTTTCCCCCCGTCTCCAGAGTGTGTGGGTGTTTGTGTGTATGTGCGTGTGTGCGTGTGTGTGTGTTGGCAGGGAGGATGGGGACAGTGCACTTCTGTCCTCAGCTTGGCATCTGAGCCGCCATCAGGCCTGCAGTCCCATTCAGCACTGTGCTACAGTGTATATCAAGTGCCTCTCCTCTCTTCCTCCAGACTGCCACTTCCAAGTCCTCCCATGTGGAAATTCTCAGCACCAGCAATGGGCCTGCTTGTGTAGACAAGGTGGCAATCTGTCTAGCACCCAAGTTTGTCATATTCTTGGTGCAACCAAGCACCTTTAATTTGCGTTCTGTGAGGGTCGGCAGCTCTGTGACTCTGTCTGTCCTGTGCCCAGGGCCGGCGGTGCTGGCGGCAGTGCTGCTTCCTCACCAGATTTTTGTGGTTTGGGTGTGGCCGCTCTCAAGCTCAGCCTGGACCACGGCTGCTCCACTGTAGAGGGCACTGTGACCAGAAAGAGAAAGAACAATAATAGCACCTTTCACGTGCTTGGCATTTTGTGGTTGTAAAGCCCACTAGTGTTCAGCAAAAGCCACTGTCTGTTGGCCTTGCTTTGAGCAGTTTACAAGCTCGTTGTCATAATGTTCACACCAGCGGAGTGACTCTTACCAGCTCCTCCTGGGGCTTTTCAGCAAAGACAGATGAGAGCGTGGGCCCTGCTGCTCTCCAGGCACGAGCAGTGGTGCGGGAAGGTGCTGCTGGCAGAACGGCCATGGGATTGGAAAGGACTGTGCTGGAGCAGTCCTCCAAGGAGCTGCCCTTGGCCCTGGGCAGTGGCGTGTCTGAGTCTCTCGGGGGCCACTGACACTGGGACTGGGGATGTAAAAGCAGAGACACCTCCACCTCCAACTCCAAGGGCTGAGCTGAGACCAGCGACAGAGATGAGGATAGGAGAGGCACCTGGCTGACTAGGGTTTAGGATTCTCCTTGGCAGGGAGTCAGGGTGACAGGGACAGAGCTCCTGTCTGCAGCGCTGGGGATGTTTCTCTAACCAGGGCGGCTAGTACAGGATGGGTTTACTTGCCTTCCAATCCTCACTGCATCGCTCTGGCTACCAGAGAATCGCTTCTGAGATCAGACCCAGCCCCACCTCCCTCAGGCAGCTTTTGCTGACAGGGCAGTGGCAACAGTGCAGGAAAGGAGGGCTGGCTGGGGAGACTCCAGGAGCCCTGAGCAGAAACAGTGGCTCCCTGGGTGCCTGGGGGTGTGGTCTTAGGAAAAGGGCCTTCTGTCTCACTGTTTTGTGAAGGGGATTTTAGTGGCAACACCCTGGTCAACTGTGCTCTTGTGTTTTAGGCTTAAGAGGTGGTTGTGATGACAATGTGAGTTCCTATTGTGGAAGGCCCAGCATAGGGGCAAAGTCCTGCTGAAGGCCAGCTGATGCCCAGCTTTCCACATTAGACCCAGATCGAATGCTCCAGACCTCTCCCCATAGCAGGGGAGTGGGGACTCTGCAGCAGGGTGTGCTAGGTGCCATGTGCAAGGGCACCTGGGTGAGGCCTACACACCTGGGAGGATTTGAACTGATTACCACTGGAACTGCTTTCTGCATGTAACTATTCTCCTGGCCCTTTTAGCCGTCTATTATGGAGCTAAGAAGGCTCCCTGCCCCCACACCCCCCAGATGCTATAGCTTATGATAACGTGGCCACTCCCAACTCTCCCGCGGCAGGGATGGGTGTAACAATCAGGACAGCTGAGGGCTATGAGACTTCTCAGGGCTTGATCTGACATCATTTCAAGCAGATGATAATTATGAGGCTCCCTGAATCCCCCAACAAGACTCCATGGAGTTATTGATAAATGTGGGCCCCTGGGTGCACTTCTCACGGGAAGGACAGCAGTGATGGTGATCAAGAGGGCAGGAACACACACACATGGTGCTAATGGAGGGGCAGCGATGGAACACAATGCGTGGAGAATTCCAGGCAGGCTGGTCCTGTCTAGGGGAGGAACCCAGGCCTGCTCCAGGCCCCGGCCCAGCTGCTGCAGCCTGGGGGTCTGCAGTGTGGCTCTCAGAAATCTCTAATGTATGAGAACGTGCAGCAGACATGGATTGTCTTGTGTGTCGGGGGCGGAGGCATGAGAAGAGTTGCCTTTTCCTCCCAAGGTTGGCAGGAACTGGAAATAATTGAAAGTCATTAGGGTCCAGCATGCTGTCCTGAAAACACCACCATTGCTTTCCTAATGAATGATTGTGTCTTTCAGGATGCAGTGAAGGCAGCTGAGAGGCGGTGAGCTCCTGGAGAGGACAGGGAAGTGGGAGGCTGGCAGCCTGTAATCTGGGGGGACTGAGGGTGCTTTGCCTGCACCCTGCCCTGTGCTCTGGTCTCAGGAGTGGGGTCCCTCTGGCCCCTCTGCCCACACAGTCAACGTGAGGTTTACAGCCAGGGCCATACAGTCCGGACGTGTAATCCTTGCAATCTTGGTCTCCGCGTCCAAGTTCTGCATGATGTTCTGCCAGCATCCCTTCTTGTTCACTTCCTTCATCACGTCCTAGCGTCCAGACTGTACGACAACCCAACCAGGCCCCAGGCCTCCACCTTCCTCTCCTGCTGCATCCTCCTCCCTACCCCCACAGCAGTCTGTCCAGAGCCCTCGGTTAACATTTCCCTGCTCAGAACGTGACAGGTGCCACCCACACTGCTGGGAAGGGCTCCCATGGCCCCTGCCTCAGCAACCCCCTTCTTTGGAAGGACTCATCACCTAGATGTTGCTTGATTCCCGCTTCTCCCAGTGCTGCTGCCCGTCCGATGGACCCCACCCACAACCCCTTCTCACCCTGTAGCCGGGCCCTTTCTTGTTTAAAGGTTGTCTTTGAAACACACAAGCAACATGTGAAGACAAATGAGCACACAACTCTTCCTGGCGCACCCCCATGCCAGCGATGACTGCTGCCCTGTATCTGGTACGGACTGTCCAGACTTTCTCTCTGGGTGTCACCCAGACTCGCCACCTCTGGGTGCTAGTGGAGACCCTTGTGCACTGTGGGTGAGGCTCCAGGCACTACCATCATTTCTAATGCTTCCACAAGAAGATGTCACCTTTGAGTGGATGGGCTTCCAGCAGCCCTCCTACCACCTGGTCACCTGCCCACAATGGAGTGGGGTTCACAGAGGAGAGGCCTGGGAAATGCCTCCTGCCCTGGTCAGTCTAGAGACAAATGGTGTGGATGGGCTGCGAGGGGGGCTGCCTGCAGAGGACACAGCAGGGCCCCAGGCCCATCCCCAAGCCCTGCTCTGGCAGCCCAGCCGACCCTAAGGAGGCCAAGCAAGGCTGAGTTCTGTCCAGCAGCTCTGTGGAGGGGGTCCCGGGACTCCTGCCTGCCCTGCTGCCCTGGTGGCCAGTCAGTCCCTGGGCGTCCAAGGCTGCGAGGTGCCTATGACCTGGCTCAACCATGCTGCACTGGAAGAGACAATCTTTGCTAAGAATAGGGACGAGACACGACGGTTCAGTGCCACGAAAATGATCAGAATAGAAACACAACAAGCATAATGAAAGGAAACACCCGCGACCTCTGTCCCCTGAGCACAGCCCAGCTCTTCAGATGGTCTCAGTCAGGGTCCTGGAGGCACCTGTGGACGAGTGTATCTACCAGGCACCTGCAAGGTGGATGTGCTAGCCCACTGGCGTCCTGGGTTGGCCGGGGCGGGCAGAGGGGCACGAACCGCCGGACGCTCGGATTCCGCGGCGTGGAGAAAAGAAGGGGCACCTGCGAGCGGCCGGGACAGGTAGCGGGTCAGGCTCCCCGCGGGGGGACGTCGGAGCGCGGCTCCGGGAGGGCTCTGGCCAGCTCCGCCGGCGGGGGTAAGGCGGGTGGGGTCAGGGGGTGGGGACCCGGGCGGGGCGGGGTCTCGTGACCAGGCCCCTCAGGCCGGGAGGCTGCCCGCTATACAGACCCCTGCAGACCCCGCCCACGGGGAGAGGAGCGGGTGGGACCGTCCAGGTCACGCCCCGGACAGACACCCGCCCCTCCTCCATCTGTGGCCCCGCCTCCTCCGCGGGGCCTGCCTCCGCCACGCCCAGGGCCCCGCCCCGTCCAGGGCCCCGTCTCGGCCCGCATTTGTGGACCCGCCCCGTCTTCCCCTCATACCCCCTCCCGGCTCCGGCCCTTCTCAGGCCACGCCCCCGGGACGCTAATTGGTCTCGGTCTAGCGAACTCTCCGAGCTCCCATTGGCTGTTCCGCCGTTCGATTGGCCTGGGGCTCTGGCCTTCCCTCGGCTCTGCACTTGGGCGGGGGCGGGGCCAGTGGTGCACGATTGGTCAGCGGCACAGAAGGGGCGGGCCCGCGCCCAGCAGCCCCTTGGACAGAGCTCCAGGAGACGCTCTTGCAGCTTCAGTTGCTTCAGACCGCGTCGCGCTCCGTTCGGCTGCGGTGGACTCCGTCGCTCCGTCCCCAGCCCCTCAGCCCCGCCCCGACCTCCCGTCGGCCGGCCCGCGGGCACGTCCTCTGCCGCAGGACGGGTGAGTGAGTGGTCGTGGGCCAGGCGGGGGCAGGGACCGGGTCTGGGGTCGGGGTCGGGAGTCGAGCTGAGGTGGGGGCCGGGGCCGGGGTCGGGTTCAGGGACCTGGGCGGGATGGGGCCCGGGATGGGGGTCCGGGCGTAGGATCGAGGGTTGAGGGGCCGGGACCGTGGCCGGGGTCGGGGATTTGGATCGGGGCGGCGACATCTCGCGGCCGCCAACTTTGCCCGCAGGCTCCCGGGCGGGGGGCGCACGTCTCGGGCCCACCGGGCCTCCGGCAGAGGGCCTGAAAGACTGGAAGACCCCGCCCAGCCCCGACCAACTTCGGCGGCACCTGCGGCTGCCCGCGCCCACCCGGCGGGGTCCCTGCGAGCTCACGAAACAGCCGGAGCCGGGGGGACACCGGACGGGGGAGGGTTTAAGAACAGTGATAGCGGCTTCCAGGACACGCGGACCGGCCTTCTTGCCCTCCCCTCCCCACATCCATCGCTGTAAGATCCGTGTTTTCAAAAGCAGAGGAGTTCATGGTCTTGCTTGTCAGTAAACCTCTGCCACGACTTTGCTCTGGACTTTATGAGGCTTAAATTTCAAAATGGTTTAAATTTCGTCGCTTATGATTGAGAAAAGATTGTGGGAAAGGAACACCCTCCGCGCTCCAGGAAGGCAGGAGGGAGGTAATTTCCGTGGGTGCTGTAGGGTCGTGAGTAGCAGGGAGTGCAGAGGTGGTGTCCTGTGACACAGGGGGCAAGAGAGGACTCTGTGAGGGTGCCCTGTGTGCCCAGCCTCTGCCCCATCAACTGTCTGCATCGCTCCGTGGGCCCTGTGTCACAGCGAGGAGCAGGTTAGATGGGGCAGGGGCAGGTGCCTCTGTTGGTCATGGTATTTTTTTCTCGTTTTATTTGGGGGTGGGTCAACACGTGTTTCTTATTGTTCCCACAAGTGTGCTGCCCTGGAACTACTATTGAGTGAAAATGTTTATCTTTTCTTTTTGCCTGGTAATGTTTCTAACTTTTTTTCCTACTCTGAAGTATATTACTTGCATAACAAGTTTGAAAGTTAACAAAAAGTCACAACTGAAATCTTGTAGCTCGGGATTCGTTATTTTCTTCCTCCCTTTCTTCAGGGCATGGACTTCTGGGCCCCTTAGGCCCTGCATGTGAGCTAACAGTACTCTCTCTGCTGATGAGGATTTATGGTGCTTGATTCACCAGAAAGAAAACTAGGGCAGCAGGGCCTTGATGAGAGACATTTAGAGACTAGACTGGGTAATACACAGACCTTCCAGTTCACACTGTTCCTCTGGCACAGGCCCTCACACATCCTTCCGAAATTTATCTTGCCTTCAGGGGTGAACTTTTGCCCCTTTTCTTTTCTGTTTTTTGAACTTGGCTTAGATGTGGGACCCAAAGGAAGTGTGCAAGGGTGCGTCCCTATTGAAGAGAACTAATTCCCAGTCCCCTAGTACACAGGAACAACTCATCATCTTAGAATGTCTCAGAGACATTTGGACCCATTTTGGTCCAAAGAGACGGCAGAACAGTGACACTCCGGGGGGATCGTTGGCAAGATCCAACAAGACCTCATTGGTCCTCACATCAGAGGAGCTGGAGTAGCTGTGAATGGTGTTTTCAGACGTTGAAATTCATGGGAAACCAGGGGTCTTCAAATACAAGTGCACTCACTGACTGCCATCGGTCACTTTTGAGCACTGCTGTTTTTCACTCGTCTGTAGACGCTGTTTTTTATACAGTTCAAGTTCATTACAAGTGTTTTGGAATTTATATAACTTCATGTAGTTTCTTAGTTAATACCCAATATATAAGGTTTTGAAAAAGGTTTGATGGTAAAAGGAGTCTTTATGACTGAAAAGATTGGGCATCCTGTGTAGAATCAGGGCTTTGTGACTAGTGTTGCCACAGGTGGTGCTGATTAGTGGTGCTACTGGACCTCAGAACATCATTTTTCCAGATATCTTTATTAATACTCAGGGTTGGAGAAAAGACACAGCTTTATGGTTACACTTTTTAGATATTGATGAGAGAATTTCAACACATGGGTTCATTTTGTTAGATGTTTAAAAAGAAGCTCTCTTTTTTCCTGTTGTTCAAGGAAGGCTGAGAGCATGCTGGGTTTGTATTGCAAAAGTCCCCTGAGGTCCTTGAAGCAGTCTAGCTATTCAAGGCAGGACGCTGTGTTTCGGTTCCAACAATTTCAGTTCCTGGACCTGCAGCCGTGTGTCAGTGGCAAAGGCATTCCTATTTTCACAGCAGTCTCGGGGCTTTAGTGTAAAAGTGATCGCTGAAGCACATCTTGGTGGATGGAGGTTGTTTATCCTTTGGTGAAGAACGCTGGTCCTTTGGGCCATGACAGAGAAGAAGTCCTGCTCATGTGTTGGCATCACCCTCGACTTAAACATTGGAATGAATCTGCAGGTTTTGGGTGGCTCTGATGTCTCTCTGCTCTCAGCCCTGGTGGCAGGGGCTCTCACAGGCAAGTCGTGGATCCACTGTCCTTGGTGCTGAACACATGTCTTCTATTTCTGTTTTCTTGTCTCAAATTTCCTTTCTGGTGTAAGAGTGGTTTTTGGAGTATATTTTAAAACGAATTTCAGAACTCACACGATTATAGAAAAGTTGAACAGGGAATTCTATCAAACTTGAATGGAAGCCTTTTAAAAACTCAAGCTGTGTTATTTTTTCTTTTTTTAAAGTGGATAATTGTGCCAACTCAACATTCCCTTAGCTTTGCTTAGTCTCCTTCTCCCAAGGTGGGAATTTTCTTGCTAGAGTATGGATGTCGAGTAACAAACCATTTAAATTAAATAAGACCCTATTTTCTTAACAACCACCCTCTAAAACCATGTACCCTTTATTATAATATGTAGGTATTTGTACATAGAGGCAATTTGTTTTTGCCTAACCAGGTCGATTGTAACACCCCACACACACACTGGCATGGAGCTTCCCAGCCTGCTTGGAGAGGGACTCGAGCCTTCTGCGTATGTGGTGGACTGTTGGGCAGTTGCCAGACATTCCTGCTGGGTTGGAGCAACATCTACTTTCTCTTCTGTAATTTTGAGGACATCTTTGTGAATCATTTTAGATAAATCCTTCATTTCTCTTGAGGTTAATTTTGTCTGTTCCTTTAGAATTGCCCCACAGATTAGCAATAAAAAATAATGGGTGTCACTTGTGGTGCAGAGATTCACCCACAGGATAGTAAATTGTGCGTTAAGCTAAGCAATGGATTGTTGAGGTATTTTTGTTATGAGCTCCTGAATTAGTTCCTTGGCCCCATCAGGGGCCATACACTTAACCGAGGTTACTCTTTGACATCTGTTTTGTTGAGGGAAACCCAAGGCAGCTTCCTCCTGCCTCCTCCAAGCTTCAGAAATGCTCTGAGTGCCTACTCTTTGCCAGGCCCTGTACTATGATCTGGGAACCCCCAGAAGAATGAGACAGAGTTCTTATCATTGAAGAACTCACCACTTCCAGCTGAGGAAAGGACATGTAAACAGATAGTTACACGGGGCTACACTCAGTGCTGCAATTGGGATACAGAGAAAGCCGGGTTGGTGGGCTGAGGAGGGCTGATTCATCTAGGCTGGGCATCAGAGAAGGCTCCAGACAGGAGGTGGTATGGGCTGAGACCACCTCAGGATGAGTTGTAATTGTTTAGGCATGGATGGGTAAAAATAGATTAGAAAAAGACAAGAAGGTTGGTGTAACTGGTGAACAGGGTGTTTGGTGGTGCAGAGGCTGGAGGTTTGGGGGGCACAGTGAAAGGGTTGGGACTCTTCTAGAAGCGGGGTGAGAGTTGAGGAGAGGTTGTGTGGTAGGCAGAATAGTTACCTCCCAAAGCTGTCCACATCCTATTCCTCAGAACCTGTGAATGTGTTAGGTTACATGACAAATAGAATTTAAGGTGGCAGATGGCATGAAGGTTGCTAATCAGCTGATTTTAAAATAGGAGATTATCCTATATTACCCAGGTGGGACCAAAGTATTCACAAGGGTCCTTTAATGAGGAGGGAGGCAGAAGAGTCCTGTCAGAGTGATGTGAAGTGAGGAAGACTCCAGTTGTCAATGCTGGCTTTAAAGATGGAAGGGGTCATGAGCCAAGGAATGCAGGCAGCCTCTAGAAGCTGGACAAGGCAGGAAAGTGCATTCTCCCCCAGAGCCTCCAGAGAGGAACACAGCCCTGCTGACACCCTGATTTTAGCCCAGTGAAACCTGTGTCTGACTTCCCACTTCCAGGACTGTAAGATAACTCGTTTGTGTTGTGTTACGCCACTAAATTTGTGGAAATTTGTTATAGCGGCCACAGGAAACTGATGCAAGTTAGGACTCTGCTCTCGGAATTTTTAGCTGATGCAGTTTAAGGAGGAAATAATGTGATCAGATTGGCTGTAGAAGATAAAATAATCCCGCTGCTGTTTGGGAGGTTGCCCCAGGTAAGTGTGGTTCTGACCCCCAGTTTCAGCTCCTGGCAAGACTGGCATCTGGTATGTCTTACCCAAAGTCCCACGTGAAGTCTTCCTCCCAGCAGCCTGCTCAGTCTCCACCCTGCTCGTCACCATGTCCCACTGGCCCACCTTTCCTCTGTGCTGGGCACTCGGGAGAGAGTGGACCAGGCACACATCTACAACTGGGATTGGGGGGCGTCATAGGGTAGGCCCAGTTCCAACCTCAGGGCTGTTGTCAAAGTATTTTCCAAAGGTTGAAAATCGTATCCTCGCTAATCCTTTGTAGCTTCAGATTGTTGTCAGTCGAATAGATATGAAATATATCACTGTTTTAATTTGCATTTCCTCGGTCACTAGTGAGTTTGAGGATTTTTTATCGATTTATTGGCCACTTGGGTTTCCTCTTCTATAAATTATATTCTTTACACTGTTTGCCCACTTGTTGCCTGAGTTGTCCTTTTTGTAACTCCTTTAGAACTTCTTAATGTGTTCTGGACTCTATTTGTGTCCTATTTTGTATCCTTTTAAATGTGCCATTTTGATGAACAAATGTTTAATTTTAGTGTAGTCAAATTTATCAATCTTTCCCTTATGTTTGTAGTTTATTGAGTCTTATTTAAGAAATCCTTTGTTACCCCAAGGTCGTAAGATAACCCTCTCTTTAAAAAAAAAAAAAGTTTGGATGTTTGCTTTTTATATCCTACTTTGAACTTATTTTTGTGTGAGGTGTGAGGAAGAGATATAATTTTAGAATTTTTCCAAATGCGTAACCAGTTGTACCAGTACCATCGGTTGAGTCCCATCCTTCCCTGGTGATCTGCGTGCTACCTTTGAGACTGAGAATATTCCACAGATGTGTGGACCTGCTTCTGTTTCCTCCATGTAAATAATGATAATTTCGTTTCTTCCTTCTAGTCCTTAAATCTTTTATGTATTTTTTTGTCTTATTTCGCTTGTTTCAACCTAGACAGAGTTGCATAGGAATTGTGATAAGGCTATCCTATATTGTTTTTCACTTTAAAGGCAGTATTTTCAAAGCCTTAAGTATGAAGTTTGCTATTGGTCTTTTTTTTTTTCTTTTGGTAGTTTCCTTTTATTAGGTTAAGGATGGCCCCATCTACTAATAGTTTGATAAAAGATTTTTTAGGTCATTAGTAGGTTTTGAATTTTATCAAATGATTTTCTTTACCTATTTAGATGATTTTATGTTTTTTCTTCTTTAAACTGAGACGAAATATTTTAACCTATTAATTTTAAACCATCGTTGATTTCTTGGGATGAATTGTACTTTGTCATGATGTACTACATTTAAAACTTATTATTGGATCCAATAGGGTAATATTTTGTTTAGAGTTTTGGTATATATTTTCGTAAGAAGTATTCACCAATAATAATCTTTTTTGCATTGCCCTTATTCAGATTTGGTATCAAAGTGATGCTTCATCATCTCTGTAGTAGTTTCTGAAAGGGAGGAATTTTTGTTCCTTGGAAGTTTGGAAAAATTCCTTCTTAAATGTTCTGGATCTGGACCCTTTTAGAACATAGAGGCTCTTGCATCAGCAATTAATGTCTTGAGAAGGGTCACTGGTCCATTCTACTCACATTTCATTGGCCAGAAGGAGTCATTCTGGCCACGTCTACTTTCAAATGGGGCAGGGAGGTGGAGACTTTCACATCCCAGAAGTTTAGGACCACTGAATACTGGTAAATGTTCGTAACGTTTACCACACTATGGAGGCTAATTGGTGTCAGTGCTGCAGAGTTAGCCAAAACTTAAACTGTGTTCCTCTCTAGGTCTTGTTCACAGGTTTTGCAAGTGTGTTGGTCATCAAGGACCAATTAGAATGTGAAGCCAGATATCATATCGGTTTGTGTTTGTTGTGAACAAACCATCCCACTTACTGTGTCCGGACCCACCTTGGGAACTCCTGCCTCTCTCTCTACCTCACCTTATTGCAGAGAAAAAGTCTCCCTTTCTCATTCCTTCCCAGTGATCTGAATCTTGACCATCCTTCAAGGCTGGCTTAGGTCCCACCTCCCCGCTGAAATTCTCTGCGTTAACTCTGATATGTGGTGAACTCTCCCTTCACTTCTTCAGTACCATCCTGTCTCAGCAGTGCAGAGAGCAGGGTCAGTGGTGCTGACGGGTGGGTGGTTGATCAGAAGAGTCTTCAGACTCAAATGCAAACTTCCCTCGTTTGTCTGGACTCTGTACTGGGAGACTTGGGATAGTGGACAGACTCTGTGAAGGTGGCCCCACCGTGAGCCCCACCTCCTGGTATTCCTGTCTGTGTATAATCTCCTCCATAGAGGTGGAACCTGTGACTCACTTCTAACTAGTAGAATGTGGCAAACGTGACAGGATATCGCTTCCGTGATTCTGTTACCTGATACACAATTCCGTCTTGCTAGAAATTCATTTAGAGACAGTCTTTACTGACTTGAGTAAGTGGCTGTGTTGGGGAAGCCCACAGGGCAAGAACCGCAGGTGGCCTCTGGGGACAGCCAGCAGGAAGCAGGGGCCCCCAGTCCTACAGCAAGGAAACGTCTGCCAGTAACCTGAGTGAGCTTGGAGGCGGGTTCTTCCCTGGGTGAACCTTTGGTTGAGAGCACAGCCTGGCTGACACCGTCACTGCAGCCTTATGAGACCCTAGCAGAGGACCCAGTGAAGCCTGCTGACTCACGGGAACTGTGAGACAAGAAGTGCCGATTGTTTGATGGTGGTGAGTCTGTGATAGTTTGTCACGCAGCTTCTATATAGAAAACTAATGTACCAAATCCGTGCTGACCTCCCGGTCACCCTCACTGGAGGTGGCTTTGGCTTGACGAAGGATGTTTCAATCTATTTGAGGTAATCAGTTTTTCATTATTTTTTAAACTTTTTTTTCTATTGATAAAAGTAACACAAATATTCTATGTGGAAAAATTGGAACAAACAGAAAGTATAAAGGACAAAGTAAACATCATCCATAATCTTAGCACACAAGGATAGCTAACTTTTTTTCTACCTTTATGTATGTGTGATATGCATATCCTGAAGTTGAGATTCACTCCATAGTATGCTTTGTGAACAACTCTTTTTCTTTGTACCGGAGAGTGAGCATTTCCTTGTGTCATATCATATTCTTCTAAAATATGATTTTGAGTGGCTGCATACTATTCCAATGAGTGTTCCAATTTATTGAACCACTTCCCTATAGTGGGACATTTATGCTGCTTTAAAATGTGTACTCTACCATCATCAATAATGCTTTGATAAATCTCCTATACAAAAATCACTGTGTGAGTTGCTGATTATTTCTGAAGGATAAATTTCTAAAGACAGAATTAAGTCAAAGCTTGTAGATGTGTTTTTATGCCTTTTGATACTTAACTATCCAGCTTCCAGTGTTTCTAAAAAATAACATAAAACTCAAACATCTGTTTCTGGAACTCACCAGGTTGGGACAGAAGAGAACTATTGATTTTTGAGCATTTAGGTTTCTGTTTTCTTTACCCGTTTGCAAAGTACTTTTAAGCTATTCATTAAAGTACAGTATAGATTCTATTTATAGACACATTTGTGTATGAGACTGCTCCTTAATGTCTGGGCAAAAAGCCTATGAATTGCTATTATCACATCTGTATCTTTGTAAATCCTTTTCTACTCCTATCCACTCTTTTTTTGTTCTCAACCAAATAGAGATACTGAGACACATAAGGTCTTTTAGCCTTATGATTACTCAGATAAAATGGCTATTCTGAGCTAGCCCTGTTCTTTTCTTCTCACCATGCATTAACTAGTTGACTTCATAGAGATGAGAGATCAGCAGAATATTAATTATTAATTTGAAAATATTTTTCCTGATTCATAAAATAATGCTTACTGAGAAAATTTCTAAAATAAAGATTAGCATCAAAATCAGAATAAAAATCTTTAATTCTACTATCCACAGATAGCCAATATACAAAATTCAATTGTATTTCTGTGTATTAGCAACAAACAATCCAAAAATGAAATTTAGGGCCAGCCCTGGTGGCCTAGTGGTTAAGTTTGGCACACTCTGCCTCAGCAGCCTGGGTTTGGTTCCTGGGCACGGACCTACACTCATCTGTCAGTGGCCATGCTGTGACGGTGGCTCGTGTACAAAATAGAGGAAGATTGGCAACAGATGTTAGCTCAGTGAAACTATTCCTCAGCAAAAAGAAGAAGATTGGCAACAGATGTTAGCTCAGGGTGAATCTTCCTCAGCAAAAAAAGAAAGACAGAAATTTAAAAAACAGTTTCATTCACAATAGCATCGGAAAGAATAAAATACTTAAGGAATAAATGTAACAAAAGTATAAGACTTGTACACTGAAAACTGCAAAACATTGCTCGGAAAATAAAGATCTAAATAAATGAAGAGATGTTCCACGTTCATGGAATACATCTCAATCTCAGCACAATTGGAATTTTTGGCTGGTAATTCTTTGTTGTGGGGGCTGTCCTGGGCATTGTAGGATATTTAGCAGCATCCCTACCCTCTACCCAAGAAAGTCTTCTCCCCTCTAGTTGTGACAACCAAAAATATCTTCAGATGCTGCCAAATGTTCCCTGGGGGGGGCAAAACCACCCAGGTTGAGAACCACTGATGGGCTGGAAACTTCAGTATTGTTAAGATGTCTGTTCTCCCCAGTTAGTCTGTACATTCAACACAGTCTCTGTCAAAATCTCCAGCAGGTGTTTTTGCAGAAATTAATAGGCTGATCCTTATTTGGAAATATAAAAAAACTACATGGTTTTGAAAAAAACTGAAGTCAGAGGACTCAATGCTTTCTGATTTCAAAACTTCTATAAAGCTACAGCAGTCAAGACAATGTGGTACTGGCATAAGGATGAACATACAGATCAGTGGAACAGAAATGAGAATCCAAATATAAAACCCTTTCACTTATAGCCAGTTGATTATTTTTTTTCCTGGTGAGGAAGATTGGCCCTGAGCTAACAGCTGTTGCCAGTCTTCCTCTTTTTGCTTGAGGAAGATTGTCCCTGAGCTAATAGCTGTGCCAGTCTTCCTCAATTTTGCATGTGGGACACCCCCACAGCATGGCTTGATGAGGAGTGTGTAGGTCCACACCTGGGATCTGAACCTGTGAACGCGGGGCCACTGAAGCAGAGCATGCAAACCTAACCACCATGTCACCAGGCTGGCCCGCCAGTTGATTTTTGACAAAGGTGCCAAGACAATTTAAATGTGGAAAGGATAGTCTGTTCAACAAATAATGCTGGGATAGGTGGATATTCACATGTAAAAGATGAATTTAGATCCTTATGTCATACCATACACTAAAATCAACTTGAGGAAGTACCCTAGAATCCTAACATTTGCTCAAGTGTGTGTTCTCATTAATGGGAAAGTCTATGAGAAAAGTCAAGGATTGGCAGAAGCTGACTGGCTGGTTGACTGTGTGATCAAGGCAAAGAGAGATGATCTTAATGGATGATTATATCAGGATATTATATGCCAATTTCTTCTCTGAACTTGACCATCTCTAGTGACCAGGATATTTATATTTGTTGGCTAGTAAACCCTCTCTTTGGGGTTCTTTAGATACACAGAAATTATGTTTTCTTTTTTCCTTAATTATTACTCACCTAGAGTACTAGTGGCTCATGGTCAAGTGGGTGAAGCACTTACTGCGTGAATCCTAAGCCAGTCATGCTTCGGTTACCTGTATACAATCAGGGAGACAGCTTGGCCCAGCAGCACATCTCCAGAGGTGTTCCTGATGCAGGATGTCTTTCCTCCAGGCCTCTCTAGTTTGTGAAGGAAACTCTTTAAGATGAGAGCCTTAGTTTCTGGCAGGACAGTACTTATATAGTCATGTAAGCCCTGCCCATATACAAAAACAAAAGGAAAAGGGCTGTTGGCTTCTAGGAGGTTTGTATTAAGGGCTGAAACAAAGAACTTTTCTCTTAACTCACAGTTTAACTGGAAATTTTCATAAACTGGAATTTCTATCTCCTCACATTGGGTTAATTAGAATCTTTTTATTGCCCCAGCCCTTTGTACTTAAAATATTTTATTAAAAGAGATTGTTGGACCTGTGAGAGTGAAAGATACAACCATTCTCTTTTTTTTTTTTTTTTTACCATTTTTTAAATTGATGTCTTAATAGTTTATAACACTGTGGGGTATTAGTTGTACATTTTTGTTTGTCCGTCACCTTGTGGATGTAACCCTTCACCCCTTGTGCCCCCCCCCAGCCCCCTTCCCCTTGGTAACCACCAATCAGTTCTCTCTGTCCGTGTGTTCACTTATATTCCATATATGAGTGAGTTCATGCAGTGTCTGTCCTTCTCTCTCTGGCTTATTTCACTTAACATAATACCCTCTAGGTCCTTCCATGTTGTTGCAAATGGGACAATTGTGTCTTTTCTTATGGCTGAGTAGTATTCCATTGTATGTATATACCACATCTTCTTTAACCACTCATCAGTCGAGGGACACTTGGGTTGCTTCCACTTCTTGGCTATAGTGAATAATGCTGCAATGAACATAGGGGTGCATACGCCTCTTGTGATGGTTGATTTCATGTCCATTGGGTAGATGCCCAAGAGTGGGATTGCTGGATCATACGGTATTTCTATTTTTAATTTTTTGAGGACTCTCCATACTGTTTTCCATAGAGGCTGCACCAGTTTGCATTCCCACCAGCAGTGAATGAGGGTCCCCGTTTCTCCACAACCTCTCCAGCATTTGTTGTTATTTGTCTTTGTGATTATAGCCATTCTAACCGGTGTAAGGTGATATCTTAGTGTAGTTTTGATTTGCATTTCCCTGATGATTAGTGATGTTGAACATCTTTTCATGCTGTCTATTGGCCATCTGTATCTCTTCCTTGGAAAAATGTCTGTTCATATCCTCTGCCCATTTTTTGATCGGGTTGTTTGTTTTTTTGTTGCTCAGTTGTATGAGATCTTTATATATTACTGAGATTAATCCCTTGTCGGACAAACGATTTGCAAATATTTTCTCCCAGTTGGTGGGTTGTTTGTTCATTTTGATCCTGGTTTCATTTGCCTTGTAGAAGCTCTTTAGTCTGATGAGGTCCCACTTGTTTATTTTTTCTTTTGTTTCCCTTGTCTGGGTAGACATGGAATCTGAAAGGATCCCTTTATGTCCAATCTCAATTAATGTACTGCCTATATTTTCTTCCAGGAGTTTTATAGTTTCAGGTCTCACTTTCAGGTCTTTGATCCATTTTGAATTGATTTTTGTATATGGCGATAGGAGATGGTCTACTTTCATTCTTTTGCATGTTGCTGTCCAATTTTCCCAGCACCATTTATTGAAGAGACTTCCCTCTCTCCATTGTATGTTCTTTGCTCCTTTGTCGAAGATTAGCTGTCCATAGGTGTGTGGTTTTATTTCTGGGCTTTCAATTCTGTTCCATTGATCTGTGTGTCTCTCATTACCTTTTTTATCTTGAACTCTACTTTGTCTGATATAAGTGTGGCTACTCCTGCTTTCTTTTGTTTGCCATTAGCTTGGAGTATTGTTTTCCATCCTTTTATTTTGAGTCTGTGTTTGTCTTTAGAGCTGAGATGTGTTTCCTGGAGGCAGCAGATAGTTGGATCTTGGTTTTTAATCCATCCTGCCACTCTGTGTCTTTTGATTGGAGAATTCAATCCATTTACATTTAGAGTGATTATTGATATATGAGGGTTTAATGTTGCTATTTTATTGTTCATCTTCTGGTTCTTTTGCATTTCCTTCGTTTCTGGTCCCTTGTGTTTCGGACTGCAAATTCAATTTGGTATTTCTGCATGCTCATTCTCTTGGTTTTCTCTTTATTTGTCATGTGTGGTTCTCTTCTGGTTATTTGTTTAGTGGTTACCGTGAGGTTTATATAAGCGATCTCCTGGATAAGAAAGTACATTTTCGGATGCCTCCTTTTTCCTGAGGCTGGGTCGAGTCAATCCCTTACCTCTTCCCCTCCTTATTTGTTATCTCTTTATTCCAGATTGTGTCATGAATGTGTGTTTCCAGTGATGAGCTTGAATTAATTTTTGATGTTATCCAACTGTAGTTTGTTCTGGTTTAGTCTCCTTGCTTTTCTCCTTGCTGAAATCTTTGTATTCCCTTTCTCTTTTGTTTTTTTTTCAGGCCTAAGGGCCTTCTTGAGCATTTCTTGTAGTGGGGGTCTTGTGGTGACGAACTCTCTTAGCTTTTGTTTATCAGGGAGAGTTATTATTTCTCCATCATATTTGAAGGATATTTTTGCTGGATAAAGTATTCTCGGCTGAAGGTTTTTGTCTTTCATGATTTTGAATATATCATTCCAGTCTCTCCTAGCCTGTAGAGTTTCTGTCGAGAAATCAGCTGAGAGCCTGATGGGGTTTCCTTTGTATGTTATTTTGTTTTTTTGTTTAGCTGCCTTCAATATTATTTCCTTGTCACGGGTATTCTTCAAGTTTGCTACTATGTGGCGAGATGATTTTTTATTCCTGTTTATATATTTAGGTGATCTATTGATTTCATTCACTGTTATTTCCCTCTCGTTCCCTAGGTTGGGGAAGTTCTCAGCTATTATTTCTTTGAACAACCTCTCTGCTCCTTTTTCTCTTTCTTCTCCTTCTGGAATACCTATTATCCTTATGTTGCTTTTCCTCATTGAGTCTGATATTTCTCGAAGAATTTCTTCATTTCTTTTTAGTCTTAGCTCTCTCTCCTCCTCTACCAGGAGCATTTCTGCATGGCTATCCTCAATAGTGCTAATTCGTTCCTCCATATTGTCAGTTCTGCTCTTTAAAGACTCCATTTTTTCCACTATCTCGTTGATTTTGTTTTTCACCTCCAATAATTCTGATTGGTTTTTCTTTAGGGTTTCAATCTCTTTTGTGACATAATCCCTGAATTCGTTGATTTGTTTCTGTGTATTCTCTTGTATTTCGTTGAGCTTGTTTATGATAGCTATTTTGAATTCTCTCTCATTCAGGTTATCAAATTCTGTGCCTTCAGGGTTGGTTTCTGGGTGTTTGTCATCTTCCTTTTGGTCTGTAGCCCTGACATATTTTCGCAAGGATCCGACGGGGCCGGCTTTGTTTTTACCCGTCATGATTAAAGTTAGTCCTGCAGGTTCCCCCTGCTGCCACTAGATGGAGATCGCGAGCGGTTTGCTCTGAGCCCGCTGCAGTCCCCGGAGGGATTATGCTGAAACGCCGGGCGTGTGGGGGGAGGGGTCCTCTCTTTCTCCTGCTTGACCGGGGGTTTCCTTTCTGGCTCTCTTAGGGTGTTTGCTACACCCCCTAAACAGTCCGTCGTCGCTTCCCCGTGGGGATCTCGCGACAGTCTGTGAGAGCACCTGGATGGCGATAGTTTTCCCCGCTGTGGGCCGCCCCTCCCCCCTCTGTCCGCGAACCGCGCTGTCTTTGCCGATCGATTGGGGAGGGGGGTACAACCTCCTACCTCTCCTCCCGTCCTCCTGGGCTTCCCGCGCCTCCACCGTCCGATGTATGGCAGCAGGGGTTTCTCAGAAGTCCTTCGTAGTGTTTGATTGAGCTCTGTTGGAATGTGAATGATGTTTTCGTTGTGTCCTAGGGGGCAGAGATTCAAAGAGGGAATCTCACTCCGCCATGATGCTGACGTCACTCCACAACCATTCTCTTTATGTCAGACACACACGTTTTTCCTTTAGGTCTGAGTTTGCCATTTCTCAGTGTCATTATTTAGTACATTCTAGTTGGGCATGTTTTCAATTATGTCATCTCAGGTTTCACTACAAACCTTTGGATCAGATGATATTTTCTTCCAGTTTAAAGATGAACTGCCTTGTCTAGGGTCAGAGAAGTAATAGTATGTCTGTCATGAGCTCTGTATACAATACAGTCTGTATATGATTTAGACTAGACTACTTTAAGGATTTCCTGCCCAAGCAGAGAATGGTAAGTTCTTGATCTGTGTTTTGGCACTACTGCAGAAAGCAGCCACGGGTGTTTGATTGTCCCTCCTGAGGACTAGAAGAAAGAAGGTAATGCCCCCAGTGTTTCCCCAAGCCTGTGAACTGTCCGTATCACAGAGAACTGCTGTTTCTCTGGGAGGTGACCACTGTCTCGCTCTCCTTTTATCCCAGTTGGTAGTGGGCCAGTCGATCTTGTAGCTGGTGGGATGGCGTCAGCTCCAGGCTGACTGCTTCACCCAAGATGAGAGACTGCACATCTTTGCCCTGTTGGCTGGAAAACCAGTATTTTCCTCTTTTCTCATCAACTCACATAAATTTTCTTATAAATTCAGTATTGCTTGAGGTTAAGGCAAAGAGCTATCTTTGTAAATTGTTCACTGTTAACACATAACTACGCAACTTATTTTTAACTTTTAGTGGAAATATTTTCAAATTATAAAGGTACAATGTGTACATTGTAAAAAGAACCCGACTAGTTATATAGAAATTAAAACGGTAAAATTCACCATATCCAATATCGCAATGGTAAACAACATAATTTGTTGTCTGTCTTTCTAGACATATTTTAAGTCTGTATTAACATGTGTCCATATTTAAAAATGTGTATATTCAAATAAGATCAATTATACATAGCAGTCCTGCAACTTCTTTTATTTATTTATTTTGTGTGTGTGTGAGGAAGACCAACCCTGAGCTAACATCCATTGCCAATCCTCCTCTTTTTGCTGAGGAAGACTGGCCCTGGGCTAACATCCGTGCCCATCGTCCTCTACTTTATATGGGACGTTGCCACATCATGGCTGACAAGCAGTGCGTAGGCCGGCACCGGGATCTGGACCTGGGAACTCTGGGCCGCCAAAGCGCGAACTAAACCGCTGCGCCACCGGGTGGCCCACAACTTCTTTTATTTTTTTAAATGGTTTTTTTTTTTTGAGGAAGCTTGGCCCTGCAGTAACATCTGTTGCCAATCTTCTTCTTTTTTCTTTTTTCTCCCCAAAGCCCCAGTACATAGTTGTGTATCATAGTTGTAGAGTTGTAACTCTTCTATATGGGACACCGCCTCAGCATGGCTTGATGAGCGGTGAGTAGGTCCGCACCCAGGATCCGCACCAGTGAACCCTGGGCCGCCGAAGCGGAATATGCAAACTTAACCACTACACCACCAGGCCAACCCCTGCAACTTTAAAAAATTTACTGTATATGGACATTTTTTAACATCGTGCAGCCTCATTCTTTTTAATGGCCACTTCTATTCCATTTTATGGATGACATACTATAATTATTTTGAACCAGTTCTCTGTTGCTGCCTACCTATTTGATTGCTGTCTTAAAGTCAATTTCCAAAAATGAAGTAGCTGGTCAATTTATTCACGTCTTCAAGTTTTACAAGTTGGCAACTGTGGACAGTGGGAAGACCTCTTTGCTCTCAGTGGTTCTCATCTCTTCTCAGAGCACTGATTGTCTAAATCCACCCTATAACCAGCCACCAAGGGACTACGTATTTTATGGCTGGGTCATTAACACTGCTATCTAGACCACTTAAACTGTTGCTTGAATAAGTGAATAACTTGCAGACCTGGGTGGTAGCAAGGTAACCTATAATGTATAGCTGTGGTGGTGATTTTGCCTCCTGCAGGTGTGGCAGCTCTCAGAGCAGAAGAGAATGAGCTCCCAGTGGGACTGGAAATGCTCCCTGGCTGTCCATCTTTGGTATTTGCTTCCACCAACACCTCCATTCCCAGGGCCTCAGCATGTATGGAGAAGCATTTCAAGTATGTGTGTCCAGTAGAGCCAGAGTCCTGATAGGAAGTCTGTTTTGGCCAGAAAAGTACTGCAGAAAGAAAACCATCAAGTCACATTTCATAAGACATTTTCCTAACTGCTTTTTAAAAAAGTACTATAAAATTGAAGTGGACCCAGGAAATCTGATGGGAAACTTGTTCTGTTTCTCCTGCCTCTGGACAGAGCTACTCTTAAACTTCTCCAAGTGTCTGCTTCTTTTTTAATATAATGAGTTTACACAATTGATTTTCATATTGCTGTTTTCCTGCCCCCAAATCAGAGGTTATTTCTTCATTCCTAATGCTGTCTTATTCCTTTGGGAATTCCCTGAGATACAACCTGACCTCAGATTTGGTGTAGCCCCAAATTAGCAGAAATTTACCTCTAAATATTTTACTCCATATTCCTTGTCAGTGTTAAGGTTCAAGTATTATTACTGTGTGTAATACCATCATTTCTTCAGTTTTTTTCCTACTGTCCATTTTTATTGTCTTTGATTTCATTTGTTAGAATCATTTGTCAGGAAAAAAACAGCGCAGAGACTGAGTATAGTAAGACTTGTGGCAAGAACGGTGGTGGGATTAGTGAGGGTTATGTGAAGTCTCTGCCAGTCCATTGAAGACAAGTGGAATATGTCACTCATCAAAAGAAGTTTGAAATCATTGAAACGTCTCCTTAGAGGGTGTCACATCATTCTCAACACACGTGTCTGAGTAACTGAGACCTGATAGCATCTAATGAGACACACTAGCAGCTGATGTGTTGTTTTATCACATTCTTACCTTCAGCATACCTCTGAGGGTGGCAGATCTGCCTGCTCCCCACTTCCTTCATACATAGAGGGCTCTGGCTGTGTGCTAGAGGAGGAGCAAGCCTCACGAGACCACTTCAAGACGTCTGCTCTCACCTTCTGCAACTCCACAGTGACAGGTGAGTCAGAGCTGTGCATGGTAGTCACTTGAGGGCTACTTAGCCCTATAGGGAGCCCTGTCCTGAGTCCCCTTCCTTTCATATGTGGCCAGATTGCCATAAGTCTATAAATTACCACAATACAACTTATAGTAGTTGAGTGCAGGGAGCATTGGAACTAGAGTTAGAAATCTAAAAATTATTTTAATCCACTTTAATGAGATGCTATTTACATTCAATAAACTGTGTGGTTTGCTGTGTTTTAACATAAAGTAACCACCATCACAATCAAGATAACATTTCCATTACCCCAAAAAAGTTCCCTCATGCCCCTTTGCAGTCAGTCCCCAACCCAGATAACTACTGACTGACTCTTAGTTACTGTAGATTAGTTTTGCTGTTCTGGAATATTACATAATTGTGATCATTCCATATGTTATCCTTTGTGCCTGGCTTCTTTCACTCAGCATAATGATTTTGAGATTTATCCATGTTACTATGTGTATCAGAAGTTTTTTATTGCATAACTTATTTATTCGTTAGTTGATGGACTGTTAGGTTTTCTTGTTTGGGCTATTATGAATAAAGCTGCTATGAACATTTGTATCCACAAGTGCTTGTGTCATTTTATATTCCCACCAAGATCTCTAGTTGCTCCACATCCTCTTCAAAATTTGGTATTGTCAGTTTTTTAAATTTTACTATTTTAGTAGGCATGTAATGGTATCTCATTATGTGTGTGTGTGTTTAAATAAGAAATTCAGAGTGGTATATTTATCCTACAATAATATATTAACACATGCTATTATTATTTGTAATCAATTAATTACCACTCTCTCAGAACTGTCTTTTTACATTATATCAGAAACACTGAGGGGTTTTCTCCAGTCAAAACTAATAGCACACATCTTATTTCAATTATTCAAATATTCAGTTATTCCCTTTTAAATATAGGGAATTTAACTATATTAATTATAGAATAATATAGCCTTTATTATGTAAAAATATATATAACTAAAATTGTTTTAATTTGCATTTCCCTAATGCCTAATGATGTTGAGCATTTTTTCATGTGCTTACTTAACCATCCACATATCTTCCTGGCTAAAGTGTTCATATCTTTTGTCCATTTTTTATAGGGTTGTCTTACTGTGTTGTAATCGTTCTTTATATATTCTGGATATAAGTACTTTATTATGAATATGTTTTACAGTTATTTTCTCCCAGTATAAGGGAGAAAATTTCTCCCTTTCTCATTTTCTTTACAAAGAAAATGAAGAGCAGAAGTTTTATATTTTTATAAAGTCCAATTTGTTAAAGTTTTTAAACTACAAAATCAATTTCTCCAATAGATATAGGGCTCTTGAGGTTTTCTGTTTGTCTTTGAGTTTGAAGTTTTCTGTTTATCTTTGTTTATCTTTACAGAGAAAATGAAGAGCAGAAGTCATATTTTTATAAAGTCCAATTTATTAAAGTTTTTAAACTACAAAATCAATTTCTCCAATAGATATAGGGATATTGAGGTTTTCTGTTTATCTTTGAGTCAGTTTAGATGTTTGTTTCTTCTAAGGAATTTGTTTTACCAAAGTCGTCAGATTTATTGGTATAAAGTTATTCATAACATTTCCATATTGTCCTTTTTAAATGTCTGTAGGACATATAACTATGTCTTTTTCTTTTCTGATAGTAGTAATTTGTGTCTTCTCTCTGTTTTTCTTGAATAGTCTACCTCCAGCTTTTGGTTTCATTGGTTATCTCTGTTATTCATCTAGCTCAAAATGGATAATAAATCTTAATGTCAAACTTTGAATAATCTTTTAGAAGAAAACAAAGCAGAAAATCTTTGCAACTATATTTAGACAAAGATTTCCTAGAGACCAAACACACAAGCCATGAGAGAAAAAATTGGTAAATTAGACTTAAACAAAATTAAAAACTGCTCATTGAAAGACTGTTAAAGAATGAAAAGACAAGCCACAGATTGGGAGAAGATATTTGCAGTTCATTTATTTGATAAAAGTTGTATCCAGCACTCTCAGAACTCAGTAATAAGAAAACAAACACTCCAATTCAAACATTGGGCAAAATATTTAAATAGATCCTTCACCAAAGAAGACCTGGATATCAGATAAACACATGAATGTTCAGTATGAATAGACAACAGGGACATGCCAATTAAAGCCATTGTGGGATACTGCCACTCACCTATTAGAATGGCTAAAAATTAAGGAGACCTACTGTACCAAGTGCCATCATGGATGTGGAACAATTGTAATTCTCATACACTGCTGCTGAAAAATGTAAAATAATACTGACTTTTTGGAAAGCACTTGGGCAACTTAAGTTAATCATACACCTACATACATATGATCCAGCCATGCCACTCCTAGGTCTTTAACCAAGAGGGATGAAAACCTATGTCTATATGCAAATGTTGATAGCAGCTTTATTTATAATGGTCCCAAACTGGAAACAACCCAAATTCCCACCAACAGGTGAATGGATAAACAGATGGCAGTACATCCAGTGGAATACTGCTCGGCAATAAAAGCAATGAACTGTTGATACATGCAACAACGTGGCGAATCACAAAATAATTTTACTTAGTTTTGAAAGAGGTAAAACAAAGAAAGAATACTCCCAAAATGTACCTACTGTTTGATTCCAATTTATATAAAGTTCTGGAAAATGCATACTAATCCAAAATGACAGAAAGATCAATGGTTGCCTGGAAAGAGTAAGCGTAGGGAGGGGCGGGAGAGAGGGATCGCAGAGGGGCATTAGGAATCTTTTGGGAGGTGATGGGTATGTTTGTTATCCTGAACTTGGTGGTAGTTTCACAGGTGTCTAAACATGTTAAAACTCATGAAAATTGTACGTTCTACATATGTGCAGTTTGTTGTATGTCAGTTTTCTTAATGTCATAAAAAAAAGAAGAGGAAGAAAGGGATATCTCAAGGTGCCAGAAATAGAGAAACCAAAGTCAGAATGAGATAAACCTTGTTCTCATGAAAGGTAGAGTTGCCGTGACTAAAACCCTTACATAAAATCCACACCCTGTTTCTCTTTCTTTTCTTTTTTTTAAAGGAAATAGTCTTTTTTTTTTTTTTTGAGGAAGATTGGCCCTGCGCTAACACCTTTACCAGTCTTCCTCTTTTTTCTTTTTTCTCCCCAAAGCCCCAGTACATAGTTGTGTATCATAGTTGTAGGGTTGTAGCTCTTCTATATGGGATGCTGCCTCAGCATGGCTTAATGAGTGGTGAGCAGGTCCACGCCTGGGATCCTAACCGGAGAACCCCGGGTTGCCGAAGCGGAAGGCCGGAACTTAACCCCTACACTGCTGGGCCGGCCCCCCAGTTTCTTAAAAATAGTGTAGAACTGCACTGTCCAGTATAATAGCCACTATTCACATATGACTATTTTAGTTTAAAGTAAAAAAATAAAATTTAATTACTCATTCACAGTAGCCATATTTCAAGTGTTTAGTAGCCACATGTAGCTAGTGGCTATCATATTGGTCAAGGCAGATCATAGACTATTTCCATCATGGCACAAAGTTCAGTTTGACAGCACTGGTCAAAGAAAACTCTTCTCCTTATTTGGGAAGGCGTTAGGAAGTTGTAAAATGTATGGGACCTTAGGTGAAAGGGAAAAGTTATTGCTTGGTAATCTAAGCCCTAGATCTTTAAAACTTGCAAGTGTAGGATCTTAGTTAATACTGTTCTTTTTTTCCCCCATTTATTTTTTATTGAGGTAACATTGGTTTATAACATTATATAAATTTCAGGTGTACATCATTATACTTCAATTTCTGTGAAGACTGCATCGTATTTACCATCCAAAGATTATTATCCGTCACTGTACACATGTGCCCTATTACCCCTTTCACTCTCTCCCCTCCTTCCATCCCTACTGGTAACCACCAAGCTAATCTCTATATCCAAATGTTTGACTGTTTGTTTTTAGCTTTTGAATATGAGTGAAATCATATGGTATGTGGCTTTCTCCATCTGACTTATTTCACTTAGCATAATACCCATAAGGTCCATCCATGTTGTCACAAATGGCCAGATTTCATCTTTTTTTATAGCTGAGTAGTGTATTGTGTATATATACCACGTCTTCTTTATCCATTCACCACTGATGGCCCATAGGTTGTTTCCAAGTCTTGGGTATTGTGAATAATGCTGCAATAAACATAGGGGTGCAAATGTCTTTTCACATTAGTGTGTTTGTGTTCTTTGGGTAAATAGCCAGAAGTGGAATGGCTGGATCATATGGTAGGCTTTTGTTAACTGTCCTTAATTCTTTCAAGTGTATGTTTTAAAGTATGTTCTCCTAAAAGGAATTTTTTCAAATGCCCCTAGGAAGGAACATCTTTCCCTGATCTGTTCAACTATCAGTGATTTTGGCTCACTGTGACTTTTGGCTACTCACAAATCAGTAGTAGTAATGAGCTGTTTCTAAACCTGTGAGGGCATAGGAAGGGTTTAGCAGCAGTGAGACAGGACCATTTTATGTTGGCAGCTGCTCTCTTGTGTAGAGGCTGCTTGGATAGTGGCTATTTTCCCACAGTATTGGCAGTTCAGTCCTCAGCAGCTGAAATCTTGTTATCCAGGACAAGTGCACTGAATTACACGAACGTTCAAAATCTCATAGAGCAGATCAATGGAGGAGGTGGAGAACAATGTTGTTACTGTTTACTTGAGGGCTAATCGAGGAGGTTAATTCTAGCCACTGAGGTTAAGTTTAGCCTTCAGAAATGCTATTCACGATTCCAGCAACTTCAAGCATCTCAGTGGTTAGCTTATCTGACAGAGGCTATCAAAACATGAAAAATAACTAAATGATACTTACGGTAGAATGTGTTTCAAAGGTTAATGAGAAGTGTATCCTGGGGCCGGCCCAGTGGCATAGTGGTTAAGTTCACGTGCTCCGCTTCTGGCAGCCCAGGATTCGCAGATTCAGATCACAGGTGTGGACCGACACACTGCTTATCAAGCCATGCTTTGGTGGCATCCCATATAAAGTAGAGGAAGATGGGTACAGATGTTAGCCCAGGGCCAATCTTCCTCAGCAAAAAGAGGAGGATTGGCAACAGATGTTAGCTCAGGGCTAATCTTCCTCACACACAAAAAAGAAAAGTATACCCTGGCCTAACAATCCAGGGAATATTTTATCTTGACTTTTGACTTTGTTGCTTAATGAAACATGGGTTCTTACATCAGTTGAGAAAACCCACACCTTGACAATATTTTCTTCATGAGATTCTAAAAGTCTGCATGATTTATCATTCTAACTTCAACACTATAGGTGTCACATAACTTGCGCATAAATATCAACAGCCAAACATGTATTATTGCAGCCTAAGTGCATTATATGTACATTCTCTTTATCTGAGTAATCAGCTGATAAAAGCTGATTTCGTTTATGGC
The DNA here is from genome assembly GCA_031878705.1 of Tapirus indicus. Classification (NCBI taxonomy): domain Eukaryota; kingdom Metazoa; phylum Chordata; class Mammalia; order Perissodactyla; family Tapiridae; genus Tapirus; species Tapirus indicus. Next base: position 307,025 of record CM062928.1, read on the forward strand.
TAAAGTGTTTATCTTGGGTTCCTCTCATTAAATGATTTACTCAACTTATTTTGTGATGCCAACATACATCTTACTCTCTATTATGTGTAGGCTAGTCCTTATATATATAAATTTTTTGTATATATATATATATATATATATATATATATATATATAAATGTAGTTGTTTGACTATATTTGACTTGTCAGGTGTTGTCAGTCATGATTCTCAACAATGTTCAGACCCAGCTTTAAGAGGTTCTGGAAGGTGGCACAAGCAAACCTGATAGAAATAATGTGAGTAGAGAACAGAGGCAGAACTGCAGCTGAGTAAATTTTAGTTTATTCAAGAAGCTGAGTATGCTGAATAATATATGTGCTTAGTAAGTATTTCTAGTAAATTGGAATTTGCCATTAGTGAAATACCACTTCTCAGAGGAGCCACGAAGCCTTATGCTAAATTGTCTTTAACCAGAGTTGAAGACCTAAAACCAGCTCCCAGAGTCTATAAAGAATTGGTATATGGCTGAAAGGCTTGGCCACTTTCTGACTCTGTCAGGCTGGGAAGGGCACTTAGGGTCTCTTGGCCTCAGTTTTCTCATCTGTAAAGTGGGGATAGTAACAGTTACCTGTCTTAGAGAGTGATAGTGAGGAATAAATGAATTACTACATATGAAGTCCTTGGAACCTTGTCTGGTATGTAGTAAATGCTGTGCAAATGTTTGCTAATATTATTTTAGGGATGTTGCTGCTATTCTGTATAAGTATTAAATACTAGAATTGTGCTAAATAATATTCTTAACAAAAGCTGTGTTAAAGTAATTTAATCCTTTTATATGGAATAAAAATCATCACTTCTAACTACATCGTGTTAATTTAAAATGACTATTCAATTTTATGTGCCTTATGGAATAGGCCACAAGTTGCTTTTTAAAAATAAATCCCAGATGGCATTTATCTCTTTCTCATAAAATAAAGTCTAGAAAAAAGAGGTAGTCATTTTAATTTTATAACAAACAAAAACAATGCAAGTCTGGGAGTGACGTCAGCATCATGGCGTAGTGAGCTTTCCCCTTTAAACTCTCCCCCCACTAAGATACAACAAAAAGGACACTTGCATAGCAACAGAGGACACTCTCACAACACAAAGGCTGTATGAGAGACCCACACAGCAGTACATCTGAAGGTGAAGGTGCTAGACCCTGGAGGAAGTGGGGAGAGGTAAGGAGAAATCCTCCCCAACCCCATTCGATCGGCGACTCTGAGACTGCACAGTTCCCGGGGAGGGGGTGAAGGAGGGGCAGCCCTCTGCAGGAAAACTGTCACTCTCAAAGATCTCTCACAGCCTGTGGAGAATTCCCACACAGAAGAGACTGAACTGTTGTGGGGGTGCTGCCATCATCCGAACACCCCAGGAGAGCAGATAGCAAGGGAAGAACAAGAAGCGTCTGGGATCGGGCAGGTGAAAGAGAGAGCCCCTCCCCCTGCACACTCAGCACTCCAGCATAACTGGTCGGCCAGAGCCCCTGCAGATCACAGCGGGGACAGAATACATACAGTGCTTGACCCCACCTAGTGGCAGCAAGTGGAAACTGTGACCAGATATCTTCACTATGAGAAAAAATAAGCCAACATCAGCAGGCACTATGCAAAAATATGTTAAATAACCAAACCAGAAGGAAAATGACAACCACCCAGAAATCAATCCTGAAAGGCACAGAAATATATAACCTAAACGGCAGAGAATTCAGAATAGCTATTGTAAAAAAGCTCAACGAATTACAAGAAAACACAGATAGACAATTCAATGATATCAGGAATTTCTTCACAAAAGAGATTGAAACCATAAACAAAAAACAATCAGAAATATTGGAGATGAAAAACACAATGGAAGAGAGAAAGGAAAATCTGGAATCTTTAAAGAACAGAGCTGACAACATGGAGGAAAGAATTAGCATTATTGAGGGTAGGAATGCAGAAATGCTGCACATAGAGGAGGAGAGAGAACTAAGACTAAAAAGAAATGAAGAAATCCTCCAAGAAATATCTGACTCATTTAGGAAATGCAGCATAAGGATTATAGGTATTCCAGAGGGAGCAGAGAGGGAAAAAGGAGCAGAGAGCTTGTTCAAAGAAATAATAGCTGAGAACTTCCCAAACCTGGGGAAGGAGCTGGAAATACCAGTGAATGAAGTCAATAGATCTCCTAAATATGTCAACATGAAAAGACCCTCTCCAAGGCATATAGTAGTGAAGTTGGCAAAAATCATTGACAAAGAAAAAATATTAAGAGCAACTAGACAAAAAAATAATGTACAAAGGAATTCCCATCAGGCCTTGAGCAGATTTCTCGACAGAAACTCTACAGGAGAGACTCGAATGATATATTCAAAACTCTGAAAGACAAAACTGTAAGCCAAGAATACTCCGTCTGGTGAAAATATCCTTCAGATATGATGGAGAAATAATAACTTTCCCAGATAAACAAAAGCTAAGGGAGTTCATCGCCACAAGACCTCCACTACAAGAAATGCTCAAGAAGGCTCTCATGCCTGAAAAAAAAAGAGAAAGGGGATACAAAGCTTGGAGCAAGGAGAAAAATAGTCAAACCAGAAAAGTCACAGCTCGCTATCAGAATAGGTTAGCAAACAATTATAAACATCAAGATTAAGGGAAGGAAAACACCAAAAATAAATATTACCTCATCCCTTCAAACATACACTCACAACACATGATGGAATAAGTTGTGACAATAATAACTTAGAAGGGGATTGAATCAACATAGTCTAAGGAAATAAAAACCATCAGAAAATGGACCAGCTCATCCACGAGATTTTTTTATACAAACCTTACAGTAACCACTAAACAAATAATCAGAACAGAGTCACATACGAAAAATAGGAGAAAACTAAGAGAATCATTACACAGAACTACCACACTGTATTGGAAGTCCAAAACACATGGGACAAGAAACAAAGGGAATGCAAAAGAACCAGGAAATGAGTGATAAAATAAGCAACATTAAGCCCTCATACATCAATAATTACTCTAAATGTAAATGGATTGAATTCTCCAATCAAAAGACACAGAATGATGGGATGGATTAAAAAACAAGACCCAACAATATGCTGCCTCCAGGAAACACATCTCAGCTCTAAAGACAAACACAGACTCAAAGTGAAAGGATGGAATACAATACTACAAGCTAATGGCAAACAGAAGAAAGCAGGTGTTGCCATACTTATATCAGACAAAGTAGACTTCAAGATAAAAAGGGTAATGAGAGACAAAGAGGGGCAGTATATAATGATAAAAGGGACACTCCACCAAGAAGACATAACACTTATAAATATCTATGCACCCAACACAGGAGCACCAAAGTACATAAAGCAACTATTAACAAACCTAAAAGGAGATATCGATGACAACACAATAATAGTAGGAGATCTTAACACCCCACTTACATCAGTGGATAGATCATCCAGACAAAATGTCAACAAGGAAATAGCGGACTTAAATGAAAAACTAGATGACATGGACTTAATAGATACACACAGAGCACTCACCCAAAAACAGCAGATTACACATATCTTCTCAAGGATAGATCCTATGTTGGGAAACAGGGCAAGCGTCTATAAATTTAAGAAGATTGAAATCATAGCAAGCATCTTTTCAGACCATAATGCTATGAAACTAGAAATCAACTACAAGAAAAAAACTGGGAAAGTGACAAAGATGTGGAGACTAAACAATATGCTACTGAACAAGCAATGGATCATTGATGAAATTAAAGGAGAAATCAAAAAATATCTGGAGACAAATGAAAATGAGAATACACCATACCAACTCATGGGATGCAGCAAGAGCGATCCTGAGGGGGAAACTCATAGCAAAACAGACCCACCTTAACAAACAAGAAAAATCCCAAATAATCAACCCTAAACTACACCTAACAGAATTATAAAAAGAACAACAAACAAAGCCCAAAGTCAGCAGAAGAAGGGAAATAATAAAAGAGCAGAAATAAATGAAGTTGAAACCAAAGGAAAAAAAAAACCCGTAGAAAGGATCAAGGAAACAAAGAGTTGTTTCTTTGAGAAGATAAACAAAATTGACAAACCCTTAGCCAGACTCACTAAGAAAAAAAGAGAGAAGGCTCAAATAAATAAAATTAGAAATGAAAGAGGAGAAATTACAACAGATACAAAGGTTTATAAGAGAATACACTGAAAAACTATATGCCAACAAATTGGACAATCTAGAGGAAATGGATAAATTCTTAGACTCATGCAACCCCCCAAAACTGAATCAAGAAGAAATAGAGAATCTGAATAGACTAATCACAAGTGAAGACATTGGAACAGTAATCACAAACCTCCCAAAAAATAAAAGTCCAGGACCAGATGGCTTCTCTGGAGAATTTTACCAAACATTCAAAGAAGATTTAATACCTATCCTTCTCAAATTTTTCCAAAAAACAGAGGAAGATGGAACACTTCCTAACACATTCTACAAGGCCACCGTCACCCTGATCCCAAAGCCAGACAAGGACAATACAAAGAAGGAAAACTACAGGCCAGTATTTCTGATGAACATAGATGCAAAAATCCTCAACAAAATATTGGCAAACCAAACACAGCAATATGTTAAAAAGATCATACACCATGATCAAGTGGGATTTATACCAGGGACACAGGGATGGTTCAATATTCACAAATCAATCAACGTTATGCATCATGTTAACAAAACAAGGAATAAAAATCACATGATCATCTCAATTGATGCAGAGAAGGCATTTGACAAGATCCAACATCCATTTATGATAAAAACTCTCAACAAAATGGGTATAGAAGGAAAATACCTGAACATAATAAAGGCCATATATGACAGACCCACAGCCAACATCATACTCAGAGAAAAGCTGAAAGCCATTCCTCTGTGAACAGGAACAAGACAAGGGTGCCCACTTTCACCACTCTTATTCAACATAGTACTGGAGGTTTTGGCCAGAGCAATTAGGCAAGAAAAAGAAATAAAAGGACTCCAAATAGGTAACGAAGCAGTGAAACCCTCACTATTTGCAGACATGATTTTTATATATATAGAAAACCCCAAAGAATCCATTGGAAAACTATTAGAAATAATCAACAACTATAGCGAAGTTGCAGGGTACAAAATCAACTTACAAAAATCAGTTGCATTTCTATATGCTAATAACGAACTAACAGAAAGAGAACTCAAAAAGATAATCCCCTTTACAATCACAACAAAAAGAATAAAATATCCAGGAATAAATTTAACCAAGGAAGTGAAAGACCTATACAATGAAAACTATAAGACATTTTTGAAGGAAATTGATGATGACATAAAGAAATGGAAAAATATCCCACGCACATGGATTGGAAGAATAAATATAGTTAAAATGTCCATACTGCCTAAAGCAATCTACAGATTCAGTGCAATCCCAATCAGAATCCCAATGACATTCTTCACAGAAATAGAACAAAGTGTACTAAAATTCATATGGGGCAACGAAAGACCCTGAATAGCTAAAGCAATCCTGAAAAAAAGAACAAAGCTGGAGGCGTCACAATCCCTGACTTCAAAATACACTGCAAAGCTATAGTAATTAAAACAGCATGGTACTGGTACAAAAACAGACACACAGATCAATGGAACAGAATTGAAAGCCCAGAAATAATACCACACATCTACGGACAGCTAATCTTTGACAAAGGAGCTAAGAACATACAATGGAGAAAGGAAAGTCTCTTCAATAAATGGTGCTGGGAAAACTGGACAGCCACATCCAAAAGAATGAAAGTAGACCATCTTCTGTTGCCATACACAAAAATTAACTCAAAATGGATCAAAGACCTGAAAGCGAGACCTGAAACTATGAGACTCTTAGAAGAAAATATAGGCACTAATTCGAATCCCATGTCTACTCAGACAAGGGAAACAAAAGAAAAAATAAACAAGTGGGACTTGATCAGATTAAAGAGCTTCTACAAGGCAAATGCGAAAATGATCGAAATGAAAAGACAACCCACCAGCTGGGAGAAAATATTTGCAAATCATATATCTGACAAGGGGTTAATCTCCATAATGTATAAACAACTCACACAACTGAATAACAAAAAAACCAAACAACCCTATCAAAAAATGGGCAGAGGATATGAACAGACATTTTTCCAAGGAAGATATACAGATGGCCGGTAGGCACATGAAAAGATGTTCAACATCACTAATCATCAGGGAAATGCAAATCAAAACTACACTAAGATATCACCTGACACCCGTTAGAGTGGCTATAATCACCAAGACAAAAAACGACAAGTGTTGGAGAGGTTGTGGAGAAACGGGAACCTTAGTTCTCTGCTGGTGGGAATGCAAACTGGTGCATCCTCTATGGAAAACAGTATGGAGATTCCTCAAAAAATTAAAAATAGAAATACCTTATGATCCAGCAATCCCACTCTTGGGCATCTACCCAAAGGACATGAAATCAACCATCACAAGAGGCTTACGCACTCCTATGTTCATTGCAGCATTATTCACTATAGCCAAGAAGTGGAAGCAACCCAAGTGTCCCTTGACTGTTGATTGGATAAAGAAGATGTGGTACATATATATACAATGAAATACTACTCAGCCATAAAAAAAGAGAAATCCCCTTTGCAACAGCGTGGATGAACCTGGAGAGTATTAGGTTAAGCAAAAAAAAAAAAGCCATAGAGAGAAAGACAAACACCATATGATTTCACTCATATGTGGAATATAAACTAACACATGGTCAGAGAGAACTGTTTGGTGGTTATCTGGGGCAGGGGGGATGGCAGTGGGCCCAAGGGGTGATATAAATTTATATGGTGATTGACAAACAATAATGGGCAGCTAAAATTTCACAATGTTATAAAGGATTAAGACATCAATAAAAAAGGAAAAAGAACCCCACAAAAGTCCAGATGATGGGTAAATAGGGCATTATTTTTACAGGTAATAGGCACTGGGTACCCTCAGTTTTCTGATAATCATCTCATCCTTTGACCAATAATAGCCAAATTCTGTTGGCATGAAATTAGCTTTCAAGTATTTAGGGCTGGAATTTCACTTTCATTTCTATGTAACTATAAAGTAAATTTTTACTTTAGACTGTAAAAACAGGATATTATATTTTAAATATTGTTTTTAGTATTACTCAAATGATGAACATGTTCTTTGATAATAGGTGTTGGCAAATGTTTTCTGTAAAGGGCCAGATAGCAAATATTTTGGGTCACATATAAATGTAGAAAGGGCCCTACAGTCTCTGTCACAGCCTCTGTCAGAGCTGCTCAACTCTGGCCATGTAGCGCGAATGCAGCCACAGACAACTTGGAAATGAATGGACGGGGCTATGTGCCAATGACACAGTATTTAGAAAAACAGGCAGCATCAGAATGGATCTGGTCCATGGACTGTAGTTTGCTGACCTCTGTTCTGTAGAATTCCCTTTTTTGTTTTTTCTTATTTTTACTTGGATGAAAGGTACATGTGCACATCTCTAATGTGTACCTGTATGCTTATACACATGTGTGTACATGTACTTGAAAATCATGAAAATGAAGTGCAAAAAGTATGCATATTAAGGAATTTGAAGAGGAAATAAAGCATGATATTTTCTTCAGCATTCATTGATTAAATACCCAAAGACTCTGTCTACCACAACAAGGTCCAGAGCTGGTCTGCCATTTTATTTTTGTTCTAAAAACAACCTATAAGATTTAATTTGCTTTTAATCAAAACTACCCTTAAAAATTCTTTAAATAGTCTTAAGTTATTGTGTATAGAACTCTGTATAATAGTAATGTTACACAGATTCCAAATTTGAGAACCACGGAGCTGGACTACGGGAAAAAAAAAGCTGTGTTCAGAGGTCTGGGCGGTCAAACCTTTTTTTCCTAATTATCAAATTATTTGAGGGAGTGGAGAATTCTACTGTGTGCCTTCTTGCCTTCAGAATTTTCTTAATTTTTAAAAAATTAAGACTTTCTGACTTTAATATGCACTGCTAGACTTGTTTGCTGCTGCACATTCTGTGTGGAGGCTCACGGGTTAAATGAGGTAATACATGTGAAAGCACTTGACGCAGGACCGTTCCAGTCAGTGTTGTTACTTTTGAATCAAACCCTTGTCTGTTCACATTCAAACACACATGGTTCTTGGAAGGGTCATGGAGAAGAACTCAGCCTCCTGCTTCTTGTCTTTCCAAGTTCCCATTTCCTACTGGGTCTTGAAGAAGACTTAATAGCTATCCCCTTTGAGTCTTAGGGCTCCTTCTTGTAAAGCAACACCTTCCTTGAGGATACACGATGGAGTCCACTTTTCCGGGGGTGGAATTGCACAGGCCCTAGCGAAAGCACATGGAGATCTAGACACCTGTGCTAAGAGAGCAGGACTTCAAAACGAGCCTCAGCTGTGCCCTGGCATTTAGGTACAATTACTTATGCATTGTGCGCCCTTTGTCGTCTTCCCTATAGAGGAGGATGATTACGCCAGAATGGCCTATACGGTACAAAACAAGCCTAGTGACTCCTAGTAATCGTGTTTACTCCTGGGTACCACTTCAGTAAGAAGTATTCTGTATTGTTCTAGTGGAATTTCTAAGCAGAAGTGCTAATCTAGATTGACTTTTAGGATTCTGAATGTCAAAATAAGTTTAGTAGTCTTTGGAGAGAATTTAATTAGTTGTTAAAAAATTCCTCTCCAGCCTGTGCTGGAGAGAATCAATGCAGCCTGGGCTAGAGGCCCAGGCCCTTAAAGCTCACTGGATATAATTAATGGTTTACCAGGATGAATGTATTCTCTTGGGGGAGAATACAATTGCTTGCTATTTATTAGCTGAAAACAATGTAAAATTTTGTTTTTCCTTGGATATTGTACTTATGAAGCTTCACTGGAGTGAATCTAAAAAGTGAGAACAAGTCTGCAACAGTTAGCGTTGTCACTGCCCTGTTCCCAGCTCCTGAACTGGTGCCTCGCGGGTTACAAATGCTCAAGGGTGTCTGACTAAAGAACCATCCTGAAATCCACCTCATAGTCTCACGGTTAAGCGATAGAAAAAGAAAAAGCCACGAGTTGAATTTTGTACTGAGCTACATGATGTAATTGATGTACATGGATTGGAGACTAAATTATTCATTTCCTAAATTCTTTTTTTTGCAGAAAGAAGCCAGGTCATATTGTCAGCCCTTTGATAACACAACGTAACAAACCGTACCATTGTACCACTGTACCATTTTGCCACTTCCTTGAATAGGTAAGACCCTACCCTCTCTGCAGTAAAAGAGTTACCCACCATTGTGAAAAATAACTCTTTACTAACCATGTTTTAAAAAATCTTCATTGAATAAATATCAATTCATTTTGATAAGGGAGAAATACATTTATGACTTCTATAGCTAATAGGTTTAGAATGATTAAAATAGCACTTCCTAATGTTTGGAATGATGTGATAGCAAAAGAATGAAATGATCTTTCTCTGGAGTGAGGGCTGAACTAAGCCTGCCTCCCCTGCTGTGCTGAACAACACCAGTAATATTAGTCCGTGCTGAGCGTGGTCCTACATGCCTGGCTTTGCGTAAACTAAACCACTTATTCCTTACAGCAGCCCTGTGAGCGCATGTGGAGATCTCCCCCATTTTACAGATTAGAGGCTTGAGGGAGAGAGAGACGAGGCAGGTAGATGAAGTTCAGCCAAGGGTGTACACAGGGTCTGCGAGCAGCGGGCACTGGAAAGAACACCAGCTTCAGCTGTTATTGTGAGAGCAGGTTCACGTTGTGTAGAAACATCTAGCAGTCAGATTCTCCAGGTTTTGAGTTGGTTCTATCTGAATTTAGGGAAGAAAAAAATATAATGACTTTACAGAAAGAGCCAAAGCAGGCAAACTGTCATTTTATGTTTGTGCTTGTTACCTGTAGTTGTTGCATGAGTAAATAAAGGAATGTATACACTTTAGGTCGGTTTACAAGCAGAAACAATGTTTTCCTTTATTGAACATCTTTCTTTAAACTTAAAATTCCTGTGATAAAAGCAGAATAATCGTACAGAAAGATTACAAATGAATGATTTCTTATTCTAGGAAATGAAGAATGCATTTTAATTTAATTTCTTCTTATTATAAGTACTGAATATATAATCTTAAATTGGCCACAGCCATATTCACTTTACTGTTTTCATTATTTCTCTATTATTTTTTGTCAAGAAAACTTACCAAATTTTAAAAGGAAAATATTGTAATAAATCCTAAGTATCAGCCACGTGGATTAAACAAATGCTAACATTCAGCTTTGTTCAAACCTCTTCTAAAAAAATAAACCATCACAGAGAGCAAAAGCTCACACCACTCCCTTTCCTTTCTTCCTGAAGATTAATCCTGAAGATGATAAACCCTCCTACAGGTGTTCTAATACTTTAATGACATGTGTATGAAACAATATGCCATATAATTATTTACATTTTAAGAGTTTACAAAGATGGTCTCATACTGTAGGTATTCTCTTGCAGCTTGCCTTCACTAGATATTGATACAGGAAAATCTGATTGACTCATTTTCTGTCATAAAGTTGACTCTTTTAATGTTTCAGTCATCTGGTGCTTAGTATTGTTCATTATTACTGCTAAATAACTTTCAGCATTTTGAAGATTTAATGCTCACATGGTTTAAGCATGGCTTTCAAAGCATCTTTGGTATTTGTGTATAAGAAATGTAAAGTCCTTAATATGTGGTCGGTATCATGCCCATTCTGTTTACATTTCCTTTTTTCCTATTAGTAAAGCATTTTTTTAGTGGCTGTAAGGATCTTGCTGTCTAATGAGACTCATGATTTTTATTGCTTTTGCCATAACACAACAATTGAAATCTGTTTTATTTCCCCATAGATGAAATACTATTTCCAAATACAATGTAAATACTACCTTTAGAATCTGATACTTAAAAGAAAAACACTTTTGTTTGGCCCATGTTAACTGCTCATGTTCCCTTCAAATATCATGAGAGAAACGTTCAAGAAAAAGGATTTTTTTCCCAAATTTTCCCTAACACTACAGTTAATTCTATAATTTGTTTAACATAAAAGAAATGTTGTTATACTGTAGTAAGATTTATAGACATAGAATCCTTCATAATCGAAGGGAGTAAATTACTCCTCTGGCAGAGTCAGGGGAGAAAGAAGATAAACTCAGCTTTGCTGGGCAAATATGAGTGAATACGAGACTTCGTGTAAGCCTCCAGGTCAGAAGTGCAGTGCAGTTCTGCGGGTGAGGAAGTCGAGGCCCATGTGCGTCAGGTAACTCCTCAAGATCAGACAGTGATTGCTGAGACTGCATTCAAACTCATCTCTCTCAGACTCCAACGCTATACTGCTTACTGGAGAAGGAATTGAGAAAACCCAACCTATTTGACATATAAATAGCAGTTTCGATTATTCCACCAATATTTATTGGGATCCTTTTATGTGAGTTGAGGGGGCTGATGTTGTAAATCAAGGAAGACACATTATCCACCTAGAGTGAGAAAACAGGCTATTGGGAAGGGCAGAGACTCCTCCGTGTTACCATCATGTGACTCCTTAACTCGGTATCTCTATTTTGCTATCATAGCATTGTTGACCAGGTAATTACCTTTGTAGTCACCTAACCATGCCAGTTAGATTCAGGTGAATAGGACAATAGGAGTGAAAATGCTTTGTAAATGACAAAATCTTTGCAATCATTTACTGACATCACTAATTATTCTGTAAGTTTAGAATTGGATATTTCAAACCTAATACATGTAATTCTAAATACAAAGGTTAATATATGTCTCTGAAGTTTAAGAGTCTGACTGCATCATCTAATATCAGCTTCTCTTTGACACAAAAGCCCCATTTGACATTATAGTGTAGTTAACAGCCCTGACAATGGGTTTGTTTCCAGCCTCCACCACCTATTAGAGGCATATTATTTAACCTCCTTAAGCCTCCCGGCAGATAATAACAGTACCAAGTGCCTGCCTGTCCAGAATGTGGTCATTTCTCATTATCTCTGCCATATCGTTGGAATCCACTCTCTCTCGACTTGCCTACTGCAGTGGCCTCCTGTGCTCAGTCTGTTGTTCTCATAGTGGGATCTTTTATAAATCATAATCAATTGACACGACTCTTTTGTTGAAAATCCACCAACGGCTGCCCACGATAGTCAGAATGAAGGCCGTATTCCTACTGTGGCCAGCAAGGTGCTGTACAAACCAGCATCTTCTGCCTGCCTGACGTCATCTCACCATCCTCTCCTCTCACTGAGGGCATACTCTGACCTTCTGAGCTACGTCCAGAATGGTCCCTATCTTGGTGGACCCTCGCTTGTCGAAGGACTGAATAGGGATGCGAGGATTACTGTGGAACACACACAACATCCTTAATGCACATCAGAGATGGTGGCTGCCCTTCTGAGAATTCCTTTGGTTTGTCTTACTAGAATCCATCGCTTCTGGAACGCTGAGGAGCTTTCATGCATGTTTCAACACATAATTTTATAATATTATGATAAAAATTTATTCCACTGATATGTAATTTTGAGTCTTAATTTATAGTACCAAAAACACAGAGACATTAGGGACATATTAGCTGGGTGGAAATGAGAACACCATTTAATGGGCAGAAAATATTTATTTGATTAGTATATGCCATCTTTGTCTAATAATATTAAGATTTGCCATGATGTGACATTGCTTATATTTTGCTTTATTTTCAGAGTAGATTTATCTCTTTACATCATTCATAAATGGGTGAAGTTTATCCTTTAAGACAATTTTCTGTAAAATAGGCTGACTTTTTGTTTTATTTTTACAGTACTCCTTAGGAGCAGTACTTGAGTGTTGACATTGTTAAGAACATTTATCAAGAGAAAGACAAACAGTAGGACCACGATACCGCAACAGTTAAGGAAAAGAGAAAGAAAAACTAGTATTTTCACCATCCTCTCCAAAAATAAGTACCTTGTCTTATGTTGATTACTATCTCATCAGCGTCAGCTCCAGTCCATGGCAGTCTATGTCAGTAATTTTAAAGGCAGATTTAACATTCTAAAAATAAATTCTATTGGTAAATTAGGATATCAGATGTTCCCTTATGAAAGCCTATTTCTAATCTGCACTATCAGCTGGGACTCATATCCAGACCCCAGACTGTTCTGGCTCGTACTGAGCAAGAAGCTATTCCAGGGATGAGGTTTTGCAGAGGAATGTCTCATGGTTAGCTAGAGGCATAAAGGGGGAGAATTGCCCACATACTCCCGCAGGAGTTAGGATAACAATAACAGTCCTCCTACTTAACAGGCTGAATCATGAGCACAGTCTGCTGATTTCTCGGCGGTTCTGAGCAGATTGGGTTGGAGTCTGTTGGAGAGGTGGGCACCACCTGCTGCACAAGGCTGTAGTTCTTGTTCGGAGGGTGCTGTCTTTAAAAGTCTTGTCTTTTAAGAGTTTGGCACATGGAGATTGGAAAAGACAAGAATTTTGTACCAATGAGCATTTTTTTCTAATGCTTGGAATAAAAGAATGGTGATCCAGGCATGGTTATTATGCATTTCATTCTTTTACTGACCACGAGTGTAGGTCACTTTAAAAGAGAGGCTTACGGGGAGGTCTGAGACGTCAGGTCCTGCCGGAAGTTTGCCTTCAGGAAATTCTGTGGACCAGTTGCACTGCAGAAGCCTTGTCTCAGTCAGTTTGGGGAGAGGGTTGAAGCCAATAGAAACCTGCCTTCTGCTTAAGCAGAAGATAGAAAACTAGTATACGGTTACTGAGGTACCTCCTCATCCAGGGGCTGGGCACTTGCTCTCCTTCAGCCCAGGCCTCCAGTACATTTGCCTGAACCTTTCGGTGGCCTCTGGATGAGTTTGCCTTCTTCTGACTCTTATAACCTGACTCTCCTGCGTGCTGGCACCATCTGATTTTTCGTATTCATCAGATCATTTCTTTTTCCTACTTAAAATTTTCCTAAAATATAAAGATCTAACTTACTAAAGACCCTTCAAAACGGGCTCCAAGCAGCCATTTCTGGATGATCTTCCATCCCTCCCTCTTACTCAATTGCCTTTCCTTCATTCTAACCAAGCAGACTACTTTTTGCTTCTTCAGCTTGATTACTTGCCTTTGTGCACCGTGTTTTTCTTGTGTTACTGTTATCTTTGTTATTTCTGTGACTCCTGCCTAAAGAACCATCTTCCCCTCGTCTGACTTACAAAAGCCTGTGTCTGTTCAATTCAAATGTCAGTCCTTCTGTGAAACTTTCTCTCCAGCCCAGAAAATGGTATTAATTGTGCCTTTTGGGAAAGGAGGGGCTTCCACAGCCTTCTAGGCATATGTGAACTACAGAAGAATCATCTTGGGGTGTAATTATTTCCATCTCTGTCCTTCTCCCTGGCTCTGTGAAGTCCTCAAAGGCAAAAGTTTTATCTTTTCCGTATTTATGCCTCCAGAACCATGTTATTAGATTTGAAACAAAATAATATTTAGTAAATTGTTGTTAATAGCTAATAACAACAGAAAAATGAGTAAATGATGATTGAAAGAGTAAGTGGTAAATAAATGAGGGATTAAGGAGGTAAAAAAGAAATGAGCTGTAGCCCAGGTAGCAGATTTACAAAACAGGTTTTATGATGGTGGTGGTTTTCTTGTCATTCTTTCATATATCTGTTTGTTTTAGATAGGAAAAAGTATATTTATAGTCAGAAAGTAAGGGAAGGAGGAAGCTGACACTGTGAGATGACACGGGGATATTTAAGGAAACAAAACTTTGGAGGGGGCAGGAAAAGCTATGTTAAAGAACAGGAGAGAGATTAATGTTAACAAAAATGAAGGCCACCCAGTCCTCTAAGGAAAGGTGAAGACAATGAGGGAGGGTGGAGAGGGACGGGGAGACAGGAAGTAGACTGTATAAAGGCTTCTAGCTTCTACATCTCAGGAAGGGCAGTGCTTTCACTTTGTCTTTGGCAAACATTAGATTGTCCTAAGATTCTCTGAAAGTGATTGCAAATTCTATCTGCACCTTGGCCACCGAGCACGTATTACAAGAGGACTACCCCAAGGCTGGGCATCTTTGCTCCATCCATCCCAGGGAAGAAGAGGGGCGTGGAGAGGGTAATTCAGGAGGAGCAGCAGGGACTGCTCCCTCCTCTGTGCTCTCTCACTTCTCCTCCTCCAACATCCAAGCTGTTCTAATTGCTGTCAAGATGTGCTGTGCAGGCAATAAATTGGGGATAGTTCCTTAAATTTGTTTCCTTTAACCCTATTACTTCTATTAGTCTCATCATTTTTTTAAAAATCTCATTATACTTTTCTTCAAACCAAGTATATTAGTTAGGATGGGCTAATTGCTAAAACAAGTAGACCAGAAATGTGTTATAAATTTATTTCTTGCTCACTTAACAGTCCTGGGTGGGTGTTTGCGCGGGGAGACTGTCTCTCCTCTTCCAGGGTAACCGGGGATCCAGGCGCCCTCCATTCGTGGCCTTACTTTGTCATTGTCTCCATCAAGTTGATAAAAGGGCAAAGACCAAGGAGGAGCACCTGGGAATTGTATATGAGCCAAACCCCAGCGTAGCTGGAATCACTTCTGCTCACACACCACTGGTGAGAACTGAGGCCTGTGACACACCTGACTCCAAGGGAGGTGAGGAAACGGACTCCTGCTGTGTGTCAGCACAGAGAGGAAAGAGATTTGGGCCAACTGCTAGCAGTCTCTGTTCCACCAAGGGAAGATTTGTCCACAGAATTAATGTATTTGAACATTGGGATCAAATAGCTCAAGCCCTGGAAAGAATAGACACCAATCATATGACAGAGGTAGAACTGTGAATCATAATTTCAGTATCACGTTAAAATGGTAAATATATTAGATACATCCATTTATCAAAGTTAATTCTTACAGTAGTACTCAAATAAGATATTTTTAAAACCCTCCGTAGGGAAATAAGCATTATGTCCAAAAGGAGAATGGCTAAGAAAAGCATAGTGCCCAGTACCTCTCTTGGTTTTCTTCAATAACTTCTTGCTAAATGAATCAATTGATTAATTAATAGATGTAGAAAGCTTCCTTGAGGAACAAAATAAATATTTGTACTTTGATGAATTTCTAAAATTCATTACAAAAATACATGAATTGGGATGGTCAAAATTCATTTTGAACTCAAGAAGGATGTGGCCTTTTAAAGAAAAATAACAAGTAAAGGTAAAATATTGAGGAAAAAACTCACAATTGGTACTTTTTCAAGAAGTTTTAAAGAATTTTGATGTTTTGATGAACTCATAAATCATCATATAAAGGCTTCCCATCATATTTTCTATTTGTTCCAGTTGTATTATTTATTTGGATGGTAGTAAATTTGCTGTTTATATGAGGGTGGCTGTGCATCTGATTATTTTATATGAACAGAACGTTGTGTCACAGTGTCATATAAAAGCCATTTCATTCACTAAATAGTCTACAAACCAACTTATCTGCTAAATAATTTTATCATGGAGCTTTAGTTTCCTGTGACCGCAGAATGCTTGGGTTTTTGGGAAAATCCTGCATTGCGGTAAGTGTATGATTACTGATTTTTCCTTGAAGGTTAAAACTCCTTTTCCCTTTGAGAGTCGGTAGCAATTTAATCAAGTTCTCACAGCATCAGAGAGCATTTTATGATGAAGAAACCCTGATAAAGCTGGCCTTTTCTCCGAGTCTGTACGGAAAGGCAGTTCGATGCGTCAGCCTGGGTGGGAAGAAGGAGAGGTGACGAGCAAAGCTCCAGCAGGGCTGACCCTGGAGGCCGATTCCTCCTGAGTCTGTCAGGTCTCTCTGCCTGAGAAGTATAACGGCTTACTTAAACCTGCTCAGTTTTTGTGATTAAATTTTTTTACTCTTTTTCTTTTCTCCCCCACTGCCTGCAATATTTAAAATGAATGTCAAGGACTCCAGTCGTACCATGTGCTCAGTAATTGCTGCAGGAGGCAGTCTGTTTGTGAGACAGTTGTAGCCTCTGTAAGAGAAATTTAGAATTCACTAGAGCAAATACTTTAGTGAGGGGTTGCCAAAGCTTGAGTCACTTAAAACCATAGTGAACAGAGCCCTAGGAAAGATCGGGCAGTAATCAATCCTAAATAAAGAGCAAGGGGCCAAAACAATCAAAAGGCCTTTTTCCAAGCCAGACTGCTGTGGTACTAGAAAGTTCCTGCTACTGAGAAGCAGTGTGTAAGGCTTTTGTTCTAGACTTGTGTATTCCTTTTGGCATATGTTTACTACTGGAGTGGGTCTTGTTTTTGCAACCTAAGAATTCTAAAGGAAACTTTGTTTTAAAAGCAAGAGAAATTGAAAAATATAGTAATAAAGATAATGTAATGTAATATATATACACACATATATAATATACCTATACACACATATGTCTATGGATCATTTAATTATACACTGCAAAATTCTTCAATGAAGGGAAGTTCTTCAGTGAAGCTCTGTAGGGAACTAACATAGTGATGTATAATTTTTATGTAATTTTATATAATTTTCTCATCGCAGAGCTGAGTAACTATATTACATAATTTAAAATATTTATACATAGAAAACCCTTCTAACTTGTATTTTTCACAATAGTTTGAGTCATGACAAGCCTATCTTGGCAACTACTGTTTCTGACATCCAGAAGCTACTGACTTCTCCTCTTAGCACCCCAGTGAGCAAAGCGCCATCGTCTCTCAGCTGATGGCTGCAGTTAGTTGCCTCCTCCCTGGAATATGTTTCCACTCTTTGCCCCGCTGTGCTCTGCTTTCCACGCAGCAGCCATATGGTCTTTTAAACAGTCAATCCTGCTCAAAATCCTGCAATTTTTTCCCAACTTTATTGAGATCTAACTGACACATAGCATTGTGTAAGTTTAAGGTGTACAGCCTGTTGATTTGATACACTTTTATATTGGAAATGACTACCTCCATAGCATTAACCACACCTCCATTACGCCACATAATTACCACTTCTTTTTTCTGGTGAAAACATTTAAGATCTACTCTGTTAGCAACTTTCAAGTATATAATACATTCTTATTAACTATAATCATCATGCTGTACATTGGATCCCCAGAACTTACTGGTCTTATAACTGCAAGTTTCTAGCCATTGACCAGCATCTCCCCATCCCGCCCTTCTCATCATACTTAGCAATAAATCCAAACTCTTGACCAGGTTGTAGAGGATCCCACACAACCTGGCTCTGGTTAGCACTCTTCTTGTATCTTTCTCCAAGTCAGTTTCAAGCCCATTCCCACCTCAGTGCCTCTACATGTACAGCACCGCCCCTTCCTGGAGCATCCTTGCCCTGGTTCTTTGCGTAGCTTGCGCCCTCCATGTCATTATGGCCTCTCTTCCACACTCACCTCCTCAGAGATGCTTCCCTGACCACCCTCAAAAATAGTGCCTTCCTCTTACCTTGCTGTCTTCTTCTCATTTTAATTTTATATTAAGTATATTAAATATGAGATGTTGAATACTTTAATATAAAATTAATACTCTCAAATGTTAAATTTCATATTTTAATTAGGTGTTTGTTTACTGTGTGATTACCTCATTAAAATGTAACTTTCCTGAGGATAGGAATTTTGTATGACCTGTGGCACATTGAGAGACCTCCCTTTGTCTCAAAATAAATATCTTGTATCTTCCCCCCATCTCCAATCCCACTACTACTCCCTTAATTCAAACTCTTATATCCTGTCTCATGGATTATTCCATCGTTGACCATCTATCTGCTTTTCCTGTTTCTGATCATAATCTTCTACATCCCCTTCTCTGGCTCATCCTGTTGTTCATCTGCTTAAACTTTCTCAGTGGTCTGCATTAACAGTGATAAAATTTATACTACCCAGCCTGACAGACGAGGTGCTTCATCATCTGGGCACTTGCCTCTCGGCCGCATTTTCCACTACTGTTGTTCTGGCATTCTGAAACATCCTTGATGTTTTCTAGTGTGTCTCCAGTTCTTTCATACCCCCATATCTTTGTGTCGCTGTGATGTGTGTGTAGAATTATGCCCATGTCCATCATGTCCAATTATGCCCTTGCCCTTGCGGTTGCTTCAAGACTGAAAGCAAGTTTTGCCATTCTCATCTCCCATGACTTTTCTGATTTCTTAGGAAATTCCGTAGAATCCCTTTTTACCTCTATTAAGCCATTTATCATGTTGTCACCTAACTGTTTGTTGACATGTTGGTTTCTCTCATTAGCTCCTTAAGACCAAAAGTTGAGTCTTCTAGTATTTGCATATCCTCAGCATCCAGAACCATGCCTGTGACATCCTAGGTGTTGAATAATCTTGTTCAGTTTCACCATCAGAAGAGAGAATTTTCTCATCTCGTATTTCTTTCTTCTACTGCTCATGCTTAAGGCACTTGCCTCACTTTTTTTTTTTTAAGTTTAGTTAAGGATAAGTGAGGTAGTCTCTGTCATATTTATAACTTATTCCTGAAAAGACTTTTATTCTTTCCTAAGAAATTTTGGTTTCCTTTACATTTAAGGTCTATGATGCATCAAAGGAGATATAGCTGTGCATCATAATTTGCATATCCTGAGTTTACCAGGAAATTATTTATGTTTAACTGAAATGTCTGTTTCCCTTTGCCTCTATGATTAAAATGCCAGACATGGAATATACTTTTAGTTTTAATATTTTATTCTGATTTATTTTTTTAATAAAACAGAGAAAAAGGTAAGAAAGATGAAATTAAATCTTGCTGCTTAGAAATTCTCAACCAAAATGCCCATTGGAAATATGGATCTCATGTGAAGATAAATGATAGTTGTTTGTGGCCATTTTCT
Source organism: Tapirus indicus (assembly GCA_031878705.1). Taxonomy (NCBI): domain Eukaryota; kingdom Metazoa; phylum Chordata; class Mammalia; order Perissodactyla; family Tapiridae; genus Tapirus; species Tapirus indicus. The sequence goes on from CM062928.1 coordinate 326,866, forward strand.
TGGAGAAAAACAATTTTCTAGAGTGTGCTTATATCACTGAGTTTCTTGATCCCATCTGGAGTTCACTTGTTTTACATAGCTTAACTCTGAACTTCCTAACCTAAATTTGGAGAATTTTTCCCCCTTGATTTACCTCCTAGTTTAGCTAAAATAAAAGATTCTGAAAAAATCAAATAAGCAAATTCATTTGGTCTCATACTTCGTTGGGTGAAGATATTGCTTTCTCCACCATTTCAGTCAGACATTCTTCAATAGTCTCATCTGGTATCAAGACTGGCCCTATTGGAGATGAGTAATCTACTGGTACTTGGTTTGGTCAAGTGGAGATCTATGAAAGTCCCATCACCCGTGTCCTCTAATCTGATGTTATAGTCTCCATCACTTTCTTTATAGGCTTTTGGAAGTAATAAGAAAAACATTTCTCATTGTAATTATCAATATCTAAGGGTTTCAAGAAATCTTATTAAGTAGATTTGTAATCTTTTCTTTGTTTTGAAACAAAAACCTATTGTATCGAAATAGTTGTTTTCAATACAACCTTTAAAGAGAAGACCACGTAGAACTAGTCCATGTGCTTGCCCACTGTTGAGAAGCCATTTCTTTGTGTATAGATTTACTTCTGATACTCAAGTTCTTCAGCATGAATTGAAAAGAATCTCAAAAAATGTTCTAGAGAGTAACAGTGGCAGAGATGGGAAGATTCTCTAGATTTTCTTATTCATTGCTTCTATAAAAACATTAAGGTGAATTCTTGGATTTATAGATTAAAAATCTAAAAACCACAGAGTGCCAAACAAAAGCGCAGCCAGCACCTACCTGAATGAAGCGGGTTTAAGCTGCCATGCTCCTCTTGCCTCAATACATCTGGAATCCTAGGAAGGCCAGGAGCAGTCCACAGGGGCCCTTTCTCTCTTTGCTTTCCAGGGGTGTTATCACCTGTGACACCTGTAACCTGCCCAGAGGTTTCTCATCAGCCTCTTCTGTCACCTTCTCTCCCCTTCTCCTACTGCCATTGAAAAAGCACAAAGTTCCTATCTTTTATCAGAACAATGGTTATGATAAAGTGTTAAAATATATTGGGTTCAATAAAAAGTAAGCATTGAACAGTGAATATATTTAAAAAATCAATATACCTCCTCAAAATTTTTGTGACTTTCCTAGAAATGTGTTTTATTTTAAAAATTAACATTTTTTACATTTCAAATCGTGTTTTCACTTGCTTTTTTTTTTTTTTTTTTTTGCTGAGGAAGATTCGCCCTGAGATAACATCTGTGCCAGTCTTCCTCTATTTTGTATGTGGGTCGCTGCCACAGCATGGCTGACAGTGGTGTCAGTCTGTGCCTAGAATCTGAACCCAAGAACCCAGGATGCCAAAGCAGAACACACCAAACCTTAACTGCTATGCCACGGGGCCGGCCCCTGTTTTTACTTGCTTTTGGCCAGATCCTAGTTGCCTGACTTGCCTATGATGAGTCTGTCTTTATATTGAAATGTTTACCTATGGGCCCACCATAGAATATTGCCACCTCCATGCCTGTGCTTACGTTAAGGCTCCTATGTATAAGACTGGAATATTTGTCTTTGTAGGAAAATCAATCATGGTGCATATTTGTTTACTTGAATATTCTTTATAGCTCAAATTTTTACCATCTCATAAACATAGACTAATTACATGTATTTTAGGCCTGGAGTATTTAATGAATTCTTGTCACATCATATCACCCCAGAAGTTTAGCAGAATACAAGTAGCAAACCATAAAAATTGACCTGATTTCTAGAGTTTATTCCAGGGTACACGAAGATATGTCTGCTCAAAGAGACAAGTCAAACAGTATATGAAGACTGATTCAGTTGGATCAGACCTGAGTTGTGAGGGAATTCCAAATGATAAGGATTCTGTGTGCTTCCTTTTTGGCCCAGCTCAGCTGATAGAGTGAACAAGGCTGCTTTCAACTTAACTCAGAATTCCCGAGTCACAGTTACAGCCAGCAGTGGCACAGCACAACATAACACACAGCCTGCCCCAAATTCAAAAACAGAAAAAAGAATGAAAAAAGAAATCGATCTGCTTCATGTGACTCATACTTTATTTTTATAGGACTCATATTTCACCTTTCCCTAGAAGAAAATTAACATTTCATATACTTAACTGGATTTTGGATTCTCCGTGGATGTAGTTGTTTGATATATTTAAAAACGTATGTAATACAAATATTTTGTATCCATACATTTTTTTAAAAATCTATAACCCAGAAGATTTATATTCATGTAGCACCTGTGGTGTCCTTTATTATTGCATTTACTGTGTTATCTTGTAACGTGTATTTTTCAAACACATCTGCCCTCCTCAGTATAGTGTGAGCTGGTTTTTTTCTGTTTTTTGGGGGTGTTTTAGTGAGGAAGACCAGCCCTGAGCTAACATCCTTTGCCGATCCTCCTCTTTTTTTGCTGAGGAAGACTGGCCCTGGGCTAACATCCGTGCCCATCTTCATCTACTTTATATGGCACGCCACCACAGCATGGCTGACAAGCAGTGCATCGGCCGGTGCCTGGGATCCGAACCCGCGAACCCCGGGTTGCCAAGCGCAAACTAAACCGCTGCACCACCGGGCCGGCCCCATAGTGTGAGCTGTTTGTGGCCAGAATCCATATCTTAGTCATTGTTGTATTCCTAGTGCCTAACAGAATCCTTGGTATAAAGCTGATATTTAATAAATGTTTATTGAATAAGATTCTAGAAAACATAATAAATAAATTGGTGATAGATAACAATCTGAAAATTAAACAAAGGCTTAACGTATGCTTGTTAAGTCCAGTTCTTCAGTCATTTAGGCTCTCTTTTTCTCAACATTCTCCATTTCCTTGTTTCAACGTCTCATCAGATGAATGCAGGTCTGACTAGGTTCATGTGTCTCTGTAACCTGCTGTCACATCTCAAAAAAAAAAAGTGGCATCTAAAAGAACCTCAGGGCGTTCACGCTGGACGAAACCAAACAAAAGAATTCCGTCTTACGTTCATCAAAAATCAATCAATATTCTCTAACACTGTATAGTTTAACAAAAAGGAGCTCTTCAGAACATAGGATGTGACTGTACCACACACTAAACTCAAGAAAATAATAAGATAAATACCTGTCAAAACATGCTACTTGATCATTCTCCCTCTCACAGCACACAGATGGATAGTAAGGTATATAAGTAGGTAGATGATAGAAAGATAAATAAAATAGAGAAAGTTTAACTCATTAGGCAGTTTGTTAAAAGAAGAGGGTGAGGTTTTGTTTTAGTTAAGTTTTTGAACATAGAACCTAGCCTCATTTCAATCCCAACCTCACTACAGTCCAGGTCTATGTGCTCCTTTCCTAGAGTGACTCTCTCTAAGAGATGCTTCTGTATTTAGTCACGCCTCCTTCCAGTTTACTTTTAATACTATTGCCAGATCAGTCATTCTAAAAAATAAACCTGGCTATGCCACTCCTTTCTCTCACATCTTTCTTGGATGCCCCATCACCCTCAGGACAGAGTCTAGGCATGGCTTCCTACTTCCCTTTATGATTCCGCCACTGCTTGTCTGTCAGCCTCCTTTCCCCACGTTCCACTTCACTTCTGGACCACAGTGAACAGTCTTCTGCTTTACACACGTTCCTCACTCATTCGTTTTGTAGACATTTGTCGTTCAGCCTACTCTGTGCCACACACTGTACCAGGTGCTGGAGGTGCAGAGGTGAACACAGCTCTCCCTCCAGGAGCTCACAGCCTCCTGTGGAAGACACATCGAATTGGGAGGAGCATCTGACACAGAACGAGAACTGGAGTTTGGGATGCCACAAGAATGTCCATTGTGGTGTCTCCTTGGGAGGTGTTGCCTAGCCCCAGTCAAACATAGCATAGGATGTGGTCATCCAGGCTCTTTCTTCCTAGAAAGTTTCCCTTCCTTTCTTTGGCTAACTCCTACTTGTCCTTTAAACTCCTCGGGGAAGTACTCATTGACTTCCCAGTGTGGTAGGAGCTGTCCACGTGCGTCTACAACTCCCTGTCCTTATGTGCATCGTAGCAGGTCCCACGCTCCATTTTTGTTGGTTTGTTTGCGAACTCCTTTGGTGTAAGGGCTGTATGTTTCTTCTGGTATGCCCACTGCATTCCCTGTGATACATAGAGCCTTCTGGTTAGAGACATTTTTCAAACAATTAATTGTTTAATGAATTAAGATTTGTAATCTTAGAGTTGGAAGGCATTTCAGCAGTCATGTTAGCCAGCATCCTACCAGTCAAAACCAAAATTGATTCTATAATGTTCATGACAAGATGGACATTCAGCTTTTGCTTGACCACATCCACTGACAAGAAGTGCTTTAAGTTCAAAGAAATGCAGAAAACAAATGCTATGATGGGTTGTGCTATAAATCCATATACACTTACTATGCCTGGAATAAGATTTTAATCTAAACATGTTAAGAAGCAGAGCTTCAGTCACAGGCTTGCATTTGTGGAGGGAGAATTGTTCGTCAAAGATGAAGTGGTAGGAAACAGAACTTAGAATTCCCCAGGACTTCATCCTTCCTTCTGTCTTAAATGACTAAAGCAGATCTCATTCATGGAAAGCCATAAAGTACTTAGTTTTTGAATTTATGCTCTTATACGTCCTTGACTTCTAATTCTCCATCCTTTTCTTTTTTTCCACAACTGCCATTTTCTTCTTTAGCTTTTTGGGTTTTGTTTTTTGTTTTGAATTCTAGCATCTTATCCTGTAATATGAAGCACAACCTCCAAGTTCACCTGGGTCGTGGGCCTATTCCCATCTTGTATGAGGAAATCACTGAAGCATCTTGTCCTCAAGGACTGAATACTGTTTTTAGATTGTAGCCACTTAGATGCCCAGCCAGCTTTCCCCATGATGTGGATCTCGGGGGGTCCAGAACTGAAGGATTTTCATTTAGAGGTGGTGCAATACCTATGACCCAATTTTTCCTTTGGAATATCTGTACTTCTATATAATATTCCTCAGATTTGTACCCAAAGAAGGTTTACTTTTACACTGTTTTGTTAGGAGACACTGGATAACGTCTGGCAGGTCTAGAATCAGATTTCAAACTGGAAAAAGTTTAAGACAAAATCATTAATTGTCAAAATCCAAAGGACAGTTTTCCTCTTTTTTTATCCTGATGCTTAAATTTATGCTTATTAAGGAAAATTGTATTGAAATTATTGTGATTGAATTTCTCCTTATATAGTGAAACTACAATGCAGGGGTCAAAATTTATCTGTTCAGTGGTTCAGTAGTTAGTTATGTGCTTATGAAACTAACACTCAGGTTTAGTGTCACATCTAAGTTTGCACATCTAGTAAGTGGGAGAGCCAGGATTCAACCCTAATTTTCTGGTTGGAAATCTATTACTTATTTCACTATATCTCCAGTACATAAGTGTAGATGCCTTAGTGAAATATAATCAGTAGAGGCTAAAGCTTTAGAGCATTTTAAATATTGTTTATTTCTGATATATATATATAAAGTATTTATTAGTCCTCTTATGTAATGTGAGAAAAGGCTCAGAAATATTATACAGCTGTGAAGTATAAGTTGTGTACTGTAGTCACATAAAACACCTTACCCAGTTTAACAGGGTAGGTTGTTGCCAATGGAACAGATTTATGAAGTTAGCGTCCTTATCTGGATTGGATTCTCTTTCTGGTTCCAGCCTCATCCCACCTGCCTCTCTGCTTCATGAAGGAGCAGGCAATGGAATGAATGTTAGTGGATTTGGCTTCTTATTCCACATCTCCCTGGAAATGTCTAAGTTGGTCAAATAATTTACTCTCTCTGGCCTCAGTTTTTCAATATGGGGCAAGCCATGTGCTGAATCCTGTTGCTAAAAAGGTTCAAATAAAAGCCCTAAAATAATAACAGATAATAGGTGGCATTTCCTGGGCACTTCCAACTTGCCTGGAATTGTGCTTTATTTGTATTGTCTCTTATAATTCTACCAGTAACCTAACACTGGCTTGTTGTGCACTCTGTGTCCATCATCATCAGGAATAATCATGCACCCATCAACTCTTCATATGAATTGTCTCTTAGTCATGGTGTGTGATGAAAAGGAGTCATCCTTGTAGTTATTTTACAATCAGCCTGAAAAGAGCAGAGAAGTCATGAAACAAATATCTGGATTTTCGACTTAACTTTTTCATGTCATCAAGAACTTTTTCCTCAGTTTTGCATAAAAAGACAAAGAGAAGGAATGCAGGGTGATAGTAAGTTAACAACTATTTAAGTTTAGAACTCCTCAGCATTTATAAGTAAAAGTGTGGATTCTACATAAACTTCTGTTGTTCTTAGGGATCAAGACAAAGTTTCTGTTTGTAGTCCTGGTCTGCATAGTAATAGTGTAAGACATGATTAAGCCTACATGGAAAAGGGAAACAATATTCATGTGCTTAATTGTATTGTATAACTGGTTGTTTTAATCTCTTGTTCATCTTTGGATATGTAGCAGTACAAAATTATAATCCCAGTGTTTTTATTGACCTGGCACATTACATGATGACAGGGCAGAACATATCATAGAAAACATTCTAGAACTGTCTGTGCCAAGCACATTATAAGAATGGAGGCATGCCTATCTGGCACAGTGTATTTTTCCTTTAGATTTTCTAAGCTTTCATTGTTTCTCCTTTTGCCAATTTTTGAGAGTATTTAATGCTGCCTGTAATAACTGTAATCAGGGACTGTTTCTGTGCTTTGTGATCTTTCTAATGTTGTAATTCAAAGAAAAAAAGTGAGGTTTGGTTATATGGGAAACCATATAACTGAGGGGAAAAGTTCTTCTCTACTAAATGACATTTTCAGCACACATCTAAATTATCTAGATAGTAAATCATTGAATTACTTCGAGAGCTTTACTAGTTCAGAACTATACCATACATTCACACCCTACCTATTACCTGACATGCATCCCTAAAATGATCTAACAGGTAAAGAAAATTATAACTTGATTTGAGATATTTTAAGCAAGCGTGCTTTTGTCATAGACCATTACTGAATGCCAAGGGGTATCTAAAATAAATATTCTCAAGACAATTTGAAGATGGTTGTAGACTGACCAGGGACTAGTCATTGTTTTCACAGTATGAAGTAGGTTTTTACCATAGACAATGAGTAATTTTAAACATTCCTCTGAGGTATTTCTGCCTCCCTCAAGTACGACAGAGAACTGGCGTGTTCCCAGGAAGCTGCCTAAAAGCAGTCCATGCTTGGACTCTGTCGTCTCATCATAAATGTCCTGGACTGAGGAAGTGAAAGGTTCAGCTTCTATTTGTGAGAATGAGCACGCGATCTATCCAGATAATCGCTTTAACCTTTTATTCCAGTTATTCTACAGGGGTGTTTCACATGTGTATTTCTATCACTCCCTGTTCTTTTCTGAAGTCCTATGCAGCAGGCTTGCCAGAAAGCACAAGTCTTCAGACTTTAGTGTCTCAGAATCACCTGTTGAACTTGTTAAAATACCAATTTCCAAGCCCCATACCCAGAAATTCTAATTTATTAGATTGATGTTGAAGGTAATTGGCTGAAAACACTTTAAGATAACATTGACAATGTATGATCACCAAAGAATGTTTCAGTTTCATGATTTTTAAAACCTTTTCTGAGATGGGTGAAACAGTTTATCTTAAAGATATTTCTAAAACTGTATATCACATGGTCTCTATTATGTATTCTAAGCCTTATTCAGGTCTAGTAGTTTGTTCTACTTGGGGCTGTTTTTTCACGGTCCCTCAATGGAGTTAGAAGGTGAGTCCCAGTTCTTCTACCATGACTGAAAATTAGGTTTCAAAACCATTCCTCTCACCGGTTGAGCTAGTGTTGGCCAAACATCCATAGTTAACAGAAGCTTTTCCCCTGTGTTTATCTGGAGGTAGGAGGTTGACAATTAATTCATTCAGTATTCAACAGATATTTAAACCCTACTTATGATTAAATGGCACTTTGGTCGGTTTGTATATTACTATCATGTTTTGGTTGTGTGCATCTTACTTTTGCACAACGCTTTCCATACTTTGAAGGAAAAATATGAAAACCTCCAACTAAGTAGGTAGAAAATGGTTTCTTTTCAGTAAAATGTATCTCCAGTTTACATCCTTAGCCCTGGATTTGCCCTGAGAAAAGAAATTTGTTAGTAGTTCAGAAAGACAGCAGAACTGTCAGGGACATTTTCTTCTGAGTGCTTCTGCTTGCTTCTTATTTCTTCCCTTTAAATAGTGGAGGAAATGTGACAGCTGTACCTTATTTTCTTGTATCTGAAAGCCCTCAGGGCATATGTGCTCAGGGACTACTGTTTGGTCACTTAAATATTCGCTACTTGCTTTAACGAACAGAAAATACAGGAAGTATCAGCGTACATCAAACTGTTTTTTTTCCTGTACACTATGCAGGCAGTCCAATGACAGATGGAGGTCCAGATGAAAATTTTTCTCTTTTTAAACTTTGAATACATTAAGTTTTAATATGCACATATGGTTTTATAATCCTTAGGGAGAACCGACAGAAGTATGTTATTTGGCCACCTCCAAAATGATAAGTCATTTGTCATTTTAAACTGATCATTCGCTTATTAGCAACATTTTCTTGGGTGGTAATTAAAAGACTTTCTAAGGATGATAGATAAAGGAGAAATACTTTTCTTAAAAACTAAGTAATGTTATTTTTTCCAAAAAAATCATATTTTCATTAGAGTTTGTTAACCTATAACCTATCTAGAATATTAAGTAAGGTTTTATAAAATAGTTTGTATGGAAAAGATTGATGTCTGTTTTGTATTTTATTCACTTTATATACATGAAGGATAACAGAGCTATTGTGTGCGAAATAATATTATATAATTTTCTCAAAAGAATGATACCCTCGGGGCTGGCCCAGTGGCGTGGTGGTTAGGTTCATGTGTTCTGCTTTGGCCACCCGGGGTTCGCAGGTTCGGATCCCAGGTGCAGACAGACACATGGCTTGTCAGCCATGTCGTGGCGGCATCCCGTATAAAGTAGAGGAATGTGGCATGGATGTTAGCCCAGGGCCAGTCTTCCTCAGCAAAAAAGAGAAGGATTGGCAACAGATGTTAGCTCAGGGCTAGTCTTCCTCACACACACACAAAAAAGAATGATACCCTAAAGTAAAATGTTGAAGGCAATAGGTAAAGTTATTATTTATTTATAATATACATTCTGCTTTATTTGAGGAAAGATTTGATAAATTGTATAATTAAATTATATATAAAATAAACTGAACACAGTACCAAAGACATGGAATGAGGTGAAACTGCAGTTAAACATTAAAGTTCCTGGTAATTAAGGGAAAATGTGGGAACAGATACATTACCTGATTGCCTAAGAAATAGCAGAAATCAACAAAATGCATCTTACCGTATCTCTTAATTCCAATGTAAATTAATTGATTGTATATATCCTTATGTAATGGACAATCATATCACAAAGGACAGTGTTTTCAAGAATGGTTTTATAGATTTGGAGGTAGGCTTTTGGGTTGCTTGTGGGCAAGTCCAAATTTTTTTTCACACCCAAAAAAATATGAATTTATGTACGTATCTGGACAGATACTCATGTAAAAACCCAGTTTTGAAACATAAAGCATTATAGTCTTAGACATGGGAAATTTTTTAAGTAGATGCATTTAAATGCAAAAGAATCTTAATATAGTAGAAATCTAATTATTGATGTTGTAACCAGTATTCTAGAACTCTGATAAGTAATAGCAGTACTGACTGACAAGCCTACCCATAAGCTACAAAATGAGTCTCCAGGAGCCTACATTATCATGTTAGGTAAAACTTTTTCTATTAAGCAATTGAAAATTGGAACATATTTGTCCCAAACCATGAATTGAGTTTTGCCATGATAGGCGTGTTTTATGTTGAGTTGGATATTTCCTTTTTTTCTTTTGTTATTGTTGTTCCTTCCACTCTTTTACTTGCTTTCTCTTTTCTCTTTCTTGGTATTTCTTAACTAGAATTATCTAAGAGATTTGGCTACTTGTAAGATTCCTAATTCATGGTACCAAAACCTTCTAATCAATATGGGGGAAGTTACTTATTTTACTCGGCAACATTAAACATGTATGCATTAAATTGACCTAAAAGCAAAACTGAAGGATTTTACTTATGTTAAATAGACAAGGAATTAATGCATATACCATTTCAACTTGGAACTTAATCTGTTTTCATTCTGGTTATAGCCGTGTTATTATGATATACTATGATACAGGTTGAACCTTCAATAGGTTCGAAATCTGATCAATGCAAGTCACACAGTTTGGTTCATGTCACTGGAATCAAAGGTTATTGACAGATTATCAAACATTGAAAAAGCTTACTTTTTTATAATTATTCACAGTGAGATGAAGCAGAGTGGAGCTGTGTTCAGTGCTTCAACAGGTGGTATGAAAGCATGCGTGCTCTTACCGAGGAGCGTTAGATTGAGAGAACAAGATCTAAAGCTTATTGAGGGGAAAAGCTAAAATTTTAAGAACTGGAATTTTAAAAGCTAGAATTTTGATGAAAGAAGAAATAAGCGTCCTTAGAGAAGTTTCAAATATCAAGAGGAAATTGTTTAATAACAAAGGGTAGCACAGATCGAAGCTCACCACTCACGTCCATAAGTCACATTTCTGGTGGCACAAGATCTCTTAGCTTTTTGTTTCCAACTGTCTGTCTTAATTGGGAAGAATACTGGGGCCCTGATCTCATTCTGATAAAAATAGAAATTTGGGGGCTGGCCCGGTGGCATAGTGGTTAAGTTCACTCACTCTGCTTCAGTGGCCAGGGGTTCGCAGGTTTGAATCCTGGGGGTGGACCTACGGCACCACTCAACAAGCCATGCTATGGTGGCATCCCATATACAAAATAGAGGAAATGGGCAGACGTTAGCTCAGAGCTAATCTTCCTCAGCAAAAAGAGGGGGATTGGCAATGGATGTTAGCTCAGAGCCAGTCTTCCTCAATCAATCAATCAAAATTTGAACTTCTTGGATTTCTTTTTAAAAAAATCCATAATTCAGGTAACTGTATCCTCATTGGCATTTGTGTTTAGCCCGAGCTTCTAAGATTCTATTGCAATTTATTATAAATTATAAATCAATGTCTTGGACTTAGTACATTTTTTCAAACTTACTGAGGAATTTCCTTGCTCACATTATCAAGCTCGGCTTTTGGGAGAAGGAGAGGGAGGAGGGTTCATGTAGCTTCTCAGCTTGCTTTTTCAAACCAGAAGATCGTGTGGCAGATCCCCAGCTGTTCAGCAGGTAGAAGCAGTTAGGACCTGCGATGTTCTGCAACATTAAGAGAGGAGAATCTTCCCCATTACACAGCAGGAATGGAATGTTACAATTCTGGGTACCTCAGAAGTTTCCTTGTATAGATTTGGAGGTAATTTGCCTTTATCTCAGCTTTCTTATCTTCTTTAATCCACATTCACAGTTTTCAGAGAGATTCAGGTAAAAATAATATTATATATCAGGAAGAAGAAATTAAAGGAATCTGTGATCACTTTTAACCATGTTGTAATATCATTTTGAAGAATGGAGATAATTTGTGACCTCAGAACATTGATTCAGAACTTAAGTGAAATTTACCATCCTGTGGGTGGTATTTTAATAATATCATGTTATGATTATAAGTGAGTGTGGCCAAATAGTGTCTCCTTTGATTCTACCAGCTTTTCCCTACAGCAGAAGAAAATCTTTCCAAATCATATTTTCTGTCAAAGTTGTTTTGTCAAAGCAATGCCAATTCTAGCTTGAAATCTCCTAAAATGATTGTCACTTAATATATGGTTAGACTATGTACATTTCAAAAGCCCAACAAATTAAAAAGTGGTGTCTGATTAATCTACACACATTCTAAGGAGTAATATCTGAATAGTCTTATGAAGAAGTCAGATAATACATTTTAAATAGCAAATTCACTTTATTTGTGCCTCTGATATTAACTGAAATCATTGTGGCAAGCCAGCTTTTCTTCCAAATTAGTTTTTATTGATTAATTTAAAAGAATCCAAAACTCTGAAGCATTCAACACTAAGGAGTTCATTCACCTTTCGAATGTCTAGTCTCGAGTTAACATGTGCTAACGTGCAAACCTAAGTATTTCCCAGATCTTCTTGGAGATGTTAATAAACATGGCATCCGAAAAAGGGTACTGCAGCCAATTGGTTGGGATACTTTGCACATCACTGACCCTCCCTGAGATTCCAACATCCAGTAATGTATCCAGAGTTCTCCAAAAGCTCATATTATACGTGCCCCTGTAACTCAGCATTTCTCAAGCTTCTTTGAGCTCTTTACCTCTGGTGGTCTTCCTACCAAGAACACATAACCCAAAGGGCCATCCTCCAGTTTTCCTGACCAGTACTTCTCAAGGTCATCAAAAACAAGGAAAGTCTGAGACACTCTCACAACCAACAGGAACCTAAAGAGACATGAAAACTAAATGTAATGTAGTATCCTGGGTGGGATTCTGGAATGGAAAAAAAAAGGATGTTAGGTAAAAATTGCAGTGATCTAAATAAGCTATGGACCTTAGTTAATGATCATGTATCAATATTGATTCATTAATTATAACAAATGTAGCATACTAATGTAAGGTGTTAATAACAGGAGAAGTTGTGTGCAGGGGTACGTGGGATTTTTCTCTAAATCTAAAACTATTCTAAAAATATAAAGCTTATTAATTTTAAAAAAAGCAACATTAACAAGGCATGTATTTCTTTATATGAAACTTTTTCTATTTATAAGTGCTCACTCTGCATGCAGAATAGATTGGAGCATACAAGAATATGGAAATGTTAAGTAAGCTGTTTTGGTAAAGGAAGAGTAAAGACGTGAAAGCATGAAGAGAGAAGGATGCTGAGCCAAGAGTCTCACTATCAATAAAATATTGTGATGCAGAAGGTCTCAATTTGAATCTGGACAGTTTCTTCAGTCTATTAGACTTATGAAGATGCCAAAACAACTCAGAAGAAACACAATCCTTGGACTCCCGAATTAGGTCCTTTGATATTTGCCTGGAAGATAGTGGCAGAATGGAGTCTAGAACATTGCAGACTCATCTTCACAAAAGATGGAGCTGGGTTTTCACATATACACACGGGGTGGTTAATTCTGAGAGCGCACCTCTCCAGTCAGGCTTCTGTGTCGCGGACATTTGCCGTGTCTGTTTTGGAACGTTCGTTCAGTCCTTACAGTATCTGGGGACAGGTTCACAAGTAACTCTGGCTGTTGTACTTACGAAGTGTTCAGACCCCTGTTCCTATGCCAACAATCCCAGAACTACTTATAATATTTTATATGTAATGACCAGTGGTGTAATGTCTGGCATTAGGATTACAGTAACAATAACAAAGGTGGTAACCACACTGAGCACGCCAGGGACTGTGCTGAGCCCTTTATTTTATTCTGTTCGAGCTTTGTAACAAAACAATAAACTCGGCGTCGCTGTCCTCCTCGTACAGCCGAGGAAACGCTTCTGTGCACACAGTCCTTTGCATGTTGTCAGTGATGTTGGGATGCTCCTTGGTTTATTCACAAGCCCTTCCGTCAATGTCTTAAAAGCTAAACTTTTAATACACAGTGTCTGGAAAAGCATATCCATGTCTGCTTTGAATTGAACACCCTCGAAACTGAAAGGACTAATAATATGTTGGCCACTGTGTTTTCTAGGTTTCACTGAGAGTTGTGTTTTTAGGAGTACTTGGAGTAATTTCCCATAATTCAGCACTTCCCCTCAGCCATTCCTTTTCCCATCTTTTTCTACCTAATTTTCTCATTCTGCAGGTTTTCCCTATGCTGAAGGATTCCTTGACTCTACTGTATAGTCAACATCATGTCAATGGAAGGTAGTTAAGATGTGTCCTTAAATGCCAAACACTAATTTTTTTTAAAAGAGTGTGTAGATTGATGATGATCTTCTTCTAGATATGCCAGAAAAGATCTACAAAAACCAAGGCGCTAACAATGGCTACCTCTTAATATTGAAAGTGGGTTTATTGAACATATTTTTTTGACCATAGCTAACCACTGAGTTTACTATAAATTTGCCCTGTATTGGTACTACTAAGATCAGATCAGATTTCCCCAATGTGATGGCTACTATTTTTCCAATCACAGGAGAGGTCACAGGGCATTGAAGAATGGCAGATGATCGAAAGATGAAGCGTAGGCACCTTGCTGGATCTCAGCTCAGCTGACAGTGGCATCCGCACAGCTACGTGACGAAGCGCCTGGGCGGGGCAGCGGAAGGACATGGCCTCAGCGCCAGCAGATCCCCATACAGGCGGCATGAAGAGGACGCCTTTGGAGAGCATGGATCACAGGGCACCTATTCAAATACCGAAGAGAATGGTGTCAACAGAGAGCTGGCCTCCGCTAACAGAGAAACAGCAGGTAACGCAGGGCGCTTCTGTCACCAGTGTCTGCTTTGTGCTTTGAAATCTGTTTAGTCTGAAAGTGAATTAATTTCCAGCGCTGATCCTCTTTCACTGGTGCTGGACTGAATTTCCAGTCAGTCAGGGAATAGACACCAGAGTAGAGAAAAATCATGGGAACTAGCCGGAATTCCCCCAAATTCGTTGTGGGAATTCTCAGTCCCATATTCCTATTTGGTTTTTACCACTTTAATTTTAATAGACAGACAAATGGCTCAGTGTATGTGGGTTTTGCTTGAAAATGTCAGTATTAAAGAAAACTTCACAAATAGTTTCGTATTGATTCTCCTGAATTGTCATTGGACCTAAATCCGATTGACTGATTAGAAGCATATTTACTTTTTAGGGCAGAAAGGAATGTACAGTCTGTCTCCCAGCCTTCAAAAAGAGAAAGAAAACAAACACCTATACATTCACGGGAACCATTTCATACTTCCTCAGATAGCTTTTTAAGAACTAATGTTCGATGCTTGAAGGAAGACAATATAATTTACTCTTAGGTACTTCCTTTCAAAGTGTGATTTCTGCCAATAGTCCTCTTTACTCTATCATTGATGATAATGTCATTAAGAGCAGAGTCATTATATATGTTAATAGCATAGAGAAGCACTAGCCTGCACTATAATATTCTTCACCATTATTTTCCTTTTTTCTGTAATTCAGAATGTAATGCATTTGAATACAGTAACTTGCAGACGTGCTACCCCAAAAAGAATAAGTAAACTACAAGTAGTAAAAAAGGCTATGCCCCCTTCAAAATCATCCCTTGCTTATTCAAAGATTTGTTTTCTACACTCCGTCAACTAGTCAGCAACACTTATTGACTGTACGGTCTGTTCAAAAAATGTGTTTAAATTTTAATGGGGAAATATGAAAGACATTTCAAATGACTGAGGAGAAATTACATAAGTACATAGTGTAATTTTTTTTTAATCCACTCATTTGACAAACTACTGTTGGCATTTTCTACTGTTGTGTTAGCTTCTGTGCCAAGGTGTATACAAGGAATGGTCTCTGAACTTCATGGAGCAGATGATCTAGTAGCAAACATGAGGCCTGTGCATACAGTTAATTCAAATACAGAACACAATGCATTAAGTGCCCAGTGTGCAGTGTAGAAGGGCAGAGTTGAAGAGGGGTTGTTTCTGTTTAGGGCTCAAGTTCCCAAACTGTGCACAGAAGCATCTTGAGGGGCCACAGCAAATTTACAGGAGTGTGACAGAGTATTTTAAATGCTCAAAGGAAACACAGTGATACTCAACATCTGTCAAACATTGCATGAACTATTAGCTGTAGATAGTTCACAGTTTCAACATCAGATCACACTACATTCCTGTTCAAGATGTCGGATCTTGATGAAGTTGGGTTTTCGGCAGTTGCTGTAATAAAAAGCAAGTACCCTGCAGAAATCCATGTGGAACAGGAAAAGAGGGTGGCGGTGTTCAATTGAATTCAAGGATTTGAGAAGTTGTGCAGTGTTCAACAGGCACATACATACGTTAGTAAGAAATTGTGGTTAAGAATGAAATACAAATATTATTTTTACATTTCATGGTTACAGTGAGGATTAAAGGAGGTAGTCAAGTGTACAAAGTGAATAGCTCAAGAAACAGTAGCTATTAATTACCATTATTATCATTATCGATGGTGGTAGTGGTATCAATATGGACAACAAGGCACTCTTGATCAAGGAATATTTTTCTTCAGCCGAGTATAACACGACTCGAAGACCGTGGGACTTGGGTGTCAGGAGCACTAACTAGGGAGATTTTGAAGGGATTGAGGCATAAGGAGATGAGGACCTGTTAAAGCAAAATGGTTGTGGGGAAGGAAAGAGAAAATGTGGTAGACCAAGATTTTCTCATCCTATCCTGCAGCACCTGACATGACCCCTCAAGTACTCAGTAAATGTGTGTTGAGTGAGTGAATGAATGAATAAATGCAAAAAGAAGAAAGAAAGTCCTTTTCAAAATAATGGTGAAAACTATTGAAAAGTCTTCCTTTGTCTCTTGGACTCTCACCAGTTGACTCTCACTGACTATTAATGGGGGCTTATAATACATTCAAGAAAAAAATTACTATAGCATGCTTGGTCAAGCAGTGAAGAACCAACATCACTCACTATTTCATTTTTTCAAGGGTCTTCATTAAGTATTTAAGAGC
This sequence comes from Tapirus indicus, assembly GCA_031878705.1. Taxonomy (NCBI): domain Eukaryota; kingdom Metazoa; phylum Chordata; class Mammalia; order Perissodactyla; family Tapiridae; genus Tapirus; species Tapirus indicus. Next base: position 343,511 of record CM062928.1, read on the forward strand.
ATCAGAAAAATCTATTTACCAGGTCAGAGTGTCCTCACCAGCTTTTTTGAAAAAATATAAATTAAAAAGAGACTAACAGATGTTTCTTTTTACTTTACAGGTTTAGGACCGTCCAGAGTTAATTTTGATTTCGCTCCACATATATCTAATGAATCTTATATTACCTTTGGGAGACTGATTATGAAAGTTTTAGGTGTGTGTTCATGGTGGTAGAGGTTGTAAACAGCCATCTGTGAGTTTTCTGAGTGATGTGTTCAGTCCAAACTATGGTGTGATTTTCAACTAAACTCCCTCCAGAAATAACAGGCCAAGTATTGAATCCATAAAATATCCATGTGTGGAAAGCTGTGGTAAAGTAAAAATGTAAAGTATTGTCTCCTCATCCCCGTAGAGGGTCTTCAGTGATAAGTCAATGTGCAAGTACATTTCTCTCCAAACTTCAGCTTAATAAAATAATAAATTTTTATGTTGATAGTTTATATATACTACTTCACAAATTACAAACAGAAATCATCCCCAATAAGAAGTGTTCTTAAATCTCAAATATGGTCTTTAAAAACGCTGTCCTTTGATGATGGAGACCACTGATATGAGCTGGCATTGTATTTTGAGGTGGTTATTTTAAAGAGGACCAGAGAGCTATATACTAGCCCACTCTTTTATCATTCACATATAATCTATCAGTATATTGCATTTTTCCTCGCTAAAGGATATTTCTCAGGACATTGTTAACATGAGCATTTCCCAGTGACATCAGGTCCTCAGCTATATGTTGTGGTGTCCAGGCCATTACTGGTTGAATCCAAAGATCTTTCTTCTACTTTCTTTCTTTGCTATAGTCCTCTCTTCATTTTTAGAAATATGTTTTTCCCAAGATTGTTTATTTTTATTCATCTCTATAAACAAGATCATGTGATAAATGAATCACAATCATCACATCTCCCTCCTCCTTCCTTCATCACAGTGGGCTGACTTCAACCAAAAATCTTACCTCATTCTCTCTCATCCACCCTTTTCAATGTTTGCCTTCATTTCTGAACCATAATAATGTTTAATTTTTAAAGATGCAAGCCCTTAGTCAGCTTATCTTTGGTCTCATGCATTGAGACTGGGAGTGGGGATAGGTAGGGAATGCTAGCAGGCAATCATATTTTAAATTGTATTTCTTTATACCGTGCTCTTCCGGGTTTTGTCTTTTTCCTTACAATTTAAAGATAGCCCTTAGAAAGGTGGATAGAATTATTTACTCACCTATTATAGCATAACTTTTGATACTTTAAGAATTTTTCTGAAATTTACTCATTAAAATATCCTTTTTAGAAGCCGTGTCACAGAAGGCTGAGAAAAGAAATGAGAAACCATTGAGAATCGAGCCATTTAGGAAAGTTATTGGTATAATAAGGCTAAAGCAGCCATTTTTTAATTGTTTTCTAAAGCATGAATAATAAGAACAAAGGCTTGTAATATACCCTTCCTCTCTTTTCCACCTTATCATTACTGAAGAAGGCAAGAGGAGTGTGATTTGATCGCCACAGAGTTCCAACTCTCACTGAAAATTAGGAGCCTCATCTTTAAGTTTCTTATCCGAGGGGGGCCCAAACTCACATTAGAATTCATATCAAGATACCTGGAAGGGACCAGTAAGATGACCTTTCAGTCCTCCTCTTTACAGGTTTAGTCAGCCGTCCAAGATCACATGACTACTACCAGAATGCAGGTCTCCTGCTGTATAGACCAGTGTTTTTTCTACTACCCCACACCGCCAGATTCAGAACAGCACAGCTAGTTGCAACAATTATCAGTTATAGCCAAAGAAGACAATTCTTCTATTGCAGAACTGTCACATTGATGTACCTTTAAGCATGACAAAAAATGATAACTTTTCTCTTGGTTTTCAGCATGAGTGGAGAAGGAAAGGCAATTCTGAGAAGTTTATAGTTGCCAAAACATTGAAGTATCTAAAATGCTTCCGTGAATTTGACTATGCTAAGGTACAATGCTTTGGATGGCAGTAAGAAACACCAATCACAATATAAAGTGCTTTTGTAACTATCAAAAGCGAGTGTCAGCTACCTCTTTAAGTAAATTTTAAGATTAAAGGGCATTTCTTCAGTTAATTCCCCCTGATTCCTGAGGGCTGCTTTATTTCCTCAACATTTCCAAGTATTCGATCCACGTTTACTCCCTGCCAAAGCAGTGAGGTCTGTAAAAGCTCTTCCAGGTCATCCATTGTCACCTTCCTTTTCAGAGCTTCCCAATGGAGCTGTGCCTTCTAAAGCCTGTGCCTGCACCTGGACACCCACATAACTCGGGCAGGCAAGTGAGCAACATACCCAGATATATACGTTTATTCTTGCTGCACTTATAAATTTCAGCTTGAAAATACATGATGGAGGACGAGCTTGTCATCTCACATGCAAAAAGCTGAATATGCCTTTAAGCTTGTTTCCTTTCAGTCTTAGTAAATGTGAACTTGCCTTTTCTTACCTCTCCTGTTCTCCCCGCCTTCCTTCCTAGATTTGAGATTTCCTAGTAGGAGTCATCATCCCATTTAAAATCTGGCATATTATATACATTATATTAATGTATGCAGAGCAAAAGAGTACAGAGCCATTTCTCCTGCAAAAGGACTGAAGCCATCTGCACCACCCCGCAAGGCAAATAAACAAGCTGGCCTAACAATACAGGAGCTGGCAGATTTTCCTCTCCTTGTTGCCACTCATTGCTCTGGTTGCCATTTCCCTGAGCTGTGCAGAGCAGAGTTATTCAGCATTCAAGGGTGGATCTGCAGGAAACAAAGGGCCTCACTGCGGAGCGTCTGGGCCTGGTGGCGCTGCTGGATGAGGACAGAAAATGGGGAACTTGTGGGTGTTTTCTTTCGAAATGTTAGGCATCTGGGCCTAGAAAGAGTGAGGAAGACAAAGACTGATAGAAAAGGCAATTCCATGAGGTTTGTATTTGTCACGTTTGCTTTGTCCTTTGTGGTCTCTGTACCGGATGAAGCAGGTTGTGGGTATTAGCTTCAGTCATAGTATGTGGCTTGTCTTGTTGGTCCATAGAAGGACCTGAACCTAATTGAGGGCTGGCTTACAGGGACATTATAATAAAGAACTGCGTCTCTTACTCTTGGTAGAGTATGAGCTGGTATAGAGCCGGTATAACTAGCTAGAGCTTGTAGTGTTTTACAAATTAGAGGAAAAGACAGGCATCAGATAAAGTTGTTTGTTTAAAGGTACAGTTATAGGGTAGTGCTTCCTGTAAAAATCTACCTCGTATCTATCTTTGCTTTTCAGCCAGTCTTAAAGTAGGATGAGATCGTCTTAAGCCAGTAATCGTGAATCAAAGTATGAGGAAAACTTGGTTTCTCTAGGCTTGTTTTAATTAAACCCAATGACTCAACAAATTAAAACATGATTTTATTCCTTGGAATTTGAATCGCCTACAAACACTTCAAGCTGTGAAGAGCAAGACTTTAACACAATAGAATTTGATATGTAAAAGCTAAGATGGGCGGCTGACCTGGTGGTGTAGCGGTTAAGTTCGCACTTTGGTGGCTGTGGGTTCGCAGGTTCGGATCCCGGGCACCCGCCGATGCACTGCTTGTCAGCCATGCTGTGGCGGCGTCCCATGTAAAGTGGAGGAAGATGGGCACGGATGTTAGCCCAGGGCCAGTCTTCCTCAGCAGAAAAAGGGGAGGATTGGCAACTGATATTAACTCAGGGCTGGTCTTCCTCACAAAAATAAATAAATAAAAACTAAGATAAATTTGCATACGCATTTACTCCCATGTATGTTCTTCCAGAAAATGCCTCCCATGCACTAGTGGAAATCAGTCTCTTTTCTTTATTGTCTTGTTTTGCACGAAAGGTAAGGACCATGTCACAAGCGCTAAAAAGTGTTTTCTCAAGTCTCTTCTGCCCACTGAGACTTTGAAAAATATTTTGTTGAATTTAATTTTTAATCAATGCAACAGATTTGGGCTAAGAATAATTCAGACTTTACTACTTGTAAAATTATTGTCCAGCTTGTTTTTAAATGTAAATATAACTTAATTATCATTGTATTTTTTTACTTGATCTTTCCACCCCATCCTGTATTTTCTAAGATCTTATCAAATTTTCTCTTTAATTTGCTGTCATGTTTTGTCATCGTATTTTTCTTTTAATGTATTCCAGTTTTTTGAGGGTTTTTTTTTCCTACTGTCCCACAGTGGTTCTCCACCAGTGTGATTTTGCCCCCCAACCCCCCAAGTATTTGGCAATGACTGGACACATTTATTATTTTTATGATATGGATACATTACTGGCACCTAGAGGATAGAGGCCAGGGATTCGGCTAAAGCCCTACAATGCAGAGCACAGCACCCAACAAAAAACAGAGACTTATCTGGCCCCAGATGTTAACAGTACCAAGGTGGAGAAACCATGGTGTGGACAAATCCTAATGTGTGAATCTTTGAAAGACTATGACAATCTCTGATGATAAACCTGCCTATCATAATTAGTATTATTTAAAATCAGAATAAACCTTTAACTATACAAAGTGGGCAAATAGTGGAGAAGCACACTTTCCGGGTCAGCATGTCCCCAGGGAAAAGACAGGAGAGGGTGGGCAGGAGGAGGGCAGAGGTTTTCATGTCAGCAGTTTTTCTTCATTATGGGTGTGCAAGGAAAGGAGAGGTGGGTCTGGGGGCTTGGGGACCTGCCAGCCAGTGTGGTGGGAGGTGACCTGGTGGTGTCAGTGATTCATGGAGGGGTAGAACAGGGGTCAACAGGGTAAAAAACTTGTGGGTTTGAGTCTCAGGAGGTGGTGGTGGCATGGCATTGACTCTTAGGACACCGGGACATCAGGCTGCAGGAGGCCCCAGGCCGAGCGGATCCTCCCAGCTCTCTAGCCCAGCAGAGGCCCTGTGGCTGTGCTGGAGGCCCGGGGTGTCCTTGCAGCAGGGTGGGCGGTAGGGAGGGCTGGAAGTCAGGTCCAGGGTCAGTCCCCCACCTCAGACTGTTGCATCAAGGGCAGAGGCCGCCTCTCAGCGGCCCAGGCCTGGGCGCAAGGGAAGGGAACACTCCATTTCTCCAGACAGGCTTGAAGGCGGAGGGCCTGCGCTCGGGCTGGCTCCTCTCCTCCGTGTCAGCGACCTCAAACCAGAGAGGGCCATCGAACTTTCTTCCTTTCCGGCAGAGGCTGCGTGCCCTCGGGACGGTCTCCCTGGCACAGGGGTCCGGGCGCTCCTCGGGGGGTGGACACCTGTTGAGGGTCCCTCTGCTCGCAGGAGGATTGACTGTGACCGTGACCAGCTCCGGACGCGCCGGGGCTTCCGGGCATTCCACAGCCCCCGCTGCAGGGAACCCTTCCAGCTGTCGGAGGAGTTCGGCCGCGCGGACCTGCGGCGCAGCGGCCTGCTGGGGAAGCCTCGGGCACGAAGGCCCCCCGGATCGCGGCGGGGTCCCGGCCGGGCAGGGCGGCGGGGAGGGGCTGTTTCCGGACCCGGCGCTGACCCCAGCCCGGCGGGCGGCGGGCGGGCCTGGGTCGCTGGGCCCTTCGTTCCCGGGTGGGGGGCAGCGCGGCCTCGGCGGAGCCTGGTACCTGCCCAGGTAGCTGCCCATGATCGCGGGGCGGCGGCGGGGCCTTCGAGGGGACCGGCTCCCAGACGTTTCCAAAGTCTGCGGAGCGCGGGGCTAGAGTGGCCGTTGGCAGCGGGGCGCAGGGACAGCGCGTGGGGTCCGCACGTCAGGGCCCTCCGGACACCGGGTCCCGCCAGCGCCCCGCGGACACGGGGACGTCACGGGGCGCCGCCTGCTCTCTGAGGACGGGGGAACCTCCAGCTTCCCACTGCTGGACCCCGGCGCTTGGCTGTGGCAGAGGGGCCTGGGAGCACCTTGACTTTTGCACTTGACGTTGGAAGGGAGAAAATATAATAATTTCCACTTGGTCCTGAAAATTACGGAAAATGGACAGAAGGGCACTCTTTTTCATTATTGTAAAAGTGAACCTAATACACTGAATGCTCTTTTAAGGAAAAACAAGGAATTTACTTTTATTAGTAAAGGGGAGGCGTGCTTTTTTCTTCTAGAATGGTTGCTTTTGTCACTTTTTGTAATTTTGCTCTTAAGGAAATGGTGAAAGCCATTCAGTATTTATGTTTTAGCGTCAACACGTTGATTTAATGTGGACTCTCCTAGAATTTTCAACCTTCATACATTTCATACATTCATATATAGATTGTCTCCAGTCTGAACATTAATGCCATCTCTTTCCTGTCATTTCTCCTCATAATCCGTGTATACAGAGTGGAGTGAGGCACATTTCCCATTTACAGTGGGAAAGCAGGTACCTGCAAGGAGTATTCAAAGGCCCCTGATAAGTTAATTACAGCACTTCTGTTTGAGGTCTGTTTTGGGGCAGGCCCCAATATTGGAGTGGGAGAGGGACAGAAATAGTGGTCAATGGAGCAGGCAAGTATTGGATCAAAAGTGGGCAACAGATTTGTCTGGATCTGAGAGGTGGAGGGCTGAATGAGGAGAACACTACAAAGATGAGGAAACGGGAAAGGCTTCTGTGGTTCAGAGAGAGGCCAGCTGTCAGGGAAGCAGGGGTGCTGTCAGCTAACAGGTGATGGAGAAATGAGATCCCTAATGCTCTCTACTGAGTACTTTTTTTTTTTCTTGGTGGATTCCTTTTTTTTTTATATTGAGGTGACACTGATTTATAACATTATATAAATTTCAGGTGTACATCATTGTATTTTTATTTCTGTGTAGACTACATCATGTTCACCACCCAAAGACTAATTACTCTCTGTCACTGTACACTTGTGCCCTGTCACTCTTTTTGCCCTCCTCCCTCTCCCCTTCCCATCTGGTAACCACCAATCTAATCTCTGTGTCTATGTGTTTGTTTGTTTGTTGTTGTTTTTATCTTCTACTTATGAGTGAAATCATATGGTATTTGACTTTCTCCATCTTATTTCACTTAGCTTAATACCCTCAAGGTCCATCCGTGTTTTCACAAATGGCAAGGTTTCATCTTTTTTTATAGCTGAGTAGTAATCCATTGTGTATATATACCACATCTTCTTTATCCATTTGTCCCTTGATGGGCACTTAGGTTTTTTCCCAAGTCTTGGCTATTGTGAATAATGCACCAATGAACATAGGGGTGCATATATTTTTACGCATTCCTATTTTCATGTTCTTTCGATAAATACCCAGCAGTGGAATAGCTGGATCATATGGTAGTTCTTAATTTTTTGAGGAACCTCCATACTGTTTTCCACAGTGGTTGTACCAGTTTACATTCCCACCAGCAGTGAATGAGAGTTCCATTCTCTCCACATCCTCTCCAACACTTGTTTCCTGTCTTGTTAATTATAGCCATTCTGACGGGTGTGAAGTGATATCTCATTGTAGTTTTGATTTGCATTCCCCAGTAATTACAGACACATCTTTTCATGTGCCTGTTAGCCATCTGTATCGTCTTTGGAAAAATGTCTGCTCAGATTCTTTGCCCATTTTTGAATTGGGTTGTTTGTTTCTTTGTTGTTGACTTGTATGAGTTCTTTACATTTTTTGGACATTAACCCCTTATCATATATGGTTTGCAAATATCTTCTCCCAATTGTTAGGTTGTCTTTTCATTTTGTTGATGGTTTCCTTTGCCATGCAGAAGCTTTTTAGTTGGATGTAGTCTCATTTGTTTTTTTCTTTTGTTTCCTTTGCCTGGTCAGACGTGGTATTTGAAAAGATGCTGTTAAGACTAATGTTGAAGAGCATACTGCCTCTGTTTTCTTCTAGAAGTTTTATGGCTTCAGTTCTTAGAGTCAAGTCTTTGATCCATTTTGAGTTAATTTTTGTGTATGGTGTAAGACAATGGCCTATTTTCATTGTTTTGGATGTGGCTGTCCAGTTTTCCCAACACCATTCATTGAAGAGACTTTCCTTTCTCCATTGTATGTTCTTGGCTCCTTTGTCAAAATTAGCTGTCCATAGATGTGTGGGTTTATTTCTGGGCTTGATTCTGTTCCATTGATCTGTGTGTCTGTTTTTGTGCCAGTACCATGTGGTTTTGATTACTGTAGCTTTGTAGTATGTTTTGAAGTCAGGGATTGTGATGCCTCCATCTTTGTTCTTTTTTTCTCAAGATTGCTTTAGCTATTCAGGGTCTTTTGTTGTTCCATATAAGTTTTAGGATTCTTTGTTCTATTTCCATGAAGAATGCCATTGGGATTCTGATTGGGATTGCATTGAATCTGTAGATTGCTTTAGGTAATATGGACATTTTAACTATGTTTATTCTTCTAATCCATCAGCATGGAATATCTTTCCATTTCTTTGTCTTCTATTTCTTTCAACAATGTTTTATAGTTTTCAGTGTACAGGTCTTTCACCCCTTTGGCTAAATTTATTTCTACATATTTTATTCTTTTTGTTGCAATTGTAAATGGGATTGTGTTTTTGATTTCTCTTTCTGCTGTTTTGTTGTTAGTTTATAGAAATGCAACTGCTTTTTGTATGTTGATTTTGTACCCTGCAACTTTACTGCATTTGTTTATTATTTCTAATAGTTTTTTGTTGGATTCTTTAGGGTTTTCTCTATATAAAATTAAGTCATCTGCAAATAGTGACAGTTTTACTTCTTCCTTTCCAATTTGTATCCCTTTTGTTTCTTTTTCTTGCCTGATTGCTCTGCTAGGACTTCCAATACTATGTTAAATAAGAGTGGCAAAAGTGGGCATTCTTGTCCTTTCCTGTTCTTGAAGGGTCGCTTTCAGTTTTTCACCATTGAGTATGATGTTAGCTGTGGGTTTGTCATATATGGCCTTTATTATGTTGAGGTGCTTTCCTTCTATACCCATTTTATTCAGAGTTTTTAATGCTTTCTCTGCTTCTATTGAGAGGATTGTGCAATTTTTATTCTTCATTTTGTCAGTGTGGTTTATCACGTTGATTGATTTGCAAATGTTGAACCATCCCTGCATCCCTAGAGTAAATCCCACTTGATCATGGTGTATGATCCGTTTAATGTATTATTGTATTTGACTTGCTAATGTTTTCTTGAGGATTTTTGCGTCTATGTTCATCAGTGATATTAGCCTGCAATTTTGGTTTTTTGTGTTGTCCTTGTCTGGTTTTGGTATCAGGGTAATGTTGGCCTCGTAGAATGAGTCTTGTCCTCTTCAATTTTCTGGAAGAGTTTGAGAAGGATAGGTGTTAAATCTTCTTTGAATGTTTAGTGCAAATCACTGGGCAAGGTGTCTGGTCCTGAACTTTTGTTTTTTGGGAGATTTTTGATTACTATTTCAATCTTCTTACTAGTAATCAGTCTATTCAGATTCTCTATATCTTTTTGTTTCAGCTTTGGAGAGTCCTATGATTCTAAGAATTTATCCATTTCTTCTAGAGTATCCAATTTGTTGGCATATAGCTTTTCATAGTACTGTCTTATAATCCTTTGTGTTTTTGTGGTGTCCGTTATAATTTCTTCTCTTTTGTTTCTGATTTTATTTATTTGAGCCTTCTCTCTCTCTTTTTTTTAATCTAGGTAAAGGTTTGTTGAATTTTGTTTATCTTTTCAAAGAACCAGCTCTTAGTTTCATTGATCTTTTCTATTGTCTTTTTAGATTCTATTTCATTTATTTCCACTCTGATTTTTATTATTACCTTCCTTCTACTGATTTTGGGCTTCATTTGTTCTTCTTTTTCTAGTTCCTTTCGGTGTATTTTTAGATAGTTTATTTGAGATATTTCTTGTTTCTTGAGGTAGGCCTGTATTGCTATAAGCATCCCTCTTAGTGCCGCTTTTGCTGTAGCTATACTGTTCTTATCTGGGAATTGCAAGCTAAGAACTTAACATATTAAACTGGCCCTGGACCATTGAAATCCCTGGGACCCCAGCAGAAGAAAAAGCAAAAGTCTGTGTAGAGACATTTTCAAAACCCAGGGCACATGAATTTTTAGATAAAGAATAATACCCACTGTAGACAAAATCCAAGGTAAAAATTACAAGCCGTAGAAGGAAATCAGTGTCATGAAGATTAGTTAGCTGTTCAAACCAACAGGAGAATTAGCACTCCAACAACAACCATCTGGAAGAAACTAAGGTAACTGCTTTTTAAATGGTTAAGGAAAGTAGTTGACACTATAATGAATGAATGGAAGGGTCAAAGTTGTCAGGACCCCCTGTACCAGGATGGTAAAATATATAGGCCAAGCAGATACCAGCAAACCTGCTAGACCACACAGCCGCAAAAGAGAGGTGCCTTGTGTTTTGGCAGGATCTGCAATCTGGCTGAAACTCAGGGTAGACTGATACAACACGGCCTCAGGAGCCTCCGAGGCCTAGAATGCTTCTGCTCTCAGGTGTCTGCCTTGATTGTCTCTAAGCCATAGCCAGAACAGTTGACTTGTTTAGTGCAGGGGCTTCTGCTGGCTGGATACAGTAACTCTCAGCACATTCTCCTTTGTAGACATCACAATCTCAACTAGCTGCTGGAGCCTCAAAGCGTAACAGCAGATCCTTAGGACTCCCACCTAAGCTGGCACTTGTGGGAGGTGCTGTGGGCTCCTAACTACCCCATCTCTCAGAGCAGTGTGAGGGTATGCTGCAGACCACTTACGCCAGCCAACTGGAAAGTGAGGGGCTCTGGGAGTGGGCCATCTTTGTCCCCCTGCACAGTGACAACTCAAGGTGAGTGAGAAGACATCAAAACCACTGCGTCATCACCACTACAGGACAATGCCAAAGGAATCAGTCTCTTAGGGTTCAAGTCAGCAAGTAAGTGTGTATAGAATGTATTTTGGGTTTAGCCTTAAGACAGTTCAGCCCACAGCCCAGATTGTCTCTGTATTCATGTGAACAAGTTAGAAATGAGACCACCTTTGATTAAGTGCCAAATTATGCTATTTTTCATGAGCCCTCTCAGTAGTCTGAGAAAGGAGAAGAGATCTCTGTGAACTGCAGAATCTCTTTGGATCTTTCTAGAGGTAAGAGTCAAAGAACCTGTAAAATTGGAATAGGAAATAATTAAGTGGAAAAGGAAGGATAAGCCCAGGTGGGGAAGTCCCTTAGGCACAGATTCACTTGAGTGTGGCATGTTTAGAATTACGCAGAAATAGCACTGGCTGAGCTGCCTCAGTGGATCCATGGAGTGATGTAATGGGTTAGCATTACTTTTTCTGTCTACTGCTTTTTTTCTCTCTACTGTCTTTCTCCCTCTCTGGACTTCCCTTGCCATCCACCCACCCCTGCCCCTCAAGTTTGATAGTATTGTATTTACCAATACAATCTTGCTTAGATGCGTAATGTTTTGGTTCTCTGTCCTGAAAGAGAATCAGAGAAATGCTTTTTGCACGCTACAAATGAGATAAAGTTGAAGGTTTTTCATTTTTTATTAACGGTAGTGTGGCATTACAATAATAACAAAAACAAACATTTATATAGTATTTTGTCATATAGTACTTTTACATATGTTTATACTCTGTTGTAAGTACTTTACATATGTGAACTAATTTAATGCTCATAATGAACCTATGAGACAGACATCTTATTGTCTCTGTTTTACAAATGAGCAGCCCAGGGCACGGAAGAGATTAAGTAACTTTTGCTCAGTATCACACGGCTAGCAAATGGCAGAGTAAGGCTTCCAACTCAAGACACCCAGAGTCTGTGCTCTTAGTCACTGTGCTGCATGTCATGTTGTAGGGTGGAAAGAAGCTGAGTTTTGTAGTCAGACCTGTCTCAACTCTGGATCCACCATGTCCTCACTCTGACCTGGGGTAAAGCTCACTCACTTTTTACTTTGGGTGAAGATACTCTCCAAGCCTCAGTTTTTTAATCTGTAAAATCATAAGATTAATCCCTAGTCAGAGGTGATTGTGGGATTAAAGGAGTAAAAGTATAAAGCATCTAGCACAGCCTTCCCTTTCAGGAATTCCTCTTGCCTCTTCCCCATTACCAGGAAGTAAAATGACCCCAGACTTTTCCTTTGAGTTTATCTAAAACACGCTCGTGGGGAATTTCACATGGTAAAGGCTGGCTGATAGGATGGCTGATGATTCAGAGTCGGCTGTGGGGAAGCAGATCCTGTTTCTTAAAAGAAAAGGAGGCGGTCGTGATGAGATTGGGAGTCCTTGGAAACCTAGCAGTTGAGAAAAGAATCAAAAATGAGGGGAATAGTTTTGATCTGAAATTAAAATGGCCGGTCCTTTGGCCCAGGCCGAAAAGGACTCTCCTTAAGGGGCCTTGTGAGCAGAAAGAGTGAGTTTAGCCTAAATCTAGAAGTAGAGAAGAAATGAATTAAGAAGGCTGAGGGCTTTGAGGAACAAACAAAAACAAGGACCTGGAAGAGCCCTTCCCTTTACAAACCTCTTTGTTGACTTGTATTGCCCATGTGGGAAAAGGGAAGGAGGAATGAACTGTGGTGGGCTGCTCTGGGGAGTTCAGGATTCCCCAGGCCAGTGCTTGACCTCCTGTTACTAGCGAGGGAAAGCCTTTTCTCAGCACTGGGCAACCTTCCCTAGAGGATTAGTTTTCAGACTTTTTTGACCGTGAACATATAGTACTTAGATACTTTCTGTTCTCTTTGATTTAAACAAGAAATGCTGGTGTGATGGCTTCTGATTTTTTTAGTGAAGTTTGAAGCGACCCACTGAGAGTCAAGACCTACAGTTGGAGAGGCTGCCCCAGGTGCCACTCTGAGCTGTCTGAGGCAGCCTTCTCCATCAACGAGGATGGGGTTTATTCCAATCTCTCTTTCTTCCTGTAGCACACATGAGAAGGCTATTTGAGAGCTGCTTTCCTGGTACTGCCAACTATTGGAGAGCCCTGAATCTGGGGATGAGGAGACTTTCCTGACCCAGAAGCTTTGTGTGCCTGCTGAGTGGATTCATGAGGCCAAAGTGGTACGAGCATATGTGGGACCCGACAAGCCCATGGAGGCCCTCTGTGTATTTAAAGCTGGACCCTGGAACCACTGCTACAACTTGTCAGCAGGCACTTAGCTTCTGGTGAGTGCTTCAGACTAGGGCCTAAGTCTCCTGGAATCACCCCAAAGTTTTCTGGCCTCTGAGCCCCATGATGAGTCAGACCAGAGAAGATGCTTAGGATGGGACATGGCAGAATGGATTGGATTGGATCCAATCCATTGAATCCCACTTGAATTGGATCCCACTTTGCGAAAGCTCTCTGTGCAGAAGAGGCTCAACCAGGATGAGGGGTAGAGAGCAATATGTTAATATGCTCTGTTACCATTTGCCAGGAATATTCTTGGTATGCACTAATTATGTAAACTTTTTGTTTATTTAGGGAATTGTATTCAACAACACCAGAAATATCTGTTTTGGGAACTGATGCCAGAAATTCTTCACATTTTTCTTTTGAGAATTTCAAAATATCTACTTGTAATTCTCAAGTCTGACCCAGCATTATTTCCCCCTCCTTCTTGTCTTGGATTTCTGCCATGTCTTCTGTGCACTTTTGGGAACCATATACTTATGCAGATAAGTGCTCAATATTTTGTTTTTTCAGATGCCATCATTAATGAGAACTATGACTACATTAAGGGGATCTTGGAAGACCTGGCACCTCCAGAGCACAGTGGCCTAATCCAGGATTGGAAACATCTGGGCTCGTTTACCTGGACTATATTCGGGTCATTGAAATGGTCCCCTGTATACAGCAGGCACCCGAGTTTGTTAAACCACTGCCTGGTTTTCCTTTTCCTTGGCCCTTCAAGCCCCAGAGACCTCAAAAGGCCTGAGCAACCACTTAGAAACCTCATTGGCAGATAGCACTGTCAGTGCAGGAGGGATGTTTTGGTGAGCCTAATTTGATGTAGCCAGTTTGACAGCTGTATCAAAACTTAAAGACACTTTTTTGTGTTTATTACCAAGTAGTATGTACATTCCCAAGGCTTGTCCATAGTCAGTCTCCTCCCCTTGTCCAGCCCTAGTTTTGAGTGAGAAGCTCAGGGATGAGAGATACAATACGGTTAGAGATTTGGTGAGGATAGTTATTTCAGACATCATTTAGCATGTTGTAAAATTGCAAGTATTATGGGTTTTTTAGCCTTCATTAAAGGCTAAAATGTCTTGGGTCAGTCTCGATAATCGTACAATAGGTCTCCATTGCTTACGGCACAAAGAGCACACTCATAAACAGGATTCCAGCCCATACAGGGTCTTTTCCTTTTCACTCCCGCCTTCACTCCTACCACTCTCATGCCGCGTTCCAGCCTTGCTGGCCTGCACTACTCACACTACATTACTTGTGGTGTTTCTGACAAACCTTATGTTATTCCATTCTTTAACCAGCACACTCATACTCATCCATTAAGATCTACATTGTCCTAAGCTCTACTTTACTCTCCTTTCCCCCAGGAAGAGGTCATCGCACTTGCTTTTTTACTACGAAAACACTTGGTACATTTTCTTACTATCTACCTGACCATGTGTTAGTTACTTACCACATCTCTCTGCCGGTTGCCCTGAGCTCCTTTTGGAGAGATCTGCTTTATTGTAAGGTTAAAGGCAATAGAGTGTAGAGGTTAAGAGTCAAGTTCTGGAGTCAGACTGTTAGGTTTAATTTGCTGTTCCCTCACTTACTAGCTATGTGACCTTGAGCAAGTTAATTAACCTGTTTTTGTCTCATCTGAAAAGAGGGAGGGAGGAGCTACAGATGATAGTAGATATCTGACGAGTTGTCACAAAAATTAAACAAAATATGTGTAAAGTGTTTAGCAGAGTACCTTACATATACTAAATGCTTAATAATTGTTGTCTTTTATCATCCACATCGAAGTCCCAACTACTAGCCCAGTACATGGCACATTAATATGCATGATTCAATATTTGCTGGAAGTTTAAGATGAACTAAGAGCATCATCCCTAAGTTATCACTAGGAAACCCTTTTCTAGTTGCACATTAACTTATCTACACAACCTAGTTATTGTGAACCGACAATGTGCCAAGCCCTTGGATTGGGGGATATGAGGGTAAACAGCATGTGTTCTGCCCTTACCAAAGTCATGATTCTGGTGGGGGAGATAAATACAAGTAACCTAGCAATGACTGTAGAGTGATGAGTGCAGGGATTAATAAGAGTGCTGTGTGGCAGCACATAAACGGAGTATCTACCCCAGTCTGTGGGATCGACAGGCTTCCTAGAAGTAGCATCTAAGCTTTTAAGGATGAAAGAGGAGGATGGTTGGGCAAGAGTGCTTCAGCAGAGGGAACAGCATGGGTCGAAGTCTAGAGGTCAGAGACATCATAGCACTTCCAGGGAACTTGTAGTAGATTCTGTGGTTTGGGAGTATGGAGTGGGAAGGGGAGTCATTCAGACGTGGTAAAGCCCCAGATCTCTCTCACCTGGACTGCTGAGTAGCCATCTAATTGGCCTCCGTGCTTCTACTCTTGCTTCTCTACAATTCCTTTCCACACAGCAACCAGAGGGATCTTTCTAATATACAAATCATATCATCTCACTCTCTTGTCTAAAACCTTCCCAGGGCTTCTCACCTCATGTAGAATAAAGTGCTCCTTAGCAAGTCTTATAAGCTCTGCATCAATAATTCTTACCTCTTTTGTGCTATGAACCCCTTTGGCAGTCTGGTGAAGTCCATGAATGGAACTCTATTGTTTTTAAGTGCATAAAGTTTAAATATGTATGATTACAATGAAACCAATTATATTGATACGGTTATCAAAATATTAAAAACTATGATAAGTAATAAGTGCCCTATTAACATCTTAAATAACAAGCTCTAGCAGTGGATCTACTAACTACTATAATTTTGAAGGAATATACTTAAAAGTCACTTACAACTGTAATGTTATATGAAAGTCGCTGTGATTTCTATTGATGATAAAGTCACAGTTACTGCTAATATCTACATTCATAATTAAATGCTAATTTTTAGTTAAAAGTTAGTAAAATAAAGATTTTATTTTTCCCAGGCAACATTCACAGACTCTGAATTCTGAGGGCCCTGGTTATGATCCCTGCTGTATGAAACCTCTCCTACTTTATTTTCCACTCTCCTTTCTACCCTGCATTTCAACACATAAACTTCCTTTTCATTCCCACCCAAGGGGGTTTTCACAGTTCTCTTTGCCTGTAAAGCTTGACTCTCTCCTCTTATTCTGGTCTCCACCTAGATATGACCTTCCTCAGGGAAGCCTTTCCTGATCCCCTAATCTAAAGCAGCCATCCAGTTTCTCTCTGCCACATCACCCTGTTTGAATTATCTGTATGGCCTGTAATTCTGCAAGGTTTATTATTATCTGATATTGTTTCTTTATTTCTTCTAAATTTCATGAGAGCGAAGACCTTGTCTTCTCTTATTTACCACCTTTTAAAGTCAAGTTAGATGGTGTCAAGATAGCAGCATAGGTGGACTCTGAACTCACTTCCTCCCACGGACACAACGAATTTACAACTACTCTTGGAACAATTACCCCTGAGAGAGAACTGAAAACTGGATAAAAAGAACCCCCACAACAAGGGACAGTGCTGACTGAGGTGGAAGAGGCAGAAATTCCTTTCTAGAGAGAAAAAAGCCACCTCCTAGCCACAGCACTTTATGCTCAGGAGCAATCCTAAGGTATGAATCCTTCCCTGGAGGAGTAGGGGATCTGATTAGGGGAGCTTTATTGCTATAAGCAGCTTTTGGTTTCAGCAGAACCAAGACAAGTATCATAATACCTGGCTTTGTTGGCTATTAACAAAAACGGGGAATACCCCCAGAAAAGCTATCAGACATGAGGGAAATAAAAGCTTGCTCTTAAAGGGCCCACACACAAATTCACTCATTTCAGAAAGAAACCTAAAATCACCAGAAAGATGCACAGTTCTTTGGGGAGGAGACTCACCTGATAGGCTCTGGGTGCATCTCAGTGAGAGGTGAGACCTCTCCAGGGACTGACACATTGGCAGCAGCCATTATCGTGACCTAGTACAGGCAAGCTGACACAGATGCTGGCAGATGCCATTGGAGTTCTTCCCCTGGCCTGTGAGCCCAGGGTCTGCCCCACCCACTGGAGCACTCACTTAGTCCAACTCAGCCAGGGCAGGCAACCTGCCCTAGGAACTGGCTCCACCCAACAGCAAGCCCTCAGGCAACTTGTGGGTCTGCATAAGTGGGGTGTGTGGATTCTCTACAGCCAGGTGAGTGGATCCACCTCTGGGGCAGGGTGTGTGCACAGAGTGGGTGGAGAGTGGGGATCCTTGGTAGAGTGTGTGGGGCCTCTGCAGTGGGGTGACTGGGTCTGGTTCAGTGGGTCAGGGCACAGGCATGGGGCTGGAATATGTTGATGGTGTGTGTGGCCCTGTGGTTGGTGGGGCTTGTCAGCTGCAGATGACTTTTGCTTGTTAAACAGCCACATAGGGGATCAGCCCCACGTTCCAAAGCCTGAAACAATTGGGTCCTCCAGTGCCACTCAGCTGCAGTCTTGAGAGAGCTGACAAGAGCCTTGCAGGCTGGAGGCCTACAGGAGTTGTAAGCCCCTGAGCCTAGCACCAGCCATGCAGGGGGCCTAGTCACTTACAGAAAAACTGCAGCAGGAATGTGCTATTAGACCTTGCAGCCAACTGTATGGGGCTCCCCACCTGATAAAGCGACTGACGGGTCCCTATCAGCCACATGCAGCTGAGCATTACAACCAGCCAGCAAGGGGAACAGCTTAGCCTCCCTGGGCACCTGCAATGAAAGCAACCCTGCCACAACAGAAGGACACACATTGCCCAGACAGGGGTCACTCCTGGAACATTTGGAACTGGTGAGAAGAGGGAAGCACACTGCTGGGCCTCATAAGGCATCTCTTACATAAGGTCACCTCTCTAAGGTCAGAAGATGTCACTGACCTACTGAATACATAGATATAAGCACAGAGAAAGAGGCAAAATGAGGAAACAAAAGAATACTTTCCAAGTAAGGGAACAGGACAAAACCCCAGAAAAAGAACCAAACAAAACAGAAATAAACAATCTACCTGACAGTTCAAGCAGAAAGTCAAAAGGATGCTCACTGATCTTGGGAGAAGAACGGATGAACTCAGAACTTCAATAAAGAAGTGGAAAATATAAAAAAGAACCAATCAGAAATGAACAATACAATACTGGAAATGAAAAATTCACTAGAGGGACTCAGTAGCAGAGTAGATGATACAGAAGAATGTATCAGCAAGCTAGATGAAATACTAAAGGAAATTACCCAAGCAGAACAAATAAAAAAGGAATGAGGACAGTCTAAGGGACCTCTGGGACAACATCAAGTGCACTAACATCCATGTTATAGGGGTCCCAGAAGGAGAAGAGAGAGACAGAAGGGCAGAGAATCTATTTGAAGAAATAATAGCTGAAAACTTTCCTAACCTAAGGAAAGAAACAGACATCCAGGTACAGGAAGCACAGAGAGCACCAAACAAGATAAACCCAAAAAAGCCCACACCAAGACACATAATTAAGATGTCCAGAATTAAAGATAAAGAGAGAATCCTAAAAGCTGCAAGAGAAAAGCAACAAGTTACATACAAAGGAAACCCCATAAGACTGTCAGCTGACTTCTCAGCAGAAACCTTACAGGCTAGAAGAGAGTGGCATGATATATTTAAAGTGCTGAAAGGAAAAAACCTACAGCCAAGAATACTCTATCCAGCAAGGTTATCATTCAGAATGGAAGAAGTAAACAGTTTCCCAGACAAGCAAAAATTTAAGGAGTTTATCACCAAGAAACCAATCTTACAAGAAATGCTAAAGGGACTTATTTAAGTGGGAAAGAGATCACAAATAGGAATAAGAAAATTATCAAAAAAATAAAATCACTGGTAAAGGTAAAAATACAGTAAAGGTAGCAGATCAACCACCTGTGAAGAAAATGTGAGGGTCAAAAGACAAAAGTACTAAAATTATCTATTTCCATGATAAGAGGGTAACAGACACACACACAGAAAAGAAGAGGTTAGATATGAGATCAAAAACATAAAATGTGGGAGGAGGAGAGTAAAAGAGTAGAGTTTTTAGCAAGAGGTCAAACTAAAGAGACCATCGACTTAATATAGATTGCTATATACATGTAGGTTATCATATATGAACCCCATGGGAATCACAAACCAGAAACCTATAATAAATACATAAAAAACTAAGAGAAAAGAACCCAAACATAATACTAAAGAAAGCCATCAAACCACAAGGGAAGAGAGCAAGAGAAGAAGAAAGGAACAGAGAATAACTACTAATACACCTAGAAAAAAGTAACAAAATTGCAATAAGTACATTCTTATCAATAGCTACTTTAAATGTCAATGAACTAAATGCTCCAATCAAAAGGCATAGGGTGGCTGATTGGGTTAAAAAAAACAAGACCCATATATATGCTGAATACAAGAGACACATTTAAGACCTAAAGACACTCACAAACTGAAAGTGAAGGGATGGAAAAAGATACTCCATGCAAATGGCAATGAAAAGAAAGCTGGGATAGCAATACTTACATCAGACAAAATAGACTTTAAAACTAAACTGTAATGAGACAAAGAAGGGCACCACATAATGATAAGGGAACAATCCAATAAAAGAATATAACACTTGTAAATATCTATGCATCCAACATAGGAGCACCCAAATATATAAAGCAATTATTAACAGACATGAAGGGAGAAATAGTAACACAATAATAGTAGGGAACTTTAACACTCCACTTACACCAATGGATAGATCATCCAAACAGAAGATCAATAAGGAAACATTGGCCTTAAGTGACACATTAGACCAGTTGGACTTAGTAGATATATACAGAACATTCCATCCAAAAACCAAAGAATACACTCTTTTCAAGTGCACATGGAACATTCTCCAGGATTGGTCACATTTTAGGCCACAAAACAAGATTCAATAAATTTAAGAAGATTGAAATAATACCAAGCATCTTTTCTGACCACAATGGTATGAGAGTAGAAATCAACTACAGGAGGAAAATCAGAAAAGCCACAAATATGTGGAGATTAAACAAAATGCTACTGAACAACGATTGAGTCAATGAAGAAATCAAAGGAGAAATCAAAAAATACGTGGAGACAAATGAAAATACAACATGCCAGCATTTATGGGATACATCAAAAGCAGTTTTAAGAGGGAAGTTTATAGCAATACAGGCCTACCTCAACAAACAAGAAAAATCTCAAACACTCTAACAATGCACCTAAAGGAACTGGAAAAAGAACAAAGTGCAAAATCAGTAGAGGAAGGGAAATAATAAAAATCAGAGCAGAAGTAAATGAAATAGAGACTAAAAAAACAATAGAAAAAAAATCAATGAAACGAAGAGCTGGTTCTTTGAAATGATAAACAAAATTGACAAACCTTTAGTTAGACTCACCAAGAAAAAAAAAGAGAATGTTCAAATAAATAAAATTAGAAATGAAAGAAGAGAAATTACAATGGACAACTCAGAAATTCAAAAGATTATAAGACAATACTATGAAAAGCTATATGCCAACAAATTGGGTAATCTAGAAGAAACGAATAAATTGTAGAATCATACAACCTTCCAAAACTGAATCAAGAAGAAATAGAGAATTTGAATAGACCAATCACCAGTAAGGAGATTGAAACGGTAATCAAAAACCTCCCCAAAATATGCAAGTCCAGGACCAGACAGCTTCCCTGGTGAATTCTATCCTTCTCAAACTCTTCCAAAAAATTGAAGAGGAGGGGAAGCTTCCTAATTTGTTCTATGAATCCAACATTACCCTGAAACCAAAACCAGACAAGGACAACACAAAAAAAGAAAATTACAGGCCAACATCGCTGATGAACATCAATGCAAAAATCCTCAACAAAATACTAGCAAATTGAATACAACAATACATGAACAAGATCACACACCATGATCAAGTGCGATTTATTCTGGGGATGCAGGGATGGTTCAACATCTGCAAATCAATCAACATGATACACCACATTACAAAATGAAGAATAAAAATCACATGATCATCTCAATAGATGCAGAGAAAGCATTTGACAAGATACAGCATCCATTTATGATAACTGAATAAAATGGGTATAGAGGGGAAGTACTTTACATAATAAAGTCCATATATCACAAAGCCACAGCTAATATCCTCAGTGGTGAAAAACTGAAAGCTATCCCTCTAAGAACAGGAACCAGACAAGGATGCCCACTTTCACCACTCCTATTTAACATAGTATTAAAAGTCCTAGTTAGAGCAATCAAGCAAACAAAAGAAATAAAAGGGATCCAAATTGGAAAGGAAGAAGTGACACTATCACTATTTGCAGATGACATGATTTTATATACAGAAAACCCTAAAGAATCCACCAGAAAACTTCTAGAAATAATAAATGAGTACAGTAAAGTTGCAGGATACATAACATACAAAACTCAGTTACTTTTCTATACACTAACAACGGAGTAGCAGAAAGAGAAATTAAGAATACAATCCCATTTACAATTGCAAAACAAAAAAAAAAGAATAAAATACCTAGGAATAAACTTAACCAAAGAGGTGAAAGATCTATACACTGAAAACTATAAAACATTGTTGAAAGAAATTGAAGAAGACACAAAGAAATGGAAAGATATTCCGTGCTCCTGGATTGGAAGAATTAACATAGTTAAAATGTCCATATTTCCTAAAGCAATCTATAGATTCAATGCAATCCCTATCAAAGTCCCAACAACATTTTTTACGGTAATAGAACAAAGAATCTTAAAATTTATATGGAACAACAGAAGACCCTGAATAGCCAAAGGAATCCTGAGAAAAAGAACAAAGCTGGAGGTACTACACTCCCTGATTTCAAAATATGCTACGAAGCTATAGTAACCAAAGCAGCAAGGCACTGGCACAAAAACAGACACACAGATCAATGGAACAGAAGCAAGAGCCAAGAAATAAACCCACACATCTACGGACAGCTAATTTTCGACAAGCAAACCAAGATCATACAATGGAGAGAGGAAAGTTTCTTTAATAAATGGTGTTAGGAAAACTGGTCAGCCACATGCAAAACAATGAAAGTAGACCATTATTTTACACCATACACAAAAATTAAAATGGGTCAAAGACTTGAATGTAAGACTTGAAACCATGAAACTTCTAGAAGAAAACATAGGCAGTATACTCTTCGACATTGGTCTTAGCAACACATTTTCAAGTACCATGTCTGACCGGGCAAGGGAAACAATAGAAGAAATAAACAAATGGGACTACATCAGACTAAAAAGCTTCTTCACAGCAAAGGAAACCATCAACAAAACAAAAAGCCAGCCTAACAACTGGGAGAAGATATTTGCAAACCATATATCTAAGGGGTTAATATCCAAAGTATATAAAGAACTCATACATCTCAACAACAAAAAACTAACAACCCAACAAAGAAAATGGGCTAAAGATCTGAACAGATATTTCTCCAAAGAAGATATACAGATGGCCAACAGGCACACGAGAAGATGGTCAACATCATTAACTATCAGGGAAATGCAAATCAAAACTACAAGATATCACCTCACTCCCATCAGAATGGCTAAAATTAACAAGACAGGAAACAAGAATTGTTGGAGAGAATGTGGAGAGAAGGGACCTCTCATACACTGCTGGTGGGAGTGCAAACTGGTGCAGCCACTATGGAAAACAGTACAGAGATTCCTCAAGAAATTAAGAATAGAATTACCATACGATCCAGCTATTCCACTGTTGGGTATTTATCCAAAGAACATGAAAACACAAATGTGTAAAGATACATGCACACATTATGTTCATTGCAGTATTCACAATAGCCAAGACTTGAAAGCAACCTAGGTGCCCATCAAGGGATGAATGGATAAAGAAGATGTGGTGTGTGTGTGTGTGTGTGTGTGTGTGTGTGTGTATAATACAATATATATACAATGGAATACTTCTTAGCCATAAGGAATGATGAAATCCAGCCATTTGTGACAACATGGATGGACATTGAGGGTATTACACTAAGTGTAATAAGTCAGAGGGAGAAAGTCAAGTACTGTATGATCTGACTCATAAGTAGAAGATGAAAACAACAATCACATAGAGACAGAGATTGGATTGGTGGTTACCAGAGGGGAAGGGGGTATGGAGGAGGGCAAAAGGGATGATTAGGCACATGTGTGTGGTGATGGATTGTAATTAGTCTTTGGATGGTGAACATAATGTAATCTACACAGAAATCGAAATATAATGATGTACACCTGAAATTTATATGTTATAAACCAATGTTACCACAATAAAAAGAAAAGATAGCATACCACTTTGAGTCCCATAGGCCATCCTATCATCTCTTCACTAATGACCAAGCCTTCATCATATAGACTATTGGAGCCAAAGTCTCCCACTCTGGCCAGGAGCCCAAGACCAGCAGGAATATTCACAGTGTTCAGGATATCATATTATGTCACAGGGTTTCTTTTATCATCTAAGAACATGTGCTCCCAGCACCTTTTCTAAATTGGATTTTATTCAGTAATGCATGAAGCCAGCAGAGAAGAAAGGTTGCATTGTACCCTTTAACATGGTGGCGAGTGCATTCAGATTAGAGATGGAAGGCCCATACTTACAAAGCCACCGTTCTTTTCCCACCTCCCCACCCTCAGGCCTTCTCCTTGATAGAAGCTAAGTTTTGTTTGGGTGTTTCCCATTTCATGGGATCAGGTGAGAGGAAAACGTCCTCTCACCTGAGAACAATGGGGAAGGAATTGAATACAATCATGTCACTGCTCAAAGTGTGGCTTAGTCATGGGCTTTGTGGCAACCCTGACCCAGAAGGTTCGCTTGGGCCTTCTGGAAGGAAAGGCCTGCATTGTAAAAGGGGTACAACAAGGCACATTTTCTCTTACTGTATTTGAATAGTTTTTGGCCGAGAATATGGTTGTCTTGGAACAATGGAGGAAACACTGACTATGAGAGAAAACTAAAACCTACAGCTCCTGGAGTAGTAATGAAGCTGTTGACACAGCCTTTCTGTCCTTGAGCCTTTCTGCCTTCTTGACACTGTTGTGGGAGACCATTAACTCTTTATTGTTTTGTAAAATTAAGGTAAAGTTCACATCACATAAAATTCACCATGTTAAAGGGTACAATGCAGTGGGTCTTAGAACATTCACAGTGCTGTACAATCATCACCACTATCTATGACAGAACATTTTCATCACCCCAAAGGAAACCCTGTACCGATTGAGCAGTCACTCCCCATTCCACCCTAAACCCAGCCTCTAGCAACCATGAACGTACGTTCTGTCTATAGATCTGCCTATTCTGGACATGTCTATCAATAGAATCATAAATATTTCTCCTTTTGTGTCTGGCTTCTTTCACTAACCATGATGTTTTCAAAGATTATACATGCATCAGTAATTCATTTCTTTTAATGGCTGAATCATATTCCATGGCATGGATATACCACTTTTTGTTTCTCCCTTCATCAATTGATGGACATTTGGGTTGTTTCCACTTTGGGCTGTAATGCACAGGGCTGCTGTGAATATTCATATACAAATTTGGGGTTGGACACCTGTGTTCAATTTGGGGGGTAAATATCTAGGAGTGGAAGTGTCAGGTCATATGATAATCCTATGTTTACTTTTTTTTAAACAAAATTCACATTGAGGTGGAAATAAACTCAACAAAATTGAGTTTGTTCACCAACAATAACAGCAATATTTTCTGTATTATTCCTAGATAAACCACAAAACACTTGTTTTGGTAGGTTTTCCAGGTTTTGCTTATAAATCAAGATGAGGCAGTAGATACGGTCAAGGACAGAGACAAAAGAAAATAGACAAATCAGGTGCCAGTATCCGCGGCCTCGGACTCTGTCTTGACCGTGAAACAGAGGTGTTCAACGCATGCCTGCTGGAAGCTTATGGAGACGTAGGCTCAAC
Organism: Tapirus indicus; assembly: GCA_031878705.1. NCBI lineage: Eukaryota > Metazoa > Chordata > Mammalia > Perissodactyla > Tapiridae > Tapirus > Tapirus indicus. The sequence goes on from CM062928.1 coordinate 368,422, forward strand.
ACAGGAATGTGAACAGCAACAGCCAGATAACGTGTGTGTGCAGTGGCCTGAGGGCCTCCTCAGGGACCGCTTCTATTAATTTATTTTTCCTCTGAATGAGCCATCCTTCTTTGTCTCTTTGTGTGCCTTGTAATTTTCTGTAGAAAACCTGATATTTGGAATATTACGATGTGACAACTTTGGAGACAAGGTCGTCCTCCTCCCCAGCATTTGTTGTTGCAGCTTATTGCAGTAGTTCTTGTTAGTTTGTTTAAGGTATTTTCTGATCCAACACTGTAAATTCTGTATGCTTTCTCACGTGTGGCCACTGAAGTCTTTGTTCCATTAGCCAAGTGGTCTGCTGGTGATCCTGAGTTTTTGGGTCTTGAGATGTCCTCCTTGGGAAGAGGGTGAGTGAATTCTCCATGTGAGAAGGAGAGCGACCATCTCTTTGGTGAAAAGAGAATGTGGTGGACATCATCCAGTTCTTGCTTCATTCCAGCACACAGAAGATGATGTTTCCCAGACCTCTTGCTTTTAGAAAGGACCTGTGACTACTTCTAACCAATGGCATCACTTTTAAGCCAAAGAATAAAAGAGGGTGTGTAAGACACTAGGTGCTCTTTATGTCCTTCAGTGGCAATTGAATAAGGCACGAGTTTCAGATGGCGTAGCAACAAGATCGTGGGGTCTCCATCAGCCTTGACCCATGTGACTTGTGAAGCAGGGGTCCCTTCACCCCAGCGACCAATGTTTGATGTAAATCTGAGAAGAAATACATCTTTACTCAAGAAATTCTTAATTATTGCATTTAATTTATTACCAGAGCATTACCTAAGTTATCCTGGAGATTACAATGACCTGCCTTCTCAGATTGTCTAAAAGATGATTCTTCCAGAACAGAGTTTGCCTAATCTCATGCTGCTGTGTTCAGAAGTAATGTCCCCTGATTGCTGCTTTTCACAGATCAGGTGCCTGGAAAGAGACTCTGAGGGGGAGTATTCCAGGTGGAAAGTTCATGGGAGTGTCCTGGAGAGAGACACCTCTGGGAAATCAGCAAGGCAGGGATGGGTGGAGGAGAGGCTGAACCAGAAAACAGTGGCTGCTGAGTCCCAGGCAACCCTCAGGGGTCTCTGGAGCTGGGATGTCCCTTTGGTGTTGTCCCAAATTGAGACAAGGGAACCAGGCTTCTCATCCACTTATCTGCCAGACGTGGGCCTCTGGCTGTTCCCTGAGAGGGCTGTATCCTCGGGTCAGGTGCCTCCCCAGGCCGTGGGCATGTCCTGTAAGGGAAAGAACTGGGTGCTGTCAGCAGCCAGTACTCCCAGTAGCTGTGGGATGGATGCATCGGCCTCGAGAATGACTCTGGGCTGCGTCTCAACACATCAACGGCATTTCTCCTGCACCTTCCTCCTCCTTCCCAACCCGGTTAATAGTCTCACAATCTGAGGACGTCCCTGAGATGGCATGCGTAGAGCTTCTGCTCTTCCCTATGATTAGATGAGAGAAAGGCATTGGGGAAGACAGAATCTCTCTCTCCAGAACTCAGACCTTCTGTAGAGCTTATCTGGGGCCTTCTGTAGAGCTCCAGAAGTGTCCCCATCTCGGCTGAACATGCTCAAGTGTTTCCTATAACAGGGGCCAGAAGATGTGGCATATATATACAATGGAATACTACTCAGCCATAAAAAAGACAGAATCACCCCACTTGCAACAACATGGATGGACCTTAGGGTATTATGTTAAATGAAATAAACCAGACAGAGAAATGATTTCACTCATATGCGGAAGATAAACAAATGTATGGATAAGGAGAACAGATTAGTGGTTACCAGAGGGGAAGGGAGTGGAGAGGTGGGCAAAAGGGGTAAAGGAACACATATGTATGGTGACAGATAAATATTAGACTATTGGTGGGGCCGGCCCGGTGGCGCAGCGGTTTAGTCCGCGCTTGGCAGCCCGGGGTTCGCGAGTTCGGATCCCGGGCGCCCGCCGACGCACTGCCTGTCAGCCATGCCGTGGCGGCGTCCCATATAAAGTGGAGGAAGATGAGCACGATGTTAGCCCAGGGCCAGTCTTCCTCCTCAGCAAAAAGGGGAAGATTGGCAATAGATGTTAGCTCAGGGCTGGTCTTCCCCACCAAAAAAAAAAAAAAAATATTAGACTATTGGTGGTGAGCACAATGTAGTCTACACAGAAACTGATATATAATAATGTACTCCTGAAATTACACAGTTATACACCAATATCACCTCAATAAAATAATTTTTTAATCTAATTTGAAACACCCTTCAATCAGTTATGATAATTGGGTGCCTGCAGTATCTTGATATTTGGGGTAATACCTTTTGCTTTTGAAAAAAAATTAACTACCAGAAAAAAAAGCAGCTAAGTGATTAGCCGACCCTGATGGCCTAGTGGTTAAAGTTTGGCGCTCACCACTTCTTTGCTTCCTGGTCATGCAACCACACCACCTGTCAGTTGCTATGCTGTTTTGGCAGCTCCCATAGAAGAACTAGAACAACTTACAACTAGCATATAAAACCATGTACTGGGGCTTTGAGGACCAAAAAAAAAGGGGAGAAGAAAAAAAAACAGCTCAGTTATGACCAATTGAGGATGCTGCTTAAGGGCTGTTAGGTACATTTGTAGTCAGCACAAGGTTTCACCTTTCATCTAAATCCTAAATATAAACCTCAGTGACCACCAATTCCAGCAGTCCCCAAATCTGGCTGCATCCTGAAATCATTTCCAAGTGCAAAAGAGATGGAAAAATTTGGTACACATTCTACTACTGGTAATTATTAAATTATATGCTCTTTGGACCTCCAAGCACCAATTTATAATTCGCTCCTGCCAAAGTACAACTGAAAAGGCCAAAGAAACTTTAAAACAAGGGAAAAGTCTTCATCAATAAGTGGGTATGATCCAAATGCTCCAAACTTAAAGAAATTCTGCAAAACATGAGACGAGATTGAAGAAAGACACCAGAGGTAACATTCAACTCCTCCTCCAAAGCAAGCAGCTGTTGGTATGGTAAATAAATACAGGCATACTTCATTTTATTGCACTTCACTTTATTGTGCTTTGCAGATATTGCATTTTTTACATATTGAAGATTTGTGGCAACCCTGCATTGAGCAAATCTATCAGCACCATTTTTCCAACAGCATTTGCTCACTTCGCATCTCTGTGTCACATTTTGGTAATTCTCTCAATATTTCAAACATTTCATCATTATTATATTATGGTTATCTGTGATCAGTGATTCTTTGATGTTACTATTGTAATTGTTTTGAGGCACTATGAACTGCGCCCATAAAAGATGGCAAACTTAATTGATAAATGTTGTGTGTGTTCTGACTGTGCCACCAACCCATTCCCCTGTCTCCTTCTCTGGCCTCCCTATTCCCTGAGACACAACAACATTGAAATTGGGACAATTAATAACCCTACAATGGCCTCTAAGTGTTCAAGTGAAAAGAAGAGTTGCACATCTCTCACTTTAAATGAAAAGCTAGAAATTATTAAGCTTAGTGAGGAAGACATGTCAAAAGTCAAGACAAGCCAAAAGCTAGGCCTCTTGGGCCAAACAATTACCCACGTTGTGAATGCAAAGGAAAAGTTCTTGAAGGAAATTAGAAGTGCTATCCAGTGAATGCACAAATAAGAAAATGAAACGGCCTTATTGCTGATAGGGAGAAAGTTTTAGTGGTCTGGATAGAAGATCAAACCAGCCACAACATTCCCTTAAGTCAAAGCCTAATCCAGAGCAAGGCCCTAACTCTCTTCAGTTCTAGGAAGGCTGGGAGAGGTGAGGAAGCTGCAGAAGAACAGTTTAAAGAAGGCAGAGTTTGGTCAATGAGATTTAAGGAAAGAAGCCATCTCCATAACATAGAAGTGCAAGGTGGAGCAATAGTCCTGATGTAGAAGCTGCAGCAAATTATCCAGAAGATCTAGCTAAGAGAATTAATGAAGGTGGCTACAAAAAGCAACAAATTTTCAGTGTAAATGAAAAAGCCTTCTATTGGAAGAAGATGCCATCTAGGACTTTCATAGCTAGAGAGGAGAAGTCAATGAATGCCTGGCTTCACAGCTTCAAAGGACAGGCTGACTCTGTTGTTAGGAGCTAATGCAGCTGGTGACTTTAAGTTGAAGTCAATGCTCATTTACCATCTGAAAATCCCAGGGCCCTTAAGAATTATGCTAAATCTACTCTGCCTGTGCTCTGTAAATGGAACTGCAAAGCCTAGATGACAGCACGTCTGTTTACAGCATGGTTGACTGAATATTTTAGGCCCACCTTGAGAACTACTGCTCAGAAAAAAGATTCCTGTCAAAATATTACTGCTCATAGACAATGCACCTGGTCATGCAAGAGCTCTGATGAAGATGTACAATGAGATTAATGTTGTTTTCATGACTGCTAACACAACATCCATTCTGCAGCCCATGGATCAAGAAGTAATTTTGATTTTCAAGTCTTATTATTTAAGAAATACATATCATAAGGCTATAGCTGCCACAGATAGTGATTCCTCTGATGGATCTGGACAAAGTAAATTGAAAACCTTCTGGAAAGGATTCACCATTCTAGATGCCATTGAGAATATTCATGATTCATGGGAAGAGGTCAAAATATCCACATTAACGGGAGTTTGGAAGGTGACTCTAACCCTCATGGAGGACTTCGAGGAGGTCAAGACTTCAGTGGAGGAAGTGACTGTAGATGTGGTGGAAATAGCAAGAGAACTTGAATTAGAAGTGTTACCTGAAGATGTGACTGAACTGCTGCAAACTCATGATAAAACTTTAACAGAAGAGGAGTTGCTTCTTATGGATGAGCAAAGAAAGTGGTTTCTTGAGATGGAATCTGCTCCTGGTGAAGATGCTGTGAAGACTGTTGAAAGAACAAAGGATTTAGAATATTATGTAAACTTAGTTGATAAAGCAGCTGCAGGGTTTGAGAGGACTGATTCCAATTTTGTAAGAAGTTCTACTGTGGGTAAAATGCTATCAAACAGCATCTCATGCTATGGAAAAATCAATCGTGAAATGAAGAGTCAATTGATATAGCAAACTTCATTGTCTTATTTTAGGAAATTGCCACAGCCACCCCACCCTTCAGCAACCACCACCCTGATCAGTCAGCAGCCATCAACATTGAGGCAAAACCCTCCACCAGCAAAAAGATTACAACTTGCTGAAAGCTCAGATCTTGGTTAGCATTTTTTAGCAATAAGGTATTTTTTAATTAAGGTATGTACATTGTTCTTTAAACATAATTCTATTGCACACTTAATAGACTACAGTATAGTGTAAACATAACTTTTATATGTACTGGGAAACAAAAAATATGCGTGACTCACTTTATTGCAATATTTGCTTTATTGTGGTGGTCTGGAACTGCACCTGCAATGTGTCCAAGGTATGCTTGTACAGGAGATCTTGGCAGAATCCAACCCCTAATTCAGAAGAATAAAGAGTGGCAGGAAAGATAGGTCACAAGACTTTAGGGGAGCAGCCCAACTGAAATACACTCCCCCCATTTAAAAGGCCTTGGAAACCAAAGGAGTTGGAAGGCCTCAGAGCAAGCATGCCCACACCAAACATAAGCCAGCACCCACCTAGGAGGAAGTTGCAATAGAAAAGTCACTGAATACAGTCACACCATGTACATGGAGTGGGAGCTGGACCAAATAAAAAGTTAGAAAGTTGACTCTGGTAGAGATTTCACAAAACACAAAAAAGAAACTCTTGGGATGTTGGGTTATAGATCTAGTCATGTAAATTTACACCAATGAGCTCCCCTGCTTAAAGACTAGAGAGAAGGTAGTCAACAACACAACAGTGTATGATGTGGAGATCCAAGGAGGATCCTTCCCCTGTTTTTAAGCAAATATTAGAGTTGAATAGACCTTTCCTCTTTCAAGAAAGAAAAAAAAAAACTCAAAATGGAGCCTAGTGGACAATCCTGCAATGTAAATAAGAGAACCTAAAGCAAGGAGGAAAAAGTCTATGTTTCACTTCTTAATTTATCAAATATTCATTGAGTGCCTACTGTATGCCAGGCACTGTTTCAGGGGCTTGGGATACATCAATGAATCTTGCCCACATGAAGATTATATTGGGGGAGGGGAGAAAACAGACAATAAAAAAGAGATTTTTTTAAAGTCAGTATATGTATTAGAAAGGGATAAGAAATTTGGAGAAGAGAGAAAGACCAGGCTAAAGAGGACCGGAGGGTTGAGGGACAGCTGTGGGAGATGAGGTCAGTATTTAAACAGGATGGTTAAGGAAGTCCTCATTGAGAGGTGAAGTCTGAACCAGAACTTGAAGAATATGAGAGGGTTAGCCAAGCGTTTATTTAGGAAAGAGTACTGCAGGCAGAGTAAACAGCTGTACAGAGGTCCTAAGGTAGGTGTGTGCCTGATGTGTTAACAGAACAGGTGGGAGCTAGTATGGCTGGAAGGGAATGATGGAAGGGTGGAGTGTGGGTAGCATTTGCAGAGGTTTAATCAGAGTCTTTTTCTTTTTCTTTTTTTTGGTGAGGAAGATGGGCCCTGAGCTAACATCTGTTGCCAATCTTCCTCTTTTTGCTTGAGGAAGATTGTCCCTGGGCTAACACCTGTGCCAATATTCCTCTATCTCATATGTGGGATGCTGACACAGCATGGCTTGATGAGCAGTGCAGAGATCTGTGCCCGGGATCCGAACCAGTGAACCCCGGGGTGCCAAAGCGGAGCGTGTGAACTTAACCACTATGCCACCAGGCCAGGCCCATGACTCATGATTTAAGGACTACACCAGCTGCTTTGTTCAAAGAGACTGAAAGGCTGGGGGCAAAGAGGAAAGCAGGAAGACCAATTAGGGAGCTAGTGCAGTAACCCAGGTGAGAGATGGCAGTGGCTCAGGCCAGAGCAGTAGGCATGGTGAGATCCTGGATGTAGTTTGAAAATAGAGCCAACAGGTCTCCTCATGAATTGGGTGTAAGATGTGAGAGAGAGAGAGAGAGAGGAGTCAAGGAGGACTCCACCATGTCTGGCCTGAGCAACTAGAGTCAGAGGTGCCATTACCTGAGCTGGAGGAAGGCCATGTGGAGCAGATGGAGAGGGGAAGATCAGGAATTTGGTTTTGGGCATGCTATGTTTGGGATGCCTATTGGACATCCCAGGGGAGGTGCAGAGCTGGCAGCAGAATAAATGAGGCTGAAGTTTTAATGAAATGTTTACAGTAGAGATATAATTTTGGGAGTCCTCAGTTTTTAAAAACATGAGACTGGATGAGGGAGTGAATAATAGAGGGCAAAGGACTGAGACCGGGGACACTGGAACATTAGCAGTTGAAAGGAAGAGGAGACACCAGAGGAAAGGAGACTGAGGGGTAACCACCAGTGAGACAGGAGAGGTAGTCAGGGTCACGTTCTAGAAGCCAAGTCCTCAGCTCTGTATTTTGTGGCTATTCTTGACTGGATGTTGACTTGGGTAACATATGACCAGTAACTTGAATTCTTCTTTTTTAACTAGAGAAATGCTTATGAATCTGAAAATTTTTGTAGCTTTAAATATTCAGTGGTAATTTTTTAGACTTTGCACATATTACTTCAGAAGATAAATAAAGCTATATCCATTTTGTGGGGGAAAAAAGAAACTATTTGACCAAAGAGAAAATGGTTGATCTAAGCCAAATTCTGGGGACTTCAATAAAATTACGACAACAACAGTCATAGTTTATCTCTATTTATTAGTTTACCAGCCCAAAATACACAACTTTATTATAGACACTATTATGTTCTAAATATGGATCATGTCATATATTAGTTTTAATTAATTGAAACTTGTATAGAATGAAAGAGTAAACCACCATTTAATGAATCCCACCACTCTATGAGAAGGGTCATTGTTGATTTATGGTTTATATAAGGAACAAAGGGAGTGGACTGTGGGTAACTGGAATATTTCCACAAAATACTCATGGTACACATGATTTATACTAATTCTTTTATAGCGCCCACAGCCTTTAACTAATAAGAAAACTTAAAAGTCCTGTATTTGAAATCACATGAAGGGCAATTCATTATTAATACTAATTTATTCTTCAACCTTCTATGATTTAAATATCCAAGTAAAATTGTAAAGAAGTTTACATGAAAAATTTTATGCTTCTTTTTAAAAAAACTTAGAATACACCATTATATCAAGTATACTATATAAACAGAAAATTCTATATTTGGAATATATTTTTTCCTCAATACTTACTACATCTGAAATATTTTATTTTTTCAGGCATTCACAAAAATTGTTGAGAGCCAACTATGAACCAGGTTCTGAATGAAGTGCAGAGGTTATAGCAGTGGGAAGACAGAAATCCCTGCTATCTGGGGACTCACATCGTAGGAAACAAATCCTGTCAGGGGCCGGCCCAGTGGCCTAGTGGTTAAGTTCTGCACGCTCTGCTTTGGCGGCCCAGGTCCACAGGTTCAGATCCCAGGCACAGACCTACACCACTCATCAGCGCCATGCTGTGGCAGAGACCCACATACTAAATGGTTCTCTGACATTCTGCGTTATAATTATCAGGGGTGCATGTGAAAAATGATGAAGGTAGTATATTTTTTAAAATGATGGAGATTCTTAGGGACACCACCCTAGAAGCAGGAAATCAAACGTGGGGTGGGGGACAGGAATCTGCATTTTTAAAAAGCACATAATGATAGAAACCATTTCTAATGGTAGAAATTAGCAGTAGAAAAATTTTTTTAGGATGTGATTTTTAGAGTATATTTAAAGTCCTCATAGACCCAGGTCTCCTCTAAAAGGCCATTATAAGGACATGCAAATCTAATATTTCAATATTATGAGCAGATAGATTCAAATATGTTGAAATGCACTCATTTGAACTGACACGAATCTATACCAAATAATGCAAACTGCCTCTGAGAAAAATCTTCTTTTTAAGGAAAAGAGGATATTTTCAGTATGATGTGTATTTAACTTTTAAGCTTTTAAGTCTTTGTAACAGCGTAAATGAATAAACAAACAAGAAATAAAATAAACAGAGAGGGAAAGAAATTATAAACCTTTTCATCCTATAATATCCAACCATCATTTAAAAGGTCCACCTCAAGGCTGTCTCATATCAAGTCTCCTTTTCCCCCAGATATGTCCATCGTGGAATGTGTTATTGCTCAAATTCCTTTAATGGAGGACAGTCTGGCTGCACTCTATTAAAAATTAAGATTAAAATGAAAAGACCCTGGAAAGGTAACTTCAGTTCCCATCAAATTTATAAATCATGTCTCAGATCCTTTCCAGAAAACAGTTTTTAATTCCCTTCTGTTTTCAGTGCACTCCTCCTCATTCCCCCACCACTTGGCACCAAAAATGGGAGTGAATCTGAGAGGAATAAATTCCCTAAACACAAACAGCCTACCACAGGAATTTTTGGAATGGTGAGCCTTGGTTAAGATATGAGCCTGAAATTTGATTTAGCCAAACTTTGAGGTAGAAAATTAAAAATTACAGTCTCAATGTTTTAAGAATGAAAAGATGGCACTAAATTGCCACCTTAATAAATTTTTTTTAAAAAACTCCAAAAGATTTTTACTCATTATTGATTGACACTGCTAGAGAAACCAGAAGTGTGGATTGGTTGTTATGGGGTGGGGTTTTTTGTGTGTAGATCTAGGATTGCACCAGAACAGATTAGTGAATCATAATCTTCTATTCTGTTTCCCATCTCTTGACTGGCTTAGACAAGTTTAGATAAAGGGAAGTTTTCCCATACTCTAAAGAGAATACTGACTTGACTTGTTTGAGAAATAATCAATAAAAGTGATTTTAAAGTGCTCTGTAAGTGAAAAAAAAACCTGCAAAAATTACAACCTGGGTGCATGCTGCTGGTAGTTTTATAGTACAGAAAAGAAAGAAAAAATTCTGCAGGCTGTGCAGCAGTACACTGGATTAATCAGAAGGGATGGAAGAAATTTCCTTTCATGTCATAAACTGATTGTGATACTTGCTAGATATGAGAAGAGTACTTTATGAGGTTTTTTTCCACTAGAGTTCCCCAAACATTAAACTTTAGAAAGTATGACGCTGATTTTTTTTAAAGCTCTGTATTTTGATGAAGATAGTGAAAGAAATCTGAAAGGTTAAAATACGCTCCCTGTCCTGGACAATTTTCCAATAATTAGATAGTATCTATTTCAGGGGGGTGGGGGCTACATAGTAATATGATAAATGCCATTGATGGTCAGAGAAGGAATATATCAGGGTAATCTGGAAAAACCTGTCAGTGAAGAAGGTGGTATTTGAGTTAGGCCTCCAGGGTGCACAGAATGTGGTTAGGCAGAGAAGGGGAAATACAGCATTTCAGATGAGATAGACAAATATAGCACAAGCTGGTAAAAATTCTTTGAAATGTTCTATCAATTATCAAAAAGGTCACTGAGGTCACCTTTTTCAAAAGACCCAATATTAGTGTTAGTCAAAATTTGTTTTCCGAAATAGGATGAGCTTTTTTTCTCCCAAGTAGTGAGGATGGACTTGCGTGTTCATTCAGTTATGCAGCCCGGGACAGACTATATAGTTAACCAGTAATGGGTGCCTGAAACTGACCCTCAGCTGTATCTTATCTCCGGCGAGCAATAACCAGCCGAGAAATGACAAAGGAAATTCCTCGAACAGAAGTGAGGCCGGGTTTTACTACCACTAGGGGGAGAAAGCACATTAAAAAATCTGTTGGCAGCCTTTTCTAACTCAGGAACAGCAACTGCCCATGTGCCACCTACTAAACTTGGGTCCCTGGGGTCACAGCTTATTTTTTGAAACAACCGCATGAATGTATTCTTCTTAGGATGTACTCTCTGAAACAACAACATGTACGAGCATCCCACTTAAACGCTATTGTAATTGATAACCTCCTTCTGAGAAGACATCGTCCTAAGAAGACATTATTATGTACAAAAGGTTTAAAATGATTGCAAAATTCCCAGATTTGAAAAAATGAGCAAGTATCTGGCAACTGAATTATCGTTCTCTTAAGTCACTCTTTTCAGAGGTGCCCCAGCACTGTACCCCTGGATTCCCTGGTCTCAACTTCCCATTAACAGCCCTCCCTTCTTTCTTTCCTCCCCCTCACTCCCCTTCCCTAGCAAACTGTCCCTGACCACCTGACCCACAGTTACTTTGGAGGCGGCACCGGTTTCCTTGGCAACCAGCCCCAAGGCCAGCCAGCTGCCCTCCTGACTGCGACCTCTGGACATTGCTCTCCTGGACCAGATCAAGATTTGTTCGTTCTTTACAGACCGAAAGGCCCGATCCATCTATCACAGTGACATGATTTTAAGCACTTATGTTCCAGACCCAGCTACTAAGATTCTGAACATGTGGTCGTGTAATCTTCATAAATCCGTGAAGTGGGCACTAACACTACCCCGCGTCACAGGTGAGGCCCAGAGCTAATCTCCGGGTGGGGGGCGGGGAGGAGACGCGGTTTGCGCGCAGGTGGTCCGAGCTGCAGCGATGACCCGCCGGCGCCGGGCGGTGCTGAGTGGCGGTGGCCACCGGCCGCGCGCAGATGCAGGGTCCGGGGCACTGATGCACGCTCCGACCGCGACGCTCGCCTCGGGAGGGGCCGCATTGTCCCGCAGGGCGGGGACCGCACCTTTTCCTCGCCCGCAGGAGGCAGGTGACCCTCGGCCGAGCGGGCACGTGACCCGGGCGTGCTACGCGCGGCGGAGCGGGCGGTGGGCAGGGGCGGAGCGGGCCGCGGGCAGGGGCGGAGCCTGGCGGAGCGGGCCGCGGGCGGGGGCGGGGCCTGGCGGAGCGGGCCGCGGGCGCGGGCGGGGCCGGCCGCGAGAGGGGCGGAGCGGGCCGTGGGCAGGGGCGGGGCCGGCCGCGAGGGGGGCGGAGCGGGCCGAGGGCAGGGGCGGGGCCTGGCGGAGCCCCGCCCGTCCCGGGCCGGCTAACTGGCTGCCCCGGCGCGGGCGCGCAGTTGGCGGAGCGGCGGCAGAGGAGCTGCTGCGCGCGGCTGCGGCCATGGCCACCGTGAGGGAGAAGGCGGCGGCGCTGGACCTCGCGGCCCGCCGCAGCCCGGCGCAGAGGCCCCCCGGTAGGTGCTCAGGACCCCGTCCGGGCGGGTGGGGTCACGAGGCGGGAGACTGGGGCTGCGGTTCTCGCGCGGGGCGGAGACCCCCGGTACAGCCGGTTGCGCGACCCCGCACAGCTGTGGGCACTCGGCCGGCGCCCCCGCTGTGTGGGCCGGTCGGTCCCTCTCCCGCGGGTGGGCGGCAGCCCGTGGACCCGGCGGCCTCAGCCCAGCTGTGCACTGTTACCCGAACCTGCACTTCACCGCGCGCCGCCTGTGCGCCCGCTGCGGACCAGGCGCTCCGAGTGGGTCTCCAGACACGCTCCACACGGTCGTGGTGACAAAGACAGCTCTTTGCCCCGGTCTCAGACACAGACCTTGACCCCACGGTTTGGCCAGGGGCCCAGTGCCTCTCTTGCCCACGTTGTTCTCCAGATTCTTCCTGGGAGTGAGGAGAGGTTTCTAAGTTCTACCAGCAGGAACTTGGCATAAAAAGTATTTATTAGTTACACTTTCTGGATAAGCACTATTTTCCTGGATAGAAGTGTCTTTTTTTTAACCACTACATGGCATTACGAGACTCGGTGAATTCTGCCACCAGCTTCATCATCATCATATCTTGGGGGCAGTTTGCTTAGCATCTTGGTTTCTTTAAACGTCCAAACAAATGAACAGAATCGGATGATCAATTGTAAAGTTCTGATTCTAGCATATCTACACCTCAGTAAATAGATTTAAGCTCTCTAGATAACATGGCGCTGTTTTTTTTTTTTTTAAGATAAGTTACAACTTTTCACCCTTTCTGTAGCTGCAGTGTGGGGTATTAGAGGAATTGGTTCACTATCTTGTGAAGTCTTTCGTTTGTAAAGCACCAGCCAGTGAAACTGTGACTCCTTCCTCAAGGTGACAGTGGTCAGTGAATTGACTTTGGTCAAATGGGTGCATCTCAGTGGCCCCGGTCTTGTGTTTGACTTACAATTAGTAATGCTCCTTGTAATCTTCAAAATGCTAATGATAAATTGTGATAGAGAACTACTTTCCATTTGTACTTTTCTAAGAAGGATCATAATAGTAACCTTTTCTGCTTCAATTGGAAGGATTCAGATAAGCACATGACGGCTACATTCAGAATTTCTCCTTGTTTTACATCGTGAAGAGAAGGGAAATACATCATTTGGGAATTTAAAATCAAATGATGTCGGAAACAGTCTTGAGAGATCTTTAGGCTCACTTGCTGAGTGAAAGAAATTACCAAATTTTACATGATTAAAAACATGGCACCCTGTCTTCTCTAACAGCTGCAATACCAATTCTGAGCTGTGGGTGTTTGTGAACAGGTTCTTAGATGGTGTAAGGGAACATGTATTCAAAACGAAGTCGATGGGGGCTGGCCCCGTGGCTCCGCTTCCGTGGCCTGGGGTTTGCAGGTTCAGATCCCGGGCGCGGACCCACGCACCACTTGTCAAGCCATGCTGTGAAAGCGTCCCATATAAAGTAGAGGAGGATGGGCACTGAGGTTAGCCCAGGGCCAGTCTTCCTCAGCAAAAAGAGAAGGATTGGCAACAGATGTTAGATCAGGGCTAATCTTCCTCTCACACACACACAAAAGACAAAATTAAGTTGATGACTGTTGGAGGGAAGAGTTGAGTGCTGGTTAGCAGATCTGAACCCAAGGAGAAGACCTGGTCCTGCACACCAGGTGAGTGGGCAGAGAAGGGTCCACTGCCTTCCTCATTTGTTTTGCTTGCTGCAGTTGGAACCCTACCTGCCAGCATTTGCTAATCCGTTTTCTGCCCTGTAGCTGCCTCGTCACCATCCTAGTGAGCACAGTAATAGGAGCCTCCGGGTCTTGGTTCCTTGCCATTCCCTGTCCGTGTGCTCTGGCAGCAGCCCTGTACTTTTGTTTCTCTACCTATCAGTAAGGTTTCCATACCTTAAAGGGGCTGTAACAGCCAGGGACCTGATTTATGCAGAAGAAATAAATTCTGTATGCTGACCTTCAGCCAGTCCTTTGAAGACATTTGTCTTTTATTCTAGATAAACCAGAAAGTGGATGTTCTCCATTATCCCTGGATACTGTAACCTAATTCTTTGAATTCACCTGGTATCACCTTTCCAGGGAGCTCAAAGTACTTCCCATATGCTCTCTTATTTATCTCTATGAATTCAAGCCGGGGCCAATGCCTGCTTTTGTTGAGAGTTCTCTTAACATATTTTTAAATTGTTCTTATTAGTAGAGATTTATTTTACATACTTTACCTGCCTGCAGCCTTCTTTTCAGAGGCTATCTCAGTCTTCAGCATGACATCTCTCATGCCATCTATGAGGAAAACAAACTTTGGACCCCCAAAACCAATAAGCGGTGAGAGTGTTGCAGTGTGGGTGTCCATGTATAGGAGGTCTTTCCCACTCAGTCAGCAGCTGTCTAGTTTTAACACCCAAAACACAGGTCTCGACACTTACCTATTTTCATGAGGTGTTTAGTTAATGTCCAATACATGCAGTCCTTTTCCTTTGTGTTGACATTTCTGTTGAGTAATATTTTAAACCCTCTTTTGAAAAAACAGTCTTATATAAAATTCTCTTAAATCCTAAATGATTCAGGATTTATGTATTTGTTATTTTCTGATGAAGAGTTAAATCCTCTGGTGTGTGTCACATCTTGTCATCCCATCTGCTAGTGGTCTTCATTTGGTCGAATCCTGTTCAGAGCGTGCCATCATCATCCAGGTGGTAGGGACAGGTAAAGTATAAACTCCCTGAGGGTGAGGACTGTGTCCTCTCAGTGCAGAGGAAGAGGAAGAAAGATCCCCTTCCTTTTTACTTTTTAAATAAACTTTTAAAATTTTACAAAAAAGTCACAAAGTTAGTATATAGTTTCCACATGCCCTTCACTCAGTTTCCCTTATTAACATCTTACATTAGTATAGTCCATTTGTCACAAAGAACCAGTACTGATATCTTATTAGTAACTAAAGGCCATACTTGACTCAGATTTCCTGAGTTTTTGCCTAATGTCTTTTCTCTGTTCCAAGACCCCGTCCAGGATGTTACACCACACCGAGTCCATGTCTCCTCAGGATCTTCTAGATTGTGGCGGTTTCCCCTCTGTTTCAGTTGCACATCTGTTCACTGCTGGGTCCTGTGCTAGCCACATTAAATGTATTGTCTCATATGATCCCACAGTAACTGAGAGAAGTGGAATTAGCTCTGTTTTGCAATAGAAAGCTAGGCACTTGGCCCCAGAGTGCGTTATGAGTCAATGATGGAGCCGAGCATGGAACCCAGGTCTCTGGGACTTCAGAGCCTACACTCTTGTCCTACTGTTTGTGTTCACAGAACCAAGCACTGTGCCCGCCGGGCTCACACAGGTTCCCACGTCTAAACAGTGTTCATTTAACGCAGGGCTTCTGAACTGGGGCACTGTTGGCATTGTCTTTGTTCTGGGGGCTGACCTGTGCATTGCAGGATGTTTAGCAGCATGTCTGGCCCCTCTACCCACTAGATGCCAGAGCACTCCCCCCTCCTCAGCTTGTGACAACCAAAAGTTTCTCTGGACATTGCCAAATGCCCAGTGGGGAGTAGAATCGCCCACTGAGAACCACTGCATTAACCCTTCTTCAAAATTTTTTAGTAGTTGGCAATAATCTACAACTAACAACTACTGAATAATTAACTGTATTATGTGAGGCATAAGGCAATTAAATAATTTGAACTTCTGCAAACTGTAAGGAAATTTGAAAGAAATAAGGCACTAGCTCAATGCTTCTACAGGTTTTGTGGAATACTGCCTAACAGGAGCTATCTGAATTCTTTTCTTTTTTTGGAGGGACCAGTCTAATGCCTGAGAATGAAAATACAGTTGTTACCTGTTCATTTAGAAGTAGCGTCTTCGTAGTTCTGTGTGTGTTTACCTCACATTGGGATCCAGTTGTATAACGTGTATATTGATCTTCTGAGAAGTTACTATAATCTCATTATTTGAAGTGAGTATAGAATGGTTTTGCCCTCAGATAGGCTTTCACAGCAGGGCCATCGTTGATGCTCACAGTCCCCTTGGTAACTGCTGAGTAAATGTAATTTCTTGACATGTCTGCATTATGACTTAATTTTTAGGGAATTGTTAGTGTAATGACTTGATTATTTAGTGTGCATTTTTAGACGTGAAGATGATTATTAGTAGTATTACAAATGTATATATCAGAGTTCAATATTAGAAGTTTAATTTTTTTTATTGGTGAACTTTTTTTGGCAGACTTCAAATACACGCAAAGGGCAGGTCTTTGCTTTTGAAAAACAGTTATTGTTTTCTAGCAAATAAAGATGAGACTGCTTGAAAAATGAATGTTAACTAGCCTAAATTTATATGGTGCTTAAGAGCATGTGTAGTCTGTTACAGATCTAATTTAAAACAATGTCTGGGCCTCTTGTTAGACCACTTTTCCAAAGGCTTTTATCTGATAGGGTCACACTTGTTCCTAGGCTTCCTTTCTCACCATATGTTATTTGGTGTTCAGTGTCCGTGTCTAAATGGAGAGAGGTATGATTTCAGTCTCTCAAATCCTATAATCAGCAGTTTAGACCTGAAACCAATGTTAAACGTAGTGTTCAACTGTTGTATCAGTAAAAGAAGAAACCAACCGATAGAAGTTAATTCTCCTATCCAGGGTTATCGCAGCTGGTCTCCAGACTCTTTGATCCTTTGGACATGACGCTTTTAGAACACGCTTCACCACATGTCAGTAAGGAAGCATCAAGATGGAGGTAGTGATGAATTTTAAAGAACTGTCCAACTCATATGCAAGTGAGGTTTGAGGACAGGCTGAAGCTTAAATTGATTGCTAGACTTAACAAAGCATTCATTGTGTACTTCTGGTCTCTTGAATCCTGTTTAGAAATCACAATAATTCATCTTACTGTCTGCTCTACCACTATTCATCTCAGCTCTTAGATGATGATAAATAAGAAGTTTCAAACCAGCCTGTGGGGGATCTGTGTTCATCTGGTTGAAGTCAGCATTATAAAAACAGGTTATCCTGGTGTGGGTTTTGGCACATTGACTTGTCAAGTCCAGGGTATATCGTATGTTAAAGTATCTGTATGAACATGAGCTAGTTTGGGTCTGTGGGTGGTGATGCTTGAGGGGAAATATCCCAGGATGCAATAGTTGAGAATTAATGGTCAGTGAGAACAGAGGGGACCTGAAAGGGCTGGAGTGTATCCTGCCTGGAGGACTCTGGAAACATTGTGTGCCTCACAGGTGCCTGCTGTCCTGCTCTAACCTGTTCTTTAATCTTTTATACTGTGTTATCCAGCCTGCAAAACTTCCGGATTTCCTATAGTTAAGCAGCAAGTTAATATGGGGAAATCTAGTCTTAGCCTTTTCCACGTCCTTGGGGCTGTGTATCCCCTCCCTCTCACCCGCTTCAGTTGTCTTATTGGTCACAAATTAGTAAGTGACTCCGCCTTATCGTTTAGGATTTGTATGCTAACCTACTTGTAGCTCAACTGTTATGATTTATGTGTTTCATCTTTAACATTATCACGAGCCTAGAAGTCTGTTTCACTGGTACTTGAAAAGCAATCTGACCTCGACAAGTTTGAATCTTGCTTATTTTCCTTTCCTGTCTTATCCCTGTGTACTGTGGATAATATATATTCTATACATATATTTATGCTATCCTTTATTTTAGGAGTAATGACTACAGAGTGTTTTTAAATAGCTTAGTTAAGGGCTCACAAATCTTAAAGTTGTTGGTTTCTTCTGATCTCACTGGCTCACTTAAAGCTCTCTCACTCCCAGTCTTCAATGAAAGGGTGATGCTAACACTCGCTGGGGGCTGACTTTCAATATAGTTATATTTAAGTACTAGGAACAACTAGTCTGTATTTACTAGCTGTGTAACTGAGGCAAGTTTTTTAAATTCACTGAGCCTCAATTTCCTCAAAATAGGATTAATAATAACTATTTCAGAGAGGTTTATCAGGATTAAATAAGAGAAGGCAGAGCTTGTCATATTTTAAGTACTCAAATGTTAGCTATTATTAATAATATAATGAAGATTTGAAAAAAAGACTAAAGAGCAGACATTAAATTCATTTAAATCTCAGCTATAATCTCTGGTATTGTAGGAAGTTAAGAATATTAATTGCTAAGACTCCTTTTATTTAGGCATTATGGCTGGAAACATTACAGCAACTCCTGAGTTCTGGACACCAGGAATGACCTGGACAAATTTCGAGATTCCATCAATTGCCTGATTCTGGCTCTATTCGGTGGAGACTAAATACTGTACCAGTAGTAAATCTAGTTCTAGCTTGATTTATCTAGTTGATTCTCCATAATTCAATTCTTAAAACTGCTCACATGATATCTGGAAAATCAATTTTTCCTTCTTTGTTTAATAGGGGATTATGAAATATCTTGAATTTTAAATATAATTTTGATAATTAAAAATCTTGACTATTTTAAACTAACATTTTAATAATGGGTAGATAGTAAATTATCCATCTACTTTTGGTATTGGAAATAAAGACTAAAGGGCTTTGTGTGTGTGTGTTAGTAATTTTCCTGGTAAGCTACATCGTCTAGTAACTGTAAAATTACACCGTAAGTGAATACAGTGTGATGGTTCACTACATTCCTTACATTTATTGCAACACAAAAGATGAAATTCCAAATGACCCACCTAAAATTTACGACTCTAGTGCATTGAGCAGAGTTGTCATGTCCTTCAGGAACTTATCTGTGCTTCCATCTTACACATTCTATTTTATCTAAAAAGGCAGGAAGGTAATTTCAAGTAACAGTGTCTTTAATAATGCCCCTTATTCCTTACCATTGTACTGATGCATATTGTTTTCCTTTTTAGACTAGCTTAAGGGAAGTGATACATTTTCAACTTCTCTGCCAAAATATCCTAAAAATAAAGGAAGTAATGTACCTAACAAAAATGGGGGCTTAAAAAATTAGAATTACTGAACATTCAGAGGATCACTGAAAAGTGTAACACGTAAGAAGGCGTACTCCGCGTCTGTAACAAGAGCCAGCCAGCCACATGCTGTTGATTACTTAGACCCAGTTCCATCAGCATTCTAAAACCTAAGGTCCATTTTCTTTTCTTTTCACTTTTTCTCCTTCTTTGTAGTTTTGCCAAATGTCAATTGATTACACTGAGAAAAGAGATGATAAGAAATCTTTGAAAGCGTGTTTTCATTTCTGTTTGGCTAAATTCTTATTTCTGTGCTTTTTCTATCTTTGCAATAGGCTGTAAGCTCCTATTGGGCAGGAACCAAACTGTTTGTTTGCCCTACTTACAAAGTACTTAACGCACAAGCCTGCATAATAGGAAGCTTTAAAAATCTTAGTTTATTCCAACAACCATCGTCTGTGTGTGTATCTGTAACTATACCTCCATCTGTCTATCTGACTGATAAATGCTTTGAAATCATATAGACCATGAGCTAAATCCTGGTACCACATCTTACAATATGATGTCTGGAAGTTACACTTAACCTCTGTGAATGTTTTCCACCTCTCAAATAGAGATGATATCTCCCTCATAGGGCTGAAGATTACAAAGATGAGATCATTTATGTAAGGCACTTAATAGAGTTCCTTGCACATAATTGGTAACTGCCAGAACGTCCTACTTGATCTGCACCCTGTCCCCCACCTCAAACCCCATCTCCACTTGTCTCTGATCTCACTTCCTGCTATCCTCTCGCTTGGTGACCCACCCAGGCCATGCTGGCCTCCTTCCTGTTCTCCTGACAGAGCACACTCTCTGCTCAGGGCCTTTGCTCTTTCTGTTCTCTCTGCTCTGTCCCCAGATACCTGCACAGCTTGCTTCCTTGTTTTCCTCAGGCTTTTGCTCAGATACCACCTTGTCGGAGAGGTCTTTCCTGACATCCCATCTAAAATAGAATTCTCTCCCTTACCTGCCTTTACACACATATTGTCTGTATCTTCCCCCAAACTGTGAGTCCATGAGAATGGGGACTCACTGTTGTATCCTAGTACACAGAACAGTGTTTACCATATAGTAGGCACTAAAGTTTTAAATGAATTGCTACTAATAATTTAGTATTTCAGTAACAAGCTGCCCTCATCATTGTTCCCTATTAATAATTTTGGAAATTGCCACTTTTTGCTTAAGGATTGCTTAGACCTTACTTCAAATGAACAAGGTTACCCTGCGATTTTTCCCATTCCAGGTTTCAGTGTGGCCCAGAAGCCATTTGGAGCCACGTATGTATGGAGTAGCATCATAAACACTCTTCAAACACAAGTGGAGGTGAAAAGACGCAGGCACCATTTGAAGAGACACAATGACTGCTTTGTCGGCTCAGAAGCTGTGGATGTCATTTTTTCTCACCTAATTCAGAATAAATATTTTGGTGATGTAGATATTCCTCGGGCCAAAGTGGTAAGAGTGTGTCAAGCACTTATGGACTACAAAGTATTTGAAGCTGTTCCAACCAAAGTCTTTGGAAAAGACAAAAAACCTACATTTGAAGATAGTAGTTGCAGCCTTTATAGATTCACAACGATAGCTAACCAAGACAGTCAGTTAGGCAAAGAGAACACACTGTACTCACCTTCCAGGTAAGTGTATAATGTCAGTTATCATGCAGAGAGTGGCAGGATTTTGTCTACTTTTTAATGAGATGCTGACTGGCTTTGTGTTACTTTTCAAACAGTGAATTAGGCTAAAATCTGGGTCTGTGGGTAAATCTGTTCAAGTACATTGAACTTTACTTGGTATCTCTTAGAATTCTTGTTTGTTCATTTTATATTTAGTAGAAACAATCAACAAACTGATTTTTCGGCTTCAAGCTCCAATTAGTGTAAAAATGTTATACACAAAGTGGTATGAGAACAGAGCAGGTGGAGGCAGGTAGGCAGGGTATCCCTGGAATCCAGAAGATGGCAGATGTGAAGGATGAAAGGCCTGAGGGGCCGCACGCAGGACATGCTCAGGAGTTTGCACCTGATCGTACAGGTGTGGGGGGGAGGCCACGGAGAGATCTGCACATGATGAGACTGTATTTCAGAAAGGTCATCCTGGCAGCTGTTTGGTCAGCCTAATGGGGAGAGCTGGTTAAGAATCTATTGCAGTGTTGCAGTCTGCAGATGGGGGTGAAGTAATCAGCAGTGGTGGAGGAGGAGGAGTCATTTAAGGGGAGACTGGGGGACAGAATTGTAGAGCCCAGTGATTGAAATGGATGTAGCTGGTAAGTACATAATGAACTGAGTTATTTGTCTTGAAAAAAAACTTTTCCCTTTTATTCCCCTCAGCTAAACTGTGTAGAGGTGACCATGTAATGGAAGCTCTTATCCTTCAGATCTGACCCAAAGTCAGAGTATTAAGTGTATTAACTCTCAAATATTTTAAAACTCTATATTTAAAACATGATAAAATTCACCTGTCTATATATGAAGGAAATCGGAGGATAATGTAGGGCACAGTCAGCACTTTCCAGATGCAGGTCCACACGGTTTATCTGAAACCCCTGGGACCAGATGTGTTGAGGAATTTGGAACTTTGGAGATTTTAGTACATACATAATGTTGTACATATATATTAGATAACACCCCTAGAGGGATCTGGGACAGCATCTGGTAATCAAACACATTAATACTTCTGCAGTAAAGAAAATATTCCTGCCAGCTGGGGTAAATAAAGGCCATGACAGTCTAAGGACAGATTTTGTCATCACAGGAGTTCTGAATAAACTTTAGATTTTTCAAAGCTTTTTGGGTTTCAGAATTGTGGATAAAGGATTGTAGATCTGCATTTGGAAAATGATGAGCATTATCCACCAAAGAATCCCCCAGAAATAGAGATAAGTGATAAAAACAGTAAGCATAATGAAGTTTGCTTACGTTTTAAAATTGGAGACTCAGTTTTAGTCACTGAATTACTTAAATCTAAATGTTCAAAGGAGAATTTATTTAGAGTATGTATATTTGGCTTGAGAAAGCGGGTGGGATGTTTCCATATTTTATTCTACTCTTAGAATTTGCATTTGTTGTGTTTTTGCTCTGAAATACATTAACTTTCTAGAAACTCCTAGCTCTCAAATACTAAAATATTTCTGTGGGTTTACTAATCAATATTAATTGATGAAATAAATTACTTTTAGGTGTGCAGATACATTACTTCAGTCATCTGATATCAAGTCGGCGAGTTTAGAGGACCTGTGGGAAAACCTGAGTTTACAGCCGGCCGACACCCCTCAGGCCAGCCTCTCCTCAGCGCTGCCTCCACAAGGTCTGCTGAAGGTGGTGCCGGGGGGGAGGAGACTAACTTCAAACACAGTGGTGCCAGATTTTTCAGTCTTAGCCTTTATTAGAATTTAAATATTCAAAGCACAAAGAAAGAGCACACTGTGTATTAAAGCTGTTTATATTAAATTTTAACAGAGGTCTATTATCTTGAACACTGACTTTTGTCCTATCAGCTGGCAGAGGTTCAAATCTGAAATGTTTTGCATGCAGATTTTTTATTTAAAATGTGCTCTCAGATATCTCCTTCCCTAAGATTTTATTAGGTTAAATAAAAATTTGAAAATTACATTAAAACATTAACAGAATTCTTGTGTCCTTCCTTGTCTGTGGCAATGGAATGTAACTTAATGACTGATTTCCACCTTCCCTCCCCCAGCCCAGTTGTGGAAACCCTGAGTGGAATAATCTGCAGCCAATAGTTTCAAACCAGTTTTCAGACTGAATGAATCATTCTTTCTTCCAAAGTCCTTATTAACATGTTATATGACTTGATCTCTTATCTCTGCATATTGCTTTTTACAGCACAAGAATGAAAAGAATTCCTGTTGTCCAAAGTCTATTCTCCTACACTTTAAACAAATCTTGAATTGTTTTACTTCATTATAAGAAACCACTTCATAAGCTTCACTCTTTCTCTCTTTTTTTTTTTTTGGCCACAAACTTATTAGTTTAGACCTGCCTAGACATATTGTGGTGAGCATTTAGTAACCATTAATCGTTACTTTTCATCTTGTCATGTTTCCTGTGTAGTTATTAATGAAGTATGGCGAGAAGAAACAATTGGGCGTCTACTACAACTTATAGACCTTCCATTTCTTGACTCCTTACTCAAACAGCAAGAGGTTGTACCCAAAGTTCCTCAAACTAAGAGGCAGCCTGACTTGGTCAACAACAGTAACTATCTGGATCGACGGATTCTCAAGGCTTATAGTGACTCTCAGTATGTGGAAATACACAAAATAATTTGAGTGGGTTTGTAGGAAGATTATACATAATGGTTTTAAGATAATCTTTTGAATTCTTCTGTCCATAGGATCAGATATGTATTGTCAGTTGATATCAGTATTTGGGAAAGTGAAGAACAAAATTACATTGTCAAAATTAGGAAAAGAGATTTAAATTTCATTATTTTTCATATTCACTTTTATTTCACATATAACTTACTTGCACATCAAGTGAAGAAACTGATTATGCTCCATCTTCTTACCTTTGTCAAAATGTAGGGCTGTCTGGTCTTCAAAGGAACCTGGAACAAAATTAACAGATTTGGCAAATTCTTAGAATCCTTTGACTACAAATGCTTTTATACTTTTCTAGAATGCCTATTAAATATGTATTTTTTAATTAACTAGTTTTATTAAAGAAATATAATGAAAGTAACTCTTGCTCTCACTTCTGACTACCATTCTCCTGAATATAAATCTTAAGGTTTGAAGGCTTAACTTCAGGTGCTAAGGGAATTATGATTTTTTTTTCCTTAAGGAAGAGTTCTGTATTCCTTATGACTTGTCCAAAGGTAGCTTAAAACATGACGTGGAAAACCTAATGTGAAAAAGTTAATCTCAACATACTAGTTATTGAACTCTGCATATATAGGAAGCTTATTCTACCAGAATTTAAATTACATTTCTACAATCTAAAGTAACATGTCAAAACATTTCATAATTACCTTAAATGTTAAATACAAAATCAGAAATTGTGCTAGAAGTGAACTTAAAGATCATCTAGCCACATCTTGTAGACTTGATGAAGCTGATGCTCAGGGAGGTGAAGTGACCTGCCCAAATAATGCTCCTGGGTGAGGGCAGAGTTAGTTGTCCTGAGTCCACAGCAGTAGAGCACACAATTGGGTTTTTTAAAAAACTATGTATATTAACAAATTGAATATTAAAAGTCATTTTATTTCTTGAAATGTAGCATTTTTCTGAAGTTACCCAGCTGGCATTTTATTAGAAATGGTAATTAATATTTAATTATTTTGAATCCCTACCTTATGTTCCTCTATTCTCTCCTAGCCAAAATGAGAGATGATAGATCATACACAGAGCTCTGAAGTAAGCAACACTGTTATTAGAGAAATACCAGTCTAAGATCTGATCTGGGATCTAGTCTTGCCTGGGACCCTGAGCAAGTAACTTAGAGTTTCTGGGCCTGCACTGTAAATTTAAAGAGTAGAGTTTGAATTTTTATGCCGTTTTCAGCTCTATAATGTAGTGGATAGCTTCTGTTTTGTTTTGGTTTTACAGGATCTAGCTATATATAGAAAAGAATTACTCATATCTTTAAGTGTGTAGAAATTTATCCTGGTGGCGAACCTGAAATGGCTAGGAAATTAAGTGCTGCGTGTACATCTGTTATTCTTTGCATTTTAAAATAATTCTTTTTCCCCCACAGGGAAGATGAGTGGCTCTCTGCAGCAACTGACTGCCTGGAATACCTTCCAGACCAGACGGTGGTGAACATAAGCAGAAACTTTCCTGAGCAACCAGACAGGACAGACCTCGTGAAAGAACTTCTGTTTGAGGCCATTGGCCAACATTATAGTAGCAGGGAGCCTCTGTTACGACACTTAAGCGATGTTCATAATGGAATTGCAGAACTCTTGGGTAAGTGAAGTCTTGCTGGATACTAGAATTTCTTTTGGAGGAAATAGGAAAAAGTTAATTGTCCTCAAAATTAACCAAAATACTACTACTTCAAGCTGGGAGTGGATCTGGATTAACCCATGCAAGGTATGTTTATTCCAAAATTTGTAGGGCTTGTTTGGAAAGAGGCTTTAACAAGCTCTGCAGTTGTGCCGGAGCCTCTGGTTGCCACAGAAGGCTGATCTCACTCACTGAAAGCTTACCAAGCACAGAGTAGCAGTTCCCTTCTTGAGAAAGCATCCCCAGCACCACCACCCCCCCCCCCCCGCCGTCTCTTCAGAATGGCAGACACTCTGCTCTGTCCCTCTGCCAGTGAGCCAGACTAGTCCATCCAGTTTGTTGAAATCAAATTGAGGGTTTCAGAGAATCCTTTCTGTTTTTCTCCGAGTTGGATACATCAGTACTGTACACATAGTGTACCCTCAAAATATATTAAATTAATGAAAAACATAGGCTGGGGATTTATTTACAAAGCCAAGAGTTAGATTAACACCCTAAGATTATCATATGACAAGGACTTAGGGTATTAGTTGCCAATCTGAGGATAGGCTGCCTTGATGGTATTGGTCATTCATTGCAATTTCTAGTCTTTTTGTTTTGTTTTCCTTTTGAAAATAGCTTTGAATAAGTTTACTCTTTAGCTTAAGGTTTAACTTGAATTTTGTTGCCATTAATATAGTCATTTGGTCCAAATTGAAAGCAGTTTTTTCTTTCGACTGCAGTGAACGGGAAGACTGCAGCAGCATTAGAAGCTACTCAGCTCTTTCTGAAGCTTTTGGATTCCCAAAATAGAGAAGAATTTAGAAGACTGCTGTATTTCATGGCTGTTGCAGCACATCCTTCTGAATTTAAATTACATAAAGAAGTAAGTCTTTTGTCTAAATGTTAATTGTATTCAGTTTCCTTAATACTTACAGGACCCACGTGTCAAATTATTCCATTGTCAGCATCAAGTATGCTGAAACGGATAATAGTTATTAATACTTGAAAGCTATTTTATATTAAACTTATTCTTTTAAATATATACGATTGGGTGTGTTTTGTTTTATTTTTATAGAGCGACAACCGAATGGTTGTGAAAAGGATATTCTCAAAAGCTATTGTTGACAATAAAAATTTATCCAAAGGCAAAACTGATCTTCTGGTACTGTTTTTAATGGATCATCAAAAAGATGTTTTTAAGGTAAAACTCTGAAAGTCCTTACGTTGAGCATAGATTAAAATGCATTTGAATAATGTCCCACGTCCCTTTGTTTTTTTCAGATTCCTGGAACGCTACATAAAATTGTCAGTGTTAAGCTCATGGCCATTCAGAAGGGAAGAGACCCAAACAGAGACACAGGTAATCTGAGAAACACTATTTTCATGATCTTCCAAAGATAAATTCCTAGTTTTTATTTGAAAGTGTTTTGCTGTAAGTATTTGCACTTGAATTTCAACTAAATTCTAAACAGTCCCCTCAGAGTTGTCCAGACTTAGCAGAGAGCCTCCTTATGTCCAAAAGCCACTTGACCAGGGTTAGAAAGTCAGCAGTGCTTACTTTAGCATCTTCGATGCACTTTATAAAATGGGGAATAAAAATATAAATATAAAACTATTGCTTGATTTTTCTAGTCAAATCTGAGGAACAGATTCATTAACTGAGCTTTTTACTTTTAAACTTTAAGGATATATTTATTGCCAGAGAATTGATCAAAGTGATTATTCTGACCATACACAGAAGACAACCAAGGATGAGCTATTGAATTTACTAAAAACTATTGATGAAGATTCAAACCTGTCTGCCAAAGAGAAGAAAAAATTGCTAGGTCAGTTCTCTAAGTGTCACCCAAATATTTTTATTGAGTATTTTGGACACTGAGTTTCTAATGTCTGTATATAACTTGTGTATTTTAAGAATAAATTATGTATCCTAAAGGTCCAATCACATTTTTAATCTTAGATGTTCGAAATATGAAACTGTACTTAATAAACTTTTTTTGTATAACCTTTCGTGTCTGAAACTGAGTATTAGATGGTGTATTGCTGTTAAGTATTGACCTCTCTTAGGTGAGCTGATTTATAATTATTGTGCACAATACTTTATAGAACATCATAGGAATTTAAATGCTAGGACATTGCAGTGTTTACAGAAGAAGGTATTAAACAGTAAAGAAGTCTGTAATTACAAGTTAATTGGAGGTTTGTACCTTGAAAGGTACTCCTTAAAGACATAAGATAGAAATTTAGGCTCTTTTGATAAAAATTTGCTAATCACCATAAACTGTAGACAAGTCATAAATTGAACTATCCAAAAGTTTTGAAAACTTCAACACCTTTTAAAGCGTATTATGGAAAATTTCAAACATACTTAGAAATGGAGAGAATAGAATAATGAACTCCCATGTGCTCATCATGCAGTTTCAACAATTGTCAACTCATGGCCAATCTTGTTTATTTAATCTATACCCCCACCGATTCCTTGCTCCCACCCCAGCAAATTTCAAATCTATCACTTCATCTGTAAAATTTCAGTATGTGTGGCAAAAAGATAAGGACATTAAAAACATAATCACAGTATCATTATCACACACAGACCCACAATTCCTTAAATATCATCCAATATGCGGTCAGTGTTCAAATTTTCTGATCTCAAATGCTTTTGACAGTTTATTCAAATAGGGATCCAAATAAGGTCCATAAATTGCTATTGGTTGATGTGCTTAAGTCTCTTAATCTATAGGTTCTTCTCTTTATCCTTTATCCCTCTCTTCCTCTTCCTTCTCTCTGTCTCTGTTGTTGAATAGACCTGGTCACTTGTTCTTGAGTTTCCCAGAGTCTGGATTTTGCTGATTGCAAGCCTGTGCTATCCTTTATCATGTTCCCTTGTGTCCTGTATTTCTTGGAAATTGGTCATAAGATCTAAAGTCTTCAACAACTTTTTATCTAAGTTAATGATTATTTTGGAACCACTGCACTGTCAAGATATATTTGGTAAATAGACAAGCAATATAATACAATTACAATACAATTTGAAATTGTTCATCCTTACAATAATAAAGCCAAAAGATTAAAATGAGACTCAATTTTATCTCTTAAAATCTAGACTTTTAATGAGAGGTAGGGAAAACTAAAATGATGCACCAATATGCTAGCATGTCAATAATCTCTTATTTTCTAAGATATAACTGATACTGACTAGTCTTCAAATGGGAGAAAGTTGAGGACTCATATCTAAAATATATCTATGATACCAATTCTAATAAAGCAGGGAATACCTTTGTCAGTTTTTGTTTTTTGCATAGGCAAGAAGGGAAGGCAGTTCTTACAATGAGGTGAAAGAGAAGAGAGTTCACGATTTAAGTGTGAGGGAAGTTTTCGGAAACTACTGAAAGTGTGATGAGACTAGAGTTGGCAGAGCAACTGTGTGTCCTATCTGATTTACAACCTTTTTTGCACATAGTTGAACAGCATGATTATTTGGCAACCAAAACTAACATCTCTCCTTCAGGGGAAGGCAGAACTAACTGCCTGGTTATATTCATGGTCCTGGAAGAAGCAACTTTCTAATAGAATAATTTCAGGGAAAATCTAGTAAAATCACAGTATACATCAAACTTCATACGCAAGAATAGAGTCAAGTTTTAAGAAAAATCAGTCATGTTTACTGAAAGCATTGTCAAAGTTTTAAACTCCAGGTGCAGTGCTCCCCTGAATGCCTTGGGCAACCCGGTTACCGTGGTTTGCTGTGTGTCCTCATTCACTCATCCATGATGCCCTCTTGGGGACCCATCCCCACTTCTCTACCTGACGCCTAGGTGAGTGTGAGCCTCACCACCACCCTAGCTGAGGAGACCAGGGCTAAGCACTGATCCAAGGACAGCCTACCTGTAGGAAAATGAGACTGACTTCGCACTAAAATCAATTTGGCCAATCAAATTCTATATAGAAAAGTCTAAATTATGAGGGAACAACAACTAAGGAAATGGAGACACCAGTCTGTAGTGCAGAGAGAGGAGTGAAGTAGACTACAGCAAGCAGCAGAGACGTGATGCAAGACCCTGCGTGTCCTGGGGAGAGGAAGAGCAGTACTGATCTCTAGAGCAGCTGCCAGTCTTCTCTGTCCACACCCTGTGTAACCTTGTGGGGAACTCCCTTTACCTTGAGATAATCTGAGTTTCCAGTCCTTGCAGCCAAAACAGACTGGAACGTGTGTCAATATGTTTTTAATATTTAAAGGAAACAATTCAAAATATATCAGAAGATTACAAGTAAGCCATTCCAAGTCAAATCAGGGATCTGGTATTGTCACAGTGTCCTCTCTAGGTATGAAAATTGTTTATATCAGTCCTTCAAAGAAGGTGGGGGACCCTCACTACGGGTGTGGAGGTGCGGAGAATCTGGCCAGGGCGGTCTTCCAGCCTGACTGCATCTTAAGAGTCACCTGGGCAGCTTAAAAACTTTTACCTGGCATCACGCCCAACCCACCCCCACCCCCACCCCCACCCCCCGCTGGAGCTTCAGATGGTAGTTTTAGAACCACCGCCCCCCCGCCCCCCCGGGAGAGTCTCAGGTGTAGTCAAAGTTGAGAAACACATGGAGACTCTACGGCACCTTAGTCTGGACTCAGGAGTGAGAATTGAATGTCGTCTTCGTGAATCTTAGTCCCAGTTAACCGAACATCTTAAGGGTTTTTTCTAAAGTGAATCCTCATCTGAGAAGTGTGTGTGTGTTTAAGGAGAAATACGTACTTTAATGCCCTAGTGAGTGGTTTGAGGGTGTTGTATTGCGTTCCGTTTTCAATACTCTGGGAATAACTGCCCACCTGTTTGTTTAGAAGTGGTGTTTGAACGCGCTAATTACGCTCCGTCTTGTTCTACTTATTTAAATCTAACAAGTTTTATAGGCTACAGGGAGGAGACCCGGTTATTACCTTCATTTTGTTTAAGGCGTACATGATTTATGTTCAGGCTAAACAGTGAAGAGTCACGTACCCGTTATTTTTTAAGATTAGGCACAAAAACTTCCCGTGGCGTAGTTTGCTCTCTTACGGCTCCAGGCCGAGACAAGCTCGGTTTTCTCGGAGCCGCAGCGCGGACACGGCGACGGCCCCCGCCCGGGGCGGGGACACGAGCCTCCGAACGGGCTCGTGGAGCGGGGTATCTTCCCTCCCAGAGCACAGGGGCAACGGAAACCCTCCTGGGGACCCCCGCCCTCCGTCTCCTCGGGGCTAAAGCCTCCCCATTCCTGCGGACGGCGTGGCCGTCACCCAGGTAAGAGAGACGACCCCAAACCGAACCAGGCCCGGGCGTTCACGGGAGGCGCGGCTGCCCGGTGGTGGGCGACCTTTCCAGCCCAACGGAACGGGAACCGACTCTGCGCCGCTACGAAACAGGAGGTAGTATTTAAACTCGAAAGCGGCAGAGCGGCCGATCCTCCCCTTACCTGACAGACCCCGCGCCGCTCCACCTCGTGTCCCTCCCCGCCGCCTGCTCCTCCTCTCCGTACGGAGACATGGCGCCGCCCACGAGGCCCGGCCGGCGCGGAGCCCACGCCCGCCTGTCCGTACGGAGACGCGGCGCCGCCCTGCGCGGGGCGGGCGGCACGCAGAGCGCGGCGGAGGCGGAGCCGCCCCGCTGTCCCCTCCCCGCGCGGCCGCGGCGGCTGAGGGCAGCGGGCGCGCGCAGGCATCCCCTCGCCCCCGGCTGTCATCTGTCGGTCTGGCGACGCCGGGTGCGGGCGGGCGGCCGGGGCGTAGGGCGGCCCTGCCCCAGCCTCGAGGCCGCGCCCGGGCGCGCCCCGCCGGCCCCCCCCGTCGCCAGAACAGTTGTTTACAGCGGAATCCGGACCTGCAGGTGCGCGGCCCTGAGCGCCAGCGGAGCGCCTCCCGCGGGGGCGCAGGGCGCCTTTCTTTTGCTGAAAGACCCCTTTTGCCGGGGAGGCTGTGGCATGCCCCGCGGGCGCGGCGCGCAGCTCGGAGAGACGGCCTCCGCCGCGAGTGCGAGGAGCCCCTGCGCTCGGCTACCTCCCAGGCGCACGGGCGCGGGTGGCCGTTGAGGGGCTGAGCGCGCCGTAGGCAACTGCGCGGTTCCTCGCCGCGTCCTGGCGCCCTGTGGTCGTGCGGGAAGCCTGTTGTTGCTGGCTGCCCTTAGGCTCGCTCTGTCGCGTACCCTTCTCCAAACGAAGAGGTGGTAGCTGCATTTTACAGATGACGACACTGAAGTTCCACAGCTAGGGGAGAGCCAGATTTGGAACCCAGGTATGTCTGAGACCAACGCCCATCGCTCCCACGTCCGCTGACGTCACAGAGATGACACAGCGATCAACAGACACTTCGTGGGTATCTGTTTGGGGCTAAGCTTACACGTATGGAGCATATGTGGGGAATATGGTTGGTCTTGGCCCTTAAAAAGTTAAAAATCTGGGTGGAGAGTCTTTAAAAAACAAAAACTAGCAATTTTACAATCTGGCCTCAACTCATCTTTCCATCTTCCTCACCTGCCGCTTGTTCTTTATTTCTGCTTATTTTCGTCTGCCTTCACTTGTGCCCTTTGAGTGAAATGTCCCCCTTTTCATCTCCTCTCTTCCTCCAGACATTTTTAATTGCCTCAGATCCTACTCTTCCCAAAAAGACCAGCTCAAATGTCACCTTTTCTGGGCAGGTTATCCCACCCTCCTTCCAGGCGGAGTAGTTTCTCTGCTATACTCCCTTAGTGATTTCATACTGCCATTAAGGCCTAAATCTCACTATGTGTCCCTGTAAACATGTCTGTCCCCCTCTAGACCATGCCTTCCCATCTTTCTATTCCTATCTAAATAAGCATATTTTGAATTGGGTTTAAGGTAGTGATGAAAGCCAGATGTCTAGTCACCAGCCCTACCAGAGTTCAGAGAAAGGTGCAGACACTGGTGAGTTTGGGGCTTGAGACACATCTTAAAAGGATGGGGTTAGTTTTCTAAACTGAGATTCAGAGACCTGGAAATCTGCCTCTCCTCCTCCCTGCGCAGAGTGAGTTACTTCATCCTTTCTGAGCTCATTCCCAGCGTGAGAGGGGTTAAAATTAGAAGTGTTTTTTGTTTGTCCTTTCTTGTAGAATATGCTGATTATCTTTTGGATTTTGGAACGTTTCCAGAGCCAAATAGGATTTAGGACAGAGAGGAGATGGGTGTCTGGAGTGAGATGTTAGAAGGTAAAGGGGCACTATATTAAAGGAACTTTCATATTAATAAATACAGGCCTGAAAATGTCAATTCCAGTGACTAAATTCTATTTAATGGAGGTATCTGAAGTTTCAGATAATTGTATCAAGTGATTCTTCTCTGTCTAATGTGCAGAAGAGAGTCTACCAAACCTCCCGAAAGCAGTCATTTCTTTTGATCCATGGATTACCTTCCAGGTGTGTAATAAAGCCTAATTAGTGTTTATGAAAATGTTTTGTGGCCTTCAAGTGCTAATAATACAAATGCTAATTGTTTTCAGTATTGTAAATGCTGAAACATTGTGTCTTTTTTCTCCCTTGATTGAAAACAACATTATTCCTATTCTAATCAGCTAAAAAAATTAAAACTCCACCCTAGCACATATATTATGGTTGTGTGCAACTTCCTGCTTTACTCACCATCTTTTCCTGCTGACTGGCAAGGAATTAATAAAAATACTTGCCCCACACATTATTCTTAAAATTCTCTCTTCTATCTGTCATCCCAGTTGTCTTATCCATATAATAGGATCAGGAAACCAACTCTTCAGCCCAGTGTATTCACTTGAAAGCCTGATTAAAAGCATTATTTCCAAAGAGTTTTCCTATTGGCTTTCAGGAATGAAAGTAAAGGATTTAAGAATTGAATCATCCTTTGATTAAAATGGAAGGAGGCAGTTTATAGTGTTATCTTCTAACAGTTTAAGGCCCCATCTTCTTGTGACATGGTACTCAGGAGTGGGACAAAAATATTTAAGCTTGCTACTCTCCAACTCAGGTGCAGGTCCATAAATTTGATCAATTACAAGTGTCATTTTACAGATATCTGTTGAATCATTGAAGTAGAATATTATAGCTGGATAAGATCTTAGCAAGCCCATTTCTTTTGCAGATGAGAAAACTGAAACCCAAAGAGATTAAATGATTTGCCCAGAGTCACACTGCTAGTTAATGACAGAACTAGAACACTTTGGTTCATTTTTTTTTCTTTCCTAGGAAAGTGAATACACTTAATTGAGAATGTCTGAAAACCTTGACAAGTCCAGTATAAATGAAGCAGGAAAATCAAAATCAAATGATTCTGAGCATGGCCTTGAAGATGATGTGGAAGATTCTGAAGAAGCTTTACAGAAAAAAATAAAGTCGGGCTCTCCTAGCACCAGAAGAGTGCAAGGACCTCACTGTAAGCAAATCTGACTTTGGTTAGAAGCAATATTGTCATTGTTTTCAGATGACATTTTTATTAGGCTTCCTTGTACAGGTGGCCCTGAGCTTGGTTCTAATAATATGCTAACATTGCCAATAATTAGCATTTAAGAAGAGCACCAGTTTCTTAGCTGGCAGCCTCGGCACTTGTGGGTTTTCAATTCCATGAGAAATTAAAATTTTAGAATAATGTCCAGAATGTTCCTGTCCTCCTCCAGCCTCTGTGACTTTCCAGTTTCTCTGAAATGTTCTGAGAAATAGGAGGGTGGAGTGCAAATTGCAGCTTTAATTTAAAGTGTGTGAAAAGTCTGAGGCAGGTCCCAGCCAGGACTGTGCTTGTGTAGGTTGGAAGAGAGAAGATTTGGGAATGTGAGTGAGTTCACCACACCCTAACTTCACTGCCCGGGGGCTTAGTTCCCACAAGGCTGAAGGGATTCACTTTGCTGAAAGTGTGTGATGAAGTCACTTTAGCTCCCTGGCAGGGAGCAGGCCTCGTAGATGCAAGGGTGGCAATTTCCGCACGTATTCCCAGCAGTGCCCCAACTCGTGTCTTTTATTAAGAATACTTACCCTTTTTGAAGTGAGTCCAAAAATGAAAATTTTCAGGGTGAGTGTCATAGTCTAAGAATGTCAGTATTGATGTTATCTCTTTTAAAGTGTAGATGACCAGTAATTGTTCATATTTGGAAGAAGTACAAACATTTTTGGATCTGAGGTATTTCTTTTAAAACGATTAAAGCCTTTCCCAGGTAATTTACTAGTCAATATAGTATTCTTATAGCAAACATTAGCGGACCCCCTTTAATTGTGGTTTATTATCCCATAGATTTTGATAAATACACTACTGGGTCAAATTGTGTTCAGGGACACATGCTGTTAATAACAGTCTACCATGCGTGTGGT
Source organism: Tapirus indicus (assembly GCA_031878705.1). Classification (NCBI taxonomy): domain Eukaryota; kingdom Metazoa; phylum Chordata; class Mammalia; order Perissodactyla; family Tapiridae; genus Tapirus; species Tapirus indicus. The sequence continues at coordinate 402,717 of CM062928.1, forward strand.
AGGCCTCGTCTTCAATATGTGTAGTTAGAAACTTCTGTTTTCTCATTTTTAAAATGAGGAAAATACGTTTATCTCTTAGGGTGGTTGTAAAGATTCAATGAATTCATGTAAAGCATTTAGAACAGTGCTTGGCACATCATAAATGCTTAATAAACGTTAGTTGTTAATACTCCTGCTACTAACGTGTCATCTGTTGCATTTAAAGACTGCTTGCTCTAATGTGGATGTGTATGACTAACACGATAGTTTTACCATCTACAGTTTCTGATAAAGGAGAACCTTTGGTTTAGATCTTGGTCACTCTTTGATGGATGGCCTTGCCTGTGGCATCCTGTCAGTCTGATGGCATGACTCCAGGTTAATATCCAGCCAGCCCTAGACTACATTATCTGCAATTTTATGTAGTTATGTCCTTAAGGCAAGAATACTTATCCTGGGGCCCATGATCAAGTGTTAGGGAACCCAAAAAAAGTGTATCAACATTTTTTGTCTACATTCATTTTTCTAGGAAGAAGGTCATGGAAGCTTTCATTCTCATAGAGGTACACACCAAAATGAGGTTTAAAATCAGTGCCCTGAAGTATTCCTTCTGGCTTTCTTGCTCTTTCTCCTTGTAGTAATAGAGAGGTACAGGGCCCAAGTGGGCCCAAGTGGTAAAGCTAAGACCCCATAGTCTGGGGACCAGGTCAGGAGGCATCACTGCCCACATAGAACATAAATAAGAATTTACAAAATGGGAAATTAACTCCAGACATTTCCCCCAAACTGTACATGTGTAGCTACTGAGTTTAGAGTAACTCTAAAATCACATCTGGAATTAAACAAATTAAAATGTAAATAGCAAAAAGATAACCTTTAGTCTGGCAAGGTATAATACCGAGTAATTTTTTTCTTTTCTTTTTTTTTGGTGAGGAAGATTCTGTCTGAGCTAGCGTCTGCTGCCAATCTTCCTCTTTTTTTTTTTGCTTGAAGAAGATTAGCCCTGAGCTAACATCTGTGCCAGTCTTCCTCTATTTTGTTTGTGGATCACTGCCACAGCATGGCTTGACAAGTGGTGTAGTTCCACGCCCGAGATGCGAACCTGCGAACCCAAGCCTCCAAAGTGGAGCACACCAGACTTAACCACTCCATCACAGGGCCAGCCCTACAGAGTAATATTTTAAGGGTAGAATTGCCATAGGTAACTGTGACACTATGATTCATAATAAATGTATATCTGGTCTTCACTCCATTTCTGGCACAAAACTCGTAAAACCGTTGGGATTTCCTAAGTAATGAGAACTATAAAGGTGTTTTTGTTATGTTAATGAAGTGACTTTTGGAAAGCCCCTGGGTAACCTAAGGAAGGGGGCTGGTTGCCAGGGCACCCAACCATGTGATTGGCGGGTTGGTCCCACCCCAGACCTCAAGGGAGGGGAGAGGCACAGGAGGTGGAATCAGTCACCAGTGGCCAATGATTTGATCAAAAATGCCTATGTGATGAAGCCTCTGTGAGAACCCAAAAGGATGGGGTTCAGAGAGCTTCCAGGGTGGTGACCACGTGGGGGCTCTAGGAGAGGGCGTGGAGGCTCCGCGCCCTCTCCCCATACCTTGCCCTGTGCATCTCTTCCATCTGGCTGTTCCTGAATTACATCCTTTTATAATAAACCAGTGATCTAGTAAGTAAAATGTTTCTCTGAGTTCCGTGAGCTGGTCTAGCAATTTAGTCGAACCCAAGGGAGGGGGTCATGGGAACCTCCAATCTGTAGCCAGTTGGTCAGAAGCACAGGTGACAACCTGGACTTGTGACTGGCGTCTGAACTGGGGGCAGTCTTGTGGGAGTGAGCCCTTAACCTGTGAGGTCTGACTGTCTCTCCAGATAGATAGTGTCAGAATTGAGTGGAATTACAGGACCCCAAGCTGGTGTCTGAAAATTGCTTGGTGGTGTGGAGAAAACACCCTCACCTAATCCGAGGTGGTGATTTGATTCTAAAAGATGATCTGTTCTTTAAACATAGAGATCCTTAGAAGAAGGATGAGTAACTGTAACTCAGTAACTCTGAGATCCTCTATTTCTATATACTTCAATTCTCTGCTCACAAAGCACCTTTTGCTCTAGCGTTTAATCATCTCGTTGACCTGTAAAAGATGCCGTATTCAGATGAAAATCATCAATTGTTATTCCATTTAATATTTCCCATTTAGCGTTTTGCTTTATTACGTAAGGTCCTTGTGAGTTTAATTAGTAGGTGCCAGTCATCCTTAGATAAATGGATGACACTGAGCTCTTACATTTCTAAAGCTTATAACTAGACTTTGAATTATGGTGTCCCTATATTCAGTCAATCAGTCAGTGGTTATTGAGTGCTTACTGGTATCAGGGACCTAGCAGTGAACCAGGTACATCCCACATGGTCTCTGTCCTCATGGAGCTTGCAGTTGAGTGAAGAAGACAAAGCAACAAGACATAGTTCCACACAGTGGAATAAGTTCTGTGGATAAGCTTTACCCACTCAGGCCGGCCCAGTGGTGTAGTAAAGTTCGCACATGCCGCTTCGGTGGCCCAGGGTTTTGCAGGTTCAGATCCTGGGCACAGACCTATCCATCACTCATCAAGCCATCCTGGGGCAGCGTCCCATGTAAAGTGGAGGAAGATAGGCACGGATGTTAGCCCAGGGCCAATCTTCCTCGGCAAAAAGAGGAGGATTGGCAACAAATGTTAGCTCAGGGCTAATCTTCCACACACACACAGACACACACACACACACACACACACACACACACACACACACACCTTTACCCACTCGCTCGATAGGAGCTGTTTGGGTGACATTTGCCATCCATAAGTGTCCATCCACTTGTGTGACTCCAAGCATCTCTTTAGAATGTGTGGACTTCTCAGATCCCAGAACACCTTAGTAAAGAAAGGTAGAGTATGACCATTCTAAATTAAATCTTCATTCTCTTTTGGAATCTGTTCTCCAGCCTCCCAGAGGGCTTAAATTAATGTGGTTTTCAGTTTCTCTAACAGGTCATCAGTGCAGAAACTCTCTAACAGAATATAGCAACAGCTTTAGCTTTATGTCGCATAGTAAAATAAATTTCAAGGAAAAATACATGTGACTTTACCATTTTTCGTGGCTCTCGTTACAACTCAGGTTCTCTTCACAAGTTGAGTGGAAGCCAGGTCTTCCACCAAATTGCATCTTAATAAGTTCTCATTTGTGAAATTGGTAAATTTGAGGACTCAAAAAAACAACCCACCCCACAACCCTATAATTAGCATGCAATAAGTAATTCCTGTGTATGTAGATCTGTAACATATCCTGATCATATCTTAGAATTGTAGCTTTTATCTTTCTTGAACAGGTACCCTCCACGATTAAGTCTGATTTTAAGTAGTCTCTAACTTGGACAGCTCCTGAAAACCTTCTTCCTGGTTGTCCAATGCTTGGTACAAACTGTTTTGTCCCAAGTATGTCCAAAACACTGAGAACACACTTGCCTAGACTTTGGAAGAGTCTCATCTTTCATGGAACATCCTTCAGCCTTGTTACCTCCTTTTTGCGTATTAGGTAGGAAATAATGGCCCTGGGAGATTTAACTGACCTATTCAAGGTCATACTCTACAGAGTCTAGAGGGAGCGGAGTTTCTTCCTGATTTGCTCTGTCCTCTGCATTGCATGACCAGGCAGCGTATAAACAGTGTTCATTTATCATTATCCAGATGCCAAAAATTGTTGAAAAATAGTAAATTTACTGAGAGAACTTGGTGTGTTTCTGTTATTTTCATAAATTTAAGGTGATGAGACATTTTAATATTCCTGCAAAACCAAGGTTGAAACACAACTTGGAAGCCCTGGTGACAATCTCTGAATTTCTTTTTAAAAGATGAGAACTTGATGGAGTTTGATAACTCCTGATGTGTGATATTGATATACCACAGTGGAAGTTCCATTTTCTGATAAATGGTAACAAAACAGTAGCTTGAAGAAATTTAATAACCAGTATATATTTAGCAAATCCCTGCTGAGTGCCTGAAATTTTTTAATCAACTTTATTGAAGTATAATTTGTATATAATAAAATTCACTCTTTTTTTGTGCAGTTTAATGAGTTTTGACAAATACATTTACATTTACAGTTGCATCACTACCACCACAGTCATGAACTGCTAGAACATTTCCATCACCCCTCAAGATTCTGTGTGTCCCTTAGCAGTAAATCTTTTCCCCCCATTCCCAGCCCTTGACAACCACTGAACTGCTTTCTGCTGCTATAGTTTTGTCCTTTATATAATTTTATATAAATGGAATCATATTGTATATAGTCTTGTATCTCACTCTTTCACTTGGGATAATGCTTTTAGGATTCGTTCATGTTTTTGCACATGTCAGTAGTTTATTCCTTTTTTCTTGCTGAGTAGTAGTCCCTTGTATGGTTATCCCACAATTTGTTATCCATTCTGCAGCTGATAGACATTTGGATTAGTTCCAGGTTTTGACTGTTTTCAATAAAGCTGCCATTAACATTTGAGTCCAAGTCTTCACATGGCCATGTTTTCAGTTTTCTTGGGTGAAGACCTGGGAATGGGATTGCTGGGTCATGTGGTGAGTATGTTGTACTTTATAATAAACCAAGGGACTGTTTTCCAGAGTGACTGTGCCGTCCTGCACTCCCACCACTTATGTGTGAGAGTTCAGATGTTCCGCCTCTGTCAGCACTTGGGATGGTCAGTCTCTAATTTTGGCCATTCCAGTAGGTGTAGTGGTATCTCACTGTGGTTTGCATTTGCATTTCCCTGGTGGTTAATGATGTGGAACATCTTTTCATGTGCTTACTGGCCATTTTTTGTATCTACTTTGGAGAAATGTCTGTTCAGATCTTCTGCCCACTTTTTTTTTTTTTTTTTTTTTTGTGGGGAAGACCATCCCTGAGCTAACATCCGTCGCCAATCCTCCCCTTTTTGCTGAGGAAGACTGGCCCTGGGCTAACATCGTGCCCATCTTCCTCCACTTTATATGGGACGCCGCCACGGCATGGCTGGCAGGCAGTGCATCGGCGGGCGCCCGAGATCCGAACTCGCGAACCCCGGGCTGCCAAGCGCGGACTAAACCGCTGCGCCACCGGGCGGCCCCTTCTGCCCACTTTTGATTGGTTGTCTCCTATTCTTTAGTTATAAGAATTCTTTATATATTCTGGATACAAGTCGTTTATCAGATACATGTTTTGGAAATATTTTCTCTTTGTGGCATGCTTTTTCATTTTTTTAATAAAGTATTTTACAGAGGAAAGTTTTAAATTTTGATAAAAGTCTCATTTATCAATTTTTTCTCTTATATTTTGAGCTTTTTAATCATATCTAAGAAATTTTACCTCATCCAGGATCATGAAGATTTTCAGATTTTCGCCTATGTTTTCTCCTAGAAGTTGTATAGTTTTAGCGTTTATATTTAGGTCTGCAGTTCGTTTTGAGTTAGTTTTTATTTATCATCTTAGGTGAAGGTCAAGGACCGTTCTTTCACATAGATATCTAATTGTTCCAGCACCATTTGATAGGAAACGTCATCTCCCTTCTTGACCACATGCACACATGTGGATGTGTGTGTCAGTCTGTTTCTGGATCCTCTGTTCACTTGATCTGTATATCTTCATGACAAAACCACTCTGTCTTGATTATTGTAGCTTTATAGGAAGTTCTCAAATCAGTTAGTATAAGTCCTCCAGCTTTATTCTTCTTTTTCAAAATAGTTTTGGCTTTTCTAGGTCCTGCGCATTTCCTTATAAACTTTAGAATTAGTTTGGCAGTTTCAACATAAAAGGGTTTTGATTGGGATTGTGTTTTATCAATACATCAATTTGGTGGAAATTGACATCTTGATAATATTGAGAATTGAGAAGATCTATCTGGGCTTTGATTTTGGATATTTATTATATTTTACCAATATCCATTAAGCAAATTGTATTATTTATTTAGTATTTTTATTAATATTCTCTGGAAATTCTGAGAAGAATTTTGTGAGTTTTCCCAACTTCTCTTTATGTAACCAAATAAAGATTTTTATCAGACAGGATATGACCAGCTGTTAGATTTGGTTCCTTTTTTTGGTGAGCAAAGGAAAAAATGAGGAGGAAAATAGCTTTTCACTAACCTAAGAAGATCTTTATAATTATTAAATGCTGTGCAAGCCAGTGACACTATTTATCTCATTTTTTAAGCCCAGATCTTATCTCCATCACATAAAATTAATATAGTCATCTTCTAGGCCGGTGCTTTTCAAAGTGTGGGTTCTGGGACCATCAATATCAGCTGGAGACTTGTGAGAAATGCAGGTTCTCCAGCCCCACCCCAGACCTGGTAAATCAGCAGCCCTGAGAGGGGACCCAGCAACCTGTTTTCACAGCCCTCCCTCTGATTCTGATAGCCACTAAAAAACTACTATCATGGCCTTTTTTTAAAAAATAGCATATGGAGGTATAATTGATATACCAAAAAATGCATGTGTTTAATCATAGATGTTTTAAGAATAGTAATTACTCTTTGTTCCTTGGCTCAGAACACCTGGGGATTATGAGAACTTTCTTTCTGGAAGATAAATCTCAAGCTTTATCAAGAGAAAGAGAACAGAGACCAGTTAGGAGGCGATGGCAGCAGTTGGTGCAGAAGTCAAGTCTCCAGGACTTGGGGAATGGGGCAGTAGAAAGGGAGAAGCAGAGATGACTGAAGTTTTTGATTCTGTGGCCTGCGCTCTACAAAATTCTGTGTTACCCACCCTTTGATTTGTTCATTGGTCAACTGCAGAACTCTCATATTCTGTCTTAGAACTCTGTCTTACACACAACTCTGTACTGTGTAAATAGCACCTGGCACCCCAAAGTGCTCAGTGCTGTTTTAACGTGGAGAGATTCATTCGTGGCACAGTGCTAGTGTGGAGCAAAATGTCAACTGTGACGGGAGCCAAAAGGAGCTCTTAAATCTGGTATCTCCTTTTTTCCATTTAGGATAGACAGGAGGCAGAAGGTAGAAGATAAACCCTCAGCTTGTTGGGACATTGACAGTCTGTAACTTAAAAAAGTGTTTCTAAGTCTCAGTTTACTGTAATCATCTTCCATTGACCAGTCTTAGTGAAAAACCGATGCTTTGAGTATTGTAAATGATCTCTGCTTTTAGGATTCTAGATTAAAAGAAAGCATGAATATGAAATAGGTAAAATTCTATTGTTTGAAATTGCCAGAAAATTTTCATAGATAGAGGCGTAACTGACATTAGCTAGTACTAGAACCACTGCCTTCTTATTTTAATAGAAATTCTGGTCTAGAGAAGCAAATCTCTTACATTTTTGTTACAGCTAGTCCTCCTCGATTTGTGACAGTGGAAGAACTTTTAGAGACAGCGAAAGGAGTCACTAACATGGCTCTAGCCCATGAAATTGTCGTAAACGGAAACTTTCGGATTAAACCAGTTGAATTACCAGAAGACAGGTAAGGTGGTGACTGAGTTATCTTGTTTGGTGGAACACTGCCATTTCCCAGTTCTGGAAATGTTTTCTTCACTTGATGTCAATGTATTCACACATGTGTTTTTCCTTAGTATGTTGCTGCTAAAAAATATTCCTTATACTAGGAATTACTAGAGTTTGAAAGTGGATCTCAGAATGACTGATCCTTCAAAATGTAAGTAAAAGGTCTGGAAATCTCCTGTGGAAATCTTTCATGTCACCTTCTCCCTACTCCCTATTATTTCGCTGCCTCAGCTTGTGTCTTCATTGCATTGTTTCGTTCATTTCTTCGTTATAACTACAACGTTGGACTGTGCTTGTCAGTTTACTTGTGTTCTTCACCAGACTAAACTACAGAGACGAGAACTGTGCATCATCCTCTGTATTCCTAGCACCTGGCACATATCATATTGAATCTAAAACTCTATTGATTGTAAGGTGCACCTTTTAAAATGTATTGTCACAGGAAAGAAAAAAACATTACCCATTATCATTGTGACAGTGCCATGAAAAACATTGGGATTCTATTAACAAAGGAGGAGGAGTGGCTGCTGGGTTGGCCAGCTGTGCTATTTCCCACATGAGGCTTCCACATAGGACTTCTCAAACTTTTTTTTTTTTTTTTGTGAGGAAGACCAGATCTGAGCTAACATCTGTTACCAATCCTCCTCTTTTGCTGAGGAAGATTGGTCCTGGGCTAACATTTGTGCCCATCTTCCTCCACTTTATATGGGACGCCGCCACAGCATGGCTGACAAGCATCGGCGGGCGCCTGGGATCCAAACCCGCAAACCCCGGGCTGCCAAAGCGCAAACTAAACCACTGTGCCACCAGGCCAGCCCCTGCAAACATTTTTTATATGTTCTGCAAAGATAGTACTTTTTCACATTAATAATGAAGAATTTATTGTTTTGCTCTCACGACATAAAGACTAGTTTTAATGAGTTGTTACATATGAGTTGTTACAGTTTGGTACCTAATTAAGCAGTTGTCCCATATATAACATGGGAGTAGGATATTTTTAGAAAATAAAGTCCTGCAACCAGTTTACATGCTGAGTTGTTATCTTTTTTTTTATTTATTTTTTTTTTTGTGGGGAAGACAACCCCTGAGCTAACATCTGTTGCCAATCCTCCCCTTTTTGCTGAGGAAGACTGGCCCTGAGCTAACATCGTGCCCATCTTCCTCCACTTTATATGGGACGCCGCCACAGCATGGCTGACAGGCAGTGCGTCGGCGGGCGCCCGGGATCCGAACTCGCGAACCCCGGGCTGCCAAGCGCGGACTAAACCGCTGCGCCACCGGGCGGCCCCCTGAGTTGTTATCTTAAACTACTTAAACATAAATATCTTAGGAAACTTGGTGGTATAAGGAAACTAAAAATTAACAGCTCTGAACTTTCCAATATTCTTTTTATCATATGGCACTGACTAATGTCATCTGTCAAATTAGTTGAAAGTTACTCTTTTCAGTGAGATACTTAATGAAATAAATCATTAACTAAAGGTATGTGATTGGTTTAAGTATGTCTGGGAAATCTTTCTTTCATCCAAATTATTTAAAAAATTTCTCATCCTAAACCCATAGAATTTGTGCTTTTGAAAGTGATTCAAAGCTCAGTTGTTTTGTTTGCTTTTTTTGTTTCGTTTGCCTGCAGCTTGGAGAAGAGAGTGAAGGATGTTGTACATAAAGCATTTTGGGATTGCCTAAGTGTCCAGCTCAGCGAGGAGCCCCCCGCCTACGACCACGCCATCAGACTGCTCGGAGAGATCAGAGAGGTGAGGGCGGAGCACAGTGCCGTGCCGGCCTGCTGTGTTAGTACTCACTCAGCCTCTCTGTGTTTCTGTGCCAAAGACTTGACAGAAATCGAAGGATCAAGAAGTTAAATTACTTGCCAAAATGTGGATTTAGAGTATTTCTGGCTTAATGCCCTTTTTAAAATTTCAGACGAGCTATGATAACCTGAAGATATTACTCTTGTAAATGAAGAAAAGGTTCATATTTTTAAAAACAGACTTATTTAAAGAAAACAAACTTTTCTTGAAACAAAATGTTTTACAAAACATGGGTAATTTATAAAACTTTTAGTAGGTATGGACATTTTCAATTTCTAATGGCCAAAAAATGATTCGGTCTGTGGGATCAAGAAGGCATTCGGAGGAAGGTAGGACTGTTTCTGCAGTACCAGTAGCAGCAGAGTATCAGAGAAGCAGCGTATCCGTGGAGATCGGCGTCTCTGGTTGGCTCACGGGCTCACAGGGATTGATGTGTTTTCCTTTTCTCACTTTTAACAGTTTTTTCTTCTTGTGTCCAGTTGATTGCTACCTGGAGCTTAAATGGCAGCTTGAGTGGCTAGTCTAAATGATTTGTAAATGTGTTTTTTTGTAGATTTTTTGAATAAGAGGTTAAAATATGTACAACATTATAGTAACAATTGGTAGCCCCCTATTTGGATAGTTGTAAATTCCTTTATTGATAGTCAAAAATGATGTCTGACTAACGGCCTTTGATTAAACTTGGCTGTGCTCTCTTGTAGACTCTCTTATCTTTCTTGCTGCCTGGTCACACTAGACTGAGAAACCAGATAAAAGAAGTCTTGGATCTGGATCTGATAAAGCAGGAGGCAGAGCATGGGGCCCTAGACATTTCCAAGCTGGCAGAGTTCATTGTTGGCATGATGGGGACGCTGTGTGCGCCTGCTCGGGATGACGAAGTGAAGAGACTCAAGGACATTAAGGAAACTGTGCCCCTTTTCCGGTATGGGAATTGTGTTAATCGCCTTCAGCACACCTAAAGTGCAGAGCCTGCCTTCAGGTTTGGACTTCCTCAAGTGTACATGTGCACGCATTAAAAACAAAATTTTTTAAGCCAACATTTTGTAAAATATGGAAAAGTAGAAAGAGGTAGAAAATTCACCCATAATTTTACCATCCAAAGGCACAATTGCTGTCGCCATGTTGATATATGTTAGTTTTGTTACCCTTAACATTTTATTTTGAAAACTTTCAAACCCACAAACAGATAAGTTGCAAAAACAGCACAATCAACACTCATATATCCTTTACATAGATCCACCAGTTTTTAACATTGTCAGTTTGCTTTATCTTTTTATATATATATGTATGTACCATATGTGAATATTTTACCCCCTGAACCTTCTGAGGGTTAATGGCAGATTTTGTGATATTTCCCCCTTAAATATTTCAGCAAGTACTTCCTAAAATGTGGACATTCTCCTACATAATCAAAATACAACCAAGACATTCAAGAAATTTAACATTACTATAATCGTAATAACTAATGTATAGTCCATTTTAACTTCATTTCGTCTTTTGAATGTTTGTTGTTTTTTTTTTTTTGTGTGTGTGGGGAAGACCAGCCCTGAGCTAACATCTGTTGCCAATCCTCCCCTTTTTGCTGAGGAAGACTGGCCCTGGGCTAACATCCGTGCCCATCTTCCTCCACTTTATATGGGACGCTGCCACGGCATGGCTGACAAGCAGTGCGTCGGCAGGCTACCGGGATCCGAACCCGCGAACCCCGGGCTGCCAAGTGCGGACTAAACCGCTGTGCCACCGGGCGGCCCCATTGAATGTTTATTTTTAAATGTATATAATTGTGTTGAAATTTATATAATTTTTTATGCCAATATGGGCAAAGGAGTGACATGATGCTGCTTGAGAATTTAGACTTTTGATTAACTGCTTGGTTCTGTTTCCTGTAAACAAGTAGAGGTGTTATGTATCAAAATGCCAGTAGGCAACATTGCTTTTGAGGAAAAATGACCTGTAATTGGTAAATTGCATCTGGACTGAAAGGAATGGTAATGAACTATAAATACTAGATGGGACACCATACTTTGCACTTGGAGTGGGGTAACTGTTATAACTGGGTGTGCTTCTCGTGGAGACCCTAGAAGCTGAGCCGTAGAGTTGTTACCAAATGTGTTAGGATAGGAGGCTTTTAAGCCAGGTGGCCCCTGGTGTCTGAGTTGTCTGCTTTTGGCTGATACTGTTAACTCTTGCTGAAGGGGATGCTTGGTGCTGCCTGTCGGCAAACTGAACAGGTGCTGCCAGACCTGTGGCTCATGGTACTCTTGTGAGTCAGGACGCTCAGTTGAACCTACGCCGACTTCCTGGTGGGCACTGCAGGCCTGACTTTCTTTGCTAACGTTATACCCTAATCATTTCACTTATTTCTTAATTGAAGTGTCATGAGATAATTGTATCTTCACATGAAGTTGTAAGAAATAATACAGTACACTTTATCCAGTCTCCCCCAATGGTGACATTTTGCAAAGTCACTACCGGGATGTTGACACTGATATAGTCCACTGATGTCATTTAGATTCCCTCTTTTAGTTGTGTGCATTTGTGTGTGTACATTAATTCTTATACAGTTTTATCACCTAAGTTTGTGTATCCACCACCACATTCAAGACACTGAACAGTTCCAACACCACAGGGGTCTCTCGCATTGCCCTTTTATTATTATAAAACAGCCTTAAAAATAAAACAGCCAGTTATTTTACCAGCAAAATGAGTTTATTCGGGACTACCCAAAGAATTGCAATTCAGGATGTGCAGACCATAGGCAAATCCAACAATCAGAGGAGAGGAATGTTATTGTACAAGGAAAAAGGAGGAATTCAGGAGGGGTTGTTTTGAACAAAAGTCCGTTGGAGAAAAGTAACAGTTCAGGGTGGTGATGGTTTCTCATTGGCTGAGTTGCTGGGGCAGTTGATTTCTGTTTGGGGAGGGGGGATGCAAGGTACATCTCTTCCTATAATTAACAGTTCTTTCCTGTGGAGGACTTCTGTTGGGGTCTGTAATTGACTATCCTGTAATTGACCTCGAGTGTGTGGGAGCTCCCCCTTCTGGCCTCTCAACTCCACCTTAAATGAGGTTTCCTATTATTATTTTTCCCAATAACCTACTTGTATTATTTTTTAAAACTCCCCATAAGCATTTGCAATGGCTGAAAAATATTCACTTGCATAGATATTATTTCTCTGTTAAGATGGACAATTAGATTGTGTATAATTATATACTATTTAACCCTGCAGTGAAAATCTTTGTGCGCAAAACTTTTTTCTGTATTTTAGTTTATTTCCTAAAGATGGGTTCTTAAAATGGGATTCTTGTCAGGATAATGAACAGTTTTAAGACTCATTGCATGTTACTAAGTTGCTTTACAAAAGTTTCAAAGGCAAAAAAAGTCCCCTTCATTTCCAGCTTTCTTGATATTGTGTTGATATCAATGTTCATTGCATACAAAAATGCCCTGCACTGTATACCTCAGAGTTTAGAAAGAGCATTGAAAAGACCTCCTAAAAATGGTTATTGATTTGTTCATTCATTCAGCAAGCTCTTATTGAGCACGTCGTATGTGCTAGGCATGGTGTTAGACATTAGAAGTAAAACAGTCAATAAGAGCTTATAATCCAGCCAAGATGAATGAGGAATTCCTGGGAAGAGGGTTCTCTGAGGAAATAGCTTGTAGCAAACTCAACCTAACTCAGATTCCTACTGTAAAGAGGGAAGGGCTGGGGAGGTTGGCAGACTGGGGTCACGCACCTGTTGAAAGGAGGCAGCAGTGGCCTCCTAGTGCCAGCTCATTGTGGCCATGATGGAATGTGGGCCCATGGTGCCAGCTCTGTTGATTTTTCAAGAGAATTAGGAAATCCCGGTTTTTAAAAACTGTGTGTGACCACAGAATGTGTTTGTGGGTTACTTCCAGTCAGTGGGCCGCCAGTTGGCTGTTTCCAGTGTCTCTGGTCTCCTGGAGATAGATTTAGGGAGCTGTTGGGAATGCTCAGCGGAGAGGCAGAATGCCCTCCAGTAAGGTGGACTGCCCCATGTACCCCAATGGAGGCAGGGGTCGGCCCTGAACTGTTTCTCAGACCACACGCCCTGTACCATATGTAATTACCTTGTGTGCAGGTGAGTTTATTCTCTCATATAATGTTCGGTCAGTCCCAGAGGGTGTCAGGGGACTTGGAAGACATTTGATCCTGTTCCTATTTCTGTGTAGGGCCACACCTAAACCTATACCTTGGATTCTTACCCCTCCTGCAGGTGGGTCACTTAGAGCTGCTGAGCTGTGGAGAGAGGGGTTATGGTATGTGACAGGCACCCTTGGCATGGGTCAGGTCTGCCCCTTGGGTATGTTCAGAGTGTGAACTAGCAATTATGCCACCAGAACATGAAACATACCCTGAAACTAAGAGAGCCTGGGAGGAGAGGAGAGGAGAAGGGAGAGGGTTAATTTTCTTTCCTTCCTGGGAAAGTGAATCAACCTAAGTGAGAGTGGGGACCAAGTGGTAAGCTGTCTGCCCTTAACCCCAGGTCCTGAGCTCCATCCCTCTTTTGTGGCTGTGTGAGGGCTGACCCAGAGCCCAGGAACACATTCTGGCCTCGGCAGCTGTAGGAGCGCTGTGTGTGCTTGGGGACAAGGAGTGGAGGGGCAGGGCTGGAAAGCAGCTTAAAAATTTACAGTTTTTTCAAACCATTATTTAAGTTTCTGTGTTTTCTAAATTTGTTTTTTTCTTAATCTATTTTCTCATGATTTTTCTTTTTTTGAAACCTTTTCTGAGATGAAAAGACTATCTCACATCAGCTCACCTCTTTCCTTTAAAACAATGTTTACAGGTACCCAGTTATGAATCCTTTTATTTCTTTGTCTTTCAGGGCAATTTTTTCTGTGCTGGACCTAATGAAGGTGGACATGGCGAACTTTGCAGTCAGTAGCATTAGGCCACACCTCATGCAGCAGTCGGTTGAGTATGAAAGGAAGAAGTTCCAGGAGCTTCTGGAGAAGCAGCCCAGTATGTTCATGTTTGTGGTGCTCTCTCATGGTCTGTGTTTGCTCATTTTAGTTGCTATAGCATGTTGCAAATGATACTGTTTTCAAAACAAAACTAGAATTTAGTATGAGAATAGTCTAATTTGAAGACAGAAAGGCCCAAGATATTAGGACTTGAAAAGAAAACTTAATTGAGAAGCAAGAGAAATATAAATAGGATATAAGGATAGAAATTTAAAAGAATGAAGTCCTAAATTCAGTGGGTTTTTAATGAAATCATTAGTTTGACATAAATTATGTGCTTGGCCTTGATTTTGAAATCATGACAAACTTCTTGTGACTGTTTAATTCACTTTTTTCCTCCCTTTGAAGTGCACCAAGAAATTGCACTTTGCTTCATTCTGTATGCATAAATCTTCTGGTTTCACATCCAGAAAAAGTCTTGTTTTTATGAACCTCTCAGATGACTGCAAGAAAACAGGTGACCATAGCACCCCAACGATGTGGCGTTTCTCGGGTGCTTTTTCTGGTCTCTGCATCGGCAGCTGAGGGTCTGGGTAAGTTGTGGTCTTCAGGTCCAGTTTATTCCGAGTTCTGTGTAGCCTCTGACTTTGCTGGTCACAAGATGAAATGTCAGTCTCTGGATGGATAGTGTTGCCTGACCAGAATAGTCAATGTAGTGTCCTGAGTTCATCCAGCTCCCGACAGAGAAGTCCGAGGTGGTGCTGGGGCCAGGAGGAGTCAGGAAAGAGCAGAGGAGGAGCAGTAGAAGAAGATGGTTTGTGTTCTCTACAGCCTGGGCTATGCCAAGGGCGCGTGTGCATTATCACACATGACCCTCACGTGGAAGCCCGTGAGGTCGGCACTGTTTTTTAACCCCATTTTACAGATGTGGAAATAGATGTTGAGAGATTTTTGACCAGAACTGATTGACTGCACAGCTCACTTTCCTGACCAGCATTGCACTGGTCCTCAGGAGACATCTAGGGTTGCAGTTTCATAGGCTGAAGAGCGTCAGTATGAGAGCCAGATGCTGGGCCGGGCCCGGGGAGGACACACTGCTGGGGTGGAATCATTGCTATAGTCCCCGACCCCTTCAGAGTCTAGTGGTTGTTACAGCATAAAAGCCAAGGTTTCCCCAAGCTGGAGGGTTTCGGAGATGCTCTCTGCAGGAAGCTAGAGCAGAGTGACGCTCAGGGCTAAGAGCTCAGCACGGTCATTGTGTGGACAGAGCCAGCAGTGAAGAGTACCCCAGCCGTGGCCTGGGCTGCCCTCTTGGTTTTAGGGGTGGCCTCCACTGGCAGAGCTGCAGCACCTCCCAGGACTTGATGGAGGCGTTTTTTGCTCAGATGCTGTGGACCAGAACCCCCTCATCTTCTCTTATATGGTGGAGTCCCTGGTGCATTCCTCAGCTCAGAAAAGGAGGAGATGCTAGCAGTTGAAGGACCACTGAGGTTCCCCGACAGAGCTCCAGAGCTCACCTCCTAGGGGCCTGGAGTAAACCAGACTGATACATGATCAAGATCTAGAAGGAAAAAGCCACATCCCCCAGTGTGGAGGCTGCTTTATACTGGGGCACTCCAGCCAGTGTCTCCCCATCTGTCTCTGGGCAGGACGTTCTGCCATCTCACTGAGTGGGAGTCTGCAGATCCTCCAGGCATGCCTCAAGCCGAGTCAGGGTCGGGGAAGAGAGCAAAGGTTCATGGGCATCGTAGGTGCTTCCTGTTCACTGTCCTGTTTGTTTATCATCACAGGAGCCTAGGAGGTGGGGCTGCGTGTTTCTTTATGGTAAGAGTCTGGTCTTCAGACAGATCCTGGCATGCCTGAGGTCACCTGGCTAATAACTGGCAGAACTGTGATTTGAACCGAGTTCTGCCTAATCCCAAGTCCACGCTCTGTCCTGTGCCACACCTCCAGACAATCTGCCCCAAGTCCCTCCTGAGAGGCCTACTCATGTGTGCAGCCTTGTTTTTCCACAGATTCCCTGGACTTTGTCACCCAGTGGCTGGAAGAAGCCGCAGATGACCTTATGAATCAGAAGTATAGAAATGCCCTGCCGGCTCAGGGAGGGGCCGCTGGTTCTGGGGACACTCCCATGCTAGATCCCATGGCTGTCCAGGACTGTGCGTACCTGAAGCTTCTGAAATGGGACCACCTCCGGAGACCTTTCCCTGAAGTAAGTGCTTCAGAGTAGTTTAATTTCTTTTTGTGCTGCTAGACTTTTAAAAATAACTTTTAATAGTTTATTAAATTTAATAGTTTATTAAAAAAAACTTTTAATAGTTTTGTTATGATATCATTCACACACCAGAACATTTCCCCTTTTAACTTGTATAATTCAGTGGTTTTTAGTATATTCACAGAGTTATGCGACCTTTACCACTGTTTAATTTCAGAACATTTTCATCACCCCAAAAAGAAACCCTGTCCCCATTAGCAATTACTCCCCTTTCCCCCTCTCCCGACCTGGCAACCACTGATCTCCTTTCTGTCTCTGTGGATTTGCCTATTCTGGACATTTCATATGAATGGAATCACACAATATTGGCCTTTTGTGTCTGGCTTCTTTCACTAGACATAGTGTCATCCATGTTTAGCATGTATCAGTGCTTCATTCCTTTTTTTAAAATTGTTTTTCATTGTGGTAAAACTTACATAACAAAATTTACCATTTTTAAGTGTACTGTTCAGTGGCATTAAGCACATTCACGTTGCCTTGCAGCCATTGCCACTATCCATCTCCAGAACTTTTCCATCTTCACAAATTGAAACTCTTTAAACACTAACTCCTCATTCCTCCTCCCCTTGGCCCCTGGCACCCACCATTCTACTTTGTCTGAATTTGGCAACTTTAGGTCCCTCATGAGTGAAACCATGAGGTCTTTGTCCTTTTGTGACTGGCTTATTTCACTTAGCATAATGTCCTCAAGGTCCATCCATGCTGTAGTTGTGTCAGCATTTCTTTTCTTTTAAGGCTGAATGATAGTCTGTTGTATGGCTAGACCACATTTCGTTTATTCATTTATCAGTTGATGGACATTTGCATTGTTTCCACTTTTTGGCTCTTGTGAATTGTGCTCTGAACATTTGTGTCCAGGTTTTTGTGTGGACATAACATTTTCAGTTCTCTTGGGTATGTACCTAGGAGTAGAATTGCTGGGTCTCATAGTGACTCTAAGTTTAACATTTCTGAGGAACCACCAAACTGTTTTCTCAAGCCAGCTGCACCATTTTACACTCCCACCAGTAAGGTATGGGGCTTCCAATTTGTGCCGCTGAATTACTCTCCTGTTTGTATTCATTTTGATTAAAACCACAACAGTGGTCCGCTTTTCAGTTTTATCTGAAGAAACTTCTTCCCCTTTCATGCAGAGCAGTATATTTTTCTTTTCATATTTTTCACAGTAAGGACTTCTAACTGCAGTGGTCCCGAGAGGAGATGACTAACAGGGATTCCCCCATTTTGTCTGCAAATAGCTGGTCTGGTGTGCAGACTCCCCCGTCTTTTTTGAGGGCACTCAGGCTTCTTATCTCTAGCCTCATGTCCTGCTACTTCTCTAAATATCTTTCTCATCAAAGTTCCTTATTTTTCCTTTCAAGATATTGTAAGCTGAAGGTTTCACCTCTTGCCTCTGAGTTCCTGGTTTTGTGCTAGAGGAGCTGTAAAGAGGGTGTGGAATTGGGGGATGGGGAAAGTTCCTCTCTGAAGAGGGGCGTGTTCTCTCCGGGAGGGCAGTTCTCAGCCTGACATTTCTCTTAAAAAATAGCCTGGGGAACATGGTGTTTTCATGTCTACTCTCAGAATTGATCCTTGGAAATTATTCGCATCCTGAACTCAAATCCAGCACCGTTGTGAGGCCATAAAGCAAGGAGGCCACCGTGTCCAAAGTGAGGTCCAAAAAGAGGCTGGTGATGGATCTCCAGCATCTTTGTTTAACCATAGGGGAGGCTCAGTCTTCAAAAATAGGTGGTCTTGAAAAGAATTCTAGGCTAAGACCCTAAATTGTTAATGTCTTGGTTTAGTGTGTCAGTTTCTTATAGGAAGAAGTCCTGTAAATTTATTTGATTAACCTGTGAAAACTCAGGTCAGAATCATATCTCCTCAGCCTTTCTACTGCCCTTTCCCTCCTCCCACACAGGGGACTTTGGCCTGGTGGGACCCAGGGGTGTTTTTCACATGGGGACACAGTCGTGGAAATTCACTTATGGACCGCTTTCTAGTGGCTTTGGGTTGTTATCTGTCATTCCTACTTTTCCTACTTACCATTTATTTTTCTCTTTCTTTCTTTACTTACCAGTTCTCGAGAGCCTCCTTTGTGCTAAGTACCGAGGGGGATGCCGAGATGAATGAGTGCAGGCTCTGTGCTCAAGGAATTTCTCTCCACTTCCCTCTGGGGCTCGCTCTGAATGGGGTGACTGCTGTCTGGTTTGTCCCAGGACTTGGGAGTTTGTTTTAAAACCGTAACAAACTGGGACAAGTTGGTCACCCCAACTGTGTACCTGATTACTCTTTCCTGTCTAATGATAGACCTCCTGTTTATCGAGTGTTCGCTCTGCCAGCCACTTTACATGGTCTTTTTGCGTCTTTACGACAGTGCTGTGGAGTAGGAATCCCCCTTTCGCATGAGGCTCAGAGAATTGAAGAAACTTGCCTGAGGTTTCGCTGCTATTGAATGACCGAGTCTGTATTCACACCCGTCTGTCTCATGTTCTTAATGAGCATGCTCCACTGCAGCCTTTCTAAGGACGAAGGGGCTGTGAGATGGCGGGAGAGTTCACATGTGACTCCCCCATGGCTCTGAAATGACTAGAAAATCCTGAGGAAACTTGGCTTGGTGGGGGTGGGGGGTATGGCCCCAGCGCCCTCTGCTGGCCAGCCCAAGTCTGCAGCTCAGGGATGATTTCTGTTGTGCTCATTACAGACGGTTTTGATGGACCAGGCTCGCTTCCAAGAGCTCCAGCTGCAGCTGGAGAACCTGACCATCCTGGGGGCCGTGTTGCTGGTCACATTCAGCATGGCAGCCCCAGGAGTCTCCAGCCAGGCCGACTTTGCCGAGAAACTCAAGATGACTGTGAAGATTCTGCTAACAGATATGCATCTGCCGTAAGTGGCTGAGAGCAGCGGGACGGATGGATGGGAGGCAGCAGGTGGCAGAGAGCAGACTAGAACAGGGGTCTCCCAGTGAAAGGCAGAATCTAGGGCCACTCTCTAGGAACTGAGAGGAAACCTTGCTCTCCAACTTTCTTCACCTCAGCAGAATTTACTCAGGGCCATACAGTCAAAGTTAGAATCAACTCTAGGGTTCGCAAGGCTTTCAAATATTGGTGACCAGGACCCCTAGCAAGAAATTCATTTTCCGTTGTAACCTAGTACACACTTAGACACGTATGTAACTGAAATAAAAACTTCACAAAGTGAAACTTACCCTAACTATGCTTAATACATCCTGATGTTTCTATTCTATTCTCATTCCATTAAAAAAAAACAAACAATAGTTGCTAGCCACTGAATTTCTTTCACAACCAACAGTTTGGACAACATGTCCCTTGGGAAAGGTCGTGTAGGCAACAGGCTGTGTCCTCAGAGTCGCGTGTACAGTCATCCCTTGGTATCCACAGGGGATTGGTTCCAGGACCCCCACAGGTACCAAGATCCAGGGATGCTTGAGTCCCTTACATAAAATGGAGTAGTATTTGCATGTAACCTACACATTCTCCCATATACTTTAAATCATCTATAGATTACTTTTACTACCTAATACAATGTAAATGCTGTGTAAATAGTTGTTATACTGTATCGTTTAGGGAATAATGACAAGAAAAAATCCAAACGTGTTCAGTACAGGTGGGTCCATCGTGGGCCTTCAATCCAAGGTTTGTGGAACCCATGGATATGAAGGGCAGACTCTGTGATTCAAGTTTTCTGGCCTTTGCACATTCCTCATTGACATTTTGTGCTGGGTATAAATGGGTTATTTTATCAACCAGCACTAATCCACACTTGTGTGAGGGCGGCTGCTGTAACTGCTCCTGCAGTGGAGTCAGATTAGGTGACTTACGTGGTTTACGGCATATCAAATGTTTTTGAATGGCTCTAGGTTAGCACTATATGTGACAAGGTCCAGTGCAGAGGACTCTTCAAGGGGAATGTCCCAAACATTCTCATCCTTACAAAATGGAGGAGTTTTACTGCTGAGTTTGCATGAAGTGTGTACGTGTTCACGGTGGTGAGGGGCGTGTCCACATGTTGTGACTTGGGCTCAACAGTCTGGACTTAGGCTGGGAGGGTGTTTGCTGAGCTGAGGTGCTTGCACAGGTGTAGCCGTGGGCTGTCACCTCTGCCCCCTCCAGGAGAAGTGCTCTCTCAAAGCTCCTGCTGGGGGGCCCAGTGCAGCGCTGCCCAAGAAGTCCAACCCTGCTCTGCCGTGTCCGCCTGGCGGTCCTGGGGCTGGCCCCGAGTCGGCACCAGTACTGCGTCCCGGGCTTGTAGATTTGCTCCCAGTGATTCTACTGTACAAAAGACCCGACCCTGAACAGAGGCAGTTGGTTTCTCCTGGAATCCCCTCAGCAGGAGGGCTCCCCACAGACACTCTGGAGAGCCTGGGGGCCCAGGAAATCGAGGTGCTGATTTTCCTTTTGGATTTCAATTTTACTTATTCTTTTAAAGTAGTTAATACACTGACATGTTTCCAAAATTAAAAGGGACAAAAGGGTATCTAATGAAGTTTCTCTCCCACTCCTGTCTCACAGCTACAAAATCTCTGATTTCTTGTGTTTTGCTCCAGAGATATTCAAGGTATTTGTAAGTCAGTTCCAGGATTGTTTCGCCACACAGATGCTAGTAAGAAGTTGGGTTTGGGATCATGGGTCCTGAGCCCTCTCCTTCCCACCGTCCTTTCTAGCAGACAGAGAGAGAGTCCCCTGAGCCAGGGTACCCAGCCTGAAAGGTTGGGCAGGGAGGAGGGGGCGCACGTTTTCCCTGTGAACATGCGGACCCTGCACTGATTCTCGTGACCTGGGCTTGGGCTGGGCAGGTGTGCGCCACTTTCATAGGCCCCATCTTCCCTAGCTTCTCCTTCCCCTTCTCTCTCAAGCTCCTTCCATCTGGAGGATGCACTGACCACCATCGGGGAGAAAGTCTGCCTAGAGGTCAGCAGCCGCCTCGCCCTCTGTGGGTTCAGCACCCTCACCACGGACAAGGAGACGGTGCTCAAGGGCCAGATCCAGGCCGTGGCCAGTCCCGACAACCCTGTCCGCAGGATCATGGGTATGTTTGGGGGAAGGCAGGCAGCAGGGCTGTGCTGTCAGGAGGGCTGGCAGACAGGCCCTCTGAAGAAATCTAGAAGGATTTGGATGGATTAGGAGTGCTGATGAGTGAGGAGAGAGTGATTGATCACCACATGGCGATGCGGGCGACCCAAAGGTTTGGACAAGTGACCAGCAGCCAATGTTGTTCTGAGGGTCTTACTTTGGAATCAGAACCCTGCTCCCGCACTGGGAGATAATAGCAAATCTATACAGTGGCCTCTGCCTGCGGCTCCTGGCATAGAGCTCCTAAATCCCGTGTATGTTCCAAGTGACAAGAGCCACCAGGGGCATCTTTTGTTCTAGTATCTGGTCTTTGACCCTGGTTCCTGATACAGAGCTCCTAAATCCTTTGGAATTTCCTGGCTCATAGGAGTGTGTTTTGTTCTAACGAGGTGACTCTTGGCGGGCTCCTGAACAACTTCAGGATGGGGCTCGTCACCAGAAAGAGCAAGCCGTGATTAGAAACTTGGAACTTTCAGCCCCACCCTGAGCCTCCAGAGAGGGGAGGAGGCTGCAGATGCCTGTGTGATGAAGCAAGCCTCCACAAAAATCCCAGAGGTACAGGGTTCAGGGAGCTGCTTGGTGGTGAACACATCCACGTGATGGGAGGGCACTGCCCCCCAACTCCACAGGGACAGAAGCTCTTGCCCCTGGGACCCTCCCAGACCTCACCCTGTGTATCTCTTTTTCTGGCTGTTCATCTGTATTCTTGATCGTATCCTGTATTTTATAATTAACCTATAAACATAAGTGTTTCCCTGAGTTCTGTGAGCTATTCTGAGAGAGAAGAGATCATGGGAACCTCCAATTTGTAGCCAAGTCGGACAGAAGTTGTGGGTCACCTGGGGACCTCCTCCTTGTGACTGGCATCTGAAGTGGGGGCAGTCTGGTGGGACTGAGCCCTTCACCTGTGGGGTCTGATGCTGTGTCCAGGTCATGCCGGAGTTCAGTACAGTGGTAGGACACTCAGCTGGTGTCACTGAGAGTTGCTTGGTGTCAGAAGTGTTTGAGTGTGGTGGTGGGTGACAGCACAGGAGAGGTGAGGCTTCGGGCAGGAGACCTGCACTTACTGTGTAGCTGGAGCAGGTGACGTGACGCTTGAGTTTCCTCATCTCTAAAGGGGACACCACCAACCTTACAATGCTGCTGAGCGGACGACGGGGTGGTGCTGGCAGCGCATAGTGAGCACTCAGTCAAGAGTAGCTGTTATTGAAAATAGTACTCGACCAAATCAGCTGTTATTTTCATCATCATAGCAGTGGCCCGATGAAAAATTCTGCTCACCGGTTGGTCAAGGAATACAATGTTTATCTAGTCTTAAAAATTCAGATTTATCTTTAGCGTAATTTAATTAATTTAGAAGTCCTTCCTCAACTTCTTTGTGAAACCAGATAGGTGTTCAACATGTAAATACAGTCACATGTCGCTTAGTGACGGGGACACGTCCTGAGAAATGCGCCCTTGGGTGGTTTCAGCATTGTGCGAACACCGCAGAGTGTGCTTGCACAAACCTGGGCGGTCTGGCCTGTTCCGCACGTGGGCTCCGTGGCGCCGATCTTCTGGCACCACCATCACACGTGTGGTCTGTTGACTGCAGCATCATTATTGGTGCAGGACTATCATGAAGGACAAAAGCTGAATTATCCATAGTTATCAGGTTTCAGGTTGGAGTAGAAGGCTGGACCAGTGACATAGGCCTGCTTCTAACACCGACTTTTTTAATTACTATTTTTAATGTATGAAAAAGAGTTCCAAAGATCAGTGGTTTGTGTTTGTTGTTGTTGTTTTTGATCAGTGCTTTTTAAAAGTTCAATTATTTCATCCCAGCCCCGCGTTGGCCACAGTTTCACCTGTGAGTCGCTCCGGCGGAGCCTCTTGCAGATCCCGCAGGGCCCTCCGGTCATCAAGATTACTACTGCCGACCGTGGCAGAGGCCCCGGAAAGTGCCCGCAGAGAGACCGCTGGCTGACAGGCTGCTCCTCGTCTTGCATGTCAGCTGTTTAGTAACAGCCAGTTGTAGTCGGGCGGTAGAGACCGGCCCCCGGGGGGGACCTCCACTTCTGGCTGAGGCTTGCGGCTCCGGGAACCTTAGAAAACCAAACTAACTTTGGAACAGGGGTGATCGGACCCCTCCAATCAGCAGTTTCTCTGTCGTGTGTTACTGGTTCCAAAGGATGTAAGTCATTTGCACCTGAGAGGGTCCCCCAGGGCAGGAGGTGGGCATGTTGTTTGAAAAAGCCTATTCAATATCAATGTCCCTACTGCTTTTGTAACAAAATCTGCAAGAAGTGTGGCTCACACACTCTTCTTTGGCTGATGCGGATGCACAGGAGAGTGCAAAAGCATCACCGAGGGGAATGGCTGAGCCACATGGGCTGGAGGCACCCCTGGAGTCGGACAGAGCTGCAGATGCCCTGACTCCATGGCCCCCGCTGTAGGCGTGAAAGAAGGGAGCTCAGGCTTCTTTCCCATGGGCCGAGTGGGAGGAGATAGATCACAAGCCAGCAGTGCTGGAATCTTTTTTGAACTGTAGTTCCTGCTTTATTTTTCCTCCCCTTTGCAGGTGGTCTTCAGTGATGGCTGGCGACGGTCTCAGCTTGTCTTGCTCCTCTGAGAGCAGAACCCGTCAGCGCTCTCGTCCCCCCGATTCATTCACACGTTAGTTCTTGCTTCCCACATGTATTGGGAGCTTTTGCTGGGGCAGGTCTCATGCCAGGCACTGTGCTGGGTGCTGGGGAGAGAAGGACGACCGAGATGCGCATGGGTCCTGCCCTCAGGAAACTGCCGTCTAGAGAGGGGAGGAGACAGTACAAATGGGTGAATGTTCAGACATGCAAGGTGATACAGGTACCTTGGTCTAGGGGGTGGTCAAGAAAGACTTTCCCGAAAAGGTAATGTTTAAGCTAGAAACTGAAGCATAAGCAAAAGTTGTGAAGTCACCCTGAATGAGAACTAACCAGCTGCTTTCTTTTCTACCACAGATTCCCGAATCCTGACCTTCTTAGAAACCTACCTTGCCTCAGGTCATCAGAAGCCATTGCCCGCCGTACCCGGGGGATTAGGCCCGGTTCACAAAGAGCTGGAGGAAGTTGCTATTAAATTCGTTCGCCTGGTCAACTATAACAAGATGGTCTTCAGTCCCTACTATGACGCAATCCTCAGTCAGATCCTCGTCAGATCCCCGTGAGATCCTCGTCAGATCCTCGTGAGATCCCCGTGAGATCCTAACACTGTGACCCACTGACTCCGACACCTGGCCCCAGCTCTCATGTTGCTTTGGAACGTGGCTATTTAGTACATTTCTGTTGAACAGTACTGATCCCAAAGGGAAGACTAGTGTGTATCACTGTTGAAAAGACTTGTTGAGAAATGCACAGAGTTCTCTTTTGAGGGTTAGTATTTGTGAGTGCAAGTTTACGGATCAAAGCAGCTTTTGTTATGTTGAGTTTCACAGGTGGCCGCGGTTCTGGGGGTTGACAGCCTGTGTCTCACCCCCTTGCTGTCCGGATGGCGGCCGCCTGTCTCTCCCCGGAGCTGAGACCACTCTCTGCCCTCAGGGAGCGGTTCTCTCTGACACCCCAGAGTGTCTGACAGCCCTGAGAGGGAAGAAGCCAGCTGTGACCGTGCTTACACTCTTGTCCCTCACACACAGAGGGACTTACCTAGTGTTCCTGCGCTCCCCCGCCGGGCCTGGCCAGGGCCCCAGAGCCCGTTTGTTCTAGAGGAGAGTTACTTGATTTTTAAAAGCTTATTCTTTTACACAAAATCAGTCCTGAGCCTGGATGACAACAGTTATGATTTATGGGATCCAAAGGGAATTCTTTGACTTCTAAGCCTTGAAAGTTAAGGAGGAAAAATTTTTTTTAAATACGTTAGTACAATGTAAAAGAAAACAAATGTCTGGTGTTTTTACTGAAAAATTTGCTCTGATACAATACACAGATGTATTGACTGGATTAGCATTCCAGAATTAGATTTCAGTGTTTTCAGATAAAATAGTGTAAACTCACTTATTTTTTGGAAAAAGAAGTCCTTGAACATCCCTGGTTTTTGAGCAGTATTTCTCAAGGAAGTTCAGTGACCAGAATTCCTGACATGGGCTGTGACTGAAAGGATGGTTTGGGTCTCACAGATGGCCTGTTCTGTTAACAAGATGAAGTGTGTGCGTGTGCACAAGTACGTCAGGCAGGGACATTCCATGAGGTCGCTGGAGTGGTCTCCAGCAGCCAGGACGGTGAGGCGGGGATGCTGCAGAGTCCTTGTAGTAAAGTCAGAGGAACATTCGCTTGCAGGCTGTGTGGTGAGACCAAGCTTTGGAGGAGAGAAGAGTTCCCTGGGGGGAGTGTGGCTTCTCCAGATGCACACTAGAAACTGCTCTGTGAGTGTTGTACTTGCAGTCAAAAATGTCAGAAGTCACAGTATTTGAGTTTAGACTCAAACACAGATCTTCCCTGGCTTCATGGGAAGGTGATAAAAGTTCAATAAGTAGAACTTTTAAAGAACAAGGTCCCATCTCTTCCAGTGTACTCGAGGTCGCTCCTGGAACTAGCTGTTCCTGGAGCTGGCGGTGCTGTGAGGCCCGCTGTGCTCAGCGCCGGTGTGGTGTCAGGTTCCGGGGACGGGGGCAGCTCCTGCCTGCCCCTGCCTCTGCGTGCTTGCGGTTTTTCCCTCCCCCTCCAAAGATGAGGGGAAGGAGCTTCACCCCCAGATACACAGGACAGACCACCACTTCCTGCACTCATTCCTCCTAAATCTCAAAACATCTTTTTGCCTTCTTTTGTAAGAGCTAACTCTTCCAAGACTTCTTTCCTCATGGGCTCCTCAGCTGGCAACGTTAACTTAGGACAATTGGAAGTCGTGACAGAGCTTCCCAGGCGCTCGTGGCCCCCCACCTCGTGTCCACTGGGGGAGTTCTACAGGGGAAAAGCCAAGAGTGAAGGGGCAAAGTTCAGAATTACAGTATTCATATTGAATCATTTCGTTGTTCTTTGAAGATAAGTGAGCTAATTTTCTTCCTGGAATCTCATAGGATTCTCACTAAGGGCCAGGAGAATTCATTTAGTTCATTTAGTCACTCAGGAAATGTTTATTAAGCATCTGCTGTAACTCCCCCAACATCTCTCCCTCCAAGACAGAATATCCTTGGGTATAGATTATCCTTTAGAATTGAGTTGGCTCTCTATCCCGCATGCCGATTGGATTTGACACGACTTCCTGCCTGACAGGTCTGTGGGAGCAGGTGTCTGTCGTGGAGGTGCCAGGTGAAGGACTTCACTACGTGCCTGAGCGGTCGTGTCAGCAAGCCTCTGGGATTATCTGCTAGTCGTGTGAGGGGGGAAGAAACGTCTAGAGCAGGAACTGCTGCGCTGTCAGTTCTTGGGTGGGTGTGTGGGTGGGTGGATGGATTCTCAGTCTAGGTGTTTTTTTAAAAATCTCATTATTTTTAAAGCAAGCTGTCAAATGTGATTGTTTATGTAACCATATAACCCAACTGTAAATAGGCTTCAGGTGAGAACCACACTGATACGACGTCTTGGTGGTTAACTGCAGTGGACAGGGGTATAAAAACATTTTTGTCTGTGAAGAAGGTTAAGTTTGACATAACAGGCATGTGATGTGGCCCACACTGGGGCCGATTCTGAGTGGATTACTCGGCAGCTGTTTTTGTGGTTGTGTTTATTTTCATTTCTCCAAAGCCTTAACTTTCCTGGGAATAGAGATGCTGCTGCCGCCAGCTTTCCTGGTGAGTTTCACAGGAACAGGTGTTTGCTGTGTGATCTCCAGGGACCTTCTGGCATGCCCTCATTTGTACATAGAACATTTGTATTTCTTCTAATTTTGAGGCAGGATGGTAGAGTGGAAGGACTGGGAACCATCAAGAAACCAGAAAAAATCCCATTTCTGTTAATGTGCTAGCTAGGGCAAATCAGGACCCCTTCCCAACACCTGTAGAGTGAAAGGCCTCGACTTGACCTTTAAGCTTCTATCCAATCCTGACGTTCTGTGATAAAGCTGACTTGAATAACTTAAGTTATTCTGCATAGGATTATCCTGCATAGGATTGTGCACAAAGCTCCTGATTTGGAGAAAGGTCTGGGTTTGAGTCTTTCCTCTGTTGCCTTCTTACTGGTGGTCTGATGCTGGGCCAGTCAGTCTCCCTTCAGCCTCAGTATCTTCATCTGTGAAATGGGAACAGCACTCACACTTCCTGTGAGGGTTACATTTGATTATGGATCCTGGAATGCTTTATCTATGGGAAAGGACTATCAATTGCTTTCACAACAAAGGAGAGCATATAACCCTCAATGTGTAGGTGCACATCTGTTACTATGATAGATTCGACTGTTGGTGTCCGACCTCCCTTCAGTCAGGCCCTTAGGGAAGGTTTTCCTCCTCTGCTGTCCCAAGACTGTTACTTTCTTTCCTCGTCTCTTCTGTACAAGAGCTGCAATCTTACCTTTTCTTATCTTCCAACATCCACCTCCACCTCTGTGTTATTTGACCTAAATGGATGCCTGTATGAACAAATGGATGGATGACTGAATGGTAGTGGATGATGGGCTGTGAAACTCACATTTAAAGGCACTATCTCTTTGAAAACACAATCTAAAGAATACAATGATGCTACAATTGTGTATTTATATTGGACTTTTGCGTTACATAACTATTTTAATGGATAGCCTTTTGTATACATAGTATTAAAGTAACTTCGTGGGATGCCGGAGGGAAAGCCTTTAAGCCCAGTAAGCTCTATTAACCTATCAAATGTTCACTGATAAGTTCAGAAATAGCTAGAGTCCTAGAAAATCAGTGTCAGAAACCTCAACAGGCAGAATTTTCCTTAAAACTTGCCCCGATGTGGGTTTCTGTCATACCTGACTATATTGCCTTCTGAACCTAAGAACCAGAACTAATCTATAGGACTGGTTTGATGGAGTGACACTTAGTTTTGAAATCCGATGTGTCTGGAGTTTGTAACGTTTGTCAGATTTCACTGTTTTTACAGTTGTTTTACCTGAACTAAACATTGAGAACCTTTAAGTGTAACTTCTGACTTAAAAGCAACCTTAAAATTGAAGTAACTGCTCTGTTTTTCCTGTCTTTCTCAATCCCGTTGCCTCTGCTTGTTAAAGTACTGTCTTCCTTATGCTCAAAGCAGAAATCGGGTTAGGGCTCAGATGGGAAGGAAAATTGAGTAAACTGCTGAATTGTTTTTCTTGACTTTTATTCCCAAAGTTTGATAAGCTGACACTTCTGTTGAATATTTAAGATGTTTACTTAGTAACATAGTACCTGAGTTTTGTTACTTATGAATTATCTCTCAAGACTTCTGAAATTTCTATTAAATAAAATATAACTTCATTTGCTGAATGTCATGGTTTAGGAAGAACTACCAATGGTTAATGAAGTTTGCTTTGAAATGTAAAAAAGCCAAAATTTATGAACATGGTAATTGTACTTTTTCTGTTGTGTAAATGAATTCTTAGTTTTACATATTAAGTATAGGCCAATAGAGAGTTACAAAATTACCAAATAAATTCATAATTATTGACCAAAGTGGTATTATTTCATTCTTTTCCAATGGTACAATGTGGTTGCTCATTTTACATTGACTAGGTAGCTACAACCTTTTACTTTACTAGGTGTGGCAACACAGATATAACCTCTGTTTTGAAATTTAGTGCTAAAGGCCAGTTTGACTAATTTTTGTTTAGGAAAGACTTACAGTCCTTAAATTTTATCCAGTTCTAGAATCATGGGGGAGATGCTGTCATTGTTTTATTTTTATTTATTTATTTATTTTTTTAAAGAGGCAATTTATTTATTTTATTTTTTATTTATTTTTTTTGTGGGGAGACCAGCCCTGAGCTAACATCCATCGCCAATCCTCCCCTTTTTGCTGAGGAAGACTGGCCCTGGGCTAACATCTGTGCCCGTCTTTCCTCTACTTTATATGGGACGCCGCCACAGCGTGGCTGACAGGGAGTGCGTCGGCGGGCGCCCGGGATCCGAACTCGCAAACCCCGGGCTGCCAAGCGCGGACTAAACCGCTGCGCCACCGGGCGGCCCCAGTCATTGTTTTATAAAAAGGAAAAATATGAATATCTTTTGGAAATTTCTCTGGGTCCAGCAATATGGATATATTAGAATCTACACATTAGATTTCCAAAAGTAGGTTCAGCTTTCTAACAGCATGCTACTTGTTCGACTATGTTTACAAAAGGGATTATCAAATATTCAATCAATCATTAAAAAACTAAAAATTCATATATATGTAGCAGAAGATTACAAAATGTTTTCTTCTAGCAAGAAATAATCCTTTTTATGTTTAAAGGTCAGATAATTTCTAGGGAGAAAAGAAGTCTTAGAAATAAATGCAGTAGGAGCAGTTATAATACGCATAATGGCCTTAGCGGTGCTTAGTAGCACTGTCACCACGGGGGGGGGGGGTCTCTTTTATTACAGCGCTAAAAAATCATTTTCATGCATAGTCACATGGCTTTGTTTTGTTGTTTATGGGACACTATTACAGACCATTTACAGGTATTTGAAACCATTTTGTCTTCTTCAAAACACTATCCAAAGATAGATAGCACTTCAGGAAAGAGCCCAGGCCGCTCTATTTTAAAGTCTGCTGGATGGTACTACTTGTGCCCTCAGATTGTTCTGTTGATAACCGTGATATAAGAAAAGCCACACAGCTGACACTTGAGAGGATCACAAACTCGGAATTGAGCGCCAGCTGTTTTGAGGGAATTTTAGCTTCACTGGGAAAATACAGGAGACACATGCTTGTGATCAACTTATGTAACTATAACCTTGCTACGTATAAATTTATATATGAAAATAAGTCAGGATAACCTTTTTAAAGGTTAAAATGTAAAATTCATACTTAATCACATTAGAATTCAAATTCTAAACTATCTTACAATATGTAAGATAGTGTCCTTATAACCATAATACTTTTCCTCTTTTTTTTCTTATTTTTAGCTTTTATTCTGAATCACAACCCTCAGGCCCAACTAGTTTTCTGTCTAGTAGTTTTTCTAGAAATGGATCAAGAAGAGAGAATGTTGCTTAGAAACAAAGAGCAAAACTTAATTCTTTGGACTTAATTTGCATAAGTTTTTGCTCACTGTAATTAGAATTTTGTTAATTGGCTTAATTTTCTTTAATGCTATCTTATGTTTCAGCTCATGAAAAAAATGTTCCTGAGCACTGAGCACCTTTTGAAATATATTTATGTGAGAACAAGACAGGGGGTGATTCAAGGAATTCCCACACATATGTTGCTGTTAAAGAGAGATGAAAGATAAAATATCTCAGTCTGCCTCAGATTTAATTGGGGGAAAATGCACTCATATTTGAGGATTTCTAAAATGTTTAATTTGCCTCTTAAAAATGGATCCCTCATGTTTTCAAATAACAGCAAAAAAGCCCAGGGAAGGACACGTAGTTAAGTGTGTAGTAAAGACAAGGTGACTTTTTCTTGTATTGTTGACATGTATTTTTAAATGGGATTGGCTGAATAACATAAAGTAGCTATTTTAAATAAATTCTGAATGAAAGCAGAAGGAGGCATGATGTTTTTGAGATCCTTTTATTTTTTTAAAGGATTGTTTTAAAATTTTAAACTACAAAACAGATTCCATACATTCTGCCATAAATAAAAACAAACAATAAGGCAGGACTCTACATAAGCAAACTGAGAACTGTTTTCAGAAAATGTGATAAAATGCTTTACAATCATAAGCCATCCAGTTTTTAAAATAAAACTGTTGAAAACTCACAGGTCTTCAAGCGGCACATCCAAGACACGCTTGAAGAGGGAACAAAATGTGGTTCTGCCATTTTGTACTGTTCTCACATTTTGGAAAATCTAATTCCGCTTAGAGCATAGGTCTGTTCCATATTCTAAAATTCACACAGGTTGGTTTGTTTTTCCTCAAGAACCATATGATAGAGGCACCAATGACAATACACCTTTGTTTCCAAGAAGCTTGTAACAAAGCATTGTCTCTTTATAACATATGACTTAAGAGGCAAAAAGGGAATCCTGGATGCGAGTTTCCTCTCAGAGGCAGGTTTTGAGCCCGCCTTACCGAATTCGCTTCTGCTGCCGCGCTCTGTAAATGTCATGAACAGGGGGGACAACAGCTCCCTTTTCTTCGTCCTCGTCTGAGTCTTCGTTGGGCCTTTTGACAGCCTTGGTGAGGACCGCATTACTCTCCACAGGGCCATTGCCTTCGACAGCCAGCTCTGGGGCCCCACCCGTGATGACCCTCACAGCTTCCTCCACAGCTGTGGAAACAAAACAGGGAGCGGTGGGAGGATGTTTACAGTGGGTGTATGTACTACTTTGGATACTTTATAGTTAATTTCATAGCCTACCATTAGCAAAGCATGGGATAGTACAACTGATACTAAATAATTAAAGGAAAAGACAAAAGTTGCTGTTAAAATTAATCATTTTCATAAGCCCAGTCTGATAGTGCATGTGCACACGAACAGAAAGATAAGCTTTTATGACATTTTACTTAGTGGCATTGGAATATGAACAAGCCTCTTTGTACCAAAGAGGGTTTGGATCACTCCTGGGTTTCACTGGCCTTCTGCAAGATGGCTAGCTGGTTTTGGCAACTTCAGTGGCGAAGAATAACATTCTCCTGCCTAGTAGACGACACTGTGAATTCCACTTTAAAAACAGAGCTCTCATCACTTACTATTTGGTATCTTGCATCTTCGGAAAATTTCCATCAATTCATCCACTTGTACAAAAGGACCCTATTTTGACACAAATAAATTATAATCCCCAATAATCTGACAAGTTAAAATAGCACTACTTTATATTTCCCATGATATAAGAGAAAAAGCACACAATTACTAGAACCCATAGAGCAGGTGTCCATCATGAAAATAGTGAGCAAACCTGGAAGCAGATAGGAGGGGGGAGAAGTTTCATTAACACGACGGCTGCAGGTGGCACTGGGAAGACTCCCCCGGGGACGGGGTGTAAGCCCGGCGCTGTAAAGAAAGAAAAGCAGGAATCAGATGGAATGGAGGAATTCTACACAAGAACTAAATACAGAGAGAACTGGTTGGTGGTTACCAAGGGGGAGGGGGGTGGGGATGGGCACAAGGGGTGAAGGGATGCATCCACATGGTGACGGACAAATACTAATGTACAACTAAAACCCCACAATGTTATAAACTATTAAGACATCAATAAAAATGGAAAAAAAGAACTAACTAAATAAGTAATGTGTACATAAAGACGTACTAGGTCTAGGCTGCTTTGCTCTGGACATCGTAAACTGCTTTCAGTGCTCTATGCGTTTGACCAAACGCACGTGGTGAGCCAGTGAAAGCAGTCTCAACCCTGTGGTCACCGGGAGGCCAAGAAGGAAACAGTGACCATGCGTAAGACAGCCTGGGGGCTGAACCAGTCAGCTCTCGTCACAGACCCGGTCTAGCCTCCCAGGCCATTTGTTCAGCAATCTGTTTAAAGTCAGTTATTCGACAACATATTTAATCATAAGGGCCTTGTTCAGATAGGATCTGGAGGGGCTACTACCCATTAGTATGTCTAAATGATACCAAATACCATCCCTGAGGTGGGTTCCCAGTATATAGGTGATCTGTACAGAAAGCATTTCTGAAAGCTGTCTGTGTCACTGCCAAAATGGGTTATCAGAATCCGGGTCATTGACTTTTTTTTTTCTTTTTTTTTAGACATTCTTAACTCATCTTGGTTCAAAGATTACTGCCAAGTCACTTGTCACAGTGACCCTAAGCCTAATAATTAACCTACAATTGATAGGTCTATTACTTTGTCCCCACACCTCTGGATTTAAATCAACAAACTGAGGTCTTAGTACTGGATCTAAAGTTATGGCTTACGTGCTAAATGTCGTGGCTGAAATGGAATCATCTGCTGAGTGTCCGGTTTAGGGTACTCTGGTTTTCTATCCACTTCATCTTTCAGAACAGGCACTATAGAAGGAGCTACAACTGGGTCTGGAATTATAGCTGCTAGCTTAGCACGGGAGACATCCTGAAAATGCAGAACAGAAGAATCCTAAACCTGAAAAAGGGACTTACAGAGTGTAGCTGTGCAATCCTACAGTCTTGAGGACCCTCTGTGAATAACTGAGTTAAAATCACAAAAAGAGAGAACGAGAAGAATAAGCAAGAACTCAATGATGGTAAAGATTGTTAAATATTCAACAAGTAAAGCTAAAAGGCTCTAAAGACTTGGTGTTTTATAACCTTACCCCAACCCCAGCTGAGAACATTAGATTCAGTGTAGCCAGGCAGGACATTTGTAGAATAGATACAAGCTTTTCTGGGTAAACACATAAGACTGGGCACCAGGTAGAAAGTGGGGTAATTTGGAAGAAAATCTGCAATTTTAGATATTTTTCTGACAACCCCCTTCCACCAGACTTGAACAACATCTATCAGTTTCTTTAAGTGAAGAAGCTGGATTAAGTGAGATCCTGCTTCATGAAAGCTAAAATAAAGTTTATCACCACTTACGCCAGTTAATAAGATTTTACTAATGAAAAGAAAAATTATTCCCTACATACTATTACAGGGGAGAAGAAACATTTATTGAACAGCCACTATTTGTCAGACAATTTTTGCCATTTATTCCCTCTTTGATGAGGGAAATAGTAACATCTCCATTTTATGGAAGGGAGCTTCATTTTATGAAGCTTATTTATTTAAGGAAGCTTCATGTATGAAGCTCAAAGAGGTTCTGACATTTCCAAGGTCACACAGCTAAGTAGAAAGAGGACTGGGAGCACAGGCGCTCTGACCTCAAACCCATCCAGTCTTCTTTTCGGGACACCAGCAACGCCCCGCCAGGGCCGAGACAGGTCAAAGGGAGCGATACAGCTACATGTTACCAGAGGCCCTATTCCAGAGAAGCCCTCCGCAGCAGGCCATGGTGTCGGTCCATCTGAAGAGGAGCAGAAGAGCCCCTCTGCCACCAGCAAGAGACAGGAGGGCACTTCACCTTCTCCAGATGTGCTCTTGTGCGGCTGGTGACATCAAACGCAGTTGGTGGTAAATCTAAATGAGCAGGCCCATTGGGAATCACTTTTTTCTCTCTTTCCCTCTCTCACGTGTACACACACAGAAGCACACTAATCCTTCCCAAATAAATAGAAGAGCAGAAACAGACATACAAGATGGAAAACTTATATTCAAGAAGTAGTTCTACTTGGAAATAGTAAGATCTTCATTTTCATTAACTCCCTTAATTTCCATTTCCATCTTGGCAAAGTTGAAATAGCCTTTTCTAATAATTCCACATAGTAGTCTTAAAGTGTCGTTGGCTTTCCGTTGAGCAGCAGTTAAACTAGAAGCAGCATCTGCTCCTCCCTGAGCACTAACGCCTTAGTCCAGAATAGGAGTCTGGGAACCGGAACTTCCATTAACGGCAAGGTCTGAAGTCCGGTTATGGGTAATTTCTCTCAAACATTTCAATCTGATTCAGACACCAGAGTAGGAAGCCCCAGACCAAAAGAGGGCAGCAAGGAAATGGAGAATGATGGTCAGGAACGTCCTCACGCTGGTTGGCTTAAAGGGACCAATCTAGGACTCTTGTGGCTATAGCTTTCCTTAGAATTTCCATCTGTCTTTGTTCACATGACACAGAAAAATCAAGAAGTGACAGAATAATGGCCTCAGCAAGGGCTACTTCTGGGACTTCATAAACAATCTGTCCTCCTGGTCTGAACAGGTTCAGGTACCAGATTTGTTTTCTTATGACTTGGTGGTCTACACTGAGGAGTTCCATTCCCAGATAAGCTCACTTCCTCAAGGGCTCCACTGAAGGAGTGCTGTTTTGAAGATACAAATCCCTCAAGGAACTTTATGGATTTAACCAGCTGTAATGTTTCTTCATTGTATCTCCAAAATATGTAACATGAACCACATTTGGTTTATGATCTCCTGTCAAAACACACTCATCAGTTTTAAGAAATATTAGAAAAAAATGTAATACCTAGGATGACATTGAGATCTTCTTTTGTTTTTCCTCCCTCCCTACTGCCTCCATCTGCCCACCGGACATAAGATATAAGGCACTGACAATTTCAGGGAAAGAATGAAAGCATTTGTTAAATGTCATTTTAATTCTCATTTTATTCAGTACTTTTGTTTCATAAACCCAAGGAAAATCCCTGAACTTTTTTCCTGTTTTCTGCAAATCTATTCTAAAACGAGACTAATTTCTATTTCAGAATTTACTTGAGACTGAAGTTTATCCAGGAACTGTTCTAAAATACCGCAAAAATGAGATCACTACACACATCTTGATCCTAAGTACATACCTTATAACCAAGCGCTTTTAGTTCACTGGCAGAGCAAGGATACAAGTCCATAAACTTGTATCTATCTACCAGTAACGCTGTTTCTTTGCCTTCATACTCTTCTTTGAATGCTGTAAACCGTCTTTTCTCCACTTTGAGTATACTAGCTAGATCACCAATATTACTTTCAAAAGCTAGAAATCGGGCCCAGATTTCTCTGTAAGAAAATGCATATAATCAATACTTAATTATTCTGGGTTTGGGGTAGGGAGTCCATTTACAAAAATGACTTAAGTTCCCTCTCTCCCTTTTTTTAAAAATTATAAAAATCTCTGTTTTATTATAAAGATTTTCAAACTATAGAAAAATAGAATAGTAAAATGAATATCCATACATCATTACCTGGATTTAATCATTATTAATATTTTGCCATTTTTGCTTCATCTTGTTTTTGCTTAAGTATTTGAAAGTAAATTATAGACATCATAACACTTCACACTAAATAATTCTGTATTTAAACCCTTTTTTGAGTTTTTACTTATTTAGCATATCTTCCTATCGTTTGTGGTCAATGAGAGAGATTTACCCTAGAGAGGGTCAACTTTAGGTGGAAGAGCTGAGAAAGGAACCTAGACAGACTTCCAATTCCTCCTGAATAACGCAGCTTCAGCATTCTGTTCAGTGGCATGAATTATAACGTACATTACATTCTTCACTCAATGTATGAATAAAATTATACTCCAAAATCTAACATGATTGCTCTCTATTTTTTCCCATCAATATGGATCACTGGGGACAAATTTGTACCTCACCACTGTTCTAACAGCTAAAACTAATGCTCTGAGACTCTACTTCCTTAAATGTCACTAAGCACTTTTGTACTAAAGCAATACACTGAGTGCCTACTATACACCAGGTATAGGACTACCACAAAAATCCTACACTGATAGACATTACTGTTACTCGATGAGAAAGTAAGGACTGGTAAGGTTATGAAATCTGCCCAAGGTATAGTTGGCTGAGCTGGATCTGAACCCAAGACACCAAAGCCTTCCGATTTCCACTGTTCCCCTGCATCACTGGTTAGTGGTGGTCCTCTGGTAAAACCGACAGTCAAAACCTTCAGTCAGGGACATAACGTGTCAACCAAACTTTCAATACGTAAGAGTCTTTGCTCTAGAGTAAGGGAGGTAAAAATTTCAGAACTTTTCTCTAATTTGTTCATATCAATTTCTAGGGATATAGTAAACTAGAAAGATATATTAAAATATTTAATAATAAATTGCTAAGGAATCTCTCAAAACAATTCTAATCAGTATGCTAAAATTTTTTTTTAAAAATCTTAAACACATGGAGCTGGCCCCGTGACCAAGTGGTTAAAGTTCTGCGCGCTCCGCTTTGGCAGCCAGGTTCATGGGTTCAGATCCCAGGCGCAGACCTACTCCACTCATCAGCCATGCTGTGGAGGCATCCCACATACGAAATAGAGGAGGATTGGCACAGATGTTAGCTCAGGGCTAGTCTTCCTCAAGCAAAAAAAAAAAAAAGGAGGAAGATTGCCAACAGATGTTAACTTAGGGCGAATCTTCTTCCTCACCAAAAAAAAAAAAATCTTAAACATATATGAAAATACTGCAGGCAGACATTTGCAAATTAAGCTTCGAGAGGGAAGGGAAACTTCTCCTGAAACTTATACTCAACAAGCAAACGTTCATCCCACAAATCACTATCAAGTATTAAAACTGCCCTTAGAAGCTGACCACCAAGTTTTCACGTGGCTTACCCAGACTTCTCAGGAGGAAGGCTTCCAGACGTTAAAACTCGTTCAAACAAAACTCGGGTATTATTGTCCTCTAGGATATTTAAAAAGATTGTAAATATTTAAAAATTCAATTTTACAATTCAACAGTGTTTTTGCACATGCATTATCTCATTTAATCCTCACAAAAATCCTGTGCAGAAAGGTAACTATTATAACACCCAATTTTCATAGATGAAGAAACTCAAGGTTCACAAAGATTCAGTGAGTGCTCACTGTTACTGAGTATTAGAGCTATAACTGGAAGCCAGGTCTTCCTGCCTTGAGTTCAGCCCTCCTTCTATAGGATACTGCAGCTGTAATGTCCAACAATTTGTAATTGTGTGATATCTGAACCAAGTATCTCATTTGCCTCTAAAAAATAAAGAAAATTACATATCTGGGGACATTAGAACTGTCAAACTACTGGTATTACCACTGAATATGAAGGATGGCAAACTCAGATTTACATATAGTTGATTTTCTTATTTTGTAGCACCAGGACTACTCTATATACAACTATTTTAAATTCTCATATAGGTATGATAATATCTAGATTGGTAGATAAATACGCAAATGACAAGAGAATTAAGAATGGCACCAGAGGTGGATTAAAATTTAAGAGTCTTAGAAGGTCCTCTGTAGCTGGAAATGGGAAAATGACACTTTTTGCTAAGCTTTAAGGGATTTATTAAAATTTAAGAATCCAGCCATAAACTTAGTAACAATCATTGAATTGTATGTTTAAAATGGGGGGGCCAGCCCCATGGCCTAGTGGTTAAGTTTGGTGCGCTCCGCTTCAGTGGTCCAGGTTCGGTTCCTGGGCGTGGACCTACACCACTTGTCAGCAGCCATGCTGTGGCGGTGACCCATATACAAAATAGAGGAAGATGGGCACAGATGTTAGCTCAGGGACAATCTTCCTCAAGCAAAATGAGGAAGACTGGCGACAGATATTAGCTCAGTGCAAATCTTCCTCAGCAAAAATAAATAAATAAAACGGGTGCATTTATGGCATATAAATCATACCTTAATAAAGTTGTTTAAAAAAAAATCCAGCAGAGTGGTTAATTTTTATTGCCTCAGGGTAGTTATTCAGTTTTAGTACATGTCCAAATGCAAAGTAAAACCAGGAGAGTAAATGTATTGAACCAAAGAAGACGGTACCATATTCATGGCTTTCACCTTCAACGTAATATACCGTACTTGAAAAAATGTTAAGTAAATCTTACATTTTATTATTTTCACTTTATTCCAAGCTTTGCTTCAGACACTTTTTGCCATTCCACACAACTTTCCACTGCTTGTTACACGCTGTGTTCTCTGCCTGGAATGCATTTTCCTGTTTCTTTACCTGGCTAACTATGGTTCATCCTTCAAGACCCAGCTCACATCCCCTTCTCTATGACACCCTCTAGAATAGTGCTGTCCAACAGAAATATAATGCAAGCCAACTATGTAATTTCAATTTTCTGCTACCCACATTTAAAAGCATAAAAACAGTTGAAATTAATTATAAAATTTTATTCAACCCAATATATCTAAATTATTATCATTTCAACATGTAATCAATATGAAAAATTATCAAGATATTTTACATTCTTTTTTTGCACTAACTCTTTGAAATCTAGTACATATTTTACACTTACACCACATCTCATTTTGGCCTAGCCACCTTGAAAGATGCTCAATACTTAGTAGTCTAGTGGCTACCATAATAGCACAGCACAGCTCTAGAACTCCTCTCTGTGCTTCCACAGGGCTCTACTCTAGTATTTAGCACATTTTTTTCATGATTGCCACCATCACCATAAATAGTTAACATTTATAGAATGCTTACCACATTCCACATATAAGTCAAACACATGTAAAAACTCATTTAATTCTCTCATCAATCCTATGAAAGGTACTCTTGTTATGACCGTTCCACAGACAAGAAATGTGAAACAAGATTATACCCCTAACCCCAGAACTCATGCTACAATTAAGCGCCAAGTGACGATGCAGTTATGTTTACACATCTGCTTCTCCCATGAGAACGCTTTAGGGGAGAATGGAGTCCTAGCCACCTTTGCACTCCCAGGCCCCAGTAACCAGAAGGTACTGAGTAAATGATGGACAGATGGGTAGAGAGGTGAGCAAATGAACAAACTAGCCAAGACTTTTGGAAGCTTTTGGAAGACAATGCTGACATCAGATACCGTCCCCACTTGTAGAGGAACAAATATCACACATACTAGAAACTATTACACATTAAACACGCTAGAAACTGTTCTAAAAAGTCAAGTAAAACAATTAAAAACTGGTAAGAAACATTAATTTCATACAAGAAAATTTCCCTTTAATTAAATGCTACACTGTCTCACTTTTTGGAGTTAAGTCTTTTTCCAGAGTGTAGAATCACTAAGCTGAAATACAAATTCATATTTAAGGGGTTTTTTTCTACTACTTAGGTATATAAAATGATGTATTTTCCTGAAATACCATGAAAATCATTGATACATACCTGTAATATCTAATTCTATAATCATTTACACAGCACATAATTGTATATTTCTTTCTTAAACCAATTTTTATACGAGATCATTTTTAGCCAAGAAATTGCATATCCTGGACTGTGGGTAACTAGACTAAATGAGATCTACACCTGTACTGTGTACCAGCTCAGTGCCTGATGTAAGGCAGGAACTCAGTAAAGGCTGGCCATTATGATTATTACAACAGAATAGGGAAATAAAAATAAGGTGCTCATAAACATAATGTTTCTTTTGGAAATCTCTTCCCCAGTAGCCTCAAAGCACTTTACTTTACTACTTGGCTGGCTGAGTTTTGGCAGCTAGCGAAGTTTTTTGCCTGTTTCCCCCAGCCCCCAGGAAATAACAGATGACTTGCCCAGAGTCATCAGAGATGAGCATGAATAACTCTGTGTCTCCCCACTTTGAATTTGCGGCACTTTACTGATGACACTCTGCAGAGTCAAAAGGCATCTACCATTACTCAATAAATATAAATTGATTGAGTGCCCATCAAATGCCTGGTTCGGGTGTGATGGCAGAATTATAACACCTTCAAGAAGGAAAAAAACCAGCAACATTAATTTCAAAGAATGACATTGATGGTTTAATATTAAGTAACTATTACAGATCTAGAATCTACTTACCATTGAGGTGAGAAAGATAGTCAATATAGGCCAGGACATATTCTGGAATGTCTCCATACTTCTTTAGCCCCAGCTCAAAAATCTTAAAGGCAACAGATTTGTCCTAAAAGTCAAGAGAGGAAAGTACTGATTTCTATGAAATGTGAGACAAGATACTCAAAAGAATATTAAAACGGAATCTAAATATGACAAGGCACATTAAGAATTAAAATGGAGGGGCCGGCCTGGTGGTGTAGCGGTTAAGTTCAGCACACTCCCCTTTGGCAGCCCAGGTTCAGATCCCGGGCGCAGACTCGTCAGCCGTGCTGCGGCAGTGACCCACATACAAAATAGAGGAAGACTGGCCACAGATGTTAGCTCAGGGCGAATCTTCCTCAGCAAAAAAAAAAAAAAAAAAAAGAATTAAAATGGAAATTAAAATCATGTTAAATAAAAACTGCTGAGCTAAAAACCATTCAAGGGGGT
This sequence comes from Tapirus indicus, assembly GCA_031878705.1. Taxonomy (NCBI): domain Eukaryota; kingdom Metazoa; phylum Chordata; class Mammalia; order Perissodactyla; family Tapiridae; genus Tapirus; species Tapirus indicus. The sequence goes on from CM062928.1 coordinate 444,053, forward strand.
TTAGATTCAGAAATATGGAGTTTATCAAGACATACATCAGCAGGCATAGGGATTCGGATGATGCTCCATGTAACTTTACACAGATACACTTAGACTTCCCTTATGATATGGAGCAATTAAAGCTTAATGACAGAAACCAGGATTACCTTTCTTTTCATTAATGTAGCTCAGATGAAGAAACTTATTTTACCTTTATATTTATTTCAGTACTTACCTTACTACAGTAATATTCCATGAGCGCTGCAGTAACATAGACATGGTGGCGGGTTCTGGTATCTTCTCTTGCTTTTTTAAATATCATTCTTCCAGATTTGATACCCTCTGCTCTCCTCGCAAATTTCATATATTGGATATATACCTACACAAAAAAGTATTTTTCTACAGATTAGGCAGAATGTGATCCCCATAGCATGCAACACAGGCTCATCTTATTCCTATCCTAATATGTTCCCGTATAAGAGAGCAATCTTGAATATCCAAGAAATCAGAAAGTAAGATTATAGATATTGTACCATTTATCCATAATACAACTTTTTTTCTGGTATTAAAGATGCATGCAAATTAATTTTTTTAAATTGTGATATAATTCACATACCACAAAATTCACCCTTTAAAGTATACAATTCAGTGGTTTTTAGTATACTCACAAGGTTGTGCAATCATCACCACTCTCTAATTCCAGAATATGCAAATTAAATTTTAAAGGGGACCGAAAGTGAAACTACTGGAAAACACTCTATTAATGAATGCTAACACCTGGAAAACTCAAGGTTTGATCTAATACAAGCATATTTAACAATATATGTTTAACTTCACATTTTCTTAGCTTATGACCTTAAAAGCCTACTACTTGATTTTCTAAAGACCACATAACTTTATTGATAGACTATTTATGAGCCATTTTATACTCAGCACCTACCGAGCGCCCAGCACATGATGAGGATGCAATACTTGTTCAGTGAACAAATGTCTTTGGACTATGAGTAGGGTGACTATGAGAAGGGTCCTGATTTGCCCAGTTTTGATGTCAAACTGTGTTGCTCAGTTTTGATAGATGGGATGCATGGATGAATGAACTGAGTTCCTCAAGGAAAGGAATTTTATCTAGTTTGTCATTATACTGCTGAAATCCAGCAGAGTGCATAGCATAGAGTGGTTTGCTAAGTGAATTTTAAAATAATGAATAAATGCAAGCAATTAGAGCAGTGGAATCCCAATATAAACCAACAAAAAAGCAGGAAAGCTGTTGTTGACTTGAGGCAGAGGATCTAGACCCCACACATTGGCCTGTCCCCTTCCCCTCTCACTTGAAGAGCTCCATTGTACTTTTGAAGAAATTTAGGGCTTCAAAAACCACTATTATAGAGCAGAATTAGGGATAAAGTGAGTTCCTGTCCAATGCCTCCCCAGGATGTTGGCTTCTCCTCCCTCCATTTACTTAAAAAGAAATATTTACTAAGCAACAATTATGTGGCATAAATGGCTACAAACCATTATTTGAGGAAAGTGTTAGAGGAAGCTCCACTGTATCTGTTTGATACTGCTGCATTTAAAAAAAAATCAGAGAACAGATCAGTAATTGCCAGGGGTAGGGAGAGAGGGCAGGGATGACTGTAAAGGGGTCACAGGAGGGAATTTTTGGGGTGTGATTGAAGTGTTTTGTATCTTAATTGTGATGGTGGTACCATGACTCGATGTTATTGGTCAAAACTCATAGAACTATACAACAAAAACAGTGAATTTTACCATATGTAAATTAAGTTTTTCATTGTTAAAGCAGACTGCAAAGGTGAAAAAGAGATACGTAAAGTTACTCACCAAGGTGGGGTCAATATCCTCAATCGCCAGAAGTCTGTTATATATACTGTGAACTTTCTCATACTTCATGCGACTCTAAGGTAGTAGAGAGGAAGCGGATATAAATACATGCTCGTAAACAAGAATTTGAGCTCTGAGGAGTCCAGACGCTGCACCCCACAATGGCACCTGCTTTAAGCATAAATATATAACGAGCTGAGGACTAATAACAGTTCATTTTGCATCATCTCCGTCTACCAAAAGCAATATGCCTGGCAAAAAAGCAGCCAGAATAAAATGCAGTCCTGCAGTAAAAAATCCAATTATAAGCAAGTTCTAAATATTTTTACTTACCTCTTCATAATCTGCATATGCAAAATAAAGAAGCATATTCTTCTTTAATAAAGTGCTTATGGCTCTTTCATATATATTAGCAGCTTCATCACTAAATAATTTAGCATTATTCATATCCTAGGAGAAAAAACAAGAAAAGCTCAGTCCCAATAATTTTAATATAGCTGAAAGAGAATAAAATATACACTCCTATATATATACACACATATGGACACATATGCATTTCTGAAGTCTAAAACAATTTCAAAGACTTCTTCCATTATTTTAACAGAAGAATCATAGAAGTACTCTAAATGATTCATCAATTTACTACATTAAAAAACAGCTACTGTATTTTAATTCTGACTAAGATAGTCTAATATAAGAGTGTCACTAAGATTCATAGTGACATAAGATTAAAATTTTCAACACTAAAACTTTATTACCAAAATGCAGTTTTATATTTTTAGCAAATTATTGCCATAGCAAAACCATGAAAAGACCAAAAGGGGAAAAAGGAACACTCACCCCCTTCTCCGCTAGCAGTTTACTTGACTGCTCAAGGTACTGGGCAGCTTCATACCAAATATCAGGGTGATGGCCCAGCACAAGGAGGCACTGTTCATAAGCAAACATGACTAAGGGAGGACATTCACAACACTCAATTAAAATAAATACTATTTATAAAACTATCAATACAAGCATCACAACTAAATGATTAGGCTAAGACAAGACCCTCAATAATGAATGATAATTAGAAATAAAAAGCTTTAGTGATTTCTAGCACCATCATCCTCCCAAGTCCCATCCATCCATCATTCATTAAATTAATATTTATTGAGCACTAACTACATGCTAGGGAATGTGAAAGACACCATGAATACACCAGTGAATAAGACTTCCTGTACTCAAGAAGTCTGCAGTATATTGTGAAGGTTGAGATGAAGAAAGCAATTATAACATAATAAGCATTATGATGAAGAAAGTACAGCGCGCTCTTGAAGCTTCCAGCAGGAGGACTTAACACAGTTTAGGACTCAAGAAAGACTTCACTAAGGAACGGATATCTAAAGCAAAAGCTGAGAAGGGACAGAAGCTGGTCAGATGGGAGAGTAAATGGAACGCAGGAAGGACAGGAGTGGATACAAAAACGGTGTAGGCAAAGGAAACACTATCTGCAAAGGCCTATAGGTGAGAGAGGAAGGCCAGATTGAGGGATTTTAAAAAGTTCCAAATTCTAATTCTGGCAGTGGCAGAGCAGTTTGTATCAGACTAACTCTCCTGAAAATAAAAAGCATAAGCTGAAAAATACAAAAAGCAACTATAAGGCATCGGAGAAAGACCAAAAGAAACAGAAACCAAAGAGGATCGAGCCTTGAAAAACTCGGAACCACACTGCGCAAGATCCATATTTAGTATGGCTTTTCCCCTCTAGGGCACACCCCTGTGTGTACAGTTCTGGGATAGTCAGAACTCAAATCAAATGCTGAAGTCTTACTAGCCTGAGGCAAGTAACATGGAATTCTGGGCTACAAGAGCAGCTGGAAATTAAGGGGGAAAATCCTCAAAAAGAGAGAGCCACAGAGGGTGGAGCCTGAAAATCTGGGCACAAATTCCCTCAAATCGTTAGCTGACCCCTAAAATACACCTACACAGGAAAGAATACAAAGAGCTCAAGTGGAAAGCAAAGTTGGAAGACTGAAAGAGCTGAACGCAGTGGGTGCCCAGTGTAATGGAAACCAAGTTTAGAATTTGAGTCCCATCAAGGGAGAGGGTCTGGGTAAACACCTTGAATTTTCCATTATGTCTTAGGAGTCAAGACTATGTCCCAGGACTAAGGGGTTTACTCTGACATTAAGGGCAAAACTAAAACCTGACCCATCCTGACAGTGTAAAACCAAGCCTCCGCAAGGTCCAGGTGACCTGCCAGTAATTTAACTCTCTCCTAAATTAAAACTCAACATTCTTCAGAGGAAGAAAACAGAACCTAGGCTTTACAAAGTCTCACTCGCACATCTGTACAATGTCCAAAAGAAAATTTTTAAATGTCTAGACTTGTGACAAAACAGGAAAATATGACCCATAGTTGAGAGAAAAAGGAAGCAACCCCATGATAGCTCAGATGTTGGAATTAGCAGACGAGGATTTTATAAGTACTGGTATAAATATGTTCAAGGATATAAAGAAAGAGATGGTAATGAACATAGAATCTCAATAGAGAAATGGAAACTATAAAAAGGAAAAAAGGAACTATAAAAAATACAAAAATTTCTAGAATGCTAATTTATAGAACTGAAAAGTATAATATATGAAATGAAGAATTCACTCCATGGGCTTAACAGCAGATTGGATAATGATAAAACAAAGGTCCATAAACATGGAGACAGATCTATAGGAATGACTGAATCTGAAGAATATAGGGGAAAAAGACGGGGGGTAAAAATAGCCTCAGTGACATATGGGATAATCAAGTGGTCTAACACACATGTAATTGGAGCCCCAGGAGGGTTGAGCTCGTCACCTCTTTTTGTTATAAGCGTCTGATCTTCTGTGCGCAGAGGGTTGCTTTTCTCCCACTGTATGTACTTCTTCCACATATCCACCTGCTGAGCTTCTTGAGGAGTGTTCTGAGGAGGCACCGAGGGAGCGTTGCGGTCCAAACCTTTCATTACCGTCTCATATTCCTAGACAACAAGCATTTAGAATTCTGTGGTGAGCCTAGGAACACTTCAGATATATGGGATAGAGTTGATCAGTTTGGAATACTCTGTTCAAAACACCTATTTTTTCCAAATAGCACTTTGTTAATATGATCTAAAAACTATTTAAGAGCAAGGAGAAAGATAACAGAATTACTCGCCCAACAACAGGTTCCCAGGACTGAGTGACTAGAACACTCCTGGGCCCTCTTTGCAGGTGACACAGGTCACTCTCCAGGACAGAGGAGTTGACAGATCAACATGACTGATGATCTGGTGGCATTATTACCGCCATCTTTGGAGAAACTATGTGTCTTTTTAAATTTCAATAGTTTGTTTTACTAGGCTATTTTCCCTAACTTCTAACAGTGTCAATGAATGGAAAAGTATGCACACAAGACAAAAATCTGTGCCTGAGAGCTTTGTTATTAGACCACAGAGTAGTACAGTATTCAGATATGTATGAGCAGATAGGAGGGAAGGATAAGAACTACTTCCTCGATTCTAGGTAGAATCTTGTCTCTACAACCTCTGATCCTGTATTTAAAAAAATAACCTTCCAAACGTGATTTATTCTATTTTGTCCTTTAACATGTCTGTAAAGAGGTATTTCATTTCAAATATATCATCTGCTCAGACAATGCAATTAATTGCCATTAGTTAAGATTGCTAATGATTGAAAATACCGAGAGTAATACCAAACAGGAAAGCTCTGCGTAAGCAACATACTCATAACCATCACGAGAATAAGTGGGCCGATGGAATGCCATACCTTAGCCACACGCCTAGCATTCATGTAATCTCTACTCCGATCTTCAATCATTTTTTTAGCTAAATGAATATTAATACCCTAAAATAAAACAAAGAAAAATGTGTATTATTTTTAAATTAAGTATATTTTAATATTAGCACAATACAGTTAATTTATTCATTTACTAAATTATTTTAAATTCTTTATTTTAAAAAATTTTTTGGTTAGTAAAGGTTTAATCACCTTATATGTTTCCGAGATCAAGGAGGATCTGCTTATGTCTATTATGAGCTGGTAATAAGTGTCCACATATCAGGAATTTCTAAAGATAGGCAACGATTTGGACAGGGTCAATTCCACTAATAAAGAATGATGTGCAGATTCATGTGGGTGAAGAGCCATGGCTTAGCTCTAAAGCCCTTTTCTAACTGGTCTGCATAAGTGCAGAGGTAGCAAGGAGACGTAAACATTCACTCAAGCGAGCAGTTCTCAAAGAGTAGTCAAGGATTCCTGATCCCCAAGACTCTTTCAGGGGGTCCATAAGATCAAAACAATTTTCATATAATACAAGATGTCATTTGCCTCTCATGCAAACATACAGTGGAGTTTTTCAGAGACTACATGATGTTCAATATCATAACAGATTGAATTTAGAAGCAGATGTTAAAATCTAGCCATCTTTTAGTAAGCCAGATATTAAAGAGATTTGCAAAAATATAAATCGATGCCACTCTTCTCACTAAATTTTTTGTTTTGGAAAATACAGTTTGTTTTAATGCTGTTTATGTTAAAATGTAAGGAGTTTATTATCATAAACTTTAAATGAATTAACAAATAAAAATCTTGAAAATTTCTCAGTTTTAATTCCAATATGCTAAATATTGATAGATAAAAGCCTATTAAAATTAAAAGTTCTTTGTGGTCTTCAATAATTTCTAAAATCCCAAGATCAAAAAGTCTGAGAACTGCCGCTCACGCTGAGGGAATAGTTTCAATACCCTACACAGTTCTTCCAAAATACAATGGACATATGAGGAACTTTCTTCTAATGATAGAGCTTATATGACATGTATATTTACATATATGGGCTTATTAGCTCAGCTAAGTACATGCCAATGAGACAAAAATCTTGGACTGCAGCCCCACGTCTCCCAAATGCAAGCCAATAATCACATCACTGTAACAAGGTAAAAGAGGTGCATTGCAGCTGATCATTGCTACTGGGAAAACAATTCTAAAAAGGTACCATTTCAGAAGAGATCAATGGCAATGTGTGTGTGTGATTGTGTGGATATGGTTCAGCACTGAATAAAAACGGTTTTGTAAGAACTGTAATCCTCCTGGAGTGTTCTCTAAAAAATAACTCAGCAGTAACATGAGACTCTCAAAACCTTGCAAAAACATTAGGAGTGGTTCTTTCACTACAATCAATATAAAAACAGGCATGTGCAGCACTGATATCCAGGTACTGGATACTAGAAACGCTAGAATCCACAAATCCACAATGCATAAAAATTAAAATGCCTTGGTTATGATAATCCACTACTCTGGCCTAATTTACCTCTTCATACTTGTTATAGTCTCTCCAGAGCTGTTCAATGTTGATCATCGGATTAACACAACCTCGTTGATAAACTCTTCGGACAGCTGTTATTCTCTGATTTTCTGCGTAAGATCCAACAGCTTCCCTGGTGTTAAGTAAGAAATGAGATCAATTATATTATAGCTAAGTTGACTGTTCACACGGATCAAAAAAAACTATAAAAATACTTACACGCCTTTTAAGAAATTGATGTAATCCACCCAAATCTAAGAAATAAAATAAAATGTTAGTATGTTTTTTAATATTTTCAAATTTATTGTGTACATATTAAAAAATTTTAACTCTACCTGATAAGACATAATTTCCATTCCAATTTTATCCAGTGCAAAGTCATATGCTTGAGCCATTTTTTCTCTGAAATACATGTGAAAGACATGTTTTTTTTAATTTTGTTATTAAAATGTATCTACAACTGAAACATAACCATAACTTCTGATCAGATGATCAGAACAGCATTTGAACCTTTTGTATAAACAAAAGTGGAAAGACATCTTTGCAAGTATATAAATAAAGTGATTATTTTGTGTTTAACTTGTCAATGTCATTAATTTATATTTTGTTTCCTTTACCTACTGCTTATGAGCTTATCAAAGATAAGGCCCATGTTTTACTTATCTTTATATTCTTTAAATTGCCTAATCTTATATGTAGCAGATTCAAATGTGGAAATATCTAGTTCTTTCATTATGGAGGTAAGTTATGTCTGAAGATCAATGTCTGAAGTAAAATTTAGAAAGAACTTCTTCAATATAAGACAATAAAGGATAACGAGGAAAAGAAAGATAGAATTCTGGGGCCGTCTGGTGGCGCAGCGGTTTAGTCCGCGCTTGGCAGCCCGGGATTCGCGAGTTCGGATCCCGGGCGCCCGCCAACGTACTACCTGTCAGCCATGCCGTGGTGGCGTCCCATATAAAGTGGAGGAAGATGGGCACGGATGTTAGCCCAGGGCCAGTCTTCCTCAGCAAAAAGGGGAGGAGTGGCAACAGATGTTAGCTCAGGGCTGGTCTTCCCCACAAAAAAAATAAAAAAATAAAAATAATAATAATAAAAAAAAGAAAGATAGAATTCTAGTATAGAAATAACTTGCCTGTTTGTTATATACAAAAATAGTATTTGAGAAAGTCCATTATTTAGATTCAGTGAAGATGGATAGGTGGGTATAAGTCACGTGGGGAGATCAACTACACAACAATAGAATTGTCAGAGATGCCTTGGAACACTTAAGTAGTACATTGCATTGTAACCTGCCAAGCGTGGCGCCATGACAAGTAATAAGATGCTCTTTATTAAGTTTGACAACAAGCCAACAAAGTGATTTGGTGTTGCAAATGTACAGTGTTTCAATTGGAAAAGGGGCTTGGATGATTAAATTCTCCAGAATAAGACTAATGCCCGTGGCTTTCTTTGAAGCACTTTTTTTCTAAGTTTTACTGAGTTCTCAGAGAATCTTGACTTTTCAGATCCTTAAGTCTCTTCCTCCCTGGAGCTAAGGAAAGGTGTGAGTTTACGTAAGATTCACTGCGTGCCTGAAGGTGACTTGAATTCTTAAGATTCTGATATAACTTACTTGTAACTTGGCAGTTTACCCTTGGTTTCTCTGACATATGAAAGATAACACTTCCATAAATCAATGTGCAAAACCTTCATAAGGCATCTCTGAAATAGCTGAAAATACAAGAAAATATCATTAGAATCCACATTAAATAAATTTCATATATACATAGGAGAAATGGAACAGGGGAAGGAGGAGGGCAAAAGGGGATGATTAGGCACAGTGTGTGGAGATGGATTGTAATTAGTATTTGGATGGTGAACATGATGTAATCTATGCAGAAACAGAAGTATAATGATGTACACCTGAAATTTATACAATGTTATAAACCGTTACTATAATAAAAATTAATTTAAAAAAAAACAACAAATTAAGCTCCTTTCATGAATTTATCTTCTTACAAATAAATGGCAAATAACAGCTCTCTCCTATTTTCTGTTTAGATAATCAAAATCATTCTCATGATTTTGGTCAGTAGAGTATAATTATTTTCTTTTCCAAAATTTTCCTTATGAACATTTTCAAGCATACAAAAAAGTTGAATAAATACAATGAATTCCATATAATCACTACCTAGATTCAATAATTGTTAACATTTTACTACATTTGCAATATATATGGTAAGTCTTAAGTTAAACTTCAGCATAAAATTCAAAGTATATTTAAAAGGACTCACCTTTTCAACCTTGTCATAATTTTTAGCTTTAATCTGAAGAGAAACAGAGGAAAATATAGGGTTGACATCATTCTTTTTAGAGTATTAAAACCATCTCTGAGTTTTTTAACTAATCTTGCAAATTCATCTCTACACTTTCCTATTAATTTTGCCTTTCAAAAATAACAAATAATAGAAGCCTGAACCCAACATGGACAATATGCATTGTAAATATGCCTTTCATAAATTGACTCTATATGGATAATTTTCAGACTCATTTATGTTGAAATTTTGTAAAATAGTCACAAAATAAATACAGAATATATACAAGGCATACTTGAATAGGGCTTTAAGTATCTACTGAAGACAAACTTTAAAGCTTTACTTTCCTTGAATAGCTACTACTAGAACAATCCGAGTAGAGCAGCAAAAAAAGAGGTTTGCTAATTTTGACTACACACAAATTTTAGTTACTCAGTCAATCTACCTTATTCCAGGCACTGCGGTAGGTACCAGGGCTACCACAGTGAACAAAAGGTGCAGAGTCTGCTCTGTCCTCACAGAGCTTACAATTTTATGAGGATAATAACTGCCAAGATGGGCAAAGTACAGGGTGCTATGGGAGCATAAAACTCAGACTTGGGGAGTTGCAGATTTCCTGGAAAAAGTTAAGACGTTAAGGATGAGGTGTAAAGAAATGGAGGAGTTATTCCAGGCAGGAGGAATAGCACGTGCCAAAAACCAAGATTAAATATTATTAGATTTCCCTTCCTTTTGAGTATTTTCATCAGATGGTAGGTGGGGTTAGTTGCTCAACAGTGATACATCAGCAAATCTTCATTTCACCCTGACAGGTGAATAATTTGACTGGTTAGAGAAACATTGGCTTGTGGCCCTTCTCCCTGAGATGTGTATATAAATTTTCCCGCTGCTTTCTGGCTTATGGTGCTGCAGGTGAGAACTCTAGTGACAGTCGTTTTCTTTTGCTGATAACTTGTTCTTTCTCTCTGAAACTTGGAAGATTTCTCCTTGATCTTCAGAGTTCATAAACGTTAACAGGATATGCCTAAATAAGGTCTCTGCTCTTTGAGGCAGTTTAGTCAAGGCGCTGGAGTCAGACCTCTTGGGTATCCACTTCACCTCTTTTTTCCTCATCCGAATAAGGGAGATAATAGTACCTGTTTCGCAGGGCTGTTGTAAGGACTCAATGAGTTAATAAATTTGAAGCCACTGGAACACTGCCTGGCAGAGTGAGCTCTCAGTAACTGCCATTTATTATTACCAGGCACTCTGCTGGAACTCAGCATGCCCTTTGAAGCTACACTCAAGTCTCTTTCAGGTCAAGAATTTTTTTCTTTCTAAAAGTATTGCCTCTCTTCCATTTGTTCCTTTTTTTTCTTTTAGAATTCCTATTATACACATTAGGTCTCCTTGTTCTATCCTCAAAATCTGTTATTTTTACGCTTTCTTTGAATTTTTGCTCTAGGTTTTAAAATTTCTTCTACTAGATTCTCCAGGCTGCTATTTTAAGTCTCCATTGTTACCATTCTCCTCCATTTGACCTATTGCTGTAGTTGGTTCAAAAATAATGGTTTTTGGTTCTAGGGAGTTTTCTTTTAATACCGCACTTTCCATCTCAGTGTGTTTGTACTATATAGTTTAAGTTCCTGTCTCTCTCCTCCAGCAGCTTTGTTAGGGGCCTGTCGCAACAGTTTTAGTTTATCTTCCTTTCTTGTTGCTGGATCTTAGATGTACAGTTATTTTTTCTGTCTATTCATGAACCTCAGTGTTGGCAGTCGTAGACTAGTAGTTGACCCCTTCTCAACCATAACAGCCGTGGAAGGGTAGAGACAGCAAATAGGCTGTTGGTAGTCCTGACAAAGAACCAGAAAGAAATCTTCGCTCAAAAGTAGGGAGGATTCAGCCTGCCTTTTCTGCTCCTTTTTGTTTCCTGGAGGCCAGGATGAAGTTAACATTAACATGGTGTAGAAGGGCAGTTGAGGGATTCCAAGTATTTCTATGGGTCAGTTTCTTACTCCTTGTCCTAGGCTCTCCACCAGCCCTCTTCTTTGAGACTGCCATAGAACTTGAGATTTCCCTGCATCCAGCTGCTTGGCTCAGTAGAGGTAAACAGGTTGAGTTGAGAATGGGAGCAAAGAGGAGTTCAAGTCACCAGCTTCCCAAATGCAGATGACAGATTATATACTGTTCTTACAACTGGCCAGGAAAACCAAAACTACTCGTTGGGAAAATAGGCAAAGAATGTGAATACGCAATTCCCAGAAGAGAAAATGCAAATAGTTAAAAATAATATAGCAACACATACAAACTTCCAAAATGGGAAAAACAAATTAAAATAATAGATATCACTATCAGAATGGTAAAAGCTTAAAAGTGTATTAACACTACTGAAGCAATATGAGGAAAAGGGATTTCATACATTGCCAGAGGAAATATGAATTGTTATGGCCTTTATGGAAAGCCATTGGCAAAAGCTACTCAAATAAAAAATACACCTCTTTTGACCCAGCAATTCTACTGCTGGGACCTACCCCATAGAAATAAAAGCACCAGGATATGATAAAGGTATTTGTACAAAGTTATTTACTACAAACTTTGCAGAAGCAAAAACAGTTAACCAAGTAAATGTCTGCCAATAGGGAAATAGTTTAATAAATCATGGTGCATCCACATAATGGAATATTATATATCAATATAAAATTAGGCCTAGAATCTTGTGGTAATTCAGGGGAATTTCCACAAGATTTTATTGTATGAAAAAAGATAAGAATGTGTATAATATAAACCATTTTTGTAAAACAATGATCAAAAATAAATCTTACATATATATGTATATGATTTTATGAGCATGGAGGAAATATGGAATACACACAAAGTTGTTAATATAGTTGTAGTGGGCAGAGTTCTATGGGTGGAGGGAGGAATACAGACAAGAAGAGACTGTACTTCATGTATGATTTCATTTATGCATTTCAGTAAAAATTATGTCTATATATGTATAAGAAATATAAACCAAAAAAATTTTACACTTTTTCCCCTACATGAATCAGTCCTGTATCTTGGACTCATCAATTATTTATTGCTTCAATTGGTATTAGTTCAATACATTTATGTAGAAAAACATTCCCATAGTTGACTATTATAGGAAGACTCTGGCCTTGACTATATAGCCACTGATTGTCACTCATTAGTTCAACTAATAAATACTCTTTGACAGCCCCTCTGCAGAGCCTGTGCTGGTGGCATTACTATAGCAGCTATAATCTCATTATTGTTTGAACATCATTCAATTCTTAAAAGTATCAATATGCTTTGGAGAAGCGGCGTGACAAAATGAGAGGAATCTGATCACCTTGTATAAACTACTGAGTCTCTCCCAGCCTTAGTGTTCCCCACTTATAAAACAGAATGATAACACCTACTACAAACAGTTTTCTGAAGACTGAAAAGAAAATAAAGCATCTAAACTTTCTAGGTGCTTATAAATCATAACAATTAACAAAATTATGAACCTAAGGAGTATAATTTGCATTACATCGTATCTAAACGGAGTTATGGACACCAAGTAGCCAGAAAGAGCAGTGTTGTTGTCACCAGCCCCGTAGAGAGAAAAGCGGAGCTCACGCTGCAGGTCACATTCACGTCCCTTATTGGTGAAACCAGCACAACAGCAGGCAAACACCCTGCCTTTGGTCATCCTGCTACTAGTCCAATTTTCTTCTTTAAAAGATTATTATCCTAGGTATTGTTTACTAGGACTTACATGAAAACATCTTACCTATAAGTTAAATATTCTTAAATATATTTAGCAGAGTTATGTACATTTGTACAGGAAACTACCTGATAACCAAAGCTTGGTTTAAATTTTAAAAATGAAGAAAAATTCTTGATATTGCTTTGAATTTTGTGGGGTTTTTTGACATCAGAGATTCTCAGATCTTTCTGTAATTAACCAATAGAAAATGCCTCCATTTAAAGCCCATTAAATACATACATATAATTTTACAAAGCTTACTAAACTTGCTTATACATCTATTAAAAGTAATGTTATACAATTTTAAGTGACAGGGGCTGTTAAAAAATTATCTTTAGTCTTCGGTTCTCAAACTTGAATGTGCAAACAATCATCTGAGGTGATTGTTAAAGTGTAGATTTCCATTTTTTAACAGGAATCCCAAGTTATTCTAATGCGAAGATTTTTAAAAGTGGTTGGAAGTATATCAAAATATGAACAATTTAGGGTGATAGAATGATTGTTTCTCAAAATTCCTATAATGTGGTTACATTATTTTTGTAATTAAAAAGACCAGTGGCTGGCCTGGTGGCGAAGTTCACATGATCCGCTCCAGCAGCCCGTGGTTCACAGGTTTGGATCCCAGGTGGGGACCTACACACTGCTCATCAAGCCATGCTGTGGTGGAGTCCCACATACAAAATAGAGGAAGACTGGCATAGACATTAGCTCAGCAAAAATCTTCCTCAAGCAAAAAGAGGAAGATTGGTAACAGATGTTAGCTCAGGGCCAATCCTCCTCACCAAAAAAAAAAAAAATCATTACAAGAAAAATTGAGAATAATTTTTAATACTTATCCTTCTGATATATCTACTGTTTATCAGAAAAATGTATCATACAATTGCAATATTACTTTTTTGATGAATCATTTCAATTTTACCAAGATTTGAAAAGTTGCTGGGGAGGAAAATAAAAAATTTTAATAGTCAACTTCTTAATTATGTTTATTTCATAAAGTGGGAAGATAATAGGAATACTATCAAGATTAACTAAACTTCAAATTTAATTAAATTCAAACAAGTGGTTATTTGGGGGAGAGTAAAAATAGTATAACACATTGAGTAAACACAGCTCTGTTCCCGACACATCTGAACACTTCCTATTTCCAGTCCTTTGTTAACTTCCACAATTATTTCCCAAGCATTAATTGAACATATTGTCTTTGGGAACTAAAACTATCCTCTGGGCAATTATTGGAACTAATGATCACTTATAGCAGATTATTTAATTTTGTAAATAAGTAATGTAAACCTTATCAGAATAAAAAAAGTCTAATAAACCTTTGACTAACTGTGGTAACATCCATTTTTAATAGTTTAGATTAGCTATGCCCTTTACCTGGAACATTTTTATATGTAGATCTAAAGAAGCCACAATATTAACTGTTTAAAAATAAATTAGTTTTTCTTAACTAATGTTAGGCACATTTTTCATATTTCATTAAACACTTCAGGGGCCGCCCGGTGGCGCAGTGGTTTAGTCCGCGCTTGGCAGCCTGGGGTTCGCGGGTTCGGATCCTGGGCGCCTGCCGATGCACTGCTCGTCAGCCATGCCGTGGCGGCGTCCCATATAAAGTGGAGGAAGATGGGCACGGATGTTAGCCCAGGGCCAGTCTTCCTCGGCAAAAAGGGGAAGATCGGCAGTGGATGTTAGCTCAGGGCTGGTCTTCCTCGCAAAACAAAAACAAACAAAAAAAACCCACTTCATAAAATGTTGGTGTAAATGCCTATAAAGATAACATTTTCCTTATCAGAGAAATAAACCTCTACATGTCAACAGCATTTTGGCTGACTTCCTCAAATTCAGGTCTTTTTTCTTATAATATACCCTGGGGAAAGAAAACAAATCCCATAACATCAGAAATTTTGTTAATGTTATTTTTTAAATCATTAACTACAAGAATCATTAATAAATAACTGTACAATTAATTTTAAATGATTCAAAAACATATCTGACAAGTGAACCCAACTGACATGATAACTCTACAGAAGAAAGCAAACAAGCAAAACAATTAAAGAAAAAGCCTCCATGTACTTTGTTCAGGTTTTCATATAATAACCACCTGGAACAAGTCAAGTGTTTTAAGATGACACTCCTGAGCCGCGCAGCAGGGCCGGGCCCATCTCAAGTGACTTTACATGACAGTTGTTTACAATAAATATGACAAATAAAAGAACTAACTGCAAACCCACGTTCCTAATTTGTTCTATCTCTTCTAAAGTACAGCACATGCACTTTTGTGCAACTTAAGAACTTAAATTGAGTTTGAGCTGCAGAAGCTGCCTGATTCTGCTCATCTTCTTAATTATCCAAAAAACTTAGTTCCAATCCTGAAACCCGAAAGCAAATGGAATCCCAAGTATAAACCCTGTCTTCCATTCATTTACTCTTTTTCACTACTCTTTGCTGCTGCTCTCCAATCCCTTATACCCTGAAAAACATATCTTGGAAGATTACAGAATATAAGTAGTTCTAAGGAATTTGGAAAATACTGAAGAATGGCACTTTAAGATCTACCAACAGATTTTTTAAGTTGCTGTAGTAGCTGTGAACATTGTCCTTTCCACTGCTCAGTACCAATTTTAAAGTAAAAATATCAGGAAAGGAGTATCTGCAAACTTTTTATTCGACAGATAATTGTGTGCTTATGTGGCAGGCTCTTTTCTAGCACTGGAGGTACATGAGTGGTTTAAACTAAGTTTTATAACTCATGGAGTTATATTTTAGTGAGGGAATCAAATAAACAAATAAACTAGATAATTTTAGTTTTGGCTTATCTGTACTTCATAATTTTTCATACAGTATATTGTACTATTTCTATAATTTTCCTATTAAATGTAGTTACACATGTAAGCCTACATTTACATATACACAAATTTAGATTTAACAGATTGGCCACAACCTGTTGATGTCCCATAAATATTCAGTTCCTCCAGGCACTTAAATGTGTCAGAGAAATAACATATTTGTTAAATATGAATGCAAAGTATAGACTAGTTATAATCTCATTGATTGAAATTAAAATGTGCTATGAAAAAGTGATTATTCAATTCTAGATTAAGTTTAGATTTATTTCAATTCTTTGTACTAACCAAATTAGATAATAATCTTCCACTTTTCTGAACCAACTAAAAAGTATTTGTAATGTGTGCTTAGAATTTACCAAGTGGATATGGGAATATGGACCTGAACTCTACTAAAAAGCTTATGATCTAGTTGGAAACATAAAATTATTAGAAAGAACATAGGACTAAATTTAAATTTAAATTATTTTATATACGCCCTACGTCCTATAAGATTTAGAGGAAAAGGAGTGCCACGCAAATTAGTTACCAAGGAAAGTTTCACTGAGCAGATGGAATCCAGGCCATTAATGAGAAAAAAGGTTTGGGTAAGTCAATGAAATAACATGAGTTTCTGAAGTTTTCTGTGGAATAGGGAAAACATCCACAAAGAAAGAATATGTTTCAGGAAAGTAGCTTGGTTAATTATGGTGGAGGTCCATTACAGAGGGAATTGGATGTCACCCAATAATGAAAGTATAGAAACTATGGCTGATCAGTGGGGGGCGTGGAGGTGGGGAAGACAGAGACGGCTTTCAGTGCCACGGAATGAAGCTAGCAGGCACTAGCAACAACAGCTAAGAGGCTGTTGCTGTCATCCTTAAGTGGGGTAACAGTGGCCTGGGCATGGGGGAGGGGGAACAGGGAGAGAAAACCAGTAATATAGAGGGGAAAACAATAGAGGTATTTTTTCATGGGATTAAAAATGAAAAATGTTGACAGTTGCTGTACAGTAAAGTTTACTTTAGATTTAATATGAAATGACCATAAACAACTCAGGTAGAAACTGTTTGAAGTTAGGAGGTAAGGTATTGGTTTTCAAATAAGAGAGTGAGATTAAAGATGTGTATTTGAGTCATCTGTTTATAAATTTTTTAAATATATACCTAGAGCATATAATACTTAAGGCATTAAACATTCTCTGAAGCAGAGAATATACAGACAAGCAAATATTAATTTCTCAAAAATATCCATTATCAGGCAGGGAAAAGGAATAGAACCCCAAAGAGTACTTGAGATAAGAGAAAAAGGATAAATCACATCTAAAAAGTCAAAGGAGAACATTTTGAAAACAAGAGACCTGGTGGACGGTGGATGGTAGACATGCCACAGGTCAAAAAGAACGAGGGTGGAGAAGAGATGAGTGGAACTGGCAATATGGAAGTTATCACTTTCTCTTACAAATTTAAATTAGTTGAAACAATTCAGCTTCTTAGAAGTTGAAATCAATGACAAAATGCTGCTAAGAGTAGCAGCATTTATCAAATACTTCACGTATGTAAGCACTACTCTTAAGAGTTTATATATATTAACTCATTCAATCCTTAGAACACACTCAAGTACTATTATTATTTACTACTTCAAGATGAGAAAACTGAGGCACAGGCAGGTTTAGTAACTTGCCCAGATTGCACAACTGCACTCTCAGCCACTACACTACCCTGCAGCAAGATATATACACGAGGATGTTCATTCAGAGTGCTCGTACTACAGAAAATCTGGAAACCTAAATGACCAAAGGCAGAGTGATTACGCTTTGTCTCAGCAACGGAATGGGTTAGACATATATATACATAAAACTTTAAAAGCAATGATGTACATTTATAATACTGAATGGAAATGTCTACAATATATTATCTTTTAAAGTGTAATTTTAAAAATATATACACATTTGGTGTATTTACCTATCCATCTTCCCATGCCCCCACCCCACATCTCTCTCTGTCCAACTAGCGTGCACGAGATACAAACTCAGGAGAAATGCTCACAAAACTGTTATCACCGGGAGAATTGAGATACTTTTTGTCTCAGTTACATATTTCCATAACACATTTTATTTCTACAACACAATCTCACAGCAGTGAAGAGAGTTGGGTCTTTGTTTTTTAAGAAAAAAGAAAGAAAAGCATAGCTGATTTGGGGCAATAAATTTCTCTTCTCAGTAATTAACTGGTCTATTTCTCTGGTTATAAATATCTCCATTTTAAATTCATTTTTAAATGCTCTAAAATTCTCAGCCAGGCCCATAAAGCTAAAAAAGTTAAATAACTGCTAGGTAAATCAGGCAAAATTGATTTCAGCCAAGACTGTCAAAGGTAAAACTTCAACCTAAATTTGATTTTGCCCCAATTTATAGGGTCAAAAACCATCATTTGACATTTATAGACTCAGCTTTTTTACTTAATAAATGTCTACACTCTTTGCTTCCAATGAATACACTGTCAACACCATGCCAAACATTACTTTTCAAAAATAACTAATCTGCAAATTTTGAGTAAGGAAAATAGAGCAGGATATTTTACTTTTTAAGAAAAGTGAGTAATTTGGTCTGAAGGATCAAAAATTACTAATCTCACACTCAATTGGTTTTACTACTTTAGCCCCACTACACCTCCCCCATCACTCCCTCAAAGTTGATGTATGGCATAGGTCTTCTAAATGGTAAATCAAAACTGAGAATGAGAAATGTGTACAATCGTTTGAGATCCTCGCGTTGTCAAGAATGTCAGGGTTTAGAAGCCACTGATCTCAAAAACGGCATCAAAGCTGTGCCACACAGGAGTGCTCAGGTAGACGTGCTGACTCACTTCCCCAAAGGTCTAATATCAGTTTCTTTCTTTCACATCAGTGTATATAGTCTTTTCTACCCTGCTACCTTACTGTTCAGCTTTTATGAATTGTCCACTTAAGAAGATGAAAATCCTTCCAGGCAAACTTAAAATATTACTACCTAATATAATTTCTCTAGGATTTCTACATGAATATTGCCTTAGAAAATATCTTACTCCACTCTCATTTCTGAGTTAATCTCCCATTAGTACAGTTACACAAGAATTTTAACATGTGGAGAGGAAAATTTTTGGAGTGGAAAACCATCTACTTAAAACTCTTTACAATTCTTTCTTCTCTCACTATACTTCTCACTTTGAGAAGTGAGAACTGCTGCAATTTGAGAACTGCTATTTTTTAAAAATTAACAATTATCATTGGACAAAAGCCTTTAGTCACTCCTCTACTGTAGATCATTTTAATTTCACTAATTAAGGCAATTTCCTTCCCATTTTGATAGATTCCTATCAGAATACCAATTCACTAATTTTCAATGGCATCCAACTTTTCTGTGCATTTCCTTGTTATTAATTCTACATACATGTTTACACTGCTGCATCAAGTATAACATTTAAACTAGCTGCCTAGTATCATGAGCAATGCTTCATCCAGCCTTTCTTAAAATCACTTTTCAAAATCAGGATTAAGCTTCCACATGAAGTGGTCACAAATTCAGTGGATTACATTTCTCTGCTTTTTGAGCAAATTGCCTATTGTTCCAGTATTTCCCTATCAACATAGAGTCATGAATGTATAAAAAATCCATTTTCTCATTCTACAAAATTTACAGTGCATTTCTCAGACTAAAGCATTACGTTTTTATCAATGCTATTAAAATACTCAATTTTACATCAGAAATGATTATAATTACATTCTGCAACTCTGCCTTTGATATTGTTTATATTATTTTATCCAAGATGATAGAAGCAGATGACCCAGTTCTGGTTTTCTCGATCATACATGCATAGTTTATTTGTTTTGTTATTGAAATGACCTAATTCCGTGTTCCTTTAAAAAAATGTTTATCATATAATCTCCTAATCATCTTTTTCACCAAAACTGTACATTTATTTAATCCTTCTCTCTACTCTTGGACAAACTATACATTGGCCATTTTTACTAAAATTCTGAAAGCAATTTAAAAAATTATTCGCTGGCTCAATTGGGCAGATCATGCCAGCAACATTTGATAGTGAAATACCAATTCTAAAAGGTCTAAAGAAATTATTATAAATGTGTAAAGATACTTAAGTAAAATTATATTTATTAGTTTCTTATAAAACAAAAAACTGGAAATAATATGAATGTACAATAACGGACTGATTAAATAGCATATATCTAGAACGGACTACTTCAGCATATTTAAAAGTGATTTTCTATAATAACACAAAATTATGCTACCACATGAAAAACATAAGTTACAAAAAAGTTTTAAGAGTTTATAGATAGCTACATCTAAAAAAGCTAACAGTGGTAAAATGTGGTGGGAATACGGATTTTTTTCCCTTTATGCTTACACTTTTCTAATTTTTCTGCAATAAACACATATTACTCTTTTAAGTAAGAAAAATACAAAAGTTTTATTTTCCTTTTTAAACAGTCATGACAAAGTTCTGCTTTTCCTCCCTCATTTCTCTTTCAACTTCCATTCATTCGATACTGCTTTATTATGCTTGTCTTTTAAAACTGAACCATTGAATTCCAAAATCTTTATTCATCCACATATTTAGCTTCAGTGACAACTGTTTATGAAAGCCTACTATAATTGTATTTTTTCAATACTCCATCTGGGCATTATTCCCTTGACTCATTTGAAAACAAGTGGGTCAGCATCGTAAAAAAATCCCATAAAGGCACTGACTTTTATCAGTTTATTTCATAGCATCTAGGATAGTGCCTAACATATAGTAGACATTCAATAAATAGTTGCTAAATGAATGTGGATAAAAATCTATGAATGTGGACTGCATATTCACCCAAAGTTAATTTATGGAATTAATACACTATCTTAAATATGGATGGCAATGTAAAAATGTAAATGTATAACTTTTATAGAAACCTCATTATGAGTTCTGTAATTCTTGTTAAAACATTAACTAAAAAAACCTCACTTCACTAAAAAGGTTTAGAAAGAGTGCTAAGTACTATATTGTCAGTTAATTCAGAAAAAAATAATTTTACAAAATGGATAAGGATTGATTAAAACTCTAATATGGATTTTGAAAGTAGATTTTCACATGGTTTAGATAATTCCACATGAACACCCAAATCAATTTTATTTTTCAGTAATCCCCTTGAATGAAAACATGGTTTTTATTTCCTATGTAACACTTTCAAATAGCCACCTAAAAGATGAGAAATTGGGATTTTGCAAGTGGAGGTTTAAATAGGTAGACACAGTCAACAAATTATCTTTATTAAAAACCATGGAAAAAATTCAGGTAAAAAAATATTAAGTTCCAGAAGAATCAAGAAATATGACTGAAACATGAATCTTCTTCCTCTATGATAGACATGTTCCAAAATTAAAATTTTGGCTCTATTTTAATGGGTTAAGTCCTACTTTGAAATTTTAAGTATTTATTATCTCCAGAATGTTTATAAAATAATATAATAGGTACTTAATTTTAAAACCTCTTCTTTCCTTACTTCATAAGTTCCTAAGTACATTTCTCCAAAGAGGGCCATATTTAAAGGCTTAAAACCATGCCCTATTTTCTCTGGCATTTGATTTATACAGTTTAAAACATTTGGTTTGTATTTTACATTTTATCTCCGCCAAATATATGTTTGTGATGACATTTTCCAAAGTGATAACCACCAAAAGTAAAGAATTAAGTTCAAATTTTATATGAAATCCTGTCATGAAGGTTTTAGGAGACAAGGATGAAAGATTATACTGGAATTTCTGCTATAAAAAAGTGGCCCTCGTTGTATTGTGACTGAAATGTAAATACAGTTGAAGAGGAAAAAACCTGAATAGCAAGCTCTCGGTAAGATGATACTTTAGTCTGTAAATGGAGTCTGGAGGAAGGCTCCTGTGATCTAATAAACACATGGTCACTCTTCCTAGTGGATTTTAACATACAGGTCTAATTTTGTCCAGGCTTTAAGTAACAGGTTAGTGGAACTGTCAGATTGTCAAAAAATGTGACTTGTTAAAAGTAACAGGAAAATAACAGCTTCCTAATGCTCCATTTCTCAAAGCTGAGCCCTGACAGCCCTTTCCCAATCACTACCCAAACCTGAAGGAGCACAGAGACAGGGACAAGACCACTGTTCTGCTCCCTCCCACATCCCCTCATCATCTTGCAATATGCACAGAAATAAGGCATAAAATAACCTAAAGATGGACTTTCAAATTGCCACAGTTGAGATACATTGTTGGATAGGAGGGCATGCATGTTGGAAAACCAGATTTTATGAAGGGTTTAATAACCTCACCATTGGGAAAACTAATATAAAAATATTTATGTTAAATAAATAGTATAAATAGAATCCTTACACATAAAACTCACTTAAAAGGAATCTCTATGATTCTGGAAAGATGCCTTCATGATTTTGATGCCTATTATTTTCAATGATCTTATTGAATAGCTCAAGAAAAATCTGTACTGCGAATCAAGATTTTTCTTCACAAATATTTTAAAGGCAAATCAATTTAAGGGAAAAAAGAATACAACTAGCAACAGAAATATATCCTTATAAAATCTACTTAACATTATTATCATTACATACAGGTATTCAACTCTTCTCATGTCGTTCTAATGTTGAGTTGCAAAAATACAAAAGCTCAAGACATGTATGAGAAAAATAATTTGCAAGCATAAGATTTAAATGGGAAATTATAGGTTTGATCAACTAAATGACAAACTAACAAAAAATATATTTGAAAGAAAAATATTTAAAGCAAGTCAAGAACACCAAAACAAAGGAAAATATTGGTCTTTCATCTCAGAGAATATTTATCATTCCTTCCAATATGACACTGAGAAAAACAATATAAGCAATAAAGATAACATACTATTTAAGTGTTATATCAAAATTACTTGAACTTCTAAATAGTAAATCAAGCTGAAGTTAAAAGTTTCCCTTAAATCCCCTAACGTATAGTGTTCCTGCAAATAAGAAAAAAACAAAACAGGAAAATGCGCTAAGAATATCAGGTCTCAGAAAAAGAAACCCAAAAGGTCTTTATTATGAAAACATGCTCAATCTCATTCATAAGAGAAATGCAAATCAAAACCACATTGAGATCATGTAATTTTTTACCTATGAATACTGGCAAAAATTAAAAAGTGTAATAACATATTGTGTTAAAAGGATGGGAGGAAGTTGGCTCTTTTGAGGATTATCAATGGGATTTTAAATTGTTACCACCTCTGTTGTTGTAATTTGGATATAGAAAATTCAAAAGGCAATTTGGATACAGAAAATTCAAATAATCCCACACACTCTTTGATCCAGCAATTCCTCATCTAGGAATTTAACCTACAGATATATTCACACAAATGGAAACGACATGTACACAGATATTCAATAATGTTTGTAATAAAACAAGTTTGGGAAGAATCTACATGTCCTTCAGTAGGAGACAGTTTCGACAAAAGATGGAACACTACGTACTTGTAAAAAAAAAAAAAGACCTCTAAAATTTACTTTGTTAAGAAAAAAGAAAAAAAGCAAAGTGCAAAACAGAACATAAGAAATTATTCATGTAAAAGGAAAGGAAAAAAATAAGCTCAACATTTGTCACTGAAGAACTAGATGGCTCAAGGACGGGTAGATGAAAGACTTTTCACTGTCAGGTCCCTTCTATATCTTAGATCTTTGAACCTTATATTTTGAAAAAAAAAATTTTTAAACTCTTTAGATGACACATAACCTTTTTTGGCTTCTCTTATGCTTAAACATGTTTCTGTATTTCACCATCAATTCTCAAAATAAACATTCCAAATACTCTAAAAATGTACAAAAGAAACAGATGTATTATGCATACAGAAATTAGATGCATAATATTGTTAAACTATTTACCTAACATTTTTTTAATGCAAAGGATTACTTTTCCAACTTCTAAACACCTAGAAGAATTTAAAAGAAAACAATCAACCTTAACACAAACTGATAAAACAAAGTACAGAGGTACTACCATAAAAATTTAACTCATTTAGTCAGATAATTTTCAAACATGAAAATGGATATTAACTAATGGAACAAGACAATGGTGTCACTCAAGATTATTTAAAGTGTTTTATAAAGTATTTATAATATTTTACAATAAGATTATTGAAGCAATATACATGGGTTAAAATTTGAGTGAAAGTCAACATTTACTTTAAGAAACAGTTGGATGCCAGAAACTTTTTAAACTTCTGGCACTAAACAAATCAAATAAGATTTACCAAACTATAAATAAAATAAAAATAAAATTCATAATCATTTTCCTCTTAAAAAAATGAAGCTAAAAATATACCATTATTTACAATTCTAATAAAAGTCCTTTCATTTTGAGAACTTTAATTTGGAACAGAATGACTCTGGGGGAGAAAGCTTACTAGGAAAACAAATAAGAGTAACCAAATGGATACTAACTAAATGAATAAGACTATTCTTTAAAACATATATATTTTTTAATTTGAGGAAGTTATATACTATAATTGGAAATGTCCAAAATAACATGGGTAACTTTGACAATGTTATTTTATTAACCTTGCCCAGAATGTTTTTCACCCCCATAAATATTTTTTTCCTGAGTACAGAACTTTGACAACTATTTTCTTTCAGCAAATTGAAGAGGCAATTCCAGTGTCTTCTGGCTTCCATTGTTGCTGGTGGGAAGTAGTCAACCTAACTGCCATTCTTTTGAGGGTTGTCTTTTTGTATCCAGCTGCTTCTGTGATGTTGTCTTTAGTTTTCTATAGTTTTATTCTCATGGGTCTAGGTGGGGAATTTTTTTTTAATCCTGTTTGGGATTCATTGAGCATCTTGAAACTGTTGATTGAGTTCTTTAATCATTCTGGAAAATTCTTAGCATTTACTGTTCAAATTGTGCTTCTGTCCAGTATCCCTCCTCTACTTCTGGAACTTCAATTAGACAATTTTCACTCTATCCTTTGTGGCTCTTAATCCTCTTTCATATTTTTCTATCTCTAATCTGGATTTCAATTCTCCAATTCTCTCTTCACCTGCATCTAATCTGTCGTTAACCTAATTAAATCTTAATTCTAGTTTCTGAAGTCTTTGCAGATCTGTTTCTGCTGTATGTGGTTTCCTTATATGCTTAGTTTTTAACAATTAAACTCCTTTTCCTTGGAAAAATATTTGTGGAGATTCTTTTGTGGCTTAGCATGAAGATGCATTCCTCCAGAAAGGGTTTGAGTAAGCTTATCAGGCATCCAGGAGCATAATTCATGTTGAGTCCATCTTCCATTCACGGTTCAAATGTTTTTTTGAACCACCCAAGTGATGTCTATTTGGACTACAAATGCAAGCAAGGGCCAACTTATTGTTGTAACATCTCAGGACTTCCTCATTCTGCTCTCCTCAGGATCACAGCAACTTCCCTCAGTCTCCTAAAGTTAGAAAGGCAGCACAGATTTCTGGTTCACTGTCACTCTGGGTACTGGCTGCATACAGCTTTAAAGAGAGAGGATGTCCTATTGGACAGGTCTTGGGCTTTGACTTTTGCTGCCTAAGCTCCT
Source organism: Tapirus indicus (assembly GCA_031878705.1). Classification (NCBI taxonomy): domain Eukaryota; kingdom Metazoa; phylum Chordata; class Mammalia; order Perissodactyla; family Tapiridae; genus Tapirus; species Tapirus indicus. The sequence continues at coordinate 469,630 of CM062928.1, forward strand.
AGAAGCATTCAAAATGCAGCTGAAGTTCTCCCAATTTGGTAAAGACTTTCTGGGTAAAAGCAGTTTCAATACTCTGATTCTCTCTCCCAGCATTCCTATTTTTGTTTTTGTATTCCAATCAGATTTTGGCCTGGTAATTCTTTACTATGCCGTCAGTTCTTCAATGCTTTTAAAATTTGGTCCAGCAGCCTTGTTTTCAGTGAGAGCTGATCTGAGTAATCGAGCTCACCGTATTACCCAAATCTTCTTCAATATATTTTATTAACATCTAGTTTTCAAAAAGATTAGGAAAAATTTTGTATGCAAACTATCTTGAAAAGCAACTGAAAACTTTAAAATCCAATGTCCATTGACACACTAAATTCCAAAGGTTAAACAAAAGTTACAGAATTCAATTAACCAAATATATTTCCTGTAATATATTATAGAATTCCCAAATAAGTGTAATTCAGTTCTCTAAAACACTTGATGAATCCAACAATTTGAGTTTACCTTTAATGTTTGCTATGCCTAAGTGAAGTTTGGGTAAAGCCACAAGAACAAAAAGTGAAATGATAATATTTAACACAGAATTCTACTGCTTTTAAGACAAAAACTAGAGTAATTAATCTATTTGTTTTTAGAATTAAATCTATATCAAGTTAAGTTTATGGATTAAGTTAAAAGAGGAATTTATATATTTTTCAATATCTAGATGTCTCAATGAATTTCCATTCATCATTGTTGGCATTGTGTATACGTACAACATTAATCAAAGTCGTGAAAAGGGATGGGAAGAATTAGAATGTTTATCCTTTACTAATTTAACAAAACCACCTCTGGAATTTGATAAATCAACATATGAAAACTCAAGTTTTTATCACATATACACATACAAATGTCTCAGAAACTTTACTCCAATATATATACTTAAAACTTTATTGTAACCTATCAGGCATTCATCTTCTATATCAGGTTTTTAATTTTTGTCTGAAAGCATTTCAGAATCACAAGCAAATTTTTTTTAAAAGGTACTTCAAAATGCTAGGCAAATTAGTAATGCCTTTCAATTGGTAATTCTTCAAAAACTTTTATGTTATATATCAAGAAAATTCTAAATGTCAATGAAGCTTATTCTAAGATATTTAAACATCTGGGGGTATCAGACAATCCAAAAAAATACTTTCTTTGTATTTTTAGAAAAGCTTTAGAGATAGATTTTTTTTAACCTATGTTAACAGTAAAGATATTGACCACTTATAATTTTATGAAAAATAATATTTTTTTTTCTAAATTGATATCAGACTCTAATTCTTAGAAATTAAAATTCAAGTTGTAAAATAATGATTAACACAATTTTATTTCCCACTGTGAATTTTTCAGGCAAAAAATATTTAGAGTGCCACTATATGCCAAGCATTGTTCTAGGTTCCTGAAAGATGACAATGTACAAAACACAAGCATAATAAACTGTTCAGTATACTAGGAGATCATAAGTATTATAGGTGAAAAAACAAGAGGAAAGGATGAGTTTTGAGGCATTGGGAATGGGGGGCGGGGACAATTTTAAATAGGGTGGCCACAGCAGATTTCACTAAGATAACACTTTTGCAAAGATTTGCAGAATGCACAGGATTTTGTCAAGCAGCTATCTGGATAAATATCTTTAGAGCAGATAAAACTGCTAATGTAAAGAAAAGCCTTGAGGTGGAATGTGTCTGGAATGTTTAAGGAGGCCAGTGTGACTGAAGAAGAGACAATATGAATTATCTACCATGCAGATATCAAGCACAAAATTTTATACTTAAATTGGTACCCTATTATTTACTCCTTACACTAATTTCCTATGGCGCAGCGGTTTAGTCCGCGCTTGGCAGCCTGGGGTTCGCGAGTTCGGATCCCGGGTGCCTGCTGACGCACCGCTTGTCAGCCATGCCGTGGCGGCATCCCATATAAAGTAGAGGAAGATGGGCACGGATGTTAGCCCAGGGCCAGTCTTCCCCAGCAAAAAGAGGAGGATTGACAACGGATGTTAGCTCAGGGCTGGGCTTCCTCACCAAAAAAAAAAAAAAAAAAAAAAAAATTATTTAATCAACCTATCTGAATTTATGACTAAGAAATAACTGATTCTTGAACATATGAAGATGTTAGACTTTATAGATATAAATTCATTAAAAATGTATAAATTTTTAATTTTACTATATCCAGTTTCTACTTGGAATAGAACCCTGGCTATTCTAATGTTTTTGAAGATTCCAGAAAGTAGCCAAACCCAATCAAGACCCAGAACTCACTAATTCAGTGCTCAAAGTTTCATTATAATTCTCAACTACTCTTACTGCTATGAAAACACTGTATTTCATGTAATACCATTGTCTTTCTAAAAATATACAATATTATCATTATCACATCAGTACAATTCTTAATATTTCCTTCCTTATATTAAATTTAACATATTGCCATACTCTCTCCCTAATAGATTTTTGGACATTGCAAAAACTTGAAAACTTAAGAGACTGACATAGATTTACCAACCTTTTTTGTCAAACAGACGTGTGGAAACCAGTTCTTGTGCTTTCGCTTTTCTTAATTTTAGCCAGTCTTTTAAGTATTCCAAAAGTATTCACATCAGGACATTAGTTTCAGAGTTTTGTTCAAAACTAAGTTTCAATCTTTGATACTAGAATCAATAAAAGTATAAGCAGTATTTTTTAATCTTGGTTATTAATTCTTTGTTCCTTTTGGATAACTGTTCCTTTTAGTACACACTTGCTTATTAACTTACGTATTTAACCAAATAAGGGGATAAACTCTCACAAATGTTCATTAATAAAATTCATATAACAAATGAGCCATCACTTTTTTCTTGCATAAGTTAATCTGGAAACTTTATGTTATTGGATAACCTAGACACCGGCAACGTGGTTTCCTAGGACTGGCAGAGATTTTACTCAAATCTCTTTTAGTAAAAAGAGATTTTACTCATGGTGAAATGTTTCCAGGAATCAAATTGTTTGAAGCAACTGCTCGAGTTTTATCTACCTATAAAATTAACTAATTTTCTCCCTTAGAAAATGCTTTTTTCTCCCCCCAAAGGAATACTCTGGTCAATTAATGTCACATTTTCCTCAAACTACATTAAAACTACTACAGGCAATAAAAGGTTTTATAGCTTCTTAATTCTATTAGTTTCTTAAGATTCAAATACAAAGGAAAAATTAATGAAACCGAAAGAGAGTTTCTAACCAACATGTAATTTTTCTTTGAAAATTGAAAACTTCCACTCAGTTAACTTGTAAACTTATGTAGCATGTGAGTTAAAACAAAGGCCTAGAATTATAAATGGTGTCTCAACTTGTTTTGCTAAAGCAAAATCACATTCACATTATTTGAGCCATTATAAAATATCAGATGCTCATGCATTTTCTCCAGTTCTATTTCCTAAAAGCTTAGCTTCAACTCTAGATTAACTATCAAGCTTCTTTGTTTCTGTAACTAAGAAAAATTTCATGTAACAGTCACAAGTTATGTTTAAAATACTGAGGACTAGAAGCAAAATTCAGCTTAAAAACTATCAAGCTGTTTCAACTCCTCAAAGTATGTCTTTTCTTCGCTTTGTTGAGGCCTCAGCACTAGCAGTCCTCTGTCAGGGATTCTGTGCTAATTTCAGGCTAGTTAGAAGTCTTGTTCTAGAGGATTTCCTTGACCCACCCTCACATACTCTCCCATGTCTTCTCTATCAAAGCACCTACAACCCAGTATTATAACTTTCTCCTGTAACAAACTAAATTTGTTCTGAGGTTTCCACAGCATTTAAGTGTCTACCATGCGTTCACTCAGTAGATACTTGACAAGTGTCTACCATGCGTTCACTCAGTAGATACTTGACAGCTAATTCCCCCTCTTCCCCTGATATATAAAGTGAAAGCAAGAACCTGAAACAAGATATTTTCATATACTTTTTACCTACAGCCACACAAAAACCTATGAAAATATACAGACAGCGTGGGGCTGGAAAATGTACCAGACGACTTTTTCGACAATCTATAAATTCAACAGTCAATTGTACTAATGAAAAATAGTCTAACACTTTGAGCAATTTTATTCGAATATAACCCAGGCAAATATATCAAGAGGCATCTGTTAAGTCTTCATTCTACTAAACATACCCTGTGTTAGGGTACTTTTAAGGACTCCACATATAAAATTACTTGCCAAAAGGGTGTGCTAACAGAATTCTGCCTATTTTAATCTGCACAAAATCCCCTAAAAGTTAAACTACAGCTTACACTTTTCTTCCTATCCAAAAAGTATCTTAGAATAAAGATCACTACACTAAAGTAAATTTCTACAGGTCTTCAATTGTGGGAAACTTAGAATTGCAAAACTGTTTTATAGGTAAATAATTCAAATTCTGACAGGACACCATAATGGTTCATTTAGAATCAATTGAGTAGTATCAGGAAGATGCATGAAGATATTTCAGTTTTCAATGACAGATTGGAGATGTGCTCAAAAAATACTTCTTGAATTTCTAAGTCTGATAAACCACCAATTACGAATGTTGGTCATTTCAATCAATGTGATTTACCATTAACTATAGGAGTCAAGATCCTCTTCCACACCTTTCTTTTAAAGACAGCTAGATATTGTGCCCCTCTGACTTCAGTGTTTTTTCATGAAGTTTTATGTCTTAATTTCAAATATTTTAATGATCTCCCCTCCAAAAAAAAAAATCACAATAAATAAAGAACAATCTATCCCATCAGAAAACTTATTTTGCAAGACTTCTACACTTCTATGCAAAGAAGAGTATGAAGATAACTGTTTAGTAAGCAGATATTCAAAGGCTAACATCTTTACCTAAATTCTAAATTTTGGCCTTAATTTAAGTAAATTCCATCCCAATAAAACTCCTAATTGCTAAATCAGAAACAGAAGGTAAAATTCATTGTTCTCACATGACAGTTGAGTGTAAATAGGTATTTGGAGCTGTAAAGAACGTGTTCTTATAAATTACCAAGACTTGCCGCTCTTGTGTTCAGATCTCTTTCTGCTATTTGAAATTAGACCCAAGTACATACCGGCAAGACTTTTAAGAACTGTGAAGGGTAAAAATACATAGAACAGCAAGTCGAATCTTATAGCAGAGACTACACGAAAGCGTAGGCTGGGGTCGCCTTACAGCTCCTGTGCCATGCCACCTTCTAAAACATCTGCAGCAATTCTATGTGGGTCAGTAGCTATAGATAATCTACTTTTTCAAATGTACCCCCAAATCCTAGTGGCTAAATAAGAATGCAAAAAACCTGAGCAAAGTAAAAAGGAGTCAGTTACGAACCTACACCATAGCTATTTCTACAACTACACTGTATTTAAATTCCTTAGGTTACTTACTACAGTGGTTAGTGTCTCGGAGCCCAGACCCAGGAATCAGAACACCTGAGGATAAGGCCCCAGCTTTCCCACTCTCTTCCCAGTAGCTTAAACTTTAATTCTGTTGATTTTAGGAAAGCTATTTAAGTCCTCTATATCTCAGAAAAACTGAACATCTGAAAAAAATTGGGGATAATATATACCTACCCAAAAGATAAACTGTGATTAATCAGATATCCCATATAAAGTACTAAACACAGTGCCCAGAATATATTAAAGGCCTAATAAATTTTAGCTATTACTATGGAGGCAAGTAATCAGAAAAGGAAAAATCACTATGAACAAGATACAACTGAAAATCAACAATGGAATTTTTAAATGTAGACTTTAACTTTTTACTTCTAAAAACCTATTCTAGAAAATATTTCACCTCCAAAAATCTTTCTCACATACTTTTCTTTATATAATGTCCACATATTGTTTTCCAAAAAATTTAGTAGTTTTGTAGATCTACACTTAAAAGGCAACATAATTGAAAAATACTTGCTTACTTTTAGGAACTCCAGTACAATTCTATGCATATTTTGAGTAACACCCACAAAAATTTTAACTTATTACAAATATATTTAAATTCAAAATAAAATAAGTTGCCTCTTAGTAGTAAAAATATAAAAAATTCCCACCCCACTCCCCAATATTACAGCAGTTCTAAAGACAACTCTTGTCTAGAACAGTTAATGGGACTTTTCCATTTATGTCATAATTTATAGATTATGGGAAACAACACTTGAATCCACATTAGTTTTCCTATTCAGATGGAGGGGACAAGAGTGAGAAACAGTATGAAATCTGTGCGGTAAACTGATACTTAAACACAAGGCACAGCAGAAAAAGGACCATTATAAGGACATAAAATTCAAATAATTTCATCCATCACAGAAATAGGGAATTTTAGAAACATGAATTTAGACAGTTGGAAAAACGTAAACATGAACTGGATAATAGAACACTACTGTTCCTTTTCAGTGTGGCCACGGTATTGTCATTATGTGGGACGATATTCTTTATATAAACAAAGATAAAACATGCATGGCAAACCTAACACTGAGTCAAGGTGAAAGGTGTATATTTACTATCATAGTCATACTATTCTTTCAACTGCTGTTTTAAAATTTTCATAATAAAAAATTGGGAAGGTGAAAAAAAGACTGCATGGCTTGTCTAAGGTCACAGTAATTCAATGCAAGAGCTGTAAGCAGAAAGTCCTAGGTCACCAGATTCCAAATTCTTTGTCATTCCTATTCCTCTATACTATAGAGTAACCTGCAAATTCCCTGCATTTCTTTAAAAAAACTAACAATTCTTTAAACATATCTTTTCCACACTATCAAAAATGATCAGGCCACTGTTTTAGTAACACAAATAATGGGGAGAATTCTGCCCCTGCAGTTGAGGCACATGGCAAATAACCATCCCACTAACTACAAAAGATTAAATCACAGACACCTAAATAAACAAGTTCTTTTGACTTTGGAATGTCTGTTCTTTAAATGTAAATCTCACAACTATTCTGTGAACTCAGGAAACTCAAATTTACAATCAAACAGCTTGATTTTTGGAAAATACCACACCCATGGTTTAAAGCAATCTTTAATTGTTAACAGAGAAATTAATTCCTTTAAAGTGTTAACTTTCCAATTTGTGCCTTAAACTGAGAAATTATTTAAATAAGTACTTTAAAAATAAAGCATTTGGAAACACAATCAAATACTTATCTAAATAATCTTTTTGACTCTCTTTCTCACCTATTTTAAAGCCAAAGATCTCATGATTTTTAAAAAACAAATTCTTACTTGAAATAATTTGCCATTTGCTCAACTATTAAGTAAATCAATAAAGATATTTCCAGTGGCCTACATTGGTTCTTATGAAAATATCAAACTAGTTAAGTTTCTATATAACCTAATGAGCGAGGGAGCAAATTTTGTTACCTTCCCCATATGATTTATGACAGAATTTAAACGCCTTACTGACAGGCTATACGATATTTGGAAAACTTGCTGCAATGAGAAACCTCTCAAAGCAATGAGAAACCTCTCAAATCCTGTAAATTATCATCTTTTCCAAATACACTTACTAGCAAACTGTTTTAAAAGAAAAAAAGAAAATGTGAGGACAAGGGAGAGAGAAGCTAGTACTTTCCAACAGTTTTCAAAGAGAAATAAGCTTCAAGTTTGAGTCATTAATAGGGAGTATGTATTTACGCTCAACGATAAACACGCTGAAAAACACTACCTTGTTAGAAAAACATCAGATTCAGGCAAGAATCATTAATAGATTCAAAATGGAGTGGGTGGTTGTTAAATGAACAACAGAATTTTCGCAGTCTCAAAGTATCTCCCCATTATTTCACTAATTACAAAAGGGAGAAGAGTAACTATGCAGTGGAGAAAATGGTCCACACTGAATCACCAATAAAAGATAAATGAAAATCGTGCCTCTGGATGATACAGTGAGGACACACAACCATTTGTAGCTTTTCAGCTAAAATGTATATAACCTGAACCTAACGAGAAAAATACCAAACTTAAATTAAGGCTGAGGAACTGTTCAACATCAGAAGAGACTAAAGAAGAATGACAACCATCTATAACAGTCTTGGATTAGACACTAATTTAAAAGGAAACTGCTATAAAGGGCATTACTACAATAATGATGAAAACAGAACACGGGCTGCAGATTAAAATTCTATTAATGTTAAGTTTCCTGAATTTCATTAAGTGTTTATGTATGAGAATATCTTTGTTGTGAGGAAATACACTGAAGTAATAAAGGTCATGATGTATGCAACCAAATCTATGGTTCAGGAAAAATAAAGCATAAGCATATGTTAAAAACTGGTCAATCAAGGGAAAGTGTATATGGGAGTTCTTTGCATTGTTCTTGCCCTTTTTTTTTGGTGAGGAAGATTAGCCTTGAGCTAACATCCGTTGCCAACCCTCCTCTTTTTGCTGAGGAAGACTGGCCCTGGGCTAACATCCGTGCCCATCTTTCTCTACTTTATAGGGGACGCCGCCACAGCGTGGCTTGACAAGCGGTGCGTCAGTCCGCACCCAGGATCCGGGCCTGCTAACCCCGGGCAGAGCGGGCAAACTTAACCGCTACACCACTCTCTGGCCCCTTGCACCTTTAAGTTTAAAATATTTTCAAAATAGAAAGCTAAAAATGCATTATAGAAATTGCTTAAATTATAAAAATGTCAGTTTGTAACCTGTAAAAGCAATGCTGACCTACTACTCAACCCATAACAAAGCAGATTAAACCACGTGATTCCCAGTGATTGGCATACAATTTGAATCTTCAGCTCTAAACAATGATAATCTAAATAACGAATGTTTTAAGCATTTTCTCACCTACTAACATATCCAAATTAAGAGAACCACAAAACCACAAAAAATTCACTTATTACACAATAGTTAAAACTGATAATCAAAGGAAATGGTGGATGAGAATTAAAATAAATGTACAGATAACACAGGAAACAAAGTTATTTTGTTGGCAATCTTCCCACAAATACCTTTAAGCCTGCTCCTACGACATAAAGTCTACACTTTCACGAGATATTTTGTTAAAGTAATGTCATTAATGACATTTAAACTTTATGAAATTTAGACAATATTACTTGAGTACTTCTACAAATATTGGTGCCAAAATTCTCAATTATAGCTGGTAAGAGCCAACTCTCTTGATAGTCATTAACTGGAGATACTAAACATCATTAAAAAAAATCATATTTGAGTTAAAAACTATCAAAAACCACTAAGGAAATTTTTTTTTAAACAAAGGGACATGCGTTTAAAATGGTTGAGAAGCACTGCACTTATCCGTGCAGTGAAAAATTCAGAAATGGACTGAAACGACTACAGAAATAGCTAGAAATAATGACTGGTTCTTTGTGAGAACACTCCATTCCCCACCCACTTAAAGAATAAGACGTACTCATATATAAAGATTCAAGTACCAATTAAATGAATGGATGTCAGCTAATAATCTAAAAATTAAATATGAAGATATGGTCTTCATAAATTTAAAAACTCTCTCAAGGGTAAGAGCTAGCCATTAAAAAAAGCTGCAGTAGGGTCCAGCCCAGTGGCATAGCGGTTAAGTTCACGCACTCCACTCTGGCGGCCCAGGGTTCACAGGTTTGGAATCCGGGTGCAGACGTATGCACCACTCATCAAGCCATGCTGTGGCAGTGTTCACATTTGTAATAGAGGCAGATTGACACAGATGTTAGCTGAGGGCCAGTCTTGCTCAAGCAAAAGGGAGACTGGCAACCGATGTTAGCTCATGGCCAATCTTTCTCACCAAAAAAAAAAAGCTACAGTTATTCTTTTAAGCCACATTCTCCAGCTTAAATGGCCCTCTCTTAATACCTTAGACCTTTAGAAGTTGTCTGATTCTTGATTATACTGTGTTCAAAATTTAAAAAGTTCACGGAGCCAGAAAATCGGGTTTCAAACCCAGGAATAACATCAGCAAGTAAAAAACCGTCAATGTTCAATAACACAACCCTAACGCTGATTGCTGTTCCAATAAACAGTCATCATACTGTCAATACTACTACCAAACACACAGTAGGTGCCTCTAAGATTACTTCTTGATTGATCATATACTGACTGAGAAATCACAACATGGTGTAATCAAAAGAACAAGCCAGGAGACTAATCACTTTATAGTCCAGATAAGTAGAGTATTCTGCAAGGTATGAAATACAGTAATAAGATTCATTCACTGCCCTCTAAAGCCTCATTTCCCAAAACTGGCTGCCAAAAACTCCTAACAATAAGATTCCATGTGCACATCCTTTGGAGATTGAGCCAGCAATACTGGTATGCTAAGTGCAAAGCTTTTATGTTTTAAAAGCTTCCCAGGTGATTCTAAAGCAATGTAGTTTGTAAACTTTGGCTCAAACGGTAACAATCTCTTGATTTATTTTACTCATGTATAAAATATGGGGGCTAAACTAATTCATCTTATCTTCCAGCTCTAAACTAATTTAAACTTAATGTTCACTTTGGCTTTAAATATGTAATACTTGCATATTCACAGTTTGTTGAATAAAAAAACTTCAAGACCATCATCATGAAATGGTCAACCCCTTTTCTCCTTCAAATTCAAAATCAAAAAGTTACACAAAATGTCACCATAAAAGACCATCTCCCTTGTTACTAATGTGAGGTGATGGATGTTAACTAAACATTGTGGTAATCATTTTACAATGCAAACATATATTGAATCATCATGTTGTACACCTTAAATAATACTACATGTCAATTATATTTCAATAAAACTGGAAGAGAAAAAAAATTTTTCCCATATAGGAATCTTCAGACAAAGACTTACAATGTTATCTGTATATGCCAGAGCTAAAATTTTGTATTTAAAAGGGGTTGTAATTCAACATTTTGTCACATGAATAAAAGTATTAGGAAGATTAAAAATAGCTTTGGGACTTAGTTCCCTTCGGACCTTATTACATGTCAAAGTATTATTCCAAAACTACAATCAACCCTGCCTTTGACATCAGACTCTTTGTTTTTACAACTATCACTTAACATTTCCAAATAGAAAATTTTTTCTTTGGAGTCTCCTAGCATATAAACAGTAAAACTTACCCCAGGTTGTGCCTCAGCCTTGGAAAGGTCTTTTAGTTTCCCAAAAAGTTGTATTCAAAGCAAATATTCACAATTTTGTTGAAATGCTGCAGATTCTGAGTATGTGGGGTAAAAAATTTTTACAGACTTCATTACCCCATTATACTAACAAACTGTTTTCTGCTCCAAAGTTGCTAAGAACAAAAGTGCTTACTAATAAAAATTAAAGTTCAAAAAGCAAATTATTTACAAATAAATGCATTCTTGTCCACATTTAGAAGTGCAGCTTTTGATAGATATCACTAGTATTATTTTAGACATCTTCATTTCTTGAAAGTGCCTTGAACCAGACTTATTCAAAAGGAACAGCTGTTTGCAAGTTGAAAGCACACATAAAATAAAAAATGAACCAATTAAAAAACATTTGAGTCTTTGACTTTAACAAGGCTGTTTTTTAAGCAAAAGTCAATTAATTGCCACCTGGTTGCCTATGCTCAAGTTAGAACCAAAAATGCAGAGCACCCTAAAAAGGCTTTTCTGTATTAGGATTAGTTCTATTTCCAAATATGGAGGTTTCTAATTCTGTAAAATTATGAAGGGCGTAAGTGTGTTTGTGTTTATTAATGGATGTCATGTAGGAGGATATCTTTAATTAATACCTCTTAAGGGATAGGGGTAGGAGGTCATATGCCAAAATAATCCCCTAAGATCCTGACTACAACGCCCAATAACTTTTAAAAACTAGGTATTAGTCATTATATATTAAGTATTATGTTATTCCATACATGCCCAAGAAATTTAGGCTAAAACACAACCCACAGGGAAACTTCAAATTGCATGAACAAATAGCCCTTTTTGTTTTACAACATATTTTAGAATGTATTTGCTTTTTATTCAAATCTGCTTAGAGAAGCCTTTTCCCCATTTCAGAATATACCATAACTCTTACTACACACACAAAAATAGAATAAAAGCAGCTGAGGTAAAAATGTAAAGGAAAAAGACGCAGAGAGGAAAAGACCCTTTTTTTTTTCCAATATGTTTATCAGTGACTGCAAAGATTGTAATTTTGCTTTATAAAGCTGAGAAATATAAAGGCAATCAGGTTATTAGTATAAGGTTTTGCTTGAAAATAAATGGCTACATTTCACATAAAATAATAAATTACCCAGAAGACATAGAAAATAAGATTTTTTAAAGAAAATTTATCTAAATAAACTATGTCCTTTTGCAAAGTTTTATTGTGCAATGCCTTGAGTGAAACGGCCAGAAGGAAAAAATGTATAGACCATGTCAGTAGAAATGACAACACCTAAACCGCTATGTCTCAACAATAGAAGGGAAAATGGATGGGATATTTCAATAAAAACTAAAATAGAAGTTTACGACTTATAATAGTAAATATGCAAATATTTCCATTGTTTTTAAAATAGTATGTAACTATTCAAAGCACTTTCAGATATTTGATCAGTTCTGTTTGCAAATAACTCCTGTTGTCTTCTACAACCCTACACTACATTTATACATGCATTCAAAAAACTATAGATTAAAAAGCATATTGCATTTTAGAGTATAATCTGAATAATCACACAGACATGGACCAACATTTATTACAAACAGGAAAAGAGCAGATCTATAAAAAAAGAGTACAGATTAAAAAAAAAAGGATTGCAAGCTGAAGTATAGAAATTATAATCTACATGATAATGCAATAATTTCATCTGCATTTAAAATCACATTGCTTAATATATACAAAACATTCTAATACAGTACTTTAAACTGCTACTTAGAGGTATTCAAAGAGTATCAACAGCGGAGTTTATTTCAATTTAGGTCACTCATGTTCCATTCTGAGTTCAGTTCCATTTTCCAAGAAGAAAGGTATTTTTAAAAGTTATTTTTCCCAAGTAGAAAGGTTATTTTGAAAAACTGAAATGTAGACTTCACAACCCATTATTTATAAGAAAAGGATTCACATTTTTAGATTTTTTTAAATAAAAAACAATCAATTCTCTATATACTTTTATTAAAGAATTACAGCTTTCAAAGACAGCAAGATACATTGTTGCTATTAGCAGCAGCATTACCTTCTTCATTTCTCCTTCAGCTACCAATAAAAAAATCACCCTTTTGTAGGAAAATTTTTATCAATGTGATCCAATTCAAATCAAAATACTCCTAAGATATTGTAGCTTACATGCTGTCACAGTGATTACCTAGCTACACGAAAAGCTACAGAAACCACAAAGGGGAAAAACAACTTAAAGAATATGGCAAACTATAAATTTTCCCAATTTTGTGATACTTAGTGACCCTTCTCACCACTCTAAAAAGTGGTTCCTTAAAGAACATTGAGGCTCTGACTGAGTATTCCACTAAACTCTAGTGTTTAAAAACACATTTCTTAAACTCAAAAATATACTATATTGCATATTTTAAGACATCTGTGTATCAACTAAATGGCTAGAGATGTATTAAACTGTTTCCTTGACTTTAAAACTAAGCAGCAGCAAAAGTATTTTCATACCATAACAACTATATTTAGTTCCTACACTTGATAACTATATCATTTTAACAGCAGTCATACAATTGTTTGCTCTTACAATATTAACTCATGTAAAGTAGCAGTTTTGGAATTCAAGAGTAAAGCAATGTATTTTAATCATTTGAGGCAAAATGTGATCTCCTATATAATATGAACAATACTAAAGTAATTTGGCCTAATTTTGAAATTATGTAATAATATTATAAAGACACAGATGTTGGTTATGCCCTTTCACCAGAACAATAGAATTTTTCCTCCAACAATCTCTATGCTTTAGCAAAAAAATAAAAGCAGGTAATGAATTAAGAATGACATTTTAAAGTTCAACTTTTATGTAAGTAGCTAGGTATTGCTAAATGCTCACTGATATGAGAAAAGTGGATATACTGGCAATTATTAAAAATATTAGTGTTATTAACTAAATAAAAATTATTTATAATATGCTCTCATTTGCAACTGACGTTTCAAGTTTAAAGCAAAAAACAAAACAACAAAATCTTTTTTTTGCCACTTTGTTCTTAAGTAGGATTTACAAGAAATTTCTCTGGGGAAGCAAATTATCTCTTGTTACTAAAGATGTATGTACTTTCGATCAGAAAAGAACTAAATGTGTTTGGACTCATATACATTGGTTTAGTTGAACATAAATAAATGAAACATTACAATTTTCCCACCATGAAGTACTGAGTTACAACAAATGTATTAACAAAACTTTATTTTCTTGAGAGTGCATACAGGATGTTACGTAAACACTGTTAATATTACCTTTAATGTAAAGACATTCTTATTATGACTTCAGATTTTAATGTATTATGAATAGGTGAACTGTCTTCTCCAGAAATATTAAAGGCCACACAGGGTGATATGACCAAAGAAAATTTAAGCCTCTCCCAGGCCAAATAAAGTACAAAATGTGAAAAGAAAAAAATAAAGAGCAATTGGGAAAAACACAGCTCAGGATATGCGTTTCTGAAATCAGTATTCAATTTAACATCTTAATTCCTAAACCAGAAATAGAAATTTTACAAAATACACACATATTCTTTACCATTTTTTCTCAAAAGATGTTTCATACATACATTCACATTTGTGTGTGTTTGTGTGTGCGTGAAGTAACTGCAAACATAACCAACTAAATAAATCAGGCAACTGCTAGCAGCTCTGAAATAACATACAATGGGCCTGTTATTTAGACAACTTTCAGCCCCTTGGATAACATCTGGTCTGTCTTAGAATTCTTTTTTAGAATATAGTTCATATTTTTTAACTAGGAAATGGGAGAAACAGACGCAACTGTGTTTATACTTACAGAAGGAACATCTAATTGCTAATTTCAGTTTAATTTATGGTATAATAAAACACATGAATAATGCCTGAATATTTGATAAACGGAAATTTCTAAAACTCAGAAAGTACTACTTCATGATACAAAAACTATTATGTACCAATTATGTTCATTTTTGACGAGGTGCACATAAGCTGTGTTTATAAAGTGAAACTAGAATGCAGACCAAGGACAGGTGATCCAGGTTCCTTGCTTTAATGAGTATTACAAAGTAGCACTGGCTTCAGCATACTTCAGACAAGTCTATTCACTCACCTGGTGAATTTCATCCCAGTCTACTCTGATGATTCAATACATTAAGGAAAGAAATGGTCCCAAAGGTTAAGTGATGAAACCTTAAGGACATGGTCTTAGGCCAAAACCACAAGCAGACTCCACATAAGGTACAGTCTCTCTCACACATACAAACACACAAACACACACACATACCACATACACAACCACAGACAAAAAATTTAACACACATACCATGTTCCTGCTATTGTCCAGTAATTTCCCCCCTTCCAAAGTAATACAATATAAACTTAGCACAAATACAACGAGTACACTGTAGCCTCAATTTAAATCTGCTGTTGGTTGAGTCCATTCTGAGGAACACATCACAGGTGACTCTGTGTTGTGTTGAAGTCTGTTCAGTCTCACTGATGACTAAGGCCCTTTGAATAGGTCCAAACAGACCCATATATTATCAGATTTCAGCTATTGTGGAAAATGCTATGATGAGGCTGCAGTGTACTTGATTATGTTGAGAATTTATATTACAAAATTAATATTCAAAATAAGAATACTTCATTATTATTATAAATAAGTTATAAAAAGAAATGGATATCATTTTCAGCTTGATGTGGATATCAATTATTCCCATCTCACCCCTTCCATCTCATTCATTTATAACCTGAAAAATGATTACTTGATGCCAATTGTTAGCGATACACTTACACTTTATTATCATCTTGACTGCGAATTCCAGTCTTCAAAAATGAATTTTTCTCTTCTGATCATAATCAAGAATGGGGCCCTTACTCTTTAAAACAAATATGCCTGACTTCAAATTTCAAGACAGTTAGAAAGCAAGAAGAAAAAACAAGTCAAAGCATCATTGGGTAAATTATGATTACATAAGTTTCTGTCACATTAGCTTATTCCTGTAAAATGTCAACTTTATCCTACAGGAGAACTTTTCTTTAAATTACTGAAGTGCTTACATTTATTGACAAACCACACATTTTCACAAAATTAAAATCTGAAATAATTTTTCACCTAAATGTTTCATTTCACCAGACACACTCAAAATACTCTATGAAACTAAGTTAACATTTCTGTATTTTCTTATAATACCATTCATATTAGTTTGTAAGTAGGAATAAAAAGAAAAATGAGCTCTAAATAAATGACACAGGAGGCAATAAATTGACACATGACAAGTAAATAAAAGGCTAAAGCACTCCAATACCATTGAAACTGTTTTAATGTTGTTGCAACTCCAAAATGCAACAATCATCAGAGCTTGTAAAGACCCAAATTTCAAAAATTCATTTTAATTACTCCTTCATACCTATTTTACAAAATAAAGGCAAGAAACATTTAAATCCTCCTTGTCCTAGTTGTGCTATCTATGTTCCTAACTTGTTTTCTATTACTATAGTGTATGCTGCAATTCCCATCAGATGCTATATACGAAAAAAATAAAATAAAATATTAACCTCTGCTTCAATGTACAGTTTCCAGAATCTGCCAGAACTGGGGAACTGGGCAACAAGGCGTTCATAAGTCTTCCGTGCTTTGTCTATAGGTTGATTCTAAAATTGAAAACCAATAAACAGCATTTACAATGTTAGGATTATGAAAATACTATTTACTGCAGAACCAAGTAGTGTGATTGGACCCATAGAGAAGGAAATGTAATCCTATATCACTAAACCTGTGCCTCTCGAATGAGAATGCTCCAAGCGTCAAGGTCATATGGATTCTCTTCTAATTTCTTTTCAGCTTTCTTCACCTTCTCGGGGACATACTCAGCTGCCTGGGGGGAAAAACACAAAGAACTAAAGTTACTGTTTTAAAAATCTCATGCCTAATTTAATTCAAGCACAATATAACAGTCCCAAATGCAATATCACAATACAAAACATAAAAATGTCCTTATAAAAGGTTTGTATTTTCTGTAATCTATATATACTATTGTATAAGTCACTTGCATAAAATCGAATCAAGTGATCACATACTTTCAAAAGACATTTTTAAATTTAAACAAACCCATCTTTTTTATTAAATACTATAGAGCAGCAATTCTCACACTTTGTGGTCTCAGGATCCCTTTTATACTCTTAAAAATTATTGAGTATGCCAAAGAGCTTTTGTTTATGTGGGTTATTTCAATATGTACCATATTAGAAATTAAAAGAGAAAATGTTAAGTATTTATTCATTTACATATAAGTAATAATACAATTATTTACGTTAACATAAATAACATTTTTATGAAAAATAATTATTAAAAAAATTCAGTGAGAAGAATATCCTTGGTTTTACATATTTGTAAATCTGTTTAATGTCTGACAAAAAAAATGTAACCAGATTTTCATATCTGCTTCTGCATTGAATCTACTGTGATATCACAAAATGTAAAAATTCCACTGTACTCTCATGAGCAATTAAGATTGAAAAAGGCAATTTATGCCTCAAATTTATTATGCAACAGTCTGAACTCACAGACCCTCTGAAAGTCTCAGGAACTCCCAGGGTCCCTGGACCAACTTTGAGAAACACTGCTATGGAGATTTCATCCTGACCCACAAAGAAAAAGCATGAAATGACATGGAAATTTTATTCTGATGTAAAAGTTTTAAAATGATTCACATGATTCACAAACTGTATATACAGCATAATGAAAACTATAAAAGAAATCTGCAATAAAAGAGATTAAAAAGATTGTACTGAAATATTTGGTGGTCACGTTTGGATGATGAGAGGTGGAAGTACTGTGATTTTCTTTCCCTTTCTATCTTCCAATGTTTTCTAAACCCTTTAATAAGGTAGTTTTATTTTTACTACAGAAATATAATCTTAAAAAAATTAATACCTAAAAAAGTAGCTAGCACCTAGGCATAAATACAATTATTACTTCTCAAATTGTTCAGAATAATACTGTGCACCACAAAAAGAAAGTGGCACTCAAGTCAGATAAATGTTACTTAATGCGAAGTTTTGTTTTGCCTTTTTGCAGGACTTCTTGAAATCTATAATATGGCAATACACATGAATAATATTCAAGAGGGGATAGAGAAGGAAGCACTGCCCCAACACCTTTCTTTTTCTTCTCTTTTTTTTAGTGGCAATTAATATGTCATAGAACAATTCTATTAAAACACCAGTTGGGAAAAAACTTTTAAAGTCATCTGTTTAGGGGCCAACCCGGTGGCATAGCGGTTTGGGTCACGCTCTTGCAGCCCCGGGGTTCGCGGGTTCAGATCCCAGGCGCCCAAGGCACTGACTGTCAGCCATGCAGTGGCGGCGTCCCATATAAAGTAGAGGAAGATGGGCAGGGATGTTAGCCCAGGGCCAGTCTTCCTCGGCAAAAAAGAGGAGGATTGGCAACGGATGTTAGCTCAGGGATGGTCTTTCTCACAGAAAAAAAAATTAAAGTCATCTGTTTAGGAAAAAAAATTACCTGGGAGAAATTTACTCTTTTCTTTGGAATAAATTAGTTTCTACCACTGATAAGTGTACATTTATTTAGAAAGAAAAACATGTTTTAAAAGACTAACGTAATTTTGTATCAAAATTATGATATTTTACTAATATACAAGGGCTTTACAAATAGCTTGCTCAAGAAACTAAAACTGTAAACATTTAATAAAAGATACCGGCCCCATGCACATATTAAAACGTAAAATGATAGAGTAAAACAGTTTGGTAATGGTGACAAACCAATCACTGGGATCAGGATGATTCAGAAAGAGAATATATGGAAAATTAGCAAATAATAAAGGTGGCATTTCAAATTAGAAATGGTGGATTATTCAATGTGTGGTGCTAGAATAAATATATAGTCATATGTTAGAATAAATGCAAAGTCACCTTTTTCAAAATAAGGTTGAATTCCTATTTTACCCTTTCTACCCAAGTAAATTTCTGACAGATCAAAAATTTAAACATTAAAAACAAAAACACGGGGCCGGCCCCCTGGCGCAGCGGTTTAGTTCGCACTTGGCAGCCCGGGGTTCGTGGGTTCGGATCCCGGGCGCCAGCCAACACACTGCTCATCAGCCATGCTGTGGCGGCGTCCCATATAAAGTAGAGGAAGATGGGCACAGATGTTAGCCCAGGGCCAGTCTTCCCCAGCAAAAAGAGGAGGATTAGCAACGGATGTTAGCTCAGGGCTGGTCTTCCTCACAAAAAAAAAAAAAACAGGCAAGAACTAGAGGAAAACATGCTGAAGTGTATCTTTGCATGAGAAACGCTCTTCAGAGGCTTTGAAAAGAGTAAACTTAATTCATAAAGTTTAAATTAGTGCATGAGAAAAGTATAATCAAAGTCAAAAGACAAAAAATATTCCCAACCCATATGGCAAAGTACAAAATTTGTTAATACAAAGTTCAGTCAATAAAAGACCAGCAACTCAAAAAGAAAATGTGCAAAGTATTCGAACAGTTCATAGAACGAGAAGTAACAATGAACTTTAAACACTCAAAAGAAATACAGGAGCTGGCCCACTGGTATAGTGGTTAAGTTCATGCACTCCGCTTCAGTGGCCCGGGGATCGCAAGTTCGGATCCCAGGCACAGATCTAAATGCCACTTATCAAGCCATGCTGTGGCAGGCATCCCACATAAAAAGTAGAGGAAGATGGGCACGGATGTTATGGGCCAATCTTCCTCAGCAAAAAGAGGAGGCTTGGTAATGGTTCTTAGTTCAGAGCTAATCTTCCTCACCAAAAAAAAAAAGAAAAAAAAGAGAAAGAAATACAAATATAAACCGTAAGACAGAGATCAGACACTCTCACATCGTTGGCGGGGGCAAACAGTAAATCGATCCAAGTGTAATATGAATGTCTGACTGTGAATTCCACTTCTGGCAACTTATCCTACTGCGTACACACGCACGAAGATGTATACTTAAGAAGAGTCAGCTATAAGTTGGTGGTTGTTGTACAACACTAGAAATAATTTAAATAACCATGTATAAAAGAACCGGTTAAATAAATGAGGGAATTGTCACTAAAAAGAACAAGGCAGGGAAGATCTCTAGATAGCAACATGGAACAATCACCATAATATTGGGTTAAAAAAAAAAGCAGAGGGGCTGGGGAGGGAGAGAGACACTCCATATACACTTACTATACAGTGTATTCTCTTCTGCTGTTGAATTTTTACTATTCACCTGAGAAATATTTGCTCTGCGTCTAGCATGTGCCACACACTGTTGAAGGGGCACTTGGGATACAACAAAATAAAGACTTTTTTCAAAGGGTTTACTTCTTGAAAAAAAACTTAAAAGGTATTTTAAAATAAACTAGGACCTTAATTCGTAAGACACCAACTCTAAAACATTAATCACAAAATAAGAAGTAAATACGATATAGGAACTTTAAATCAGGAACTAAACAGCTAACCTATACTTGAATTGCTCTAACCAACGCTCACAATTAGTGTTTCAAAGCAGTCTGATGGGAGGGCAAATCACTCAAGATCCACTTGCTGAAAATTAACCTACCAACAGAGGATCTCAGAAAATAGCATCTAATATTTGACCAGCATAATCGCAGCCAAGAAGTATAAATGTCTCCTTACTAAATAAAATAAGCCATTTCTTTAGCGATTCTCAACCCTTGGCAGCACATTACAATTACCTGGGGGAAAAGGGATTTAAAAAGATGCTCAAGCCCCACTCCAGATCAATTAAATCAGAATCTCTAAGAATGGGCTTGGACATCACTATTTTTTTAAAGAGGGAATATTATAATTGAGGGAACCAATTATATTGAAATATAATTATTGAAATATTTTTTAAACAAAGTTTTATATAGTAATAGATATTTAACACATTAAACAACAAGATCTAATGGCGAGTTTAGGGATGACGGCAACAATATTTTGAATTTATGTACCAGTCAGAGCTGTTGCTAACAGTACCTGTGTGGTTCCTTGCCTATATTCATAACAGAAGGAAAGGCTCAATTTCAGTTAGAGATTAGGGAAAACAAAGAGTTTTATTTTCCCCAACCAAGTTCATGGAACCTCTAAAATTCTATTCACAGACACCTGAGGGAAGGGGTTATCATGGACCTAAGAACTCACGCAAATGATGCTGGAGAGCAGATGTAAAAAACATTTGCCGAGCATCTACTATGTCAGGCATTAATCATTACTCCTTGTTAAATAATTAATAACCCCACTTCATAATATAATTAAATTGCATAATCTGCCGAAAATCCAGTTAGAATCTGGCAAGAACCATGGCTCAGCTCTTTTCAGAATCTGTTACACCCCTAAATATCTTCCTCTGTCCAAGGATGTAGTTAAATGTTCATAAAACAATCTATATAATTCTCAATCAACTGCATTAATTAACAATGGACATGAACCAAAATGGCCAAGAGTTACTCTGATAGTTATGGCCACATTTAATTCCCACAATAAAAAGTCATTCATCGTCACAGCTATGAACCAGTTGGTTAGACAACAGCATAATATTTTTGTTTTCTGGCCTGGTTACCACATTGCCATAAGGCAAAGGAAAACTAAGTTTTCTACTATCCACAAAGAGACTGGGCCTCCATAAGAAACGGAGTTGCATTATTTCCTGAATCTGTTCCCAGATCAGAGGAATAGGTCACTTTAAGAAAACTTATGGCAAGTTTCCACTGCCCATTTGTAATGGAATGAAGTCAGAACACTGCCTAGTATAGCAAAAGAACAGCTGCCCCATGCTTACACGTCCCAAAAACACATTACTATAAGAAACTCTTTCAAAATCCAGCTTTTGCCTTTGGAATAAACTATAATCCCATTAACGCTCTTTAGAGGATGTTGATGGGAAGCAGGATGGGACCCCAAATCAAATGAGCAGAACAAAAGCTGGACTAGATCCCAAGCCATGCACATTACCAACGATATCAGCAGGACTTTGTGAACTTCTTTGATATCCACAATTTTAAAAACCAGAAAACTAATACAACTGTATGGAGTATACAGAGATATACACCAACATATACTATTTCAAATGGGTACAAAAATCTGAAAAAAATGTGAATTAGTTGATGTACTTTTTTTTGTATAAGGAGAGAATGTTACTGAGGAACTCTCTCTAGCATTGGTTCTATGAATTGTTTTTCTAGTAGTAGTGTATTGCTAAAATATCAACGAATTTGTCTGTGAATAACAACGTGCACAACTGACTAAAAGTATGGAGGTAGGGTAAATCCATTATGTGTTTGACTTTTTTTTTAATAATGACTTTACTGAGACAATCATGCACCATACAATTCACCCACTGAAAAGTGTACAATTCAATGCTTTTAGTGTATTCAAAGTTGTGCAACCATCAGAATAAATTTTTAAAAATTTTATCACCCCAAAAAGAAACCTGTATCCATTAACAGTAGTTTCCATTTTCCAGGCCCTAACCCTAGGCAACCACCAATCTACTTTCTGTCTCCTTTCAGGTGCCGGTATTTCATGTAAGTATCATACACTACGTGTTCTTTTGTTTCCGGCTTTCACTTTACATATTTTTAAGGTTCATGTTTTATCTTATATCAGTACTTTCCTGTCTACTGCCAAATAATATTCCACTGTATGGATAGGCCACATTTTATTTATTTATTCATAATTTGACGGACATTTGGATCATTTCCAGTTTTTGAGTGGAGTTCATTTTGCATTTTCTCTTAGGTACATATCTAGAAGTGAAATTGCTAGGTCATATGGTAATTCTATATTTAACATTTTGAAGAACTGCCAGACTGTTTAACAAAGCGATTGAACCATTTTTCTTTCCCACCAGCAGTGTATGAGGGCTTTAATTTCTCTACATCCTCACCAACAGTTGTTATGTCTTTTTGATGATTATAACCATCCTAGTGGATGTGAAGTGTTATCTCATTGTGGGCTTGATCCACATTTCCCTGATGGCTAATAAAGTTGAACATTTTTTCATGTTCTTATCGGCCATTTGTCTATCTTTGGAGAAATGTCTATACAGATTCTTTGCCCATTTTTAGTTGGGTTACCATTTCATTACTGAATTGCAATGGTCCTTTATATCTTAGAGATACAAGTCCCTTACCAAATATGATTTACAAAATTTTCTCCCATTCAGGGGGCTGTCTTTTCACTTTTCATGTTTAACCTTCCATTTGTTATATGAAGCTAACCCAGAAATAGAACTAATGACATTGGCTTCCCAGGTACCAGGCACTATTTCAACGGTTCTCAAACTTTTCGTAAAGAATCACTCTGCACTCTTAAAAACTAAGGAAGCAAAGGGATTTTCTAAAAATATGGGTTATATCTATCAACATTACCATAGTAGAAATTAAAACAAAAAATCTAAAAGTATTTGTTAATTCATTTTAAAATAATAAACTCCTTAATTTTATTTAAAAATATTTTCCAAAACAAATAAATAATTTGTGAAAACAATGGCACTGTTGTACATTTTTGTGATCTCTTTATCATCTGGCTGAATAGAAGACATTATCCGCTTCTGCTTTCAATCTACTGCATTATACTGTTTTGGATGAAGTATACGACTACATAAGCTGGAAAATGGAGAAGCATTTTTCATAGCCTTTTCATGTAATTGTGGATATGTGGTGTAGCCTCTGGAAAACTGTTAGTTAAGCTTTACTGAAACTGCAAACCACTTTCTTTCTACATGGCATCTTAATTTACAATAGGGGATTGTTAACTGGGGGAGGGGGGTGGAGAAGTGACAGGCACTATTATATTAATGATTGAAATAAAATAATCTAATTTCCTCTTCCCATTCCCACCAGGGAAGTAAAACTTGGACAGAAAAAACAGGTAGCTCTCTTTCTCCAAATAGGTGTTTTTGTGGTAAATGGGGAGGGTGTTATGTTAGAGGTCATACCAAAATTAAGTTAAAATAAAGATCAGCTGAAGTTTAATCCAACTGATAAATGTCAAAAGTGGGGTGGTAAATTAAAGAATTTAAACCTAAATAAGCTCTTGACCATGACCAACAGAACAAGTGATGAGTCTCAAGCCTGGTTTTGTAATGAGTGTTTTCCACTATTAAGGGTAATGACTATCTCAATATAGTAGGGGGCAGAAAACCAGTAAAATACTACCAAAAGCCTAACCATCTTCAAATAATCTGCAATTTTTTTCTCCATTTATTTTGTCAAGAATGTACTGAATAACTTTTAAGGTCCAGGTATCTTCAACCCCTAGGTGGCCCGCACGCTTTCATTTACACAAAAATCACCTGTGGCACTTGGTCCCAGTGAAGGCTCTCAGCCTCGCTTACCGATCTGTTACAGTATGCCTGAAGTGGGGTGTAGGCACCTATGATTTTATAAAGCGCCAGGTGATTATGATGCACTGGGCATGAACTCCATTTTGAGAAACACTACCTACTCTGTTCTGTAAACACATTTCCAAATGTTGCATTTCCTTAAAAATAAAGTGGCATCAGACCTAAGTCATTCCAATTTTTCTTTTCCTAAAACATTTTTAAAAACTGCATATATTATACACTCAAAGTCTCAAGTCTCTCTTGGTAGTTAACCTTTTTTCAAAACTAAAAGTAGGGTAGCACTCTGCAAGTAGTAACTGAGCTGATTCATATGCCTAGAGAATAAAGCATGTTATGTGACAGGTGTCACATTAGGACCAGAAGCCAGCTTAGTTCTGTGTTCCACTACGAGTGCAATAGAACTCTACTAGATGCTTTTGGGGGAATGAATCTAAATATGTATCCTGCAACATAAAGCAATAATCCCTTCAACCTTTCCAAAGACTAAAAATCTACTGAATGTGCAAACAAATCAAAAAAAAGTAAAAATAGGCCAAAGGTTATTGGTTCAAATAATTATACTTATCATATTTGCTTATTAAATTTGCTTATTCATCCCCTAGGAAACAAACAGCTACAAACTACAAATAAAAATCTCAATCTTTTAGAATTTGAAAAATGTGGCTTCTTTAGATCAAGAGTAGCCAAAATATTAATTCACTAGATAAATTATGTGAAACATTAGAAAACATCAATTAGGACATAGTTTTGCCCTTCTGGTTTTATTCAATTTACTGATTATAAGCTATGCATTAATCTAAAGTTTAAACATTTGCCCAACACAAATCCCTTTTCAGATCAATTCTCAAACCATCACCAACTGTTCAGCCAAACAAAACAAAAAGACTAAAATTCACAGCTTGATCTTGTCTAAAGAAAAACAAAGATTTAGAAACAATGGCAGAAAAGCTTAAAACTACAAATTGGTTTTGGCAACTGTCCACTTAATAGGAACAAACATCTGAACACAGATTTTGCCATTCTGGAAGGTCTATCTAGGATGTAAACTAGACTCCCTGAAAACTCCTGTATTTGTAATACTAAAGGAAGGCAATCTCTCCCTAACCCAGTACCTTTCTACTGTACCTCTAAAGAAAACCAGTACTTCTGTAAACACAGATCAGTCTGTCTTCAGAACAATTTTTGCCAAAGAGAGTATTCTATATAGTTCAGTTTTAACAACAGGGGCCAGCCCTGTGGCCTAGTGGTTAAGTTCAGTGTGTTCAGCTTCAGTGGCCCAGGTTCGTGGGTTCGGATCGCGGGCATGGACCTACACTCGTCAGCCATCCTGTGGCAGCAACCCACATACAAAACAGAGGAAGACTGGCAAAGATGTTAGCTCAGGGTGAATCTTCCTCAGCAAAAAAAGGAAAGAAAAGAAATATTAACAATAAAGATCAAATCAAATTTGCCTGTCCAAAGCTGTTATACTATCATGTAAAATGGGAGGGGGAAAAGTAGGAAAGGCTATTACAGAAAGATTTTGTTAAAAACAGATAAAATAACTGGGCCCAAAGAACGCATCATCTAACATACATACTTGGCCCTTTCCCTCCCTCTTCCTAACCCCCACACACATCCACTTTGGCTTTAAAATTGTTTGGCGCTGCTGTTACCTCTTAACAGCTAGTAAGCAATGATGTTTACCCAACAAAATAAAACAGGTTTCAGGTTTCAACAGTGAGTGTTTCATCTTTCTTTCCTCATTAATAAGTATATAAAAGACATATTTTTCACATCTTTCCAAACTTATTTTTCACCAAAACCAAAACACTGACTTATGGCTCTGAATTCCTCTTTCTTAAGAACTACAGGCAATTAATCTGTGCTTATTCAAGTCATGCAATTTTTCCCAAGTGAGGATCATTTAATTTACATTTCAGGCCTTCCTAATTCTATGATTGTTTAAAAAGTGTATTATAGGCTACAGACTGTTTAAAAAGTGAAGTCTTATTTCTAAAAGACAAGGGTATAGAAACAGAATTTTAGGGACTTAAGTGTTCATATGAATCGACTTGGTGGACCACATTTCTCTCCCTCCTCTTATCCAACAAAACTTTAGAAACCATCCACTCTTCTGTCCAAAGTATTTTACTTTGTATTAATTATTTATGCACCCGTCTTCCGAAAAGATTAAATTCTTTGAGAATTTGTAACATGTTGCATATAGCCTAGATGCAAAATTCATCCATTTACTGAACACCTTTAAGTATCAGAACAGTATTTCCTAAGTTTTTAAGATGCAATGATGAATAAATAATGCAGCCCCTTCAACCCAAGCTCAAACCCAGTGGAGGAGCTCTAACTCGCCTACTAAATGCATGAGTAGCACACAAACGAAATGGAGCTAAGAAAGAATGAGATCAAAAGTTGAACCAGCACTAAAAAATATATATACAAGATAAAAACACAGCCATAATTCCACACAGGAACCAGATGTGTTTTCCTTAGAGGGGAAAAACCTATATGGACATAGGTTGTCAACATTAAACTGGCAAAAACACTGCAAGGTAATTTAAATAGCTCTCTAGATGCAAAATGGAATCTCCTCACAAGAGAAGAAAAAAGTCAGTAAACCTTAGCAGTGATTTTGCTTGTCTATAATCATTATCCTCTTTCACAGGGCACAAATCTAGAGATTCAGTACCAAGAAAGAAATGACCATCCATACTTTCGAGTAACAAATATAAGATATTATCACGTTTATTTAACAAACTTTTTTTTTTTTGAGCTTCAATACTGAAAGGCTACAAGAAATCTACACCTCATCATCTTGCAGGATTCTTTGTCCATCCCATCCCGATTTCCAAAGTAAATCCACAACTCTGAGTGGTTTTAACTTTTTTCTTATTATTCTTCAGTTTTGTTTAGTCTCTTTTTCTTGTCCATCATTTCAGGTCATTTCAGGCACTCTCTTTTCCTCTAAATTTTCACTGATTGTTCTCTTATACATCAAGCAAGGTAGCTGATTCATGTTTTAATCATGTCACTCTTTAAAGTATCATTTAATGACCATTTCAGTTAAAGCTGAATATCTGGGATTTGCTTCAAAGTAATGGGGGTGGGTAGAGCAAGTGAAAGCATGGAGAAAACAAGATTAACCATGAGTTGAAGCTCCATTTTTTGCATGTTTGAAACATATTATTAGAAAGTTAAAGAAAAGATTATATGAAGAGGACTCTTTGTCGGTAACCAGATGTCAAAAAATGTCTTTTAAGATTGATGGAAAAAAGAAAGAAAAAGTGGCTATAGCTGATTTTAACAAACTAAATACAAGAAACTCTTGAGACCAGTGATAATCTTTAAAAAGGAGAACGAAAAGAAAAAACCAGGAAATTTCTTCTTTACAGAGATATATATAAGCAAGTAAGTAGAGACAGAGTAACAATTTTTTTAAAACCACCACTTGCCACCTCCAATGTAATAACTGATTTATCCAAGGATTATCAATTAATGATAAATAACTAGGTAGGTTACTGAGAAACACAGTATCATCAACCCACAGATTACTAACTGCAAAAGAGGAAATAATCCTTTACAATGAAGAGATCCACAGTCACTACCCTAAGTCATCAAACTTAATCATCAATAAATAGTGAAACAACTTAGCATGAAGTGCCTTTGGATGTAACATTATAAAGTAGTCTATCCAAAAATAGTTAACCCAAATATTATCAAAGCTCTGAGTTTACACCTAACCATAAAATTTTCAGGAAATACAGAAGATGAAGGGACAAGTTAAACGACACTACACACACAAAAATCAAATAAAACCAGAAAATGAGAAGTTC
The DNA here is from genome assembly GCA_031878705.1 of Tapirus indicus. Lineage (NCBI taxonomy): Eukaryota > Metazoa > Chordata > Mammalia > Perissodactyla > Tapiridae > Tapirus > Tapirus indicus. Next base: position 497,865 of record CM062928.1, read on the forward strand.
TACAAGAAAACTCCTGGATTCTTCAAACAGACAATTATCCTAGGGGAGAAAAAAACAGAGGAAATATTCGAGAGACATAACCAAATGATGCAATGTGAACCTAGATTAGATTCTGATTAAAAAAAAAAACTGTATGAATCACATTCTTGGGACAATTGGGGAAATTTGAATATGGACTGGATTTTAGAAACGATACAGTATTACTATTAATTTTCTTAGGTGGGAAAATGGTATTATGGTTATATACAACAGCATTAATGTCCTTATATAAGAATGCTGAAATATGTGAGGCTGAAATATGTGTTGACTTACTTTCAAATAAATATGTACGGAGAGAGAAGGCAAATATGGCAAAACGTTTAACAATTGTTCATTCTAAGTGAAGAATTGTACTATAGGTGTTCATTGCACTGTTTTTCAACTTTATGTTCTAAAGTTTGTAAAATAAAACTTCGGATGAAATTTTTTTCTCTAAGTTTTCACCACTAGCTCTCCCATTGAAAACATCACAACTCTGAAATATTCAAGCTCATGGCAACATTTCAGTGTCTTTACGATTTTAGAAAAATTTAAGAATTAACAATGAATTCCAGAAACTTTCAGTGAAACCTCAGTACATTACTCCTCCTCGACTTTCAGATGACAAAATATGAGCCCCAAAAAAGAAAAAGGGTAAGTATACACAAACAGATTTGATATAATAATTTTAAGATTTTGCATTTTGGGCTATTCTAACGGCATATAAAATGCAAACACCGCGAAGATTTCAGGACTGAAATCAATCCATGAGCAAACACAAAATCCAGTTTAGCCAAACTTTCCTGACGTAATGAAATTTACAGTCACCCAGACTAGTCAATAGGAACGCTCCAATTTTGCTTCATCTCTGTCGACCTCCAAGAACAGCCTCCACGTTATAAGCTGGGGACTTGAAAAACGAAAACCTAAGTGTATTTCGTTGCTATGGCAATGGGAAATTTCAAGAAATTGAGACTATGTAGGCTAGCTGGCCTCCATTTTAAAAACTATTTACCTAAACGTACCAGGACTTAAATCGAAAAACAAACTGAATGACATCTTTTAAAATATCAGCTTCCTCTTTCAAACTAAAAGGTAAATACTATCCTACAAAAATTCTGAATAAAGATCAAAAGAAACAAACCGTTTATCTGAAGCTAGCATTTTAAAATATTTAAATGTCACTATATGCAATACTAAAACAGATGCTTTTATTTACAACTTATCCTCACTTCCGATTTATCAAATTCTGCAGTATTTGTGTCGCTGGAAAAACGAAAATGAAATGTGGATAGAGAAAAAAAGAAGGAAGCAGGAGAAAGCTACAAAATCCCCAAATTTCTGCATAACCATGCTCTACTCCCAGACTTCTTCCTTTTTCATTAGCTCTGGCAAGAGTCTATTTCTCCCAATTAGTTTCATCCCCAATTATTTCTCCAACTAGTAACCTATTTCTGGATACAGTACATATCGGAGAGGGGACGGAGGGAACATTCTCAAGTTTTTCGAAAACAGCGGGTACACGTTAAAAAAATCAATTCCTAACCACCCTAACATCAAAACGGTATCCCACCGGAGTAGTGCCACGAATTCAAACGGCAGGAAGCGCTTGCCGGCTATTGTTTAAATCAAGTATTTGTTCACATTAGCGCCTAAGACAGAGAAGCCAAAAATTAATAAATCTCGGTCAGATCTTCCTCCTATTCCCACCATCCCTTTGCCCTCGGCCCTGCGGGTTCATTAGAGCCCTGACTCCTTCCTCAGGCGAACATGGCTGGAGTACTTGGACCAAGAGAGACGTGGAGAGAAGAGGTCGCCACGAGGCCCCACCACTCTCCTTCCTCACCTGCTCCGTGGTTCCGTCTCCTGACATGGCCTTAGCTGATTAAAGCGTGCGAACTGGCCCGCGATGCGAAGCTAGAAAGGAAAAATCAACTAAAACCCACCCCCAAACCAGTAACGTTACCCCCTGCCCAGCGGAGCCAGACCGCCAAAACGAATCGCCACCGCCCACTCAGATATGAATTAAAATGGCTGCGCCCCTGCCGGCCGAGGACGGAGGTGTGGCTTCTGCATTCACTTCCGGGGAAGTGGGCGGAGCTAAGAGCGCAACTCGCCGGTTACTCGGGCGCACAGAAGCCGAGAGAGCACAGGGGCCGGCCCAAGGCCTCTGCTGACGTCACGGCCCTGGGCGGAAGAGGCTGTTGCTGAGCTGGCTGCAACCGGCTGGGAGGCCGGAAGCTGTTCCGCCTGGAGGCTCGCGCGCCTTTCGGAATTTGCTCTTGGAGCCTGGTTCTATGCTGCTGTAGCCTGACTGCCCTTCAGTTCAGTTCAGGCAAATGGACAATTAGAGACAGTGCTGTGTTAAATGACTCCTATATTTTGGACATAAGGAATCCATCGAGGTTTTCTATGGTCTCAGCTAATGCTTTTTATGCTTCTTGGGAATGAGAGGGACAGATCAAGCCCATATGAAAATATACGGTCACGATCTGCTATTGTGTCTGAGGCTCTGAAGACAGGCCGCGTTTTAAGCTCAGCATCTCACCTGGTTCCTCGTCGGCCGAGTGGGGATAATAGCGAGCAGACTCGAGCTGCATTCGTTTGAATGCTGACTTCGGCTCACTAAATGGGTAACTGGGCGATTGGAATTCTCCGAGCCTCGGTTTCGTTGCCTACGATAGGGGTAACAATAGTACCTTCAATTTAAATGTTACATATGAGAAAGTGCTCGAGACAGCACCTGGCATAGTTCGAGATTGAGAGCAAGTCTTCTCAAATTCTTTCATTCAAGCATCGTCATAAGATGTCTCCTTCCACCCTCCCCTACAGTGGCCTACGCCCCAGACAAAGGAAAACTCAACTTTTCCCATACACGCCTTACTCTTTTCAGTCTTCGTACCTCAGCTCATATTTTTACCTCTGCCCTTTCCACAGCCTGAATTCTTAGCCTTCCAAGTAATCAGACACATGAGCAAAAGATGAATATTAACATGTTTATTGCAGCATAGTTAAATACATCTCTATAATGGAATGGCTTGCAGCCAGTAAACTGATGCTGGTATACAATTACTGACAGAAAAAAAATCCATGATATTGTTTAGAGAAAAAGCAGAAAACAAAAACAGTGTACATTAAATAGGATGTACGGCATATATATATATATATAATATACACACCATACCTCAAAACATTAAAAGTAGTTATTTCTAGATTGTGTCATAGTTTTTCTCTTTTTATCTGTTTCTGAGTTTGTGACGAGCTAATGTGAGAACAACAGTCTTTAAGAATAATATTCACATTCTATTCTTCAAAGTTTGACTTAAATGCCATCTTTTCCCAATATTTTTTTTTATGAAAAACTTCAAACAGATAAAAATTCAAAGAATAATACAATGAATACTTGTACTATATACCCACCACCTTGATCTAGTGACTAACATTTTGGCGTGTTTGCTTTATATGTATGTATTTATAGATATTGTTTGTGTTTTTGCAAAATAATTTGGAAGTAAATTATAGACATCATGACACTTTATCCCAAAATAAATCAGTTTTTTTTCCTGAAAATGAGGACATTCTTCGTATCTACAGTACCATTATCACACCTTAAAAAATTAATAATTATTTCCTAATATATACTATTCAGTCCATATTTAAATTTTCCCAGGTATCTCAAAAATGTCTTTATAGGAGGTTTTTACACATCAGAATCCAATCAAGTTTCAAGCATTGCATTTAGTTGTTATATCTCTTCAGTCTCTTTTGTTCTAGAAATAGTCCACTCATTTTTTTTAATGAATTTTTTAAGACAGCTGCCCAGTTGTCTCTAAGAATATTCCATATTCTGGATATATCCAAAAGTGTGCTCTAAGGGAGTGATTAGATTCAGGTTAAACATTTTGGCCAGAATATGTCATAGGTATAGCTATGTACTTCGTTTTGTATTACATCAGGAGATACATCAGACTACTAATTGATGCTAAGTTTGATCAGTTGTTTAAGGTGGTGATCACCAGATCTCTCCATTAGGTACATTTCACTTTATGTAGTTATCAAGTAATTGCAGAGCAAGACTTTGGGCAGTGTCAATTTCCTGTTCCCCAGCAAATTTTCACCATGGTTTGGTCATCTATTGATAAATCTTTCCTGAATTAATAATGAAATATTGGGTGATTAAATAATAATTTTCTAATTCCAATATTCCTTCTACATCAATAGGAAGCTCTTCTTTGAAAAAGTACTTTTCCTCATTAACCTTTAAAAAGCAGGGTAAATGCTTAATTTTTTCCCTTTAATGACCAGTTTTCAAAGTAAAGAGTTTAACAATAAACTTCAAGCTTTAATATTAAGCTTCAAGTAATGAAAAATGAATTTTTTTCTGGCTTTCTCTTTGAGTATCATTGTGGATTTATGAGTTTTTTGACTTAAGTTGTTTCAATCAATTGCAATCATTATTCTTTTGGGGTCAGTGCAAGTCCCTTCATACTGGATGAGTGGATCCTATGTCTTTTTGATATGATGCCATTAGTCTTAGACAACTTCCTGGCCTACTGGCACAGGATGTCCCAGGGTCACTTATGTACTTTCCCTGTCACAGACCTGTACCTTCCTTGTCACAGACTTGGACTCAGTTTCAGGTATCCTGGTTCCTTCAGTTTGTGAATAGTAATTAGAACCAAGATGTGGGCAGTAGATGTTCTCTTTGCTACTGGATGTCATTGCTTCTAGGCCTTTTCAGTGTTCAGAGATAGGAAATGTATTTTTTAAATTATGAGTTCATATATTGATTTCCAGTTCAAATTTAACATTTTTTTCTTTATTGATTTTTACATTTGTTTCTCTTTTCTCTTACACTAAAAATCTTGGTTCCTACAAAATATGTTTAAAAGTTTCCAAGTTAAAATACCAATACTAAAATATCAATAACAATACATTTGCTGAGTGAGGTTTAAGATTTATTTAAAGTCCTTTTTATCGTTAGATTATATTACATTAAGGATGTTCAGTTGGAATGACTTGTACAAAAGTCAGTTGAAATAATTCTTCTCTCTCTGAATTTGCATGAGCAACTTGATATATAATTAAGTTCAACTATTTCCATTTATTTTCAGTTTTTATGTTTGCCTTTTTAGATGGAATTTTATTTTAAAATATGAAAACCCCATTATTTGGCTCAAGAATCGATACTATGTAAAGAGTTATCCTCAGAGAACTTTCACTTCAATCTCTATCCCCTCTGCCCACCCAACCCCATTCCCATCCTCTATAGGTAATCATCTTTATTAGTTTCCAGTTTAATGTTTCTACTGTTTCTTTTTTTTTTTTTTTTTGTGAGAAAGATTAGCCCTGAGCTAACATCTGTTGCCAATCCTCCTCTTTTTGCTGAGGAAGATTGGCCCTGGGCTAACATCTGTGCCCACCTTCCTCTACTTTATATGTGGGACACCTACCACAGCATGGCTTGATAAGTGGTGCGTCGGTCCGCGCCCATGATCTGAACTCACGAACCCTGAGCCTCCAAAGTGGAGCATGCGAACTTAACCACTACCCCACCGGGCCAGCACTTCTAGTGTTTCTTTTTGCAAAAATAAGCAATGCATGTATTTCACCTTATTTCCTTCACAAAAGGTACACTATTGTACACTTTTTTCACTTAGTATATTGTGGATGTCACTCCCTACCAGTAAAGTAGGGAGTGAAGTGATGAAAATAAAGATTTTCTTCAATCTTTTTTTTTAACATTTGCATAGTACTTCACTGTGTGGATGTACCATAAGCTTACCCAGCCCTATTGATGTTTCTGCTTTGTTTCCAATCTTATGCTATACAAATAATGCTTCAGCAAATAATTATGTGCATATGTTGTTTTATATAAATGGATATGTATCTTCCAGGTACATTCCTAACAGTGGGATTGCTGAGTCAAAGGGTAGATAGATATGTATTTTATTAGATCTTACCAAACTCCCTTCCATGGGAATTGTGCTATTTTGCACTCCCCAAATCAGTGTATTTATTTTTCCCACAGCTTCTTCAGCAATGTGTTGTCAAACTTGGATTTTTACCAATCTGATAGGTAAGTAGTGGGATCTCAGTATAGTTTTATTCACATTCCTTTCATTATAAGTGAAACTATGATCTTTTCGTACATATGAGTGCCATTTTCTTTTGCTCTGAACTGTCTGTTCATGTCTTTTTGCCCATTTTTCTATTTATTTTTTGGTCTTCATTGTCTTGATTTTTAAGAGTGCTCTCTATATTATAGACATTAACTCTTTGAGTGTTATACAGGTTGCAAATATTTCACCCCTATTTCTCATTTATCTTTTAATTGTGCTTATGGGTTTGTGGGGGGGGGGAGGCAGGAGGTTGGTTTCTTTTTTTCTGGCATGTAAAAAAATTTTTTTACATTGTTATGTGCAAGACCCATATATATGCTGCGTACAAGAGACACTTCAGACCTAAAGAAACTCACCAACTGAAAGTGAAGTGATGGAAAAAGATACTCCATGCAAATGGGAATGAAAAGAAAGCTGGGGTAACAATACACATATCAGACAAAATAGACTTTAAAACAAAAACTGCAACAAAAGACAAAGCAGGGCACTACATAATGATCAAGGGAACAATCCAACCAAAGGATATAACACTTGTAAATATCTATGCATCCAGCATAGGAGCACCTAAAGATATACAGCAATTATTAACAGACACAAAAGGAGAAATAGACAGTAACACAATAATAGTAGGGGACTTGAACACTCCACTTACACTTATGGATAGATCATCCAAACAGAATATCAAGGAAACACTGGCCTTAAACAACACGTTAGACCTGATGGACTTAGTAGCTATATACAGAACATTCCATCCAAAAACCGAAGAATACACATTCTTTTCTAATTCACATGGAACATTCTCCAGGATTGATCACATATTAGGCCACAAAACAAGTCTCAATAAATTTAAGAAGATTGAAATAATACCAAGCTTCTTTTCTGACCACAAAGGTATGAAACTAAAAATCAGCTATAGAAGGAAATCAGAAAAGCCACAAATATGTGGAGATTAAACAAAATGCTGCTGAACAACGACTGGGTCAATGAAGAAGTCAAAAGAGAAATCAAAAAATATCTGGAGACAAATGAAAATGAAAATACGACATGCCAGAATTTATAGGATACAGCAAAAGCAGTTCTAAGAGGGAAGTTTATAGCAATACAAGCCTACCTCAACAAATAAGAAAAATCTCAAATAAACAATCTAACAGTGCACCTAAAGGAACTGGAAAAAGAAGAACAAACAAAGCCCAAAATCAGTGGAAGGAGGGAAATAATAAAAATCAGAGCAGAAATAAGTGAAATAGAGACTAAAAAATAAAAGAGAAAATCAATAAAACCAAGAGCTTGTTCTTTAAAAAGATAAACAAAATTGACAAACCCTTAGCTAGACTCACCAAAAAAACAAGAGAGAAGGCTCAAATAAGTAAAATCAGAAATTACAAGACACCTCAGAAATACAAAAGATTATAAGAGAATACTATGAAAAGCCATATGCCAACAAATTGGACAATCTAGAAGAAATGGATAAATTCTTAGAATCATATGACCTTCCAAAACTGAATCAAGAAGAAATAGACAATTTGAATAGACCAATCACCAGTAAGGAGATTGAAACAGTAATTAAAAACCTCCCTAAAAAATGTCCAGGGCCAGATGGCTTCCCTGGTGAATTCTACCAAACATTCAAGGAAGACAATACCTATCCTTCTCAAACTCTTCCAAAAAATTGAAAAGGAGGGGAAGCTTCCTAACTCATTCTACAAAGCCAACATTACCCTGATACCAAAACCAGGCAAGGACAACACAAAAAAGAAAATTACAGGTCAATATCACTGATGAAGATCAATGCAAAAATCCTCAACAAAATACTAGCAAATTGAATGCAACAATACATTAAAAAGATCATACACCATGATCAAGTGGGATTCATCCCAGGGATGCAGGGATGGTTCAACATCTGCAAATCAATCAACATGATACACCACATTAATAAAATGAAAAATAAAAATCACATGATCACCTCAGTAGATGCAGAGAAAGCCTTTGACAAGATACAGCATCCATTTATGACAAAAACTGAATAAAATGGGCATAGAGGGGAAGTACCTCAACATAATAAAGTCCATACATGACAAACTCCCCGCTAATATCATTGTCAATGGTGAAAAACTGAAAGGTATCCCTCTAAGAACAGGAACCAGACAAGGATGCCCACTTTCACCACTCCTATTTAACATAGTATTGGAAGTCCTGGCTAGAGCAATCCAGCAAGCAAAAGAAAGAAAAGGGATCCAAATTGGAAAGGAAGAAGTGAAACTGTCATTATTTGCAGATGACATGATTTTATATACAGAAAACCCTAAAGAATCCACCAAAAAACTTCTAGAAATAGTAGATGAATATGGTGAAGTTGCAGGAAACAAAATCAACATACAAAAATCAGTTTCATTTCTATACACTAACAATGAGGTAGCAGAAAGAGAAATTAAGAATACAATCCCATTTACAATTGCAACAAAAAGAATAAAATACCTAGGAATAAACTTAACCAAAGAGGTGAAAGACCTGTACACTGAAAACTATAAAACATTGTTGAAAGAAATTGAGGAAGACACGAAGAAATGGAAAGATATTCTGTGCTCTTGAGTTGGAAGAATTAACATAGTTCAAATGTCCATACTTCCTAAAGCAATCTATAGATTCAATGCAATCCCTATCAAAGTTCCAACAACATTTTTCACAGAAAGAGAGCAAAGAATCCTAAAACTTACATGGAACAACAAAAGACCCTGAATAGCTAAAGGAATTCTGAGAAAAAAAGAACAAAGCTGGAGGAATCACACTGTCTGATTTCAAAACATACTACAAAACTATAGTAACCAAAACAGCATGGTACTGGCACAAAAACAGACACACAGATCAATGGAATAGAATTGACAGCCCAGAAATAAACCCACACATCTATGGACAGCTAATTTTTGACAAGGGAGCCAAGAACATACAATGGAGAAAGGCAAGTCTCTTCAACAAACGGTGTTGGGAAAACTGGACAGCCTCATGCAAAAAAATGAAAGTAGACCATACACAAAAATTAGCTGAAAATGGATTAAAGACTTGAATGCAAGACTTGAAACCATGAAACTTCTAGAAGAAAATACAGGCAGTACGCTCTTCGACATTGGTCTTAGCAACATATTTTCAAGTACCATGTCTGACCAGGCAAGGGAAACAATAGAAAAAATAAACAAATGGGACTACATCAAACTAAAAACTTCTGCACAGCAAAGAAAACCATCAACAAAATAAAAAGACAACCTAACAATTGGGAGAAGATATTTGCAAACCATATACCTAATAAGGGGTTAATCTCCAAAATACAAAAAGAACTCATACATCTCAACAACAAAAAAGCTGACAACCCAATTAAAAAATTGGCAAAAGACCTGAACAGATGTTTCTCCAAAGAAGATACACAGATGGCCAACAGGCACATAAAAAGATGCTCAACATCATTAACTATCAGGGAAATGCGAATCAAAACTACAATGAGATATCACCTCACACCCATCAGAACGGCTATAATTAGCAAGACAGGAAACAACAAGTGTTGGAGAGGATGTGGAGAGAAGGGACCTCTCATACACTGCTGGTGGGAGAGCAAAGTGGTGCAGCCACTATGGAAAACAGTATGGAGATTCCTCAAAAAGTTAAGAATAGAACTACTGTACCATCCAGCTATTCCACTGCTGGGTATTTATCCAAAGAACACAAAAACACCAATAAGTAAAGATACATGCACTCCTGTGTTCATTGCAGCCTTGTTCACAATAGCCAAGACTTGGAAGCAACATAAGTGCCCATCAAGGGATGAATGGATAAAGAAGATGTGGTATATACACAATGGAATACTACTCAGCCATAAGAAATTATGAAATCCAGCCATTTGTGACAACATGGATGGACATTGAGGGTATTATGCTAAGCGAAATAAGTCAGAGGGAGAAGGTCAAAAACTGTATGATCTCACTCATAAGTAGAAGATAAAAACAACAACAAGCAACCACATAGAAACAGAGATTGGATTGGTGGTTACCAGAGGGGAAGGGGGGAGGGAGGAAGGCGAAAGGGATGATTAGACACATGTGGGTGGTGATGGATTTTAATTAGTCTTTGGGTGGTGAACATGATGTTATCTGTGCAGAAATAGAAGTATAATGATGTACACCTGAAATTTATACAATGTTGTAAACCAATGTTACTGCAATAAAAAATAAATTTAAAAATAAATTAAATAAATAAATTGTTATGTAGTAGAATTTATCAGTCTTTTATCACTCTGGATTTTGAAACCATGATAGAAGGGCTTTTTCCATTCCCAAGTAATAAATTCATCTGTGATTTGAGTACTATTTCAATGGTTTCATTTTTTTCCATGTTGATAGGATTGCCAGCACTGGCAAATAAAAATACAGCACAACCAGTTAAATTTGAACTTCATATAAACAACAAATAATTTTTTATATAAGTATGTCACAATGGGCAAATGTAGGCAACTCTATATTTTAATTGGCAACCCTACATTTGGATCTATGATCCATTTAAGGTTTATTCTGGTGTATAATAGCCAGTATGAGTCCAATTTTATCTTCTCTCAAATGCAAATTTTATTTTCAAAAGGTAAAATTTTTTTTTTTTTGGTGAGGAAGACCAGCCCTGAGCTAACATCCATTGCCAATCCTCCTCTTTTTGCTGAGGAAGACTGGCCCTGGGCTAACATCCGTGCCCATCTTCCTCTACTTTACATGGGACGCCACCACAGCATGGCTGACAGGCAGTGTGTCGGCGGGTGCCCGGGATCCGAACCCGCGAACCCTGGGCTGCCAAGCGCGAACTAAACCGCTGCGCCACTGGGCCAGCCCCTTGTTTGTTTTTTATAAATAGCTTTTAGTAAGCAGCCAGAATTCACTGGGGGGAAAAAAGGTTCACTCTCTGTATCTTGCTTTGTTGGTACATTCTGCCTTGTGAAGGGCAAGAACCCATATGAATTTGTGTGTGTGTGTGTGTGTGTGTGTGTGTGTGTGTGTGTGTGTGACGAAGACCAGCCCTGAGCTAACATCCATTTCCAATCCTCCTCCTTTTGCTGAGGAAGACTGGCCCTGGGCTAACATCCATGCCCATCTTCCTCTGCTTTATATGGGACGCCGCCACAGCATGACTGACAAGTGGTGTGACAGCTGGCGCCTGGGATCTGAACCTGTGAATGCCAGGCTGCCAAAGCACAAACTAAACCGCTGCACCACTGGGCCAGCCCAAGAATTTTCTTTTTTAAATCACTTTGTCAGCAGTCTCAATAGGCTGGCCCCCCGTAGACTCTACTCCTGTCCACCTTATTTTCTTTATTCTCACTGCCACTCCATTAGTAACGACTTCCCCTTCTTTTATAGCCCAGCCAAAGCATATTCCTTCCAGACGCTTCTTTTTGACATATAACACTGTGTTAGTTTTAGGTGTACAATATAGTGATTTGCTATATGTATATATTGCAAAATGACCACTACAGTAAGTCTAGTTAATATTCATCAGCACACATAAGTTAGGTTTTTTTCTTGTGTTGAGAATTTTTAAGATCTACTCTCTTAGCATCTTTCAAATATACAATACAGCATTGTTAACTATAGTCATCATGCTGTACATTATGTCTCCAGAATTATCTAACTGGAATGATACAGTAGCAAGTAAAATGTAAGAGAGAAAAGGGAGAGGCGCTGGAGTAATATAGGTGAAGGAGTTTGAATGTCATGCACATGAAGGAGAGACTGGCCTGAGATGGAAGCATAAATAATTCAACAGACCAAAGAGAAGAGTGCAAGTGCAGATGCTGGGACACGTTAGGTGTGTTGACAAGAGTCTTTGGAAGCTCCCTTGTGATTACTTCCATTTTCTTATAGGATTCAAGGTCTCCCACTGAAAATAAGTTTGGGGTGAGAACTTGGGGGTTTGAGGAGAAGGTATGAAAAGATAATATGGGAGGGGGTGAGGGTGAGTTGATGAGGGACAGATAGTGAGATTGCCTGGCAATCTATCGGGTCCCCCTGAGGTTTCTGGTCTTGGATGTAAAATGGACCAGTCGTCTTGGTTGTGTTCAGCTGCACAAGTACATGTGTGGATTAGGGGGAGAGAGCTGCATTTAACCAGGGGTGTGGTTTTGTCAAATGAGCATGAGAAGAAAAAAGGAGAAATGTGAGTAGAAGTCTTATTGGAATTTAACCTGGGTAAGGAGGGGAGATGAGGACACCAAAGGGTGAGGGACAGTAGTGTCATTGGATTTGAGGACCTGTGGCAGCAACAAAGGGTCTCTAGAAGGAATGAGCTAAAAAGATTGACGGTGGTGATCAGAGAATGGATGCAGAAAAATTAGAACACAGAGGATCTGTGGTTATTCATAATGACAAAATCTAGGGTCTGACCATAGAACTGAGTGGCTGAGGTAGGTTGGAGGACAAGATCACTGGAGGTGTGTTCAAGAAATTGAAAATTGTAGGTACTGGAAGGTTTGTCTTGGTGTGAATTGAAATTAACAGGAATTAAGAAAAGAGCAGTACTGATGAGAGAAACCACGAGCCAGGAACTAAAACCTTTGAGAAATATAAAGAAAATATTTCCAAATATTAATGACAATGCTACTACTATCAATCACACTAATGAAGGATGTCTAAAGTTTCTCTGTAGCAGAGGTTCTTAGACCTTTTGGTCTCAAGATCATTGTAAACTCTTAAAAATTATTGAGGACTGTAACGAAGTTAAAACGGATAAAAGATTAAAATATTTATTTATTAATTAAATGAAAAATAATGATAATATCATTACAAGTTAATATAAATAACATGCTTATGAAAAATAACTATATTTTCCAAAACAAAAAAAAATTAGTGAGAAGAGTGACATTTTACAAATCTCTTTAATATCTGGTCTAATAGAAATAGCTGGATTCTCACACTGCTTCTGCATCCGTTATGTTCACATGTCATGTAGCCTCTGGAAAACTCCTCTGTACACTCATGAGAGAACGAGAGTGAAAAATTACTTCAATATTCTAATGATATATATTGCTCTTGTGGACACCCTGAAAGATCTAGATACTCTCAGAGCAAGACACAGTGTCTTCCAGGCGTTTCTTAATGAAAGCCTCACTTGCGCAGAGTTCCTCTTCATTCTGAATGGTCTCAGCACACACCAGCCCTGATTTAATTAAAATAGTGCTGGTATTTTTACTATATTGTTTCTATATATTTTTAATATCGATCGTGGCAGCCTCCAGTCACCTCAGGCTGCCTGTCTGAGTGGTCTAAGTTATCTTCCAAGTACCAGTGATTACTTTTATTAGTGCTTGGTTACTAAGTGGCATAGATTTTTAATGGTCTTCTCTTAATCTTACTCTTAACCCTATTTTTTTTCACGTAAGTCCTCTTATTTTAAGCATGAAATTTTGCAGAAGGCCGAGTTGTTTAAGGAAAATATATATGGCATTATAGCAGAAATGCATGTATGTGCGTATATTGTTATTCCTCTCTCTTTATTTCACAGTTTTGCACTTTGTTACCATTTTTATCACAGATTATCCGGAGATCTCTCCACATGAATACATAGGATCCTCATTCATTTTCACAATTGCACAGGACTCCAGTGTACGGACGTACCATCCTTTGTTCCACACATTCTCTGTTGACAGACAGGTAGATTGTTCCAATCTTTTGCTATTACAAATAATGTCACAGTGAATAACAATGTGCATATATTGTTTCTATTTGTGGAGGTGTCTTCAGCATAGGTTCTAAGAAATCGGATTGTTGAGTCAAAGGGTAAAGACATTGGTCATTTTGGCAGATAGATATTTCCAACTTTGTTAGCTTGTACTATTTTCCACTCTCAACCCCAATGTCAGAGCGCCCATTTCCCCACAGTCCTGCTGCACAGAGTATGTTGTCAAGCTTTTGGATTTTTTGCCAATCTGAGAAGTGAGAGGTGTTATTACAGTAAAGTTTTGTTTTACATTTCTTTTATTATAAGTGAAGTTGAGAAAATTTTAATATGTTAAAGACCATTTGTATTGTCCTATGAACTCTCTATTCCTGGCATTTGCCTATTATTCTGTTTGGTGTTAGTTCCTTTATTCTCAATTTCTAGGAGCTCTTTCTGTAGAAGGCAGATGAGCGCGCTGGGATATAAATCGCATATTTTTGCCCTCCTCCAGATGTTCTCACACGATACCTCATCAGACCAACTGAGCTGGAAATACTCTCCACTTCTAAGCTCACTATAACACTCCTCACATACTGCCTTGTGTTACATTTGCACTCACATTTTCTCTCTTCTACTAGATTATAGTACTAGTACTCTTATAGAGTACTCTTGAGTGAATTAAAAAGCAGTCAAAATTTCATTTTCACTATCACTGGAAATGTGTAAATCATCAACTAGGGCTGGGGAATTTGTCTGTATTACAGTCATTATTTAACATTTTTAGAATTTATTTAGTTCATTCCTTTCATTAACTCCCAAAGTCATTTTAGACCTGAAAATAATTCTGATACCAAAATTGTACAAGGTTGGCACTTCATAACAAATGTTAAGGCCAATTTTGCTTATGAACAAAATTGTAAGAATCCAAAATTGAAACTGGCAAATTGAAAACAGTACCAAGCTTAAAAGAAAACGTAAAATACAGGATGGTTAGATTTACCCGTAAATATGGCTTAACATTAGGAAATCTCTTAATGAATATATTGTCATATTAATAATTTAAAAAAGAAAATCATTATCATCTGATATTTCTTAAAATTTATTTGATAAAATTATACACACATTTATGATTTAAGAAAAGGAAAATCTCTAACAAATAGGAATACAAGGAAAATTCCCTATTTGATAAAGAATATTTCCCAGAAATCTACAACAAATCATTTAAATTACAGTAATGGCCACCATCATTCCTACTGCTTCACACTGCACTGGAGGTCCCAGCTAATGCCAAATGAGATGTAAATGTTGGAAAGTAAGACAAATATGTCAATATTTTCAAAAACATATGATTTTATACCTAGAAAATACATGTAAATCAATTAAACTGTTAGAAATAATAATAAAATGCGGTAAGGTGGCCAAACGGAAGATCAACTTACAAAAATTAATAATTCCCTATACTCCATTAGTACTGGATTAGAAAAAAATATCATAAATTAGAAGATAAGCCCATAATAACAATAAAAACTGTAAAACATCCAGAAACAGCTCTTGTCCTGGTCACCTGTGACCTCCCAATTGCCAAATGCAGTGGTCAGTTTTCAGTCCTCTTCATCTTATTTGATCCACCTGCAATATTTGATGAAGCTGAACTAATGAACATTTTCATCAGTTGACATCCAGAATACAGGTTTCTTGATCTTTCCACTACCTCATTGGACACTATTATGTAAATATATATCAGCCAACATCAGTCATAAGACAAATACAATACTATTAACACACATGGTGTAATATTTAGCCACTTGCAATGTTTCCATGATCCCCCAGGTGGCAGACAAATACAATTTCCACTTGATGCTTGAACAAACTTGGTAAGAACATTACTTCCTTATTGCAAATCAATTAGAAATAGTAATCAGAATTCTCAAGTACAGCCCAAGTATACCCACCATATGACTAAGGAACTAACTTCTTTACCATACGTGAGACTTTTGTTAGAAACACGCATGGTGATGGTTCAATTGCTGAGCAGTTGCTGCAGTTATGCTCTCTGGTGGGTGTGTACTCCCCTGACCCACCACCCCAAACACTTAGAAATGTCTCTGCTGGCTATGGAAGCTAGTACTGATCCTTTGTTTGGGATCTGAAGAAAATCAGTTAAGCATCACTGATAATAAAGCAAAAGCTCTGTTAACCGACTGATTGGATTTTTAAAAATTCTTAGAAGATTTCTAGTTATTTTTAACTGTAAACTCATGTCAATTAAAATTGGTCATAAAAGGCTGGGTAAATGTTATACTTGATATGATGTGCCCACTTGCTAGAAATAACGTTAAGCCTACCCCGCCTCCCCACCCTCACAGCTGTATTTTCCTCATGTTTCAGTCTGCTTTTTATATTTTGATCTATGATACAAAAAGACTAACAGGCGCATGACTACAGCTATGTAGAGGGATGGGCAAATGTTTTAAAAGCTTGTGTGAGAAGGACACAAATATATCTGGGATTTTATTTTTTAAACTCTATATAACACTTCCAAGTAATGAATTCTCCCACGTACATGATGAAACTGACTAGACTGACTATTGACTCATCTTGAATTAAAATGTTAATTAAATACATCTTTTACACATTCCCTAAATTTAATCTGACTCTGCTGCTTGAGTTTAAAATGATTTGAAAAATAAAAAAACTAGAGATAATCAGTTGAAAAAAACATCTGGGCATTGTTAAACTATATTCATTGTTCTAAGTATTTTTAAAACTTTCTTTAATTTGTCAAAACCCTAGAACAACATTGGCAAAAACTGAGAGACAAAAAAGAGCCAAGTATAATCTCACCACTTTGAAAAACCGTTTTTATTTCACATAATCCCTTTTTGTATAATCATATGCATACATTTTTTTCCATTGTAGTAAACATTGGGTATATACAATTTTGATTTCTATAGAGGGCTATATATATTTTTTTAATGTGGGGCCTATACTAACTGGTATGACATAGACTTTATACTGCCTCTTATTGTCTCTTAAGAGAAGAAGCTAAATGCTTTTGTCAGGGATGGGCACCTCACTCAGAATCTACCCAATAGATGGAGTCCACACTGATTAATTAAACAATCCAATCCCAGGTACCCTACTTGAAAGGTTGAAGCTGAAAAAAGAGAGACACCAGAAGAGAGAGACCATGTGGATGCTGATGTAATCAGTCCTAGAATTATCTCGGTTATGAAATGGCTTAACAATTGTAAACCATGCATGTCCTTACAGTTAACCCCCTTTTTCCTTAAGACTGAATGAACTTCTGTTCTTTGCAACCTGAAGTGTGACACAACCACATTTTGATAACTTATCAGTTCATGTCCTCTTCCCCCTTCTGTTTCTGTGTTCCCGCACCTTTTATGCGAACTTGTCCACCAAATGATTCATTTGAAATAGAAATAATTTTTAAAAACAGATTTACCAACTCCAAAAACAAATTGATGTTGCATAAAAATAATGAATATTTTAGAACTTTGCTTTCACAGTTTCATTATTATCCTTTATCCTGGAAATTGTATAAAAGATGTATTCATTCTCTAGGAGAAAAGTCTACAATCTCCATAAATTTACATTATCTAAAATGCCATGTCTGTTTTCAGGACATGAATTTGGTCCACAAAACACTCTCAGTAAAGTATGTATGCTTCATAGTCTTTGGTGTGATAATATTCCGCACAATAGTACAATACTACCACTGTACTCTGTGTGGTGATTTTCATCCAAAGACTCTTCTAAATTCCTTTTATGAGGCACCAAGTACTTAGAGTCTCTGCTGGTCATTTCATTGTTTACTGGTAATAGTCCACAGAGGATGGAGTGTGCTCTCCCTGGCACGAAGAGTTCTGCTGGAAGTTCATAGAGAATAAAATGTCTTCATACTTCAGTGACTATACAGAAAACACTTGTGGAAAAGAGGGAAAGCAAAGTTCTAAAAAGTATGTATTTATTATCTCTGTGCCTGTTAGCTGGAACTCTTTGTCGATGAGGTCATAGTTTTGATCCCAGTGTGGTTCATTTATCTCTGCTGACTTCCTTAGTCATAGCGTGTACCACTAGCCCCAGCCAACCGCTTGACAAATGTCTCTTCTTGGTCCAAAGGGAGCCTAAAAAGAGAATAAAAGAATCTGTGCAAATCCACCACTATACTTGGAAAAATAACTTAAAATGCTTATTTAATTGACAATGGATTAATAAAGTTATCATTTCCATCTAGACACTAGTTGGTAGTCATATAGAAAGGTACTGCCTATATATACACAGACAAAAGATTCCTAAATGATTCTAATTAATCCATCTTAACGGTGATGCGATTTCCCAGATATGTTTCACTGTGCGTCAATCAATGTATAGATTGAGACATTATTTTTTTGACATTTTATAACTGGAAGTTTGTGCCTTTTGACTACCTTTACCCATTTCACCCACCCCATCCCCACCTCTGGCAATTGCCAATCTATCCTATCTATGAGTTCTTTTTTTTTTTTAGATTCCACATATAAGTGAGATCATGATGGTATTTATCTCTCTCTGACTCGTTTCATTTAGCATAATGCCCTCAAGGTCCATCCATGTTGTGGCAAATGGCAGGACTTCCTTTGTTTTCTATGGCTGAATTCCATTGTGTGTATACACCACATCTTCTTTATCCATTGATGAACACTTAGGTTGTTTCCATGTCTTGGCTATTGCAAATAATGCTGTATTGAACATGGGAATACAGATATCTTTTCGAGTTAGTGTTTTCATTTCCTTCAGATAAATACCAGAAGTGGAATACTGGATCATATGCTCACTCTATTTTTAAATTTTTTAGGTACCTCCATACTGTTTTTCATAGTGGCTGCACCAATTCACATTCCCACCAAAAGTGCACACGTGTTCCCTTTTCTCCACATCCTCACCAACACATGTTATCTCTTGTTTTTTTGGTAATAGCCATCTAACAGGTGTGAGGTGATAGCATGGTTTTGATTTGCATTTCCCTGATGATTAGTGATGTTGAGCACATTTTCGTGTACCTGTTGACTATCTATATGTCTTCTCTGGAAAAATGTCTATTCAGATCCTCTGCCCACTTTTTAAGCAGATTGTTTGGTTTTTTTGCTGTTGAGCTGTATGAGTTCTTTATGTGTTTTGGATATTAACCCTTTATCAGATACATGGTTTGCAAATATCTTCTCTCATTTTGTAGGTTGCCTTTTCATTTTGTTTGTGGTTTCCTTGACTGTGCTTTTTAGTCTGATGTAGCCCCATTTGTTTATTTTTGCTTTTGTTGCTGATAGGGTCTTATTAAAATGAAAGAAGCAAAGGGTTTTAAAAGATTTAAATCTAAGCACTCTAGTTTCACATCAAAATCCTTTGTTTGAAGCACACCAAATCAAACAATAGCAGAGAAAAAATAACGATGATTTTTACTCCCTTGGTGACCTTGGTCACATAATGATTAGTAAAATAATTTAGTAACATCTGTGTATCAGAAAGGATGTGACATATCCCTTATATCTATCTTTGACCTACAACTGTGTGAAAATTGGTTGATGATGATTACTATAGTATTATTCAACAAGAAGCCAAAAATGTGGGGTTTTTTAGTAAAATTCTTAATCATGCAATTAATTTTCTCCTAAAAAGAAAACCACTATGGGGGCCAAATAAAAAAATGCACAGTTTTGATTAAAAAAAAAAAAACCAACAAACCTAACCAGTTCTAGCAGAAGATTCTCATTTTTGGATCAAATTTTTGTGTAAGTGTTACAAGAGGTTAGGTACAATGTGTCACTATATGAGTCTCACCTATAAAATAATTTGCCTTGACATGTTGGGAATCCAAGTCTTGTGATGGGTAAAAAGTTTGGGGACAGTTTCTACTGAACTCTTACTTCTACTTGCATCAGGGACCATCACTATGGCTCTTTTTAGAAAGGAGAAGTAGTTGTTTCTTCCTCTTGTATCATGGAAGTTCCATATGCCCAATCCTTCATTATGTCTGAGGATATCAGAATTGTTTAAAAGTTTTATATTTAAATATTTTACCTGCAAACCTTTATTGAGGTCCTATTCTGTACTTTGAATCTTCTGTACACTGTGATTCAAAGATAAGTAGGACACAGTCTCTGTCTTCCAGAGACGTAGTGTGGATTTTAATGCCTAATTACTAAGTTTCCTTAAAAGGTATCAATAAATTCTAGACTTCACTTTAATAAAGATCTATAAACATTAGAATGCAGCTATGAAAACGATGGCAGGAAGCTCGTTGACAATGTTAGATTTATCAAATATGAAGCTATCAATTGTCCCCAAATTGATCTATAGTTTCAAAACAATTACAATGAAAACATAAGCAGGATTTTTTTTTATTGGTGATTTTTTTTTAAATTTTTTATTGATGTCTTAGTTTATAACACTGTGGGGTTTTAGTTGTACATTTTTGTTTGTCCGTCACCTTGTGGATGTAACCCTTCACCCCTTGTGCCCCACCCCCACCCCCCTTCCCCTTGGTAACCACCAATCAGTTCTCTCTGTCCGTGTGTTCACTTATATTCCATATATGAGTGAGTTCATGCAGTGTCTGTCCTTCTCTCTCTGGCTTATTTCACTTAACATAATACCCTCTAGGTCCTTCCATGTTGTTGCAAATGGGACAATTGTGTCTTTTCTTATGACTGAGTAGTATTCCATTGTATGTATATACCACATCTTCTTTAACCAATCTTCAGTTGAGGGACACTTGGGTTGCTTCCACTTCTTGGCTATAGTGAATAATGCTGCAATGAACATAGGGGTGCATACGCCTCTTATGATGGTTGATTTCACGTCCATAGGGTAGTTGCCCAAGAGTGGTATTGCTGGATCATACGGTATTTCTATTTTTAATTTTTTGAGGACTCTCCATACTGTTTTCCATAGAGGCTGCACCAGTTTGCATTCCCACCAGCAGTGAATGAGGGTCCCCGTTTCTCCACACCCTCTCCAGCATTTGTTGTTATTTGTCTTTGTGATTATAGCCATTCTAACCGGTGTAAGGTGATATCTCAGTGTAGTTTTGATTTGCATTTCCCGGATGATTAGTGATGTTGAACATCTTTTCATGTGTCTATTGGCCATCTGTATCTCTTCCTTGGAAAAATGTCTGTTCATATCCTCTGCCCATTTTTTGATCGGGTTGTTTGTTTTTTTGTTGCTCAGTTGTATGAGATCTTTGTATATTACTGAGATTAATCCCTTGTCAGACAAATGATTTGCAAATATTTTCTCCCAGCTGGTGGGTTGTTTATTCATTTTGATCCTGGTTTCATTTGCCTTGTAGAAGCTCTTTAGTCTGATGAGGTCCCACTTGTTTATTTTTTCTTTTGTTTCCCTTGTCTGGGTAGACATGGAATCTGAAAGGATCCCTTTATGTCCAGTCTCAATTAGTGTACTGCCTATATTTTCTTCCAGGAGTTTTATAGTTTCAGGTCTCGCTTTCAGGTCTTTAATCCATTTTGAATTGATTTTTGTATATGGCGATAGGAGATGGTCTACTTTCATTCTTTTGCATGTTGCTGTCCAATTTTCCCAGCACCATTTATTGAAGAGACTTCCCTCTCTCCATTGTATGTTCTTTGCTCCTTTGTCGAAGATTAGCTGTCCATAGGTGTGTGGTTTTATTTCTGGGCTTTCAATTCTGTTCCATTGATCTGTGTGTCTATTCTTGTACCAGTACCATGCTGTTTTGATTACTGTAGCTTTATAGTATATTTTGAAATCAGGGATTGTAATGCCTCCAGCTTTGTTCTTTTTTTTCAGAATTGCTTTAGCTATTCGGGCTCTTTTGTTGCCCCATATGAATTTCAGTAGTTTTTGTTCTATTACCGTGAAGAATGACATTGGGATTCTGATTGGGATTGCATTGAATCTGTAGATTGCTTTAGGTAGAATGGACATTTTAACTATATTTATTCTTCCAATCCATGTGCATGGAATATTTTCCATTTCTTTATGTCCTCCTCGATTTCTTTCAATAGTGTCTTATAGTTTTCATTGTATAGGTCTTTGACCTCCTTGGTTAAATTTATTCCCAGATATTTTATTCTCTTTGTTGCAATTGTAAATGGGATTGTCTTTTTGAGTTCTCTTTCTGTTGGTTCATCGTTAGTGTATAGAAATGCAATTGATTTTTGTAAGTTGATTCTGTACCCTGCCACTTTACTGTAGTTGTTGATTATTTCTAGTAGTTTTCCGAGGGAATTTTTTGGGTTTTCTATGTATAAGATCATGTCGTCTGCAGATAGTGAGAGTTTCACTTCTTCATTGCCTATTTGGAGTCCTTTTATTCCTTTTTCTTGCCTAATTGCTCTGGCCAGAACTTCCAGTACTATGTTGAATAAGAGCGGTGAGAGTGGGCACCCTTGTCTTGTTCCTGTCCTCAAAGGAATGGCTTTCAGTTTTTCCCCGTTGAGTAGGATGTTTGCTGTAGGTTTGTCATATATGGCCCTTATTATGTTGAGGTACTTTCCTTCTATACCCATTTTGTTGAGAGTTTTTATCATAAATGGATGCTGGATCTTGTCGAATGCCTTCTCTGCATCGATTGAGATGATCATGTGGTTTTTATTCTTCATTTTGTTAATGTGGTGTATCACGTTGATTGATTTGCGGATGTTGAACCATCCCTGTGTCCCTGGTATAAATCCCACTTGATCATGGTGTATGATCTTTTTGATGTATTGCTGTATTCGGTTTGCCAATATAAGCAGGATTTTTTTGATGATATTGGTGAGCTGATTCTAAAATTTATAAGAAATAAAAAAACAAAGTTGGAGGTCTTACATTACCTGATTTCAAGACTTATCAAGACATCTGGTATTGACAAAAGTATAGACACGTAGCCCAGTGGAACAAAAGAGAGTCTAGAAATAGACCCATACAAGTACAGCCAACTGATTTTTTGACCAAGTGTAAAGGTAATTCAATGGAGAAAGGATAGCCTTTTCAGCATATGGTTTTAGAACAACTGGACATCCATATACAAAAAACTAAATCTCGACCTATACCTCACACCTTACACAAAATTAATTCAAAGTGGATCACAGACCTAAGTAAAACTATGAAGCTTTAAAAAAAAAAAAAGCAAAGGAGAAACTTTTTTTTTTACCTTGGATTAGGCAAAGTGTTCTTAGATATGATGCCAAAAACATATTTAATCCATAAAAAAATTGATAAATTGGACTTCATCAAAATTTAAAAGTTTTTGTTCTTTTGAAACTTTTGAAAACAGTTGGCAATCTCTTATAAAGTTAAGCATTTATTTACCACATGACCCAGCAATCCCACTCATAAATATTTTCCCCAAGATAAATAAAAATTGTTTTCACACAAAAACCATATAGGAATGTTTATGGCAACTTTATTCATAATCTCTAAAGACTGGAAACAAACCAAATGTCCATCAACTGGTGTTGAATAAATGAACTGTGGTACATCTATATAAAGAAATACTCTTCAGCAATTAAAAGGAACAAGTATTGATATATAGAATAGTACGGATGAATCTCAAATGCATTATGCTTAGTGAAAGAAGCCAGACTCAAAAAGACTACATACTGGTTGATACCATTTATATGACATTCTGGAAAAGGAAAAACTAGGGATGGAGACCAGATCAGTGGTTGCCAGTTAATATCACCAGGCAGTTATGACAGTTCTAAACTTGTGTGATCTTCCTTCTTTGTTTTTTTTTTTGCTGAATACTCCTTATCTCCAAAATTTAGAATGCTCCAGGACTCAGTTCTTGGAACTTTTCTATCACAGTCTTTTCCTTGGTGATCAAATTCAGTTCCATGAATTCAAATACCAGCTATATGCTAACTCCCAAATTTATTTCCTCAGCCAATACCTCTATTCTGCACTCCAAGCTTATTAAACCAATTGCCTATATGACATTTCCACTTGGGAATCTAATAGTATCTCAAACTTAACAGGTCCAAAATCAAGCTTCTGATCTTATTCTCCAAACCTGTTCTTCTCCCAGGCTTTGCCATCTCAGAAAATGGCAACTACATCTTTCCAATTGCTTAGGACGAAAACAATGCAGTCATCCTTGACCTCTCTCTTTCTCTCATGTCTCTCTTTACGAGCAATTCTAGCAAATTCTGTCTTCAAAAAAGCCAAAATCTGATCACTTCTCTCCACCCTAGTGCCCCCACCCTGCTCTGAGCTACAATCACTTCTCATCTGGATTATTGCGATTGCCTTCTAACTGGTCTCCCTACTTCTGCCCTTGATCCCCAGGTTAGTTCTCTGAGAAACAGATGCCAACACAGGATTAAATGTACAAGAAATTTATTATGGGAAACCCATGTGGGAGAAAAGGAAGAGGGAATTAGGAGAGACCATGAGAGCTGTCAGACTATGATGCAAGTTTGACCCCAAAAGGAGAGAAGGAAGGTTGGGTGGAACACTGCTAGGCTGCTGTGCAGTGAAGAAAAGTCCTTGAGCCAAAGTCATCTGTCAGAGGAGGCCTGTGATTCCTGGGGAGGGGCCTGCTTTGGTATTCTTGCTGTGCTCACTCACGGGCTGAGAAGAGCCAGTGCAAAGCATGGCCTCAAAATGCCACAGCTGGGGCCCTCAATCAGTTATACTTTCTGCTGTAAGCCATTGAGAGTGCTTTCCAGTAGCTGCCATATCCCCTTCAGTCTAGTCTCTATATAGTTTTCAGAGTGATCCTGCTAAAACGTAGCCAGATCATGTCACCCTATTGCTCAAACCCCTCCAGTCACTTCCCATTCGATCCAGAATTAAACAAAACTCCGAATATGGGCTGCCCCACTGCTATAAAGAGGTGTGAAATAGGTCCTCAACCCCTAAACTGAAACATTAGTGGCAGATGTGGGGTAGTCTGACCTGGTAGTCTGCTCTGACCACATTTGGTAACAGTTGGAAGGTCAAAAGATGTTGGCTTCTTAGAAAAAGAACAATTTGACTTCTCTGGAATCTTGTTACGTTAGACCACTTTCCCAGAGTGTTGGTCATAGGATACAGAGCGGACTGTGTTAACACACAACACATTTACTTTTCCTATGAGAGAATGAGGAAAGTATGCACGCTTGAGGTTTTCCTGAAGAAGTATCCAAAGATTCATCTACAACCAGGGCCTCTTAAGGTTGTAAGTAGATTGAAATTTTCCTCCTAGTAGACAAATTTGACTGTTTGCTATTCATCACTCCTAGGGGCTATAGATAACGCTTTCTGGAATTAATGTTCAAAGAAAGTAAAAGGAACAAGGGCTACTTGGAGAAATGGTTGATTCCAAGGCTGGGGCAGGGGAAGACAAGGTGAGTTCAGAACATCTTATTGTATCAGAAAGTAAGGAAGTGTGAAAAACTGATGGAGACTCAGGAGCCAGCTTGAAGGGGGTCTCACTGGTCAAATATTGGTCAATTTGAGAATCAAAATAAATCATAGTAGGAATGGATTATAACTCATTGATTAACAAAAAGGAACCTATGAGTCCATGCTATTACAGAAAAATATATCACCATTTTATAGCCCCCATAGTAATAATTGATTCATACAAGAATCATCAATACATACTGAAACTGTTAGGTGAAAGGCTATTGGGAAAGAGGACACTCACACGGTCCCAAAGTATCCCTCTACAGAATACTCCCTAATTACAAAGGGAAAAGTATCTTCACATCAGAGAAACTCAGGAGGAACATAGTGAAGTGAATAAAGCTCACACCAAGAATGAAGCAAACTGGGGGCCGCCCGGTGGCGCAGCGGTTTAGTCGGCGCTTGGCAGCCCGGGGTTCGCGAGTTTGGATCCCGGGTGCCCGCCGACACACTGCATGTCAGCCACGCCGTGGCGGCGTCCCATATAAAGCAGAGGAAGATGGGCACGATGTTAGCCCAGGGCCAGTCTTCCTCAGCAAAAAGGGGAGGATTGGCAACAGATGCTAGCTCAGGGCTGGTCTTCCCCACACACACACACACACAAAAAGAATGAAGCAAACTGACATGAAGATCCCCTCAGGTTGATCGCTAGAAGCGCTCACAAAATTCAAAAAAGCTGTTGTTCTCGCAGTTACAGTTTGTTATAGCAAAAGGATACAGATTAAAATCAGCAGAGTGTGAAGGAGCATGGGGCAAGGCCCAGGACAAACCAGGAGTAAACTTCCTGTTGTCCCCCAGTGGAGTCACGCGGACAGTGCTCAATTCTCCCGATAACTATGTGGGACGATAATATGTGTGAAATGTTGCCAACTGAAGAAGCTGACCCAAGCCTTGGTGTCCAGGGTTTTACTGGGGTCAGTCACATAGGCACATAGCACCATGTGATGGACCTTAGGTTCCAGTCTCCAGACCCCTGGAGGTCACACTGGTAGAGCATGGTCTGGGGCCTCAGGCTTATGAAAACAGGCATTCACCTTAACGTGAATTGTTAGTATAAATTATCTGGTCAGACTGATGCAGAATGGTCCAAGGCTTAAGGCACACCAGAACACCTTTTCAGGCAGGATATTCCCAGGGGTCAGAGGTTCTCTCTCGGGAGCAGGTCAAGGTCCAGTCCTTTCTTTGGAATGTGTAGAGTTTGAGCAACCAAGCCTGCTGAGTTACCCCTTTATGGCATATCCCCTGATAGGAAAGGACACCGATTAACACTGTAGTATCCTGCCAATTTTTAAGCTAGATGTACTCATGAGGAAACCACCAAAGACATTTAGATTGATTGACATTTGGCAAAATAATTGTCTTGACTCTTAAAAAATGTCAGTGTTATCCCATGCACATGGATTGGAAGAATAAACGTAGTTAAAATGTCCATACTAACTAAAGCAATCTACAGATTCAATGCAATTCCAATCAGAATCCCAACGGCATTCTTTGTGGAAATAGAACAAAGAATACTAAAATTCATATGGGGCAACAAAAGACCCTGAATAGCTAAAGCAATCTTGAAAAAAAAGAACAAAGCCAGAGGCATCATAATCCCTGAATTCCAAATATACTACAAAGCCATAGTAATCAAAACAGCATGGTACTAGCACAGAAATAAACACACAGATCAATGGAACAGAATTGAAAGCCCAGAAGTAAAACCACACACCAACGGACAACTAACCTTTGACAAAGGAGCTAAGTATACACAATGGAGAAAGGAAAGTCTCTTCAATAAATGGTGTGGGAACATTGGACAGCCACATGCAAAAGAGTGAATGTAAACCATTTTCTGTCACCATACACAAAAATCAACTCAAAATGGATTAAAGACCTGAAAGTAAGACCTGAAACTATAAATCTCCTGGAAAAGAATATAGGCAGTACACTAGTTGACACTGGTCATAAAGGGATCTTTTCGGATTCCGTGTCTACTCGGACAAGGGAAACAAAAGAAAAAATAAACAAGTGGGACTTCATCAGAGTACAGAGCTTCTACAAGGCAAATGAATCCAGGATCAAAATGAATAGACAACCCACTAGCTGGGAGAAAATATTTGCAAAGCATATATCTGACAAGGGATTAATCTCCATAACATATAAAGAACTCACACAACAGAACAACAAAAAATAAAGCAACCGGATCAAAAAATGGGCACAGGATATGAACAGACATTTTTCCAAGGAAGATATACAGAAGGCCAACAGACACATGGAAAGATGTTCAACATCACTAATCATCAGGGAAATGCAAATCAAAACTACACTAAGATGTCACCTTACACCTATTAGATTGGCCATAATCACCAAGACAAAAAACAACAAATGTTGGAGAGGTTGTGGAGAAAAAGGAATCCTAATTCACCGCTGGTGGGAATGCAAACTTGTGCAACCTCTATGGAAAAATGTATGGCTCTGTCTCTGGCCCATTTAGTACAGTTTTAGGAAGAATCCTGCTGGGTCAGTTTATGGAAAATCTCCCACCCTTAGTATCTAACCACTGTTGGTATCTGATCAAATTCCTCATCCCTCACCCTCCATAGTGATAAACTCCGACCTGCCTTCTGCAAGAATCCTGGCCAGTCGGTTTAGCCAGAATCTCCCTACCCCTGGTGTTTCCTTTTAGTAATTTTCCATCCACTGACCCCCACCCTTTGCATTGGCTATCAATCCCCACTTGTCTTTGTTGCAGTTGGAGTTGAGCTTAATCTCTCTCCCTTACTACAAAACCCCATTGTAGTAGTTTCCCTGAATAAAGTCTGCCTTACGGTCTTTAACAAGTGTCATGAATATTTTTTTCTTTAACAAGTGTAATAATTATATTATGATTATGCAGGAGAATATCCTTGTTATTAGGAGATACAGCCTGAAATATTTAGGAGTCAAGTGTCATGATGTCTGCCACTAACCTGTAAATAATTTAGCAAAATAATTATATATGTATGTGTGTGCATATATACACGTATATATGTTATATATACATGTGTATATGTGGGGGGAGAGAGAAAGCATATGTGGCAAATGTTGACAAGTAAATCTAGATGAGTTTTCAATCTACAGTTCTTACAAGTTTTTTGGTTTTTAGATTTAACAAAATAAAAAGTTGGAAAAAATAATTCTATAACCCTTGGACAGGGGAGAAAAAAGTGTCAGAGAAAGAATTTTGTTAGGAAGGCAGCTATTGGTCCCCCCACCCTTGATATTTATTTACTTATTTATATTATGGTAAAAATATCATTAAATTTACCATCTTAACCATTTTTAAATGTGCAATTCAGTAGTGTTAAGTATTATTCACATTTTTTTGCAACGGATCTCTTCTAAAACTTTTTCATCTTGCAAAATGGAAACTTTATACTCATTAAACACTAATTTCTCCCTTCCCTTTTCCCGAGCCCTGGACAGCCACCTTTCTGCTTTCTGTTTCTATGATTTTGAGTACCTTAGATACCTCACATATGTGGAATCATACAGTACTTGTCCTTTTGTGCCTGGCTTATTTCACTTACTATAATATCCTTGAGGTTCATCCATGTTGTAGCATATAATAGGATTTCCTTCTTTTTTAAAGCTGCATAATATTGTATTGTATGTATATACCACCTTTTCTTTATCCTTTCTTTCATAGATGGACATTTGGGTTGCTTCCATCTCTTAGACACTGTGAATAATGCTGCAATGAAAATGGATGTGCAAATATCTTTTTGAGATCGTGCTTTGAATTCTTTGGATATATGCCCAGAAGTGGAATTGCTGGATCATATGATAATTCTATTTTTAATTTTTTGAGAAACCTCAATACCATTTTCCATAATGGCTACAGCATTTTACATTCCCATCAATAGTAAACAAGGGTTCCAATTTCTCCATATCCTTGCCAATACTTGGTATTTTTTGTTTTTTTTTTTTTTGGTAGTGGTCATCCTAATAGGTATGAGGTGATATCTCATTGTGGTTTTCATTTACACGTCTCTTATGATTAGTAATGTAAAGTATCTTTTCATATACTTGTTAGCCATTTGTATATCTTCTTTGGAGAAATGTCTGTTCAAGTCCTTTGCCCATTTTTAAAACTGGGTTATCTGTTTTTATTGTTAAGTTATAAGAGTTCTTTATATATTCTGGATATTAACCTCTCATCAGATACATGATTTGCAAATGTTTTCTCCCTTTCTGTAGGTTGATTTTTCACTCTGTTGATGGTTTTCTTTGATGTGCAAAAGTTGTCAAGTTTGATGTAGACCCATTTGTCTATTGTTGTCTGTGCTTTTGGTGTCATATCCAAGAAATTATTGCCAAATCTAATGTCCTGAAGATTTTCTTCTCTGGTTTCTTCTAGGAGTTTTATAGTTTTAGGTCTTGCATTTACGTATTTAATCCATTTTGAGTTAATTTTTGTATATGGTATAAGTAAGGGTCCAACTTCATTATTTTGCATGTGGATATCCGGGCAGCTATTGGTTTTTAAACTTCTTTTTAGTGCATGTCTGGCAAAGATCTTATTATAATATCATAATATGTTGATTACTGAGGGCATGATAGTGGTCTTTTTTGATTTTCAATTTAACTTGATAGGAAAACTTATTTCAGTTTGATTATATAAAAGGTATGTCAAATTTTCTCTGTAAACATATTTGAATACATAAGCAACAAGTACATTCTTATACCTCTTATAAATGTGTAAAAGGAAAAAAACCTGAGCAACTCTAATCGTACTCAGTAAGTGCTAGTACAGAAAAGTCAGCTGAGTAGAAACAGCAATAACAACAGGAAGAAAATAATTATTAATTAATTTCCTTTCCAAAACGTAAACTATAATAAGAGGGATCTTGCTCAGAAATGCAACACTGAAAACAAACTCAGACGCCACATGTTGTGCTAAGTATTTCTCTAGAAAAAAATAGAGGAATGTCTTAGGTAATATGACAGTGGAAGATGGGACAAAACAAGAGGCATTTGGATTAATTTAATTAGTGTCCTGTTGGATTTAAGAATATCGTGTCCTCCATATGCACAGACATGGATCAGTGGCAGATCCAGGGAGGCACTATTAGCCTGCACCTGTTGGAGTCTCAGTAAATCCAGGCCTTGTTTAAGGCTTCCAGTTGGAGCTGGCAGTTGTAGGGATCAAATTATTTAAAGCCTTCAGCTGGCTAGCGTAGGCAAGCAGTAGCTTAGAAAACACTTAATCTATTTTTTAAAATCTGTTCCTAAGTTTGTTTTGCTTAGGCTGTAAGACTACATGCACCACCCACCTGCCACATTCTGGAATCTTTTTGTCAGAGAGGGTAAATTTATCCAAGAAAAAAAGATCTTTAAGGAATATCTATATTTTAATACAAGACACTTATTTTGAGCATAATTTATTTGTAATAAGTATTTTGCTAAGCAACTAAAAAGGTATTATTTAAATTTATTTTCAAAAGGGAATTACCAAATTATTTACTTATTCAACAGCCATCATTTAAAGTTTTATTTAGTTAGAAGGGCTTTTAGTAACAAACAGTATGTGGACCTTTCAACAGGAATGTTTTTAAAAGGCAGCTCCACGTAGATTAAGTAGTTTGGTAGTCCATTACAATATATTTAACTTCTTTTTAGAAAACTAGTATTACTTAATAAACTGTGCTGTGCCTTGAAGTGACCTAACAAAGAGTTGGATAAAACCTTCTGGATAATTCTGAAGCAGAGGTTTTATTAAGCAAATATACTCATGTGTAACAAACCATTACTTAGAAGCCCACTGATGCAACCTGCAAATATCTTCTTTCCTGCTAGAAATTTTTAGTCTAGTTTAGGTCTCCATCATGTAAATTTGTTTGATGTATGACAGATTAAATTAATACGTTTCCAAAATAAAGAACTGTGTTTCTGACATCATTCACTGTCTAAAGTTCTTTCTTGGCTGCCTCTGAAATCATAAAACTGTAACTTTTCCAAATTGTGGGATATGGAACAAAATAACTATGGTGGGCATATACTCTTATTTTCCTAAAATTTATGTGTAGATTATTTGAAACAAACAAAATCCAATGAAATAGGAACAGTGTTGAATTTAAAAGTCTCAACTACTAGATTACAGGTCTCAAGATCTCTTATTTGTAAAAACTAACGAATTTCATCACCTTTCTTTTTCTCCTTAAGACTTTTATCACTTTATTTTTAGAAGCTTATTCTGGGCATGATAAGATGAAGGCAAACGTTTTAAATATGTAGCGGAGGAAGAAAATCAGTTTAGCACCAACTGCCTCTTAAATAGAGAAAATAATGGCTGAGATATTTTCTTGCAATTTCTTACCTGGTACACCCCCAAAGAAAAGTGGAATATGATTTCATGCTGAGTATGGCCCTTGAGTGGCCCTTGAATGGCGGCCCTCGGAGAGTCAACTTGGGCAAATTGAAAACCAAATGACCTAAACATTGACACCAGTGACATTATCAGAGATTTCTATTTAACTAATTTTATTCAATCAGGCAGAATTTCAGTTTCTCCAGTTTGGTTGCTTTAAAAATGTTATCACTGGGCACTGTCCCAGAACCCCACGGGCAAGGCTGTTAAGATGTGCCAGCTCTCTTCCCACTTCCAAGCCACCTCCCTTGGACTCTCTCTCTTGCCTTCAGCAGGCTCCCTAGGGATTCATCAATCATTCCTCTGCTCCTCACAACTGTTACCACCTGCGCTATTTCCTGGGCTCCTCCCCCACCCCATCCCACCTAAGACTGGCTGTGGTCTGACCCAGTTTCTTCAGCTTTCCCCTTCCTTTCTGTCTCTGAAAATAAGTATAAAGCCTGTTTGCACACTAAGGGAACAAAGTACTGGGACAAACCTACAATCCAGCTGTCTCTGCCTTGGTCATAAACATATCCGTTGTGAGAGACCCAGCAACTCTCACGTGCCTGACTTCCTCTTGGAATCTATAAAGAATAAAACCAGTATGTTTATTTAACTTCTCTTTAAGCTATTTCCCTTTTCAGCTAGTGCCATTTTCCCTAGAGGGGCTACTTACTGCACACAATGACTGTTGGCATGAAATAGTTCAACAATAAAGTCCTGGGCTGCTGCACGCAGAGGAGTTGTTGAATGGTGGGAAGGGGATGAGCACCCCCGACTTGGCTACCTGCCCTGCTGCGTTCACTCACAGTCACCAGACGGGCCCCAGTAGGATCTGACTCTTCCCCTCCTGCCTTCCATCTCTCTCAGCTGAATGCTTATCAAAATCAGCCAATCATGTCTATAAGTTTCTACCGTGTACTATCAAAAGAGTACCATTTGGAGTTCAGAAGTAGTATGTTGCAGCCTTGACTTCCCGTATATTGGATAGGCAAACATGACCCTCCCCATGTGGGTTTAACTCTTTGACTCTTCTCACCACACCTAAACTCTCACCCAGGTAAGGATTCAAGATCTCTTTCCTTTGTCTGCTTTGAACCATCTCACATATTAGCTCTCCTCCAGTTGCAAGCTGATTGAATTTGCATCCTGGCTTTCTCTTGTTTTTCCCCATTTGGATTTAATTATCAGGCTTCATATTTTTTTTCCTTGGAACAGGCCCCGTAACTCCATAGAATACTGCCTCTGGCAATTCTCTTTGACCCAACGGGGAAATTAGATTAAATCCCTTAAGAGCAGGGACATGTTGTATCTCTCTTATTCACAATGCCAGGATGGTGTCCTCTATGCAGTATGCACTCCGAAGCAAATGGTGTTGTTATTGATGATGGTGTTGATGACTAGCTCGGCTTGAAGAAAGCACTCTGTCAGTCTTCTGCCTGGCAGTGACGTCATTGTGTTGTAGTCAGCTCACAGGGGGCAGCATGGTGTAGTGACTGTCATCATGAACCCTGGAGCCAGGCTTCCTGCCTTCAAATCCTTACTCTGTCACTTTCTAGCTATGTGACATTGGCTAAGTTACTTAGCTTCTCTAGGCCTCAGTTTCTTCATCTGTAAACTGGGTACAAGGACAATACTTACTTCCTAGGTTGTTATGAGGATTGAGTCAGTTATCATTAGTAATGAGCTTAGAACAGTGTCCAACACATAATAAGCACAAAACTGTTAAAAACTCAAAAAGTGATTTTAAAATAAATAACTGATCTACTTCTCCCCTCCTAGGTAGTAGTAAAATATTATAATTTGAAACAGGTGGAAAATGTTTTTATGTGGCTCAGCCAAGTTCCAGAATGAATTTAATTTAATTATAATTGCTTTATTTAATATTGAATGCTTTCAGTTTCAGTTTTCAATCACTAATGACACTCATCCCGTAGATAATTAAGTGTGATGTGGATTACTCTGAAGCTTAGCAAGGAGGGTCTTTTTTTTTTTTTTTACAAAGTTTTTTCTAAAACAAAAATATTTCACATAAAATAAATACTTAGAACATGTGTTTACTTAAGTACAGTAGAAGCATTAAAGTGCTTGTTTTAAATTTTTTTCTACATTTTTCTTTACAGATTGAGACTTACTACAATATTGACAACACCCTAAAAAGGAAGAGTTAAAATAAGCCATTGTACATCCTTAAAATGGTCTAGTATGCAGCTGTCTAAAAGAATGCAGTAAATGTATATATACTAATGTGGGACAGCCACCCAGCTGTATTATGATAAAAAAGCAAAGTGTAGAACCGTGTAAGTGGTATGCACATAAAGGCTTTTGTAAGAATCCTGTTCAATGGGTTACACTCAAAAGAAGGGATCAGTAAAAAGCAACTTCAGTCTTTCTCTTCCCTGTTCCTTTAAACCTTGGAGGAAATCTCGTGCAAGATCATAACTTTTTTGGTCACTCAAAGAAAATTAAGAGTCCCCTGAACACTTTTATTTCCAATAATAGTTTCATATTTTTAATTAAATTGGCCAGTGCAGTGAAATAACTGAAACCCCAAACCTCTGTGTAATTAGAGCTTCTCCTTGCTCTGGCTCGGCCCCACATTAAGGCTGAGGAAAGGGCTGGGCTGGGAGGCTTTCTTCCGCTGCCTCCGTCTGCTGCTCTAAGCTCCTCTGACTCCTCTGTGGTTGAACGAAGAGGGAGAAGTAAAGGGTGGCAAAGGTCATACCTGACTGACAAACAGGTGATTCTAGTTCTAGGGGCCTTCTAGGAGCCTCAGGTTCTGGTTCTGGTTCCTTATCTCATCCATGGTTTTCTCAACTAGGAACCTCCAATTGCAAGTCCTGTGACGTGGTTGATGCTTTTCTCTGCAGGCCACTTACACCTCTAACCCTCAGCCCTTGGGTGTCTGACGGTTACACACACACACACTTAGGGTCTCATGGCCCCTCTGGGCAGCCCAATTGGGCAATGTTGTTTTTAAGCCAATTTCAATCTGGTTTTTGCCCATGAATCCACTTGGTCCTCACTTCGATGTAGCTTACTCCCGGGGAAGCGTGACCTCTCCATTCTTTGCCTCTTTGGTCCTAAATCCATAGCTTCTCACCTCAGATTTCCCAGGTGTGCATCAGACACCATTCCACCATTTCCCCCAAACTTGGAGAGATGCTTTCCAGCTCAGCCTTAGAAGTGGACTCTTTGAAGGATTCTTTTTGGTTTAAGGCAAGGGAAACACCATCCTCCTGACTCCCATGAACATGAGGAAAACACACAGGAAGAACACAGTCCTCTCCCAAGAAAATCCCCCTCTCTGGCCACTTCGACTTCAAGCCTTTCACACCCTCAAGATTGGCCATGGTTCGCAAAGTCAGTTTTTGATTCTTGCCTCAGTAAGTCCTGTTTAGAAGGTAGCCACTCTTTTGGAATGTGAGTGTGTGTGGTATCGACTGTTTTCTCTCAACCTTTGAGGCCACAGCTGAAACTAAGACAGAAAGGGTCTCATTACAATATCCTACTTAACATGTATGCAGAGAATACCTCTTTGAGGATACCCAAGAAACAGGTGCTTGCCCCCAGGGGATGCGGGGCTGGGAGAGAGGGATACTGAGGGAGACACTTCACTGGATAGCCTCTTGGACTTCTAAAATTTTGTACCATGTGCATTTGTTACCTATTCTGTATATATAATAATCTTTTCCTAAAATGCTTCCTCTTGTAAAATCAGAGCAAAACCACACTGAAGAATGATGTTTGTTTTTCAAAAGCAAAATTATAACTCAAGGCACAAAGTGAAGAATTAGTGCAATTCTATAGATTTCCAAGCCAAGAAAGGCACTTTAAGTCTCCATATATCTTAGTTCTGTGTTCTGTTTTGTTTTTTGGACTAAATTATATTGTCTCAATTCCTCACTGCTTATTTCTGCCTTCATGGTACCACCAAACTGATAAATTATGGTCGACTCAGTTTTACCTAAATTCTGTTTAACATCTGATTTTGAGTTATAGAAGTGTGAAATTGGAAGACACCTTAAACATTATTATTTAACTGTTCCTTAGGTCATGGATGAGGAAGCCAAGACCCTCACAGTCGGTCATCACAGTAGAAACGTACTCAAGGAAGCCTTCTGGGGTGCCGTGAGCATGCCTGTTGTTTGTTGTGTGTGTGTTTTGCTTTCTTCCTTTTTATTTTAAAGCAAGTGTTGAGATATGAGGATATCTCCTGCATCACATAACCCTGTGACAGCTGTCGTTCCTCCCGTAGGGTAGGACTCAGCGCTTTTTTGTGTCTCAAAAGAAAACCCATTCTACAAGGCACTGGAGGGAAGGTTTTGTAGAGAAGATGGACTGGAGGTTTCATCATATGACACACAGTAAAATTCAATAACAATCTCCATTAACCAGCTCTGCTCTCCCCGCAAGTTCGTCTCTGGGCACCAGATGCCTTCTCCGTTTCTACCCTTTTTTTTTCAGGCAGACTTGTCAGGTCTGCCTGCTTACAGTCAGCTTTACAGCCCCTGGGATCCTCCCTCCAAACTCCTAAGACTCTCATTTTTCTCCTGCAGAGCAATTCAGCTGTCTTCTGGTTTCTTCAATTTTGCATCTTCACAATGATGAAATCCTTTAGATGAAATCCTGTTCATCTAATAATGCACTTTCTTTAGAAGAAAGTAAGTAATAAAATAAAAATATCTTTGTCTCAAAACAAAATTTTTTTCCTGTCAATTACAAGAGAGCAACAATAAACACGGAATCCAGGTTTATACAGTTGAGGACCTTTGGTGTCATAAAACCCCAGAATATTAGAGGTAGAAAGGCCCTGAGTCAACAGATGAAGACACTGAGATCTAGAACGAGATCCCTGGAAGACTGTTAATCATCCTCTGAAATCTGCTTCCCTATCTTCCGCAGGAACAGACTTACAGCTGGGTGTGGCCACGTGACTATGTTCTTAACAGTGGAATGGGAGCAGGTGATGTGTACAGCTTCCAGCTCACTTGCTTAAAAGGAAGTTGCTTGTTCTTCACTTCCTCTCTTCCCCCTTCTCTTGAGCTGGAAGTCAGACCTGATAGTGACACAACCCAGACCACTCAGACAAAAACAGTGCCCTGGCATCTTGCTACTCTCAGTGTGGTCCATGGGCTGGTAGAATCAGCATCAGAACTTGTTAGAAGGAACTTGTTAAAATAGGCCCCACCCCAGACGTACTTAATCAGAGTCTGCAGTTTAATAAATGCCCAGGTGATTCTTGTTTATATTAAAGTTTGGGAAGAACTACCTAGAAGATAGTAGAGCCAAAAGATGGAAGGAATCAGTGTCCCTGATCGTCAGGAGTTGAACTGCCCAGACAGACACCTATTTCCCACCCCCCCCCAATTTCTTTATTGTGGTAAAATACACGTAACATAAAACTTACCCTCTTAACCATTTGTAAGTGTACAGTTAAGTGGTACTAAGTACATTCGTATTGTACAACCATCACCACCATCCACCTCTAGAACTCTTCATTGTGCAAAACCGAAACTCTGTACCCATTACACAACACCTCCCCATTCTTCCCTTCTGCCAGTTCCTGGCAGAACCACCATTCTACTTTCTGCTGGACCCACCTGCTTTTTGGCTGTTACGAGAGAAAGAGAAACAAACCTCTAACTTATATAAGTCAGTATGTTTTTTTTTAAGTTTTTAAGTCAGGGTGTACTGCTCAGACTCCCGTCCTTTGGGACTGAAACACTCATTTCCTTAGCTGCCAAGAGTATTGGCAGATGACAGCCTGAGCTGAGCCCCTCTCCAGAAATTGCCCTTGGCTGAAGAGAGATTCCTCACCCAAAGTCTTTCCAGGGTCAGCCAGTCCGCATCCAATGGATGCAGAGGTCAATGCAAGTACCGCTCCCTTGCCCCAATTTGGGATAACTCCAAAGTATTATTCCAGCTGTAAAGCTTCCCTTGAGTTATTGTGACTACATCCCAGTTCAGCTTTTCTCTCTGCCTAATTCTGCTTCCTTTACTCCCCAACAGGGTTGACCTTGTGAATACTCCCCAACAAACCCTCATTTGGTAATCTTGACCTAGGGATAAGAGCTATCATAGGGGGAAGGCCATGCCTCTAAAACTACCAGCCAAGACAGTAAATAAAAAATAATATCACATTCTGGGGGTAATGACAGAGATTTTTGGCCTCATAAGGCCACTCTTATGAGACCTGAAGAGTGAGGCGGTGGTGGTCTCCACAATGTCTCCATTTCTAAGAACTGCCTAAATGTCTTCCAAAGTGGCTGTACTATTTTGCATTCCCACCAGCAATGCTGAAGAGTTCCAGCTTATCACTTTCTTTTCAGCCGTGCTAATAGATGTGTAGTTGCATCCCGTCATGGTTTTAAATTGCACTTCCTTAATGACTAATGATGTTGAGCATCTTTTTATGTGCTTATTTTCCATCTGTATATCTTCTTTGGTAAAGTGTCTGTTCAACTGTTTTTCTCATTTTTTAATTGGATTGTTTGTTTTCTTACTATTAAGTTTTAAGAGTTCTTTGTGTATTTTGGATATGTCTTTATCAGATATGGGTTTTGCAAATATTTTCTCCAAATCGGTGGGCTTTCTTTTCATTCTTTAACAGTGTCTTTTGCAGAGCAGAAGTTTCTAATTTTAATAAAATCCTACTTAACAATTTTTCTTTCGTGGATCATGCTTTTGGTGTTGTATCTAAAAACTCATTGCCAAACCCAAGGTCACCTAGAAAACAGGAATGTTTTCTTGTCAAAGTTTATAGTTTTGCATTTAGTTCTATGATTCATTTTGAATTAATTTTTGTAAAAAGTGTAAGGTCTTTTTCTATGTTCATTTTTTTTGCATATAGACACCCAATTGTCCCAGCACAATTTG
Organism: Tapirus indicus; assembly: GCA_031878705.1. NCBI lineage: Eukaryota > Metazoa > Chordata > Mammalia > Perissodactyla > Tapiridae > Tapirus > Tapirus indicus. The sequence goes on from CM062928.1 coordinate 536,361, forward strand.
TTGAAAAGACTATCTTTCTCTATTGAACTGCTTTGCTCCTTTGCCAACAATCACTTGGCTATATTTGTTGGGTCTGTTTCTTGGCTCTCTATTCTATTCCACTGATCTATGTGTCTATTCTTTCGCCACTACCATGCAATGTTACGTCTGTTTCAGGTGTACAATATAGTGATTCGACATTCATATACATATGAAATGATCACCACAATAAGTCCAGTAACCGCCTGTCACCATACAAAGTTATTACAACATTATTGACTATATTCCCTATGATGCATATTATCTCCCTGTACCTTATTTTTTAACTGGAAGTTTGTACCTCTGAATCCCCTTCGCTGCATTTCCCTGGTTCTGGGTAAAGTTCCCCTGTTCTCCAGTGAAGGCTGTGTTCTTCATCTGATGTAATGGGTAAGGGCTTGTGCTGTGGACTCAGACAGACTGTGTCTCCACCACTTACCAGCAGTGTGTCATTGAGGATACCCCTCTCATTCTGTGAGTTTTAGTTTCTTCACATGTAAATAGGAATAATAATAATAGTACCTGTTTCATATGGTTGATGTAAAGATTAAATGATATAGTATTTAATGTCTGAGGTAAAACCCTGGCACGCAACCAGCCTCAATGATGTTAACTGATCATAATTCCCGCCTGACTTCTGTAGATCTAAGAATCTTCCTCTTTCTTTGCTTCGCCTCATCCTCAGCTTGGGCTTCGCATTCGGACTGGGGAACTCTGATTCCTGAGAGTTCATTTAAGTCTGACCACTCCAGCTCGAATCGCTGACTGGCAGGCGTACGGGAGAGCACTGATTTGCCCTGATATAAGCCACAGAGGGATCTCCCTGAGTCTCGGGGGTCAACGTGCATACCCAGGAACTGCAGGCGAGGCTGCATAAGACAAAGGACTATTCATTTGTGCCGCAGGTGTCGTTGTCACTGTGTTACGGGAAGGCAGCTCTCCTCTGAAGGCAGTAGTTCCGACGGGGTTGTCCCTCTTTCACAAATACACACACTTAAGAACATCTCCTTCATAATCCTGAAATAAAACTCGATACAATAACCCATTCACATATATAATAAAAAAAAGAAGGCCCTAACTTGAATATAAAAGAGAAATGAAGGGAAAGTATTTTACAATAAGACATATTCCATTGTATCAGCGCTCGGGTGTAACCAACTACGAGACAATGAAGCGGCTGGACGTTGGCGCCTGTGCCTCGAGCTGTGCAAGTGATCACTGTAAGTGCAGAGAGCACAAGTGTGTGGAACCGGTGCCTTGGATGTCCTGAGAACTGTGGCCGTCAGTGATTTTTTTTCTGAACTGGTGAAAAATTCTTTGTAAAATTTCAAACAAAACAAAACAAATTACAGGCTTCCCTCATTTTACCTAAAAGATGTGTTTCTAGAAAATTCAGCCTGTGTTAGAATTGGGGGGAAGCTTTGTATTTATAAGAAAAATGATGGTAGGTTCTAGGCTCAGGTAATTATAAACAGGTTTTTCACTGATATGAATGTTTGGAGAGACATGAAAAATTGTGAGGGATCCAGAATAATCCTTTGGAGTGAAGAGCATCCCTGGCAACTGTCCATTAAATCCAAGCAGTGGGGGCCGGCCTCGTGGTGTAGTGGTTAGGTTCACACACCCCGCTTCGGTGGCCTGGGGTTCGCCGCTTTGGATCCTGGGCGCGGACTGACGCATCGCTTGTCAAGCCATGCTGAGGCGGCGTCCCACGTAGAGCAACTAGAAGGATGCACAACTGTGACATACAACTATCTAATGGGTCTTTGGGGAGAAAAAAAGAGGCAATAAATAAATAAATCCAAGCAATGCTCATAATCATTATGACATCCAAAGATGCTCCCACAGAAGCCAAAATGCCCCTGGAGAAGTTCCACCTGCTTTGAGAACCAGAAGTTTAAAGAAAATGCTATTATTATATATGATTTTATTATATTAGGGCAGGGGCACTCAAAACTTCCCAGAAATTTTTCTTCAACACAATAATTTTACACTGTCTATCACTATTTTAAAAATGAGGAAACAGGCTCAGAGAGATTAAGCCACTTGTCCAGGTCACACAGCCATAAGTGGCAGATTTGAACAGATCCAGCTCTGCGCCCTAACCCTCCCTGCTCACTACATCCCCGCATTGGGAGTGCATTGGAAAACTGGGTCTCTGGCTCAGGGCCTGACAATGAAGTTGCTGGAACTTCAGCCCCGACCCTTACCTCCATCCCCTGGAAATTCCCTAAGTTCTGGTTCCAGGGACTCTGCTGAACCGCCCTGCTGGTTGTGTTTGCTTCTCCTCAGCCCCTCTCTGAAGACCCCTGCCCCAGCCACCCTCCCTGACTCATTTCCATGGCCACTGGCTGCTGTTCAGGTGTTCTCCCAGAGTGGCCTGGCTGAGGTAGCAGAAGTGTCCTCCCATGCCCCACCCTCCATTAGTAGGGCACAAACCAGGTGGACTCTACTTCCAGTTTCCTGCAGGGTTTCCAGAGGCAGCAGCTGTTTTATTTGATTGGGTCTTTATTGCAGGTTCCTCTCCCTGGGAGTCTGACTTGAACACCTGGGGCTACCAGGGAGTTCTGTGTCCCTCCTCACTCCCTCCCATATCCCAACCCTGTTAGGGTGCTCTGCTTCTCTTTCCCCTGCAAGTGAGGCCAGTTCCAACTGTTTGATTGTATGGGACCTTAAAGGGTGGAGGGCATTAATCAGCTGCTCCTTGGGGAATGTCAGCTCTTGTGGCCTAACACTAGCCTCACGCTCCCTCAGCTGCAGCTGACTGGCCACTCAGCAATCATATCCCTCCAACTCTGCAGTGGGGTGATGGAGAAGCAATAGGGCAAACTGAGAGTGTCTTCTGGGACCCTCAATTTTTCTAAATAGTAGGATATTAAAATACCTTAATTTCATAACTAATGTGGAGGTATCATGGAATAGAATACAAAATATTCATGAAAATGTGGGGGAAGGCTTGTGATTTAGAGAGATTCCTAGCTCCTGGATGCTCTGTATGCCTATCTTTTCCCTTTCCCCTCCCCGTTTCCATCCCACTCCAGACCATAAGAGGGACACATTCACTTTCCTCTCTCTTAGAGATAAAAGCTGGAGCAGCATTGGTGTAAGGCATCTTCTGTGTGGCAGCCGGATGTTTATGGCAACAACCTACTCATCCCCCCAACTCCTCCATTCCCACCCCAAACGTGTGCATCCTCAGAAGACGCTTTGCTTTGCCACTCATCCTAGGGTGCCTTGCTGTGTACCCCAGGGCAGGGTCTGACCTTGGTTCACATTAGTATCACACTGGAACCAAATACAGTGCTGGCATTTAGTAAGTGCTCAATAGGTATTAGTCAAATAAATGTATGAATGAAGGCCTTGTGAGGTCTAAAATGGAAAGGTTTCTTTCACCATTAATTAAATGCAAATTAAAACAAAGGGGTGCCAATTATCACCATTTTATTTAGCGAATGGTTTTGAAAGGATAACAACAGTGTTGGTATGGTAGAGGCAGATCCACCACGTATGCCCTCTACGGCGGTCCGCAGTCCTGGGGCAGGAGGAAGAGCCAGCTCATGTTCGTAGTGAGACTGTACACCGGTATTGCAGTGCTGAGGGGTAATCTGGCAATACGTACCAATAATATTTCCATGCTCTTGACTCAATAATTTATCCTAGGTAAATGATGAGATATAAGTAAAAAGATTTGTTTGTGGCAGCATTATTTATTATGAGAAAACTTTGAAACAATCAAGTATACAAAATATGCTACTGGTTAAATTAATTATAGCATGTCCACACAATGAATTATTACAGAATATTAAAATAATATCTTCAAAGAATATTTAATGACAAAAGAAAAGATTCCATAATGTGTGAAATAAGATAGTAACTACAAAATATTGCTGAAAGAAATTTTAAAAGACACAAATAAATACGAAGTCATCCTGTGTTCATGGATTGGAAGATGTAATGTTGTTAAGGTGTCAATTCTACCCAAATTGGTCTACAGATTTAATGCAATCCCTATCAAAATCTCAATGGCATTTTTTAGTGAAATAGAAAAATCACTCTAAAATTCATATCCCAAGGGACCCCAAATAGCTAAAGCAATTTTGAAAAAAGAACAACAAACTTGGAGGTCTTACACTTCCTGATTTCAAAACTTATTACAAACTACAGTAATCAAAACAGTGTGGTACTAGCATAAAGACAGACATGTAGACCAATGGAATAGAATAGAGAGCACAAAAATCAACCCTATCATATATGGTCAAATGATTTTCAGCATTGGTGCCAACACTACTAAATGTGGAAAGGACAGTCTTTTCAACAAATGATGCTGGGAAAACTGGATATCCACATGCAAAAGAATGAAGTTGGATCCTTACCTCACACATATATAAAAATCAACTCAAAATGGATCAAAGACCTAAATGAAAAGGTAAAACTATTAAATTCTTAGAAGAAAACATAGGGGGAAATCTTTTTGAGATTGGTTTGGCAATGATTTGTTGGATATGAAGCCAGAAAGCATAGGCAACAGAAATAAAAATAGATAAATTGAACTACATCAAAATTAAAAACGTATGCATCAAAGCACATAATCAACAGAGTATCCAGTATATGTATAGAACTCCTACAACTCAACGACAATAAAAAACCCAAATAACTCAATTAAAAAATGGGCAAAGAACTTGAATAGACATTTCTCCAAAGAAGATATACAAGTAGCCAATAAGCACATAAAAAGATGTGTAACATCACTAATCATTAGGGAAATGCAAATCAAAGCCACAGTGAGATAGCACCTCACACCTTCTGGGATGAGTATAAGAAGAAGAAGAAAGAAAATAACAAGTGCTGGCAAGGATGTGGAGAAACTGGAACCATTCTGCATTGCTGGTGGGAACGTAAAATGGTGCAGCTGCTATGGAAGACAGCGTAGCAATTCCTCAAAAAATTAAAGATAGAATTACTATCTGATCCAGCAATTCCCCTTCTGGGTATAAACATGAAAGACTTGAAAGCAGAATCTTCAAGAGGTATTTATACACCCATGTTCATAGCAGCATTATTCACAATAGTCAAAAGATGAAAGCAACCCGAGTGTCCATTGATGGATGAATGGACAATGAAAATGTGGTATACACATACAGCGAAATATTATTCAGTCCTAAAAAGGAAGGAAATTCTGACACATGCTACAACATGAATGAACCTTGAGGACATTATGCTCAGTGAAATACTACAGTCACAAAAGGACAAATACTGTATGATTCCACTTATAGAGGTACCCAGAGTAGTCAAATTCATAGAGTAGAAAGGTGGTTGCCAGGGCCTGAGGGGAGGGAAGAATGAGGAGCTATTGTTTAATGAGTATGGAGTTTCAGATTTGCAATATGAAAAGAGTTCTGGAAGTTGGTTGTACAACACTGTAAATGTACTTAACATTACTGAACTATATGTTTAAAAATGGTTAAGATGATAAATTTTATGTATGTGTATTTTACCACAATTAAAAAATTTTTTTGGAAAATTTAAAAATAAAAAAGATAATAAATTGTGTAAATATAGAATTATCCCAATTAAAAATATATAGGAAAATTTCAAGGCCGGCCTGGTGGCGTGGTGGTGAAGTTCGCGCCCACCACTTCGCCAGCCCGGGGTTTGCTGGTTTGGATCCCAGGTGCAGACTTAAACACACCACTCATCAGGCCATGCTGTGGTGGTGTCCCACATATAAAGTAGAGGAAGATGGACACGGATGTTAGCCCAGGGCCAGTCTTCCTCAACAAAAAGGTGAGGATTGGCAACAGACACTAGCTCAGGGCTAACCTTCCTCACTGCCCCCCCCAAAACATATATATATGAAAATTTAGATGAACTTATATATGAATATAGAGAACATATATATGACTATACAGAGAGCCAAAGAGGAAAAACTGAAAAGAAATACACCAAATGTTAGTGGCAATTCTCTCTGGGTCAGTTGAATTAAGAATGATTTTATTTCACTCATTATACTTTTTCTGTATTTTTCAATTTACTACAATGAATATATACAATATATCTCTTAAATCAGAAAAATATCATTTAAAAATAGAAAGAATACTCTTAAAAATAAGCACGAGATGATAAAACTTACAATAAATAAATTTTGAAAACAGGTGAGACAAGGAAAGATTAGGAAAAAATATCAGGAACATGTATAATAAAAGATTAATATCCACAAAACATAAACATCTACTGTAAGTCAATAGGAAAATAAACTTCCCAAAAGAAAAACAGGCCTTTGCCTACAAATAGTCTATTCACAGAGGAAAATAAATGAAAATGAGCAATAATTAGAAGTTTATCCTCATTAGCAACCAAGGAAATGTAAGCTATAACAATAGAATATTTTAATCCATCAGATTGGCAAAAATTTAAATAATTAAAAATATCAATTGTTAGTGAATGTATTCAGAGATGCGGACACTGTTCTATGCTATTGGTGGGCCTGCATGATAACCAAGAATTTTTGGAAATCAAAGAGGCATTTATCTAAGAAATTTTAAAATTGACATGTACTTCGACCAAATATTTTTATTTCTAAGAATCCATTCGAAAGAAATACTCCCATGTCCAAAGACACGTGTGTGTAAAGATATTCATTGCTTTACCATTTGAAATAACAAAAAAACTGGAAATAATCTATCAGTGGGTAAATAAATTATGGTAATCTGTACTATTTAATAGTATTCTGTAGTTACAAACGAATCCATTAGATCTCTATGTATTAACCTGCAAAGAATCTTGAAGACATAGGCATGGAAAGAAAATTATTATAAAAGAAAAAATTTTTCAATGTGTTTATGTGTATAAATACATACATAGAATTCACACCAAACTGTTGAGAGAGGTTCTTCTCTGGAGAGGAAAGAGGGATTTGAAAGTAATGAAGAGTGATTTTTATGTTTTGTTCTGTATATTTCCCTATTGTTTGCATCTTTTACAATAAGAATGTGTTCATGTAATATTTGTGAAAAGCTGTCTTTGTAAAGAAATAAAGACAGAAACATTTTAGGGAATAAAGATTCTTTTGGAACCAAAGAAATCAATTGAATGGTTTTAAGAGGTGAGACTAGATTTTTTTAAAGCAATAATCTTTTCTCAAGTCAGAGTTCTGAAGACAAAAACGTCTGATAATATATGTTTGGCAGAGATGGGAACGAAATGTCTTTTTCACTTTCTTTAGTGACTTCTAAAAAATAAGTGTTTTTATAAAGTACATTTGAGTGTGCACAGGAAGTACATTTTGGTGTGTACACATTTACTTTGGAGCCCAGTCAGTTACTATAATTCTCATTAGTCCACAGTATTTTCTCAGCCATTTCAACAAAACTTTTAGTGATCATGAAGCTGATAGCACTAAACATCAGCCCTTTAATATTTAGTCCTCAAGATAACATGTTGTTCTGTGAAAATGTAATCAAGTTTTTTTAATGATGTGGAATTATATTAGTATACTTTCAGCTGCCGAAAACAGAATACTGAGCTAAAGTTTGCTTAAAACAGTGTTTCTAAGTGACCTATTGGCATGTAGGCAGGACTGTTTCATACAGGGGGGGATGTTTAGCATCCTTTGCCTCCAGACACCAAATGCTACTACCTCTACCCAGTCACTGAATAAATCAAAATTGCCCCACACATTTCCAACTGCTCCCAGTTGCGCAGTATAACCCCTGGTTGAGGAGTGCTAGCTTAAGTAGTGAGGACATACTGTCTTGTTATATTGTCATATAACAATAAGTTTGAGTTACAGTGGTTCCAAGGTTGATGCAGTAGCTCAAAGATGTCAAAAAGAACCCAGGATCTGTCCATCTTTTTGAACTCTGCTGTCTCCAATATGTTGGTTTTTCACCTTCAGGCTAGCTTTCTCATGGTAACAAGATGGCTGCCTCAGCTCAAACAATGTCCCCAAACAATTTTGTCCAAAGGTAGGAAAAGGGCAATTTATAGGTCCCTTTTTATCAGGAGAATAAATCTTTTTTCAGACATCCCTCTATAGACCTCCTCACCTGGTGCCATAACCAGCAGTGGGTACTTGCCCAAGTCCTCCCTGTCTGCAAATGAGGAGATGGGGAGAGTGATATCTGGCATTTGTGGCTTCCATAGAGGAGGCAGGCTTGGTGGTCATGGTGAATGGCTGTTGGTATTCTAATGTCTTCAAACCTTCTGACTGAAGAGAAAGACAGAATTGTCTTCCCAGTCAAGGAAGTCTTTGTGGTTCGGAAAAGACTGAAGTTCCAATAACTTATTGCTTTTTGTTCCCTTACTTCACAACACTCAACTTCCATTTTGTATAATCAGTTGGACTCAACAAGAACTCCAGAAGGAAACAGCACGAGGACTAAATGACTGGGGTTCAGGAGGCCACGCTCTAGTCTGCGGCTCATGTTTATTGTATTCTGTCCAGCTTGACTTTTCCTCCCTGGAAACTGAGCAGTAGTGGTTGCAGTGGTATAGCATAGTGACTCTGGAATATGCCTTCTGGAATATTCCCAGTTCTGCCAAATGGCAGCAAAGTGGTTCAGTTTCTTCATCTACAGGCACTGAAAAAAACCAAATATCTCTGCCCTCATGGAGCTTACATTTTAACAGAGGGATAGAAGCAATATACAATAGACTTAATAAAGTGTGTAGCACATTAGAAGATGATTGGTATAGAAAAAACAGAGTAAGAGAAATCTGGTATATTGGGAGGGTGAGGGCAAGCTGCAGTATTGCAGGATGGTCAGGGGTAGCATTATTGAGAAGGTGACATGTGAGCAAAGATTTGAAGGAAGAGAAGGAGTGAGGCTTGTGGACATACAGGTGAAGTGTCTTCCAAGTAGAAGAGACTAGATCCTAAGACAAAGGTCCTAAGGCTGGAGAATGAGTGGTATTTGTGTGAATATCAGGGTGTTAATGTGTCTGTGGCTGAGTGAAGGCGTTGAAGGGGAGAGTAGCAGGAGATAAGGTCAGAGAAGCAAGGGGAGCACAGATGAGGTAGAGCCTGCTTGGCTGTTGTTAGGACTTGGGCTTTTCTTTTGAATGTGATGGGGAGATGTTGGAGGGTTTTGAGCAGAGGAGAGATGTGATCTGATAGGCTTTCCATATGCTGAGAATAGACTGGAGCAGGGGGAAGGGTGGAAGCAGGGAGATCTGTTAGGTGCCCACTGTAGTCCTCTGGGCACAACAAGATGGTTTGGACCAGGGTGGCAGCAGTGGAAGAGGTGAGGAGTGATCACACTCTGGACATGTTTTGAAGGTAGAATTGGCAGCATGACCTGATAGACGGATGTATGACTCCCAGGATTTTGTCCTGAGCAATTGGAAGGATGGAGTTGCCATCAGCTCAGATGGGCAAGACTGTAGGTAGAGCCAGTTTGGAAGGAATAGCAGAAGTTTCATTTGGACCTGTTAGGGTTGAGATGCCTATAAGACATTCAAGAAGAGACGCCAAACACGGACAGAGAGAACTGATTGGTGGTTACCAAGGGGAAGGGGGGTAGGGGGTGGGCACAAGGGGTGAAGGGATGCATCCACATGGTGACGGACAAACAATAATGTACAACTAAAACCCCACAATGTTATAAACTATTAAGACATCAATAAAAAAAAGAATAGACGGAAGCAACCTACAGTGATGGTCACATGTTCTTAAAAAAGAACACTTCTGTTCTTAATAGATCAAGCATGATAAAAAAATAAATAAACCTCTCCTAGAAGGGCAAAAAAAAAAAAGAAGAGACATCAACTAGGTAGTTGGCTATATGATTCTGTAGTTTGATAGATAGGTCCTGCCTAGGGATACAAATTGTAAAAGCCTTTAATTCAGTGCCTGAAAATGGTAAATGCTCAAAAATGTTAACTATAATGATGATGATGATGATAATTTTCATCACTCACCTCTGAGAGCACTCTGACTTCAATTTAACCATTCTATCCCTTTGTTCAGCTAAAATAAAGTTGAGTTTTCCACTATTCCACCTTGACTTTTATTTATATATAGCACAAACAAAATAGTGCAGCATTAGAGAAAAGTTTTAAAAGAAAGAAAAGCCTCATAATCGCCCTATCGAACCAGACTGTTTTGATATTTTCATGTGCTTCCCTGTCATCTCATTTTGAAAACCTAATTAAAATAGTTGAATCATGGTGTGTGTATACATATACAACCTGGTTACTTCAAGTAACATTGTCCCATAAGCTATTTTCCAAGTTGCTACATGGTTTCCATACTGACAATTTTAGTGGTTGCAGAATAATCCATATTTACTTGTTCCTTTTGCTATTGTTGCTCATTTAGACTGTTTGTTAACCTAGCACTCTTATAACCAGGGGTGTAATCTCATGCATTTACGATTTTTTTCCTCCTAGGATATGTTGCCCAGAGCAGAATTACTGGGTCAAAAAGTATGAACATTTTTATAACTCTCATTATACAATGCCAAATAGTGAAAGGGTTGTACCAATTTACAATGCCAAAGGTTGGATTTTTTCATAAGTAAAAAGAAAACAAAGAATAAAATCAAACACATGAAACTAGAGTCATGTACAAAACAGATTTCCTAATGCCATTTTAATGAAACTCGATCCATAGATGTATTTAGCTGGTCTACACAGCCTCAGCTTGTTTTTCTAGCCTACTGATCTCCATGTTATAGTTAAATTTTAGCCTGAGTTAGGACTTACTTGCTGCTAGGTATGGCAAATGCTCTGATAAAATCTTTTTGTTACTTATACTGAAAACTGATTTTAAAATCATTTTATAATTAAGAGACTCATATTTTCCTCTTTATATGCTTACTCTCTTGTTCAGATGTTCTAGTTTTAGGTCTGACTCCAGCCCTTTTCATGCACCAGGGGATGATCCATGATTTAATCTGGCCCCACGCCCACTGCCCTGGCCTAGGTTAGCTATTCAAAGATATTTAAGAGGTAGAATTAACTGGCTTTGGTGATTAACTGAATATCTAATCCCTTTCCTCTTTAAGGTGGAGAGAGACAGGTCCAAAGTTGGATACTGGAGTAAAAACCAGACAAGCTGGTTCAGACTGTGTTGGTTATGCCTCAAGGCAGCACTGTAAGAGCAGGAGCAGTGAAAGCCAGAACTCCAGTTTATTCAGGCCACTATAACGTCACCTGACAAACTACCCTGAAACTCAGTGGTCACAACCTCAATCATCGCTCTTCCTCTCCCCTCCTCTTCTCTTCCCCCCTCTTCCTTCCCTGATTGATGTAGTCCTGAAGCTATTAGGTAGCGCTGAGCAAGGTAGCACCTATGCCTGGCTGAGTTGAGGGAGCCACGCCTGCCAGAGCAGATCTGACCATGGTGGGTGCTGGAGCCCGAGCAGGTAAAGAAAGTGTTTACTTGAGGTGGTCTAGTTGCAGAGTCAAAGCTGGAGCAAGGGAAGAGAGTTTCTGCATGTGGGAGGAGGTGCTGGCAGAGTTGGGGTATGGGTTACATACAGGAGGTTCATAAAATAATTATATTGAGGATAATGGGAGTAAGGTTTGTTGCTATTGGAAAAGGGAGGCACACATATAGAAAGCAAGAAGTCTAGAATAAATCCTGTGCTATTGGATTGGAGTTGGAGTACCAATGTGAACTCATGATTTTCAATATACAGGCCTCCCTCGTTACCCGAGGGAAATTGGTCCCAGGAACCCCAAGGGATACCAAAATCCATGGATGCTCAAGTCCCTTAGTCGGCCCTCCATATTATATATTGTATATATAGTTGAATTAAATTATATTCAATTGTTATGTTATATGTATTGAAATATATATATATGTTCTAGAATTAGATTAGATAGTAGTAATTGTTGCACAATGTAAAGAATATACTAAAAGCCCCTGAACTGTCCACTTTAAAATGGTGAATTTTATGTTATATCTCAATAAATTATATAGGTATATATATTATAGATAGATGAGAGAACTATAGATGTAAATGTGTGTAACATACACACACAAATGCATATATATATTGCCCAGTTCTGTCCACTGAGAACCTAGGAGCAGTGACACCTCAATGGCAATATATTTTGCCAGATCCTATTTTTGTTTTTTTGCTGGGAAAGATTTGCCCTGAGCTGACATCTGTTGCCAATCTTCCTCTCTCTCTTTTTTATTTCTCCCTCCCAAAGCCCCAGTGCATAGCTGTATATTCTAGTTGTAAGTCATTCTAGTTCTTCCTTGTGAGCTGCCACCACAGCATGGCTACTGAGATGAGTGGCGTGGTCCCACCACCAAGAACCAAACCTGGGGCCACCAAAGCGGAGTATACCGAATTTTAACCTCTAGGCCATCAAGGCTGGTTCCAGATCCTAATTTTTAAATACCGTTCTCCACTCAAAGAATCAGGGCTCCTGTTTCTAGGTCTGGCACAGGGAAAGTACAAGATAATCTTGGGATATCTTATTGTGTCAGAAAGAAAGAAAGTAGTCAGAGGATGCTGGGGACATGTCAAAGGATGCAGAAGCCAGCTTGAAAGTGCTCCCACTGGCCATGTCTAGAGGAATTTGAGCATCAAAATAAACAATGAAAGTAACAGATTACAACCTATTGAATAAAATACAAAACCATAAATCTATATTGATGTAAATAATTGGATAAATTGAAAGTTTGATGAGGAACGAGACATTTACATTGTATCCAGAAAATACTTACTAATTATTTGGAGAAAAAGAATAAGTGTGTAGTGGAGAAGCCTGGCAGACACCACTTTAATCAAGCGATCAAGTTAACATCGTTGGTAATGGGACAAAATGAAATCAGGTGCCACCGGACAATTTGAGGTAGGAAGAAAACAGCATCCCTTCTGTGATGTTCCTGCCAGGGTATCCACACAAGGAAAGTATGGCCTCGTGGGGAGCAGTGAAGCCCAAGTGTGGGGAAGAAAGCATCTCCACGGAGGAAGGCCTGGGGTGAGGTGACAGGACCCACTGAGCGAGGATGGCAAATACTTATGGGAGTGGCCTTGTTTGGGGTGTCAGAGTCCAAGGAAGGTGCAAAGGAGCAGCCTGAAGTGGGGTGTTAGAACCCAAGTGGGCTGGAAGGTTGTCCATGTGGGGCAGGCGGCCCAGTGTGGGGAGGCAGGGCCTGAATGGGTGAAGAGGCTTCTGTGTTTAGGAGCAGCCTAGTACCAGGTGTCAGAGCTGAAGGAAAGTGTCCACATGGAGAGGAGGCCTGGTGCAGGTTTGGAGCTAAACAGGTGGAACAGCAACCATGCCTCAGCATTTCACGTTCAGACTGCAGGGAACCAAAGAGAAAACCTTGAAAGAAGCCTGGGGGGGGGGGGCGGTGTGTGAAAAATCACCTTGCCTGTAGAATTACAGTGAACTTTTCATCAGAACCCATGTAGGCAAGAATAGAGTGAAGTAATTAAAGTGCTGAAAGAAGAAAAAAACTAAACTGAGTGAATATAGTGAATAATATGGTGATAATGTCCAGTGAAATTATCCTTTAAAAGTGATGGAGAAATAAAGATTTTCTCAAACAAACAAAAACTGAGGAAATTCATTGCAAGCAGACCTACCCTACAAATAATGTTAAAAGAAATTTTTCAGGCAAAATGAAAATTATATAGGTCAGAAATTTAGATCTACATAAAGAAAGGAAGAGTATCAGAGAAGGAATAAATGACAGTAAAATAAAATATTTTATTTTTCTTATTCTTAATTGATTTTGAAAGACTATTATTTGTTTAAAGCAATAATAGTAAGAGTGTATTGAGTGGTTATAGTATGCAGACAAGTGACATGAATGACAGCAATGTCACAAGGGACAGGAGGAAGAATTGGGAATACTCTGTTATAAGGAATCTGCCCTACACATGAAACAGAACAGCATGCTTTGAAGGTAAACTTATATTAGTTAAAAACGTATATTGTAAACTGAAGGGCAACCAGTAAAAATTTTTTTAAAGACTATAATTGATACGTTATGGTAAGAGATAAAATGGAATCATATGTAATGTTCAATTAAAACCAGAGAAGGCAGAAAAAGAAAGAACAAATGCAACAAATAGAAAACAGTAAAATAAGAGGAACAGGACAACTGCCTGGGTGACAGAGCCTAACAGAATGAAGAGGGCATCCATGTGTCAGGGTGTCAGAGGTAAAGCAGGACATGGAGGGTATCCACACAGGGAAAGGGATGGCTGCAGTGATAGAAGATTGGCTATGGAAAGGGAGATTTATTAGATAAATAAATATACTAAGGAAATGTGAGCCAGGTTTCTCATTGTCAGAAAGGGAATTACAAATATGGAAAGGGAGAAAACTAAGATGAAACCTCTGGAATTGGCAGTATCAGTATGAACTCATGGATTTCAATATAGATAGATAAGTATCTAAATACATACAGATGTAAATGTATGTAGGTCTAAGTATGTAGGTATGTATATATATATCTGTATATTTCCTAGCTCTGTCTATGGAGAGGGCACAGGAGAGCAACACCCGCAAGCAATGAGCACACCTAGTGCCCAGATATTGGCTTCTAAATACCATTCTCCACTAAAAGGAACCAGAGTTTTTTGAAGAAATGGCTGGTTGTAGGCCTGGTGCAGAGGAAGTAAAAGATGAGCCTGGACTGTATTATGTCGGAAAGCAAGGAAGTGTTCAAAGAATGATGGAGACATGTCAAAAAGACACAGAAGCTGGCATGAATGGGTTCCCACTGGCCAAATTGGGAAAAATTATGCATCTAAATAAAAATAATAATAGCAACAGCTTATAAACCACCAAATAAAATGGAAGTTGTGAGTTCATACTGTTAGAAATAAATGAATAAATTGAGAATTTGACAAGGAATGAGAAATTTACATAGTTTCAAAAACTTCTACAAAATGTTTGTTACAAAGGAGAAAAGACTAACTTCACAGTGGAGAATCCAGTAGACCCCACCTTTGTCAAGAGACCACAGTGAATATCACCATTAATGGGAAAAATCAAAATCGTGTGCCACCTGATAGGCTGGAACAGAAGAATATGGCATTACTTCAGTCATATTCCAGCTAAAGATGCATAATCTGAACCTACTCATGAAGAAATATCAGAAAAACACAGTTTGAGGGATATTCTACGATTAACTGTCCTGTAATTTTCGAAAGTGTCACAATTATGAAAATCCAAGAAAGATCAAGGAACTGTTGCAGGCTGAAGGAGACTAATAAGACATAACAGCTAACTGAAAGCATGTGACTCGGAAATGGATCCTTTGGCGATAAAGAGCATTATTAGGACAACTGATGAAACATGATTGGGGCCTGCAGATTAGACGGTGGTCGTGTATCAGCGCTAATGTCCTTATTCTGATGGTTGTGTTGTGGTTGTTTAGAATGTCCTTGTTTGTAAGAAATACACACAAGTATTGGGGGGGCCAGCGATGGGGCATTATGTTAGCATCTTACTCTCTAATGATTCAGGGGGAAAATTCTTTATACTGCACTTGCAAGTTTCCTAAAAATTTCAAATTGTTTAAAAGTAAAATAATTTATGTGAAGGAAAAAAACAACTAAAACATTTATGTGCCTATGTATAAATAGAGAAAGAACTGTAAAGATGCACATTAAACTATTAACTATGGTTAATGTTCAGGAGATAATTATGAACTAGAGTAGGAATGAAGGGAGACCTTAAGACATTACTCTATAAACTTCAGTATTGTTTGAAACTTTTGAAGGAAAAAAAAAAGCCAAGCTGTACCTCTGAAGAAAAAGGATCTAACTTGAAATGACTGAACTTTAAAGAGCTGCTCATCATAAATGATACTTCTGGACTGCTGGTTTTAAAAGATTTTAAAGGATAATTTTATATATTAGCTCCCACTGTAGAACGATATTATTGCAATATTGCTTCTGTCTGTAGGGTCTGTTTTGAAAGAGTCAGTTGGCCTTATAATAGCTAAGTTTAGCTACCAATTTGGGGGGTTTTTTGTTTACTTTCTAACCTTTTCTTTGCAAGTGTTTGGGAATTTTTAAGTACTGGATTCAACAGAACTTTCTTGTATTGTGTTCATATAACCAGAGGCATAAAGCAATCAGTAAATATTTAACAAAGATACAATAATGAACAAGCACACTCTTGGGAAGGGCTTAAGTCACAAATACTAAGTTTAAATGAAAGCCTGAACTCTTGCTGTAACTGCTGATGATCCACAACAGTTTAATAATTGTTCGAGGGAAGGGTTTTACGCTAAACTTTGCATTCATGCTAGACTAGAATTTAAGTTGCCCTCAGTTTTACTGAGTAGATATTATACATGTAAAGAAAGGAAGAAAAGAGGAAGAGAGAATTTTTAAACCATACAAAATGTTTTCTATCAAACCACAAAGTTGTGCAATTATCTTTTGTTTTTTGGGTTTTTTTGAAAAAAAGTGTTGAGGACTCAAAGATAGTATGTAGGCAGGGCCACTTAAGGTGCTCAAGTAGCACATTTAATGGAATTTGTTCTCTGAAGGGTTTTAAAGTCACATGCCGTATATATTTAAGTGTAGATGACCCTCCGTTCTAGTTAGAACAGGATTTCATTTTTGGCCCCATTTTTTCACTGGTCTGTAGTGACTGCCACATAAAGTTACATAACATTCAACATTAATAAACATAGCAACAAGTATATACGTTTAGGGAAACTCTACAACACGGGAGGCTTCTGATGAAAAGGGAACTTGGGTTTTGGGAACCATTAAGTTTCTGCTTTTGTTTTTTAACACAAAATTAGGTTTTAGGCTTGTTTTGCAATGCCCAAAGTGCCTAGTACAGCGCTTGGCTCACAAAAGACTCAATAAGTACTTGTTGACTTGAGAAAAACTTCCACTGATATGTGTCCTTAGAGACATGTTTCCCGGTCCTGATTCCCTGAGGCTCAGACAAAAATAGAACATGACCGAAATGTGCTGCAGAAACAAACTGGAAATATGCAATACTGGGTCATGCTTTTTCACCCTTTCTACCAATAACGACAGGATAACTACATACATGGAATTGCAATTTCACCTTATTTAAGTTTTCACTAACACTCTGGAAAAGAAGATCAGTTTAGGCATTTAGTTTTCTAGTATTTGAACATAAGAGATATTTCTCTCTCACTTAGTAGTGCTTTCTCACAAAAAAATATTCTAGAGAGTCCAGGATTTGACTTTTAACCTCTACTAATATTAATAAAGGCAAGTTTTCAAACGACTTCTTTAGGCATAGTTTCGTACATTCTCTTCAATAAAATTCTATGTAACTGTCATGCACTGATTTAGAGAATATTTTATTTGTATCATTATTCACAGATCTGATTCTTTAAAGGTTTCTAGTTTGAGTAAACATAATTTTCATTCAGACCGGAACAAAGCACCGTTTTTTTTCTTTCAAGCCACCAGTATTTACATTTCTATAGCATTGTGGCTAAGAGACTGAGTCCTGGCTTCTCTGCCTTGTTTGAAGCCCCAGCTCCACTACCTGCTCACTGTGTTGTGAATTCAGCTCTCTGTGCCTCTGTTTCCTTATTTCTAAACAGGGGAAAGTTAAATCTACCCTTAGAAAGTGATTGTGAGGATCATATTATACAATGCTTAGCACAGTGTCTCTGACACGAAGTAAATCTTACGAAAATGTGCCCAGCATTGTATTAAACTTTGACTGAGGTGCAAGGAAAAATGGTTTCAGTTTCCACAGAGTTTGAAATCTTAAATCAACTTGCACTGGGATAATTAAGGGGAAACGTGGCGTTTGAAATTCTTGGAGGGGATTTTATGGGGAAGGAGAATGGCACTGGTCTTGGAAGAGTGAGGAATGACGAGAGCTTAGGACCCTTTGTAAAACAGAAGCAACTTCGATGAAACATTTTTTTATTTGAGAATTTCTTAGGAGTCGTTCACATAAAACTATTTTGGTTATTTTGTTTATACAAAATATTTATATTTGTTTAAAATGCTTAATTTCTTTATAAATGATAACACACAATCTAATTAGAGGAAATCCAATCAAATGATAAGTACTTAATTACAGTTCTTTCAGATCTGAAGAACAAACTACTAGCTACTAGTAACTTCTCTACATGGATATGCCTTTCATCATTCATCTCTATGGAAAGCTTGTGTCTATTATATACCTGCACAGAGTGTAATTGATCTGCTAGTACCAGGCTTCACATCAGAATTATGGATGTTCAAAATCAATAAAGATATTGTCAGAAAGTGCTATTCAGTGTTCAGTAGGCAGTAACATACTGTGAACCTTCAATTTCAAAAAGAGATATAGGAACCCAAAGCTGAATAAGGCCTCTGACCACCATTCATGCTGACTTCAGCCTTCTTTGTGTTTAATTTAGGAAACGAAGGTTCCCCCAAGGACCTAAGTAATTCAGGGAGGTGCGTGAATTCTTCCAGGTCCCCCTGGGTACCATTTGATGTTGTTTGCCTTCTTAATCACCAAATTGCCTACAAAGTGGGAAAATAACATGTGTCCTCAAATGTGATTCCTAGGAAGAGGACTACAGAGGTTGAGAAATGGAAAGCACATTGCCACAATCTCTGTCAAAAAGCTCCAGCTTTTTAAAAACACATTTTGCCCTATGTGAGTTCCCCAGTGAGTTCATACAGCTTCCAGAACCATCCCATACTCCCACATTTTTCTACCACTGTGGGTCCTACTCTTGTGACTCCTTCCCTCTCCAAGCAGTGCCCCATGCTGCACACTTTCTGCTCATCAAAACTTGTCTGTCCCTTGTCCTATTCCTCTGGGGTCTTGCTACACAACAGTTACCTAATTTAATAAGATAATTGTAATAGGGAATCTACAACTGCTTCCCTTCAATATTTTACTGGAAAGACTCTCTATTTCTAACAGTACTTAAAACATTGAAAACCAAGAACACTACGTTGTTCTTGGAAAATTCTCTTCCAAATGTTGACTCTGATAAATTATTTTACCCCCAGTGAATCATGGGAGTAATACTTTTACAAAGCACCTATGAGATGGAAAAAAGAACAACCTAGGCAAAATTTAGATCTGTTAAAATGTATTTGCAGCTTAGAAACCTACTGTTAATTTGCACAACATGTTCTGATGGAAGAATGACTTCCTAAATTTGAACTTGAAGTTGACACAGAGAGAAGCAATCTGACACCTCTGTTGCAACCAGCCTATTTTCAACAGTCAGGAAAACAAACTCAAATGAAACTTATCTCTGAGTTTTTGGGAGGGTACCGCTGAAAGAATGATGTCACTTTTCCTCTCGTGCTTTTAAAGCTCTGTAGGCCCTCTTTTGGGAGATGTGTGTTTAAGTTATAATGAACATGGTGGGCAGACAGATCTCACAGGGATGCCTCAATGTCTGAAAATTTGTAGTTCTGACAAGAGCTGGAAATTTCTATTGTAAGTGGAGCCTTGGTAAGCAATCCTGATAAGTGTTTACTAAATTGGTTTAATTACTGCTGATTTTCACCTTCTGCTTTTGAGTCAAATCTTAAATATTTGACTGTTTTAGAATGTGAAATTCACAACCAACAAATAAAAAAGCCGTCTTTGCAAATTTCTCCAACATTTTTAAAAACAGTAATAAAGATTTGAATTTACAGTAAGCACTTGTTTCAACAAATTGGGCTGTTGCCTCAAATGGGAAGGAGCTTTTTGCTAATTGGATGTCTTGGCTGTATTGCTTTTATGATGAAAAATAGTATAGTGTTTTAGGTATCTTTTGCCAAGAAAAGAACTACAGAGTAATGCTAAGGTGGAATGGACTACTTGGGAAATGATTCTTCAAATTGCAAATGCTTTTTTAAAATAAATGCATCTTTTTAATCAATTAAGTGGCAGAAAGGGAACAAACATATCACTGTGGCTGTATAAGTTGGATTATTAGCAAAAGCCAAAGAAGAAAATAAAAAAGAGATGAGTGAAGATTATGTGTTTGATATAAGTGAATTAAAATGCATTATAAAGATAGTGAACATACTTCTAATATACATATGTCAGTTCCTGTCCCCTGGGAAGTAAACATCAAGATAGAATTAGAAGTGCAACAGATTTATCAGGGATAAAGCCTGTGAAAGATAAAGGGGAGAGAACGGGAGACATCAGTCTGTGATAAAGGTCTGACACCTGTGAGAGGAGAGAGGGAAGAACCTGGAATTGAATAGGAAGAGCTTTGGACTATGGTGCAGCTCTGAGAAAGTCTTGGCCCATCCAACAGAGAACTACAATGCAAAGATTGCCAATAGAGGAGTTCTGTGTTGGGCAGAGATGGCCAGGCCCCAGGCCCCAAGCCATTGGCCAAGAGCTTCCTGGGGAGACTGTGCCCTGGGTTTGGATGCTGTGACAGATCCCAAAGGTGCTGCAGCTGAAGACGATCAGCCGATTGCACCCTTCAGCGAGTTCTCTCTTGAAAGGGTTTCTGAGCAGTGCACCTCCACAGGTGACACAACATGCATTATATCAAACATGATAAACTAGACTTCCATCTTAGTCAAGTTTCTTCTGTCAACTAATAAGACAGCAATATTATTTTGCTAAATTTCCAATTTTTTTTTTTGCCAAAAGACATGTGGTGTGTAAGCCAATATGCTACTCTTTGATTCACACGACTTGCTTCATGCTTTCTGACTCTGGTTCTGGTTTTTCATTTGCTTTGGATAAAAATGAATTTGTAATGCAAAGCATCATTTGTCATCTCATGATAATACCTTACAGATAGATTCCATGATTATTTAAGTTTTGGATGTTTCTCATCTGACTTCTATAATATAAAACAACCGTTAGATGTTATTAGTGATGGAATTTTGAAACAAACTTCTTATCACAAATCTTTGCATTTCTGAATGAGTTTAATTAAAGAGTACCTCAAAGTTCCAAGGCACGATGTTCAAAAAAACAAACAAAAACACACCTATCACTCCCTATAACTATATATTTATGTGTTGAGGAGTAGTGTGATACTATACAACCAAAACAAAGTATACAAATGAATCGGAGGCACAGGCAGATAAAAGACAAATGATTATACATAACTTCTGATTTCTATCTTTCACATTTGTCAAAATGGCTTCATTGTACCCCCTGATTGACTTGATAAAATTAAACACAAATGTAGATGAACTTATAAAATACATGTATGTTGAAAATTAAATTTATTCTGCATAAAAGATTGACTTAAAATGAGTTTTACAATGTTAAAATTTGGAGAATCCCTCTTTTACACTACAGATGAAAGGAGTGTGTGTCTTGGAGTGGGATAGAGGGTAGGAGCTTTTTGTGTGTGTGTGAGGATGATTGGCCCTGGGCTAACATCCGGGCCCATCTTCCTCTACTTTATGTGGGACACCACCACAGCATGGCTTGACGAGCAGTGCATATGTCCATGCCTGGGATCTGAACCTGTGAACCCTGGGGTGCTGAAGCAGAGCGGGTGAACTTAACTGCTACACCACCAGGCAGCCCTGGTAGGAGCTTTTTTAGGAAATAAAAAATACTGAAAAATGAGAGGGAAGAGTTCTATAAAGGTGAAGTGGAAACTGACCAGTTTCATGACGACTTGCCTGGTTCGCTCCAAGCCATCAGCTGCTGCCACACTCCATCTTTCTAACTCAGTGGGATTCTCATGTGAGTGGGAATTGTAGCTGGCAGTGTCCTCCACAATCCTCAAATCAATGTCACCAATCTGGGAAATCAAAGGCATATCCTTTTTAGCAATTGCTCCAAAAGATAGAAAAGACTACACAACAAAAAGTAAGCCTCCTTTCTTCCTCTGTTCCCTACTTATGGAGGTCATTTCCCGGAGGGAGCACAGTTACTACTTTCTTGTTTATTCTTTCAGAGACAGTCTAAGTATTTGCATAGACACACATATCCATAAACCTTTAGCTTCCATAATGGGAGCATGTTATCCACATTGTTGTAGACCTTGCTTTTTTCACAGTAGAGCTTGGTGATTAGTACATAGAAATCCGCTTCATTTTTATTTTAATGGCTGCATGGATTCCATTGTATGGATATGCCATAATTTATCCGAGTTCCTATTGATGGACATCTGGGTGGTTCCTAGTGTTTTGGAATTATAAACAAGGGTGCAAAGAATATACGAATATATGGGTTATTTCAGAGATGTATGAACATATCTGTAGGATAAATACCTATATCTTTTTTTGTATAAAGTTGATCTTTTTTTTAATGATTTGTAGGAGCTGATATTCATATAAAGAAAGCTACCCTTTTATGTACAAGTCCCTGATTTTTAAAAGTTTGTGTTAAAAGTGGGTTGGAATCTTTCTATATTAAGTTTTCAATTTCTTATCATGAATGTACATAGTATAAGGGAAAGAGGGAATAGTATAGATTTCAGGTGAGAATTATCAGTTGAAATTTCCTTATTTTGTGAGATATTTTCCTTTACAGTAGACTGAATCATTATCTGTAAGGACATATTAAAATGTTTACAGTGATGGTCCTATGAAATAAAATGATCCTTTTAATATTTGTCCACTACTTGAGGCAAAATTCTTTTCTATTTGATACTTTGTCATTTTCAGTAATTTGTCTTTTTCCTGAATGCCAGCCTTAACAGCATATTACATTAAGAACTTGAAAATATAGAAACAAAGTGAAACATAAGCAAAACTGGGCCTTTTGTAACATAATTCCCACAGACAGATGCAAAGCTGTCATACGACCCTGTATTTCAGGATCAGATAGAACTATTTTGTAACATTTGATCAGAAGTTAAACCCTGCTGAACTATAGACACTTTTGCTGGCATTACAGCAGTTGTGATCTGCAAAATTCTAAAATAAACTTTCGTTGTAGCAAACTAAATTATATCTACAGAGTTTATTTTTGATCCTGTGACTCAGGATCAAAAAAAACCTAAACCCTTTCACACTCAGTGTTTACAAATTAATTTCCCTATTTTTCATTTCAACAAGAAAGGAATAACAATGTCACGTATTAAATGGTGCCATCTTCCTATGATGACAATTTTGGAGAACGCTTTAAAGAACACTAACCTTCAGAAAGATGTTTATCTACTTGCCAAGGAACATAACCCCCAAGAGATTTTCCGGACTGTTCCCTAATTTGTTGGATTTTTATCAAATTTCCTGCATATGCTCATGCACTCACACTTAATTAGTCATAATTCTTCTTTAGAAAAGGCTTGTTTTAAAGAGAAGCACAACAACTGTGATATCTTTGGAACTTACAAATAACTAGTCTAGAATTTCCTTAAGTTTGTCATCTGTTTCCTCATTTCAAAAGTTGAAACATTGTTAGACTGTGTTATAAAAATGTTGGATTTGTTTTGCAAATACAGGAAAAGCAAAATTTCCTAATTTGCTTAGAGTGGTGCCCACATAATTTGGAATGACATCAGCTCTACTTAGGCACTGTTGTAACAATGGGAATGAGCAGGTCGTGTGTGTATGTGTACACGTGGATGCCTGTGTGTGTCTGTGGTGGGAGTGTGTGTAAGCAATGTGATAAAGGATTTTAGAGAATCGTATGAAAGTCAATTCATTCTTTAAACATTTGTGACCAACAGAGAGAGACTGAACTGAAGTGAAAACACCTGGTTCTACTGAGTACATTTCCTAGCCTTTAGTCATTGATTCACTTATTTCCCTTAAATGGAAAAGTGATAGTATTTTTCTGTTCTTTAAATCCTTGAGTTAGGATTCGTTAACAAGAATACTTTTATAGGGACATGGTTTTTCCTAAAATGCTGTTTTAAGATGAGTTCACATTAGTACAGTCTTTGAATACTTAATAGTAGCTTATCATCCTTTGTATCATAACTGTGCTAAAAAAATTGGACCATAGATGTAGCTCAAAATTCTATTCTGTGTTGGAATTTCCCTCATAATGTCTGTGATAAATGGTTATCAGCTTTTTGTTGTTGTTCTTAGTTAAGAGAATGTATGGGAAAGCATCTAGAACTGTTTCTGGTACAATTAATTTTTTGCTTAAAAACTTTTTTTCGCTGAGGAAAATTAGCCCTGAGCTAACATCTGTGCCCGTTTTCCTCCACTTTATATGTGGGTCGCTGCCACAGTGCGGCTTGATGAACGGTGCGTAGGTCCATGCCTGGGATCCTAACCTGTGAACCAGGCCGCTGAAGTGGAATGCGCTGACCTTAAACACTATGCCGGGGGGCCAGCCCCTTGAAAACATTTTTTAAATGAACAAATTTTATCAGTGGCTAATCATTAACATTATTCAAAGACTTAACGTGAAGTTCTTTTTTTCCTGATTGTTTATATGTTTTACTGATTATGTGAGCAAAACATGTTTATTTTTATAAATCCAAACAAAACTGAAAGTTCAAGTGCACTATAATCCCACTTCTCAGTAGTAGTTACTATTAACAATTAGGTGTGTATATATATATATATTTTTTTGAGTATATATAAACATTAATATGCTATTTTTTATTTTACAGAAACAGATCATATGTAACAACATTTTAAAACAATGTGTCTTTGATATCTTCCTCTAAATAAAAATAGATCTATGTTCTCCTTTCTAACCCTGCGATGTTTCCATGATGTGGCTGTACCACAGTTACTAATCCAGACTCTCTAAGACACACACTTCGTTTCCAGGTTTGGACATTTCTGCAGTCAGGACGCTGCTTGTATTTTATGACCCGTGACACTTTAGCATCACTGTTGCAGCCAGCGTCTCTGACCTGATTATCTCTGCCTGGTGGTCTTTGTGAGCTTGGTCGCAATTGTTCACGTTACCATCACTGTAACTCACTTGTGTGCATTGTTGGTGCCACAGGTGTTGAGTTTAACTGCTGTTTAAAATGTTTGGGAAAAGATGGCACTAATATTTTTCATTGTAACAAAAATTTATTGTTTATGCAGAAAGGCACAGATACAGAGCAGCAGGACATAAATTTGATTTTTAGTGAAGTGAATATTTGTTATTCAGGGAATAACTGTGCTAATTCCATCTTTTTTTTTTTTTGTAAAGGAACAATCAAATTCTTTATGAGATGGAAGAAAGTAAGATACTCATAAATAATGAAGTTATGTTTCAATTTATTACCAAGGTGTATGCAAGAGGATTGCCTATCATAAGCCAGGCAATGCAAGTGAGAGCTGGAGAACACGCCAAATTACTCAAAATTGATGAAACATATTTCAAAGCAATGGGAGGCTGGCATGACCAATACATCCATCTCGCGGAACCGCTCTTAAGGCATGTGCTGTAGTTTAATTGGCAGCACTTTTTCTTTCTTGCTGGCTCATAAAATAATAATGGTCGTCTTATTATCATGATGCTAAGATTAGATGAACTACAGTATCTACGATGAATAGTAAGCACTGTGCTGAAGACTTTATATAAATTTTCTACATACATTTCCTTTTTTTGTGTGTGAGGAAGACCGGCCCTGGGCTAACATCGTGCCCATCTTCCTCTACTTTATATGGGACGCCGCCACAGCATGGCTGATGAGCAGTGCGTCGGCGGGCGCCGGGGATCTGAATCCGAATCCGCAAACCCGGGGCTGCCAAGCGCGGACTAAACAGCTGAGCCACCAGGCGGCCCCTCTACATACATTTTCTAATTGAATTTTTATAAATAGACTTTGTTTTCTAGAACAACTTTAGATTTACAGAAAAATTGAGCACATCCTACAGACAGTTCTCATATATCCCACACCCAGTTTCCCTTATAATGAATATTTTACAGTAGCGTGGTACATTTGCTACAATGATAAAGTACAGGGTTTGTTCTGATTTCCTTAGTTTTTGCCTGATGTCTGTTTCTGTTCCAGGATCCCAGTACATTTACTGTCATGTCTTCTTTGGCTCTTCTTGGCTATGATAGTTTGTTTCTCAGACTTTCCTTGTTTTTGATGACCTTGAAAATTTTAAGAAGTTCTGGTCAATTTATTTTATAGACTGCACCTCTACTGGTACTTGTCTGATGTTTTTCCCCATGATTATGACTGTTGTTATGGATTTGGAGGAAGAAAACCCACAGAGATAACGTATTATATCAAGGGTGACGTTGACCCTGCTCACTTGGCTGAGAGAGTGTTTGTTAGGTTTCTCTACTGTAATGTAACTCTTCCCTTCACCTCCCGCCCACCCTCTTCACCGCCCCCCTTCGCTACCCCACTTTGGAAGGAAGTCACTACCTGCAGTCTACACTTAAGGCGACGAGTGGATTCCGACCGTTCCAACTCCTAGCGCCCCCGTGGGCGGCAGAGCTGAACCCTTCCCAGCGCCCTGTCCCACAAGTCCCACAAGGTTCCGCTGCAGCTCGTAGGGCTTCCGCGGCCAGCTTTTCCCGAAGTGGGTGGCTAGCTCCTTCTTCCTGGTCTGTCTAGTCTGGAAGCTCCGCTGAGACCTGTCCACCATGGGTGACCCTGCTGGTATTTGAAATCCCAGGACATAGCTTTCAACATCACAGCAACACGCAGCCACCACAGTGTGACACCCGACAAACTGGTGGTGTGGTTTTCTGAGCAGGACACGAGCCCGGTGGCGGCGGTGAGAGTGGGGATCTTAACCACTAGACCGCCAGGGCTGGCTAGAGCATCCATGGACATTTTTCGAAATTCTTCTGTATAGGAGATTTGTCTCTTCTCTCCCATTTATTTATTTATTTACTCAATCATTTACATCAGTATAGACTCTGGATATTTATTTTATATTTTGTGTCATAGTCCAATACTTTTTAATTATTTTTTTTGCTCAAAATGTTCCAGATTTGGCCATTGGCAGCTCTTTCAGTTAGCTGCTGTACTTGAGGGGTCTCTGGGAGAGGACGATGGCAGAGAGCTAGGCCTGTGGCCCTTGGGAAGAAGCATGGGTATTATTCCCATTTCGATGGTTGCCTTTGGTTGGCTGCAGGCAGGGGAGAAACATGGTCTCCTGGCTACTCACAGGTCTTCCCTGCCCCCCCAATATTCCTGGCCTCACTGCCCTTCCAGCTCTTCCTGAAGTATGTCAAGCTCTTTCCTGCCTTTGGGTTTTTACATTTCTTATTTGGTCAGCCTAGAAACAAAACAAAACAAAACAAAACACTATTCCTCCACATAATGGTGTGGCTCCCTTCTTCACATCAATCAGGTCTCTGCTTAAAGCCATCTCCTTGTACATTGACCTAAACATGCTTCACCACTACCCCCACCATTGTGTCTCCTCTCCAATCCCCAGGCATGCTTTATATCTTTCTCTTGCTTTATTTTTCTTCAGAGCATTTATTGCTACCCGACTTTATTGATTTCTTTACTTGTTTATATTCTGTCAGTCCCACTAGAATGTAAATGCCTCATGAGGGCATGGATTTTGTCTCTCCTGTACATCGTTGTATTGTATCCAGTGCCATTGTTTAGCTCATAGTGGGTGATTTTATTAGTTATCTATTGCCATGGAATGTATTACCCCAAAACTTAGTGGCTTAAAACAGCAAGTATTAACTTTCTCATAGTTTCTATAGATTAGGAGTTCAGGAGGGGCTAAGCTGGGTGTTTGTGGCTCAGGGTCATTTAGGGGTGCAGTCAATGTAGGCCAGGGCTGCAGTCCTCTGAAAGCCTGACTGAGGCTAGAGGGTCTGAGTCCAAACTCTTTATATGGCAGTTGGCCAGAGGCCTCAGTTCCTTGGTTTCTCCATTGGGCTGCTCTCAACACAGCAGGTGAAAGCCACAGTACCTTTTCACTGGCTTAGTGTCTGAAGTTGCACACCATCATTTCCACTTGATTCTATTTGTTAAAAACAAGTCACTAAGTCCAACCTACACTCAAAGGGAGGAGAATTAGGGTCCACCTCTTGAAGGGAGGAATATCAAAGAATTTATGGACATATGTTTTAAACTGATTCAGTGATCAGTTAATATTTGTAGAATGTGGGGATGTATAAATTGGGTTATATCTTAAACAGTCACTCTGGCTGCTGGGTAGAGAATGGACTCTAGGTGGGCAAGGACACAAGCAACGAGACTGATGAAGACGAGGGCAACCAACATTTATTAATTCTTATTCTGTGCTGGGAACTGGTCCAAGTGCTTTATAGCTGTTAACACATTTAATCCTCAGAACAATTATCTCCATTTTATAGATGAGGAAACGAGGCACAGAGACATTAAGGAACAGTAGTGTAGGTGAAAGCTGATCTGATGCTACAGTTGACACCAGAACTGACTGAGGATTCAAACGCCTCCATGTTCTCTAATTTGTGATCTCAGCTCATAAAACCCTGGAGCGCAAGGTGTTACAGGAATCTCCAATTTGGTTGAAGATAACACCACAGATATACAAGAGAATATACTCATAAATATGTGCTATAGATTCTAAGTTTCTTCTGATGCTATTAGAGTAGTCCATGATTTATATCTTTTTTCAATAACAGAAGTACATTGTTATGATCAGGATATGACTGTGCAGTTTAAATTTTTATTTTAAATGCTTTTGGGGCAAGAAATAAATTTATAAACACAATGACAGTCATGAGTGTATTTATCCTTTTGCAGATTTTATAAAACAAATTTATTTTGGCTTTTCAGATATTTCAATAATTGTTACTTCAGCCTCAGAGCTTGTATATAATTGTCAAGCAACTGAATGGTTTTTTCTCAATCTACATGATTTATGTGTGATATATTATTTCCTGTCATATCAATTGTACAAGAACTACATTAATATTATTTTAGTTGATTATATAATTTATATCTAATTTTTTATTTTTATGTTTTTTGCAGGGAAAGAGTCACCCTGAGCTAACATCTGTTGCCAATCAACCTCTTTTTTCTTCTCTCCAAAGCCGCAGTTCATGGTTGTATATCCTAGTTGTAAGTCCTTCTGGTTCTTCTATGTGAGCCACTCCCACAGTGTGGTAACTGACAGACGGGTGGTGTGGTTCTGTGACTGGGAACTGAACCCGGGCCGCTGAAGCGATGAGAGCACCAAACTTTAACCACTAGGCCATCAGGGCTGGCTCTATAATTTATATTAAAAAAAAAATAAATTATATATAAACACAGTACATTTTCCTTTACACAGTTTTGAAATATTCTACTGCTTGTCATGCAAAGAATGAATGGTCTTCTTCATTTTAAAGGAAATTCTTTAGTTTGATGCAGATCAAAAATGACCTTTACACTGTAATCCTCAGTATGCTGATTAAAAAAGAATGCTGATTTAGGTTTTGTTGCACATTTCACTTAATTTCTCTGCAACATGAATGACTTGTACTCTATAAAGAACGTATATCATTTTTATGTTTTGCTTTCACATTGGATTGCTTCCCCATAATCTCAAAGGCCCTTTAATGATCCCTGCCCTTTTTTTCCTTTTTTCTTCTTCTGCCAATATGTTTTTTCCCTACTAGAAAAGAAAAATATATTGCTGCATTAATCCCAGCAACAATTTTAGTAATAATGTTTCCTCCATTATTTCAAAGATGTGAGCAGGCACCTGTGCCATATAAAAAACAAACTATGAAGACTGAAAATACTTGAAGAGGGTTCAGTGTTTTAAGAAACAAAGATGCACCATAGCATTAATCTCATGTGTATTTAATAACATACATAATCTTTGTGCTACATTGTAATTTAGACATAAGGGTAGTGAGCAGGTGACAAAAATAGCTATACTTATATTTGTTGAAGGCAAACCAGGCATTTTTGGGGTCAGTCAGGGATAGAGGAAATGTGAACTTGGTCTGAGCAGAAATTTCACTTGATACTGTGTTATTAGCTGAGAGGAATCCGGACAGTTGGGACTCTAAATTTTCTGGTTGGGGCAAACCCCCAGGAAAGGCTTTGGAATTTTGCATTTAGGGCAAGACAATTCTCTTCTCTCAGGAAAGACTGCCCCTTTCAAAATGGAGCAAAAACTAAAAAGGATGGTCCAGACAGAAAACTGAATGTGAAGAGAGTTTTAAGCTTGAGAATGACTGATTCCTCTGAGTAGAAAAGGAGAAGAGAAGTGAAGGGGAAGCAGAGGAGGGACTCTTGAGAAAAGGCTAGTGTTTCCTCTTGTAGCTCAAACCTCCCCCTTCTCTCCCTGACTGCTGGGGCTGATCTCCAAGGGGACATGGACTGAGCAGTGTGACCCTGAATATCTTCTCTGATTAGCCTGAAATTTTACTAATTACACATTCTCTAACACTTCGATTCACCTAACCTTTACGTTGAGCCTACCATATATTGGGTTTGCATAAGCCATCTCATTGAATCCTCAGCTTCTTTGCAAGGTAGGCATTGTCATATCAAATTCAGAGATGAGGAAAAAGACTTGGGAAGGTATGACGTGTCCAAAGTCACAGAGTTAACTGAGCAGTCTCCTGATTCCTCCTTGTCCCGTCTCCTCCACACTTCCTGGGAGGGTCAAAGGACAAAAAGGAAGGCTGTATGAGTGGGGTTGCTCCATGGCTGTGGTGCAATTCACACTGCAGACATCACAGGTTTGTATGTTTATTATGATGCTTTTCAGGCATATGGCAGAAAAGTATGTTGCCTTAACAAAATTGATATATTAAGACAATTTTCTGACAGATGGAAGCAAAGCATCATGAGAGGAAGGGCCTTTTCTAATTCCAACAAAGGCTTTGTATGGGCCATTGGCTGCTGTGGCTATTTTGAAACATAAAATTAAAAAGTATGTTTTGTTTTTGTGCTGAAGAAGATTTGCCCTGAGCTAACATCTGTGCTCACCTTCCTCTATTTTGTGTGTGGGTCACCACCACAGCATGGCTGATGAGTGATGTAGGTCCACACCCAGAATTTGAACCTGCAAACCTGGGCCGCCAAAGCAGACTGCGCTGAACTTGACCACTAGGCCACTGGGCCGGCCCCAAAAGTATGTTTTAAATAGCATACCTTTTGTAAGATTAAACTTGAGTTTACCTAGGGAATGGGTATTTTGATCAAAGAAAGAAGAGGCAGGTTTGATGTTAGGGATCTCTGGATGCTAGATGGGAACAGGAGAGTCACAGGGGCACTTGTGGCAGCGAGCATCATCTGAAGCAGGTTGAAGGGAGCATCAGAACAGGAGAGAAGACTGGTGTGTAGGGTATGTAACATAAGGGGCATCACATCCAGGTAGGAAAAAAGCACCACCACTCCAGACTGCACGACTTCACTTAGACCCACTGTTGTCTGCCCTGGACATCTTAAAGGCACGCCATCCTCAGTTGTCCCCGGCCTTCCCCATGCGGGGCCCTGGGAGCACTGCCCTCTTCCCTGACCCCAGAATTGCTGCACTGACACAAGGACAGAGCAGGTTGTGATGTGATGTGAGGACAGACCCTCACCCAGAGAGCTTCTCCTTAAATGGCTGAAATTTCACTGACCTAGAGGAATCTGTGTTTGCAGGCAGGGTTTTTGTTGTAGTTGTTACATGGCTGTGCGTGATAGAACACCCCACTTTTGTTAGGTGAGCACAGTTTCTCCTGGATGATCCTTGCATGCGTCCTCACACTTTCCACTATGCACATTAGCCCAGAAAGGAGGGATGAGTGATTTTCTACCTGGAGTCAGGCTGTCAACATTGAACACGGAGGGATGGGGCTGTTTCCTTAGTTCAGGTATAAAGAGAGGAAAGAAGGAATTTGGGGATAAATCAGGGAGTTTTGGGAATACAGACAGTCATTTTGATGAATCAGATAGGATGAGTGAGGAAAGAGGACTGAACATGTATGGTCTTGGGTAAGGAATGAAACCACTTACCTGAATCTCTGCTCCCTCAACTGTATAAGGAGAAGCGGGACCTGATGAGCTTGGATGACCCTTCTCCATGTACCATTTTAGGGGATTATAAAATTCTACTTTCCTTTTAGAGTTTAAGGTGTGTCATATCCATGATTCTATGCAGAGACTTGTCAGGAACACAATCCTCAATCTGAACTCTTCCCAAGGGGAATTATAATCTCCTTTATGACTACATGTTTTATAAAAACATTTTCAACAATACATTTAGTGAAAATCTTTGATTTGGGGTAGATGCTTAAGGCCACACAGTTTGGGCACAAACCCAGCTCCATCGTTTACTATATAACTTTGGACAAGTTTCTCAATCTTTCTGTGCTTCAATTCCTTCACCTGTAAAATGAGGATAGTAATAGTTATCTTTGAGTTATTAAATAAAAACATTCAGAACAGTGCCTGGCATATGGTAGGACCTAAAAAACATTTGTGAGGTGCATGAGTATCACTTAGGTTAGGGATGGTATGTTTAATCAAAGCTTTTTGGAGGAGTGAACATTTAATATTGACTTTGAGGGATGGGTGGAATTTCAATGAGGGAGGGCATATTGATGACAGAAATGGCATGAACACGGAGAAATAAAGAGAAAAGAAAAAAGCTTGGGAAAGAGAAAAGCTCACTTCGGTGGGATCATAGGGAGTATAGGAAAAATGGCTTAAAACGTTTCTTGGAGTCCAACTGTAATGTCCCTCAACAGCCAAACTGAGAAATATGGACATTTTTAGTAGGTGAAAGTCTGAAGGTTTGAGAGCAGGGAAATGTTAAGATCAAAACAAGATGGATTCTTTATTTTATTTGCCTGTTTTGCATTTCCTTGGTTTAAACATTTTCCTCCAATGTAAAAACTATGCTAGTTCATTCTATTGCATCATAACTACATTTAACTTCTGAGAATTAACCTCCAGAAGCTCTGGAAAGAGAACAAGGTAAACAGAGGTGGTGCCGGCAGAACTTTCTCTCCATGAGCCCATGCCTGTGGGCAGTGGATCCAATCAAACCTGAAAGGCAGACTTGCATTTTGGCAAAACCTATGGAAATATGTGCCGAGCATTTTAAGGATTCTCCAACCATGGAGACATCATTTGGGTGTTCAATGAGCGTTCACCATCCTGCGGGAAGAAATTAAAGATTTGACTGAGGGCTTTAGAAAAATTATAACACAGAGAGTGATTACTAGATTCCACTTAAGAAGATGATGAAACTGGAAAAGTCAACAAGTTATAACCTTCATAAAATTTGTGAAGTGCTGTAAGAGGGGAAACGTGAAAAATCAACTTTATGACTAACTACAAGTAGCAGATCATTTATACATACATATTATTGTGCAAGGTTATATACACAAAACAATGTACACTACACTAAATGGGCAATTTGGATAATCTTCAAGGATAAATTTTACTATATGAGATGTTTGCTTTCTGCTGACTGTAATACTGAACTTTCAGATTAAGATGAGATTATTTTTATCTCTGTGAATTTAGTGGGAACAGTTTCTTTTTTTAAAGGAAGAGAAACCGATCTTTGGGCCGCAGAGAGTTATTTGAGTGGGCCTTTCAGTTATGCAAACGTAGGTAGGAATGAGATGTTCCCGAACATTTCTTCCCTTCCAGTCGCCCCTCCCTGAGGCCCAGGTATACAAAGCTGATCTCTAGGGAGAACTTAAATTATGTGTGTAAGGAAGCCAGGACCTCCTGGGAGGGAGGATACCAGAAGCCCCCCAGCAGAGCCTCTCCTGCCTGAGATTTGAAAGGATACCTAGGGTCTGGAGGAAAACAACATCAACAACAAACCCCCAACTTCCTTGAGGAAGAGGAGTATGGATGATGACTCAGGCTCTGTGACCAAATTCCAAGGCTTTTCTCTGGAGAAGCATCAGCAACATCTCTAAGGCTGTGGAGGGCCGTTTCTCTCTATTGGCACCTCTATGTGGTACAGTGAGGAACAAGGGCAGTGATGGGCACAAGGTAAGTGCAAGGAGGACTGGCCTCTCTGGACGGAGGAATTCTGGGATGTGGGGGTTGGGGAAAGACCTAAGGGAGAACAATTGTAACTGCAGTCTGAGTTCATGGAGGGTTTCATACTGCTTACATGGAAAATTCATTCTTTCATTTTACAGACACGTATTCAGTTTTTTGTTTTTTTTTTTGTATGCCAGGCAGTGATCTAGGCTCTGAGGATGGAGCAGCCAACAAAACAGAAGAACATTCCCGTCCTCAGGAAGCTTCCTTTCTGGGTCGGGGCAGGGTGGGGGGGATCTACTCCTAGTGTCTGAGATGGTGGTAAGTCCTAAGGAGAAAGATGAAGATAAAAATAGTGAGTTTGTGTGTCTGTTCGGGTGGTTACTGCTGAGGAAGGCCTCACTGCGGTTAACATTTGAGGAGGGTTTGGAGAAGGAGATACTCAGGGATTGTTCCAGGTGGAGGGGAGATCCACGTGCCTGAGGAGAGTGGCCCGAGCTGAGGAACTGTGGCTGGAGTAAGGAGGCAGACAGCAGAGGTGAATTCCTTGTGGGTCAGTTCTACATAGGGTCTTACAGACCATTTTAGGTCCATTGTAAGGCTTTTAGCTTTCACTCTGAGTGAGATTGGAAGCTATTGGAAGGAAAATTTGGAAAATACGGAAAAGTAGAAATAAGGAAAATAGATGGTTTCCACACCCAAAGCCAATGGCTTCTTCGATCATGTTGTGCCCCTCCTAAATCCTTCAGTAGCTTCCTTTGCTGGTAGAATGAGGTCCTAAATCCCAATCTGGCCCTTGCTTCTCCCTCTACCCTCCTCTGCTTTGATTTATCCTCTCACTCTGACTAAGAACTATCCGTTTCTCAAATTCTACTCTCTATTGCCTTTTTCTATGCGGCTTTTGCAAGTATCTTATCTTCTGCCTCGTGTTCTCTCTTTGTTGGGGCTAACTCCTACCATTCTTCAGATCTCAACTTTCATCCACTCACTCAACCTGTGTGGTTGCACACAGTCTTGCTCAGAAAGTCCCTGTGATTGGTTTAATGCTCTTCTGTCACCATCTTGAAATCCTCAATAATTTTGAACAAGGGGCCCTGTTGATGGCTGGTCCTGTTGGTCACCTACTGTGATTCACTGTCTCAGTGCTGGGGACACAATGGAGGACAAAAAAGATGCACTCTCTACTTTTGTGGAGCTTTATAACTGGAAGAGGTAGATGTTACTCAACCAACCAGAAAATAAACATAAAGTGGCAACTGAGAAAAATGCTGCAAAGGAACGATATATGGGAACTTGCCTTAGTCAGAGAAGTCAGGAGGATCTTCCCTGAGGAAGAGAGTGGTTAGTTGACTCCTGGAGGATGAACAATGAGCCTGTTCTATCCCCTCATTGTGCTTCTCTTTTTACAACACTTACTCATATTATAATTAACTACTTGTATAAGCCAGCTTTCTAGAGAGAGTACAAGCTCACAGGTGCTCCTTATTCACCACTGTATCCTCAGATCACAGCACAGTGCCTGGTACCTGGTATTTAAGTAATATTTTTGAACAAAAAGATTATTAAATTTTCTGGCTATCATCTTTTTATGCATAATTAATTCTTTTCATACACAATTTAGTGGTCTGCATTTTGAAAAAAGAACTTAACACTATGAGAAGTTTTCCATTTTTTTTTACAAACTTCATAAAATGGCTAAATCAGGGGCTTTGAAAACTTATTGGTTGTCAGTGTTCAGAATGGATTCGAGAGGGAAGAGATTTGAAGGTCAAGAGATTAATTTACGAGACAATAGGTATAAAGTGGAGGAGGATTTGAATTCATAGTGTTCATTTGCTTATTTAGCAACATTTACTAAGGACTTATATAAATCAGGCAGTGTATTAGGCACTGGCAATGCAATGGTAAAAAAAATAAAAAAAGATGACAGAATCCACTCCTGGAATTTATAGTGTAGTGAGTATCAGTGTCAGAGATAGAAAGGAAAAAAAAAAAATCCTCCCCCTTTTCAGCTTCTTCATAGATGTAGCGATGCCACAAGTAGGGAGACTGGAAGCCTCCCACTGGAGGTGAACTAGAGAAATGTTTTGCAAAAATTCTGAAAATTGGAAGTTCTAGTGGAGTATTTTCCCTGTTTCACTGATAGATTTTTCTATTATTGTAACTTTCTCCTTTGGGCAATGTTTTTATCCTTTTTTGGTTCTTTTAACTATTGCTTTTTTAAAAAAAATCAAAAGTAACTAAATACTAAGTAAAAAGGAATGCTAATATGCTGCTATCTCTTTGACAGTCATTGTTTTGTTTTTCTATTTTGGAGGCCTTTGCAACTGGTTATCCTCCCTCACTTGAAGAGAACAACTGTCATTCGAAAATGCTATTTCCAACTGCCTCAGGGCATACTATCCTTTTCTCTTTTGAAGGCATCCTCCAAAATACTTCTCCCAGTTTGAAAAGCAGCCGGGAATAAATGTGTAGTATTAAATATACAGCCATTTGCCACTCTCTTTGCCCTGCCCCAGTTACCACAACAGAAAATGTCTAGGGTTAAATACAAACGTGGTAGATTCAGTCCTTCCAGGGAAGATTATGAAGGGAACAAAGAAAAGGCACTTTGAATCCTCAGAGAAAGCTGTTCCCAAATGGTTAAACATTAATTCGGAACAAAAGGAAACAGAGGAAACGAATAACTAAAAAAAATTAACTCTGAATGATAGGTTCTTAGAAGGTCAGTTGTTTCCTAGGGGAAAGGAGAGAGGGAGCGCAGACCAGGGCTTTGATGTGTGACCTTGGGCAGGTCACCTAAATTGCTTAGAACCCCTGTCCTGGCTTAAGAGTTTGGACCGAGGATCTCTGTTTCTTTCATCTCTACAGTTCTATGGTTCTGTGATTACGTTGTCTGAGATGGGCCATTCTGTTGATTTCCTAGTCTCCAGGAGGGAGGTAACTGGTCTCTAGGAGTGGACTAACTCCATGGAGAATTACCAACGCAGAGGTGGGTGAACTTCACATTTACGGGGGTTTGGACCATAGCGATGTTCTTGGAAAATTTCCAAGAAGGCCTTTTCCCCGTTCTTTAACCTGATTTTACACTTCCCTTGCCTCGGGACGAGGGGGCGGGAGGACCTATTTTAGATTGGGATGGTTCACTTGACTAAGCATTTCCCTTTCCTTATTTTTGCACCTTTACAAAAAACCGCCAAGAAACAGATCCTAAAGCGGTGGAAGGGGGAACGAGGATTACGGGATCTCCAAGGCCTGTAAAAGCCTGCTTCCGCATTTTTATCCTTTCCGGGGGCTTAGGCTCTTTTTCGAACGTATATTTTTGGCGGAGTGGGCCTGGACGGAGGTTCGGCGCACGGAGGGGCGGGGACGGACGCCCCCGGGCGGGAGGCGCTCCGGGCGGGCTCGCGCCGCCGGCGGGCCGGGAGCCACAGGGCGCGGCCGCGGCGGGCGGGCCGGGGCGGGGCTTGGCGCGGCGCCGCGGGCCGGCGGAGGGCGGCCGCGCTGGGCGCGCAGGCGGCGGGTGGGCGGGCGGTGGCGCTGCGGAGGCGGCGGGCGCGCGCGGAGGAGGGGCCGAGGGGCGGCCGGCGCAGCGGCCCGGGTGACGACTGCCGGCAGCGCGGCGACCCGAGGAGCCGAGCCGGGCCGCCGTCGCCGCCCGCGCCGTCCTCCTCCTCCTCCTCCTCTCGCGGCAGCGGCGCCGGGAATGGCCCCCCCCCGCCGCGGGCCCCGCAGCGCGCGCCGCCCGTAGGCGCGACAGTCGGAGCCGGCCGCGCACCCCGCCCCAGCCCCGCCGTCCCCACCCGCACCCCGGGAAGGAAGATGAGGGAGACGGGCCCGGCGCTCGGCAGCCAGAGCAGCGGCAGCGGGCGAGGGAGGGTGTTGGGCCGTTTCCTCTCAGCCGCCGGGACAAGATGGCAGCGGCCGCGGAGAGGGGCTGAGCCCGGGCTGGGTGGTGCCGCCTGCTGAGCGCCTGGCTCCCGTCCCCGGCACGGCCCCGCACCCACCGGACATGCTCAGGGCTGCGGCCGCCCGAGGAGCGGAGAGGGCGGGCCTCTAGGAAGGTAAGGGGTAGGCGAGCGCGGGGCGCCGGCTCCGTCTGCGGGGCCTGCGGCCGGACCGAGGGCCCGCACCGCCGTGCGCCCTGCTCGCCCGGCCGCCTGTCCTGCGCTCCGCGTTTCCGCCGCGGCCCTCGCCGGCCGGCGGGACAGGCCCCGGTCCCGGGCGCGGGGGCTGCGCGGGGTTCCGGGAAGCCGTGCGCGGGCCGGCGGCCCGGCCTCCCCTGCCAGGGTTGCGCAACGGCTCTTCCCGGCAACTGAAGTTTTGTTTAGTCCCCCGGGCCGCTCCCCCCGCGGCCTGGGCCGGCTCTGCGGACGCCTCCGCCCGCCCGTCAGCGCACAGGCACCGGCGCGCCCGGAGCGCCCGGCGCGGGGCTCCCCGGCTCGGCGGCGCGCCCGGAGGGTGTCGGCCCCGGGACGTGCGCGCGTGTGGCGGCTGGGACTGTGAGCCGCGCCGCGGCCCCGGAGGCGTGGCGGCCGCGCGCCCGGCTGTTGCCGGCTCTTCGTCCGGGGCCGCCCGCCTTCGCGCGCGGCAGAGTCCGGGGAGACCGCGGAGGAGAACGTCTGTTGTCCCGTCGGGAGGGAGCCGGCGGTGGTAACATGGTATGTGGCTCAGCGAGGTTGCCCGAGGAACTGCGCGGACGGCTGTGCGCGACAGTCGCCTTGGCCCTGTGACAGCGAAGGCACAACACGTTCGGTCCTTGAACCGGGTTTTCACAACCTCTTGGTGCCCTGTTAGAATTGACTTTTCCACTTGTCAGTTCTCTCCTGATTGTAAGCAGCTTTAGCGACCGTGAAGGTTTTCGGATGATCGTCCAGTTGACGGGGAGAGCTTGGGGTTGGCTCTGTTGTCAACTTCGATGTCCCTGGTACGGGGCCCGGAGAGCTCGCTGGTAAAGCAGCCTGCGCTTGTGCTTCTGTGAACCTTCTAGGAGTTTGGAGATCGGCTGGCTGATTTTTTTTTTTTTTTTCTGTTTTAGGTATTTGCTTGTTAGCTGTAGCTTCTGAAGTGGAAGTGCTTATATTCTAACCGTTTCAGTTTGTTTCAAAGTTTTAGTTGCTGGGCGCTTTAAAATTTTAAGAGGTTCCCTTTTTGATCAAATTTTTGGTGAAAACTTTCGAGCAGGATCGGTGGGTTTTGTTTGTTAACCCAACTAAAACCTTTTACGTAATCCTACCTATCTCATTTAATTTTTTAGAGACTTGGCCAGCCTCACCATATGTTTGATAAGTCTAGATTCTGCTTGTGTTTGCAAGAGCAGTGCTAATTTTATACAATGAGCCATAAGGTTTTGATAGGTCATGATTAAACTTAGTATTTAAGTAAACAAAATATGACTGACTTTAAAAAAAATTTTTCATAGTATTATTGGTTACCTTATGCCTTCATGCCATGTAACTAACATTTAACCAAGCAAATAAAGTTCTTTACTTTTAAATCAAAAAGGTATTTCTTGGTATGTTTATGGTGCATTCATCAAGTGTAGGGAACTCTTATTTATGAAATATAATGCTCAACCTGTTCGAGGTTTATTTTCCTTTTATTTTTGAAGCTTATTTGTTTTGAATTTGTGTTAAGGTAGAGGTGTGCTGAAATATTTGAGATTTTGGACATTTCATTGGTTTTTTTTTTCACCTATGGGAAAATTGAATAACAATTTAATTTATTCCTTAATTTTTTTTTCTACTCTAGGGAATATATTTTCTTAAAAAATAATTTGTGGACAGTCTTAGATTAAAACTATGTTTTGCAAAGGTAAGATGAACTTAAAATCTAGAACAGAACCAGCCATTATGTGTTTCAAATTTATATTTGGACATTGCTGACTACAGTAGCTAAACATACATATTAGGCAAGCAGATCATAACCTGGTGAGCCTGTCTTAGTTTATTGTCATAATACCATTTCCATTGCACTGGTCATTATCTTGCTCAGAAACCAGTCATTGGCTTCTGGACATGGAGTTTTAGAGTCACATAAAAGTGGATGGTTTTTTATGAGATAATAATTCTTGTAAACGTGCTTGAAAAGAAGCTTCAGATCATACTACTTTAATTTTTTGGGTGTTCTGTCATGGGGTACCATAAAATAAGGTGCAAATTACAGAGGTAGATTGATGTAGCTAGTATGGCAGACACATAAATATTTGTTTAATACAAAGTATTGAAAGCCGTTTTTTTCCTTGCAACTTAAAATAGCAACAGCTGTCAAATGAACTTTGGTGAGGAACGTTAGCCCTGAGCTAACATCTGTTGCCAATCCTCCCCTTTTTTGCTGAGGAAGATTGGCCCTGGGTTACCATTCATGCCCATCTTCCTCTGTACGTGGGTCTGGGTTGCCGCCACAATGTGGATTGGTAAGCGGTGCATAGGTCCGCACTTTGGATCTGAACCCATGAACCCCGGGCCGCTGAAGTGGAGCGAGCAAACTTAACCACTACACCAACAGGCCGGCCCCCAAATGAACTCTTTGACTGAGCTTTTGTTTTAAATGTTTGAAACTGTAAGAACACTGAAGGCATATCTGTGGAAGGGAAGAAGGGGAAAATGTAAATTTCAGAATGCTGTTTCCCAAACCCATTTCACATCCATTGAATGAAATACTTGCTTGCATGTTGTTTTCCATTTGAATGTTAGAATAATTTATTCTGTAATTTTGAAGTGAACTTTCTTACTCTCCTGTCTCATTGAGGCAGTTCATGAAGGGTGGTGATATGTAGATTAGAATTGCATTACTGCTGGTTAATTCAAAGGCATACAAAGTGTAGTTTCCATTGCAGATTTGTTTGAGTCTGGAGATGAAACGATGTTATGGCAATATTTAGATTTAAAGGTGTTCTAAGGAACTTTGAAATTCTCCATATTTAAAATAACTTGCTATATGATTATATTGTTCCTGCCAAAAGAAATGTTCATGTAAAATTTCTGGGTTTGCATCTGTCTTAATTTCCTAATGTCTGAAGTTGAGACTTCCAACGTGGTTGTTTTAACTTGGAAGTTACATCTGAAGACCAACTACTAGAACTTTGTTCAAATTGAGTAGTCTATCATGTATTTCATTACTTTTTAAAAGATGCCCCTCTCCCCCCACACAACTTGTTGAAAGCATTGTCATGGATAACTCTTTCTATATGATACAAATGTAATTCTAAAGAAATTATTTTAAATGTCCTTACTGGTTCTGGATCCAGCTGCTTAAAAAATATATCTTGCTGATTACCTTTAAGCATTTATAAGTTGAATAGGGATATATATTTGGGATAGAAGTTTTGAATCATTGGAGGTTTTTAGGATAGCGAAAGCACTTATGTGGCCCACTTAAGGAAATATAGTCTACTTCTTTTGGTTGGATTGGTATAATTAAGAGTGGTTTGGGGGAAAAACAACTTAATATTAGTGTGCTGCTTCTGTACCTTTGTCGTAGCTGTTGTTTTGGACCTTATCTTAATCACTGTTAGGACCAAGCTAAAATACATATTTGGAGGATGTATGTTAAACATTTTACCTAAATGTTTGTCAAATTAGACCTTGACCTATTTAGCAGATGAGGCTGTTCTCCTCAGTTGATACTTGGGCCATATGTCACTACACAAAGCGACTACTTACTGCCTTGATTCTGAGGCACACCGCTGTTATGGGGGGACCTAAGCCTCTGGTCTTACTGCTTGTGTGGAAACGAAAAGAACTGGATGAGGATTGGAAATTCTGCGTTTTTAGGGTGGCATTTGTGGTTTGGGGACAGTTAAGTCATTAAACTGATTTACTTTGTCTTTGAAAAACAAACCAAGGATAATATTTTTTACCTTAATTGTATTTT
This sequence comes from Tapirus indicus, assembly GCA_031878705.1. Lineage (NCBI taxonomy): Eukaryota > Metazoa > Chordata > Mammalia > Perissodactyla > Tapiridae > Tapirus > Tapirus indicus. The sequence goes on from CM062928.1 coordinate 577,936, forward strand.
GTTACTTTGACCCAAACAATTTCTCTAATTTTCTAAAACTGTGAGAATTTTTCCTTCCTGCAGGAGACTGAGTGGCAGGAAAGGTAGTGGGGCAGGTAAAGTAGAGGAAGCTGGGCCAGAGTTGGGGGAAGAGGTTGGTTTAATTGGATTTGGGAGACTTAGAAATCTGTTTTGACTTAAATGTTCAAGTATTATGGTAGCTTGGGGGAAAGATTAAGAATATGCCGTGACTCCTCCTAAATGATCAGTCTGGTGAAATAGGATCTGTTTATCATCCTTGACCAGTTTTGTAAATTCTTTTTTCTCCCCTTGCCTCCCTATCTCTTTGTGTCTTTTGTTTCTTCGATATAAAAGACTTTTCCTTAAGAATTCAGTGAAGGTAAACTTTCTATACAGTTAAAAAAAAAACTCAGGCTTAACTTGAAATCTGAAGTGTGAAGAGCATAGAACATGTTATTGCTATTAAAATGAGTTTGATTTTTAGGAATATTTTTAGTTTCTGGAGATCCTTAAAAATAAAACTACAATGCCCATAACATATGAGACTAGGTTTTTCAAACTGAATTAAAACCCAGACTTCTCTAATAGCTGTCACACAGTCAATTTTTACCTTCTGAGGTAAACATTTCTTCAAAAGATTAGATTTCCAGATAACACTTTTCATGTTGCATTTTCTTTGCTGCTTTGTCTTTTTTTTTTTTTAAGGAAGATTGGCCCTGTGCTAACATCTGTTGCCAATCTTCCTCTTTTTGTTTCTCCCCAAAGCCCTGGTACTCAGTTATGTATCATAGTTGTAGAGTTGTAGTTTTTCTGTGTGGGGCGCTGCTCCGGCATGGCCTGATGAATGGTGTGTGGAGTCCACACCCAGGATCTGCACCTGCAAATCCCGGGCTGCTGAAGCGAAGGGCAGCTGAAGCGGAGCACGTGGGCCTAACCGCTATGCCACTGGGCAGGCCCCTCATTTTGTTTTTTAAACAAAAAGATTACACCTAAAAGAAATGGAGATTTAGAGAAGAATAATAAAGGGAAATGTAATTTTTACTTTGCTCCTTTGAGCTGTACTTTTTCCTTTAGGTAAGGATCTAAATAGTGAAAGACCCATTCTTAAGTATAACTCTTGGTCCACATTGAAAATAAAGGATTGCTAGGGGTGGTCAGATAAATTCTTTCTTATTTTGCATAGTTGTTAATGCTGCTGGAACACTTCTTCTAATTGGGAAAATATTGTTTAGATTTGATAGATAGTGAAATAATCAGATGAACTGAATGTGAGTCACTCCCTCCCCCCCTTTAAAATTTTATAGCCGTGTATTATAAATTATATTTGATTACATATGGCTTACCAAGAATATTGTCTTTAAGATTTGATAGAAAATATAAAACTTGGCCACATTTGACTAGCCAATTATTACATTTTAGGAATTTAAAAAGAAAGTATTTGGTTTACTAAAAACATTTATATTAACTTGAAATTCTTCAACTTCCCCCCACTTTGTTGCATATTACTCATAAATTAAATAAAATATTGTACAATTTAAAAAAAGTATAAACACTGAAACTTTTGCAGAAAATAACTTGCTCAGAAAATGTTTCCTACCCTATAAAGCAGTTATTTAAATGCCTAAAAATTTCATTTGCATATATTTTGACTGTGTTATCTGTTTAATAATACAATGAGAGTCTTGTGGGTTTGGTAAACTATACGACTTTAGATATATAATGCTACAGTCTTAAATAGTTAACAAGTTAGATAGAGTGATAACATATTGAACATTGAACCTGACTTTCTAGAGACATTTCTTCTAAAGTATAATTTAAATTAATACTTCTGAGAGCTTTAAATATGTGATTTATTGCAACCTCTATTGAGATTAAATAGGATCTAGAGACATAAAATCACAGTGAAAATTATAGGTTACGTGCCGTACAGCCTGTCGCTGTGATGCTGTGCTTCACTGCATTCTCAAGGCAGAACAAAACAAAAGCATGTTTTGGGTGGACTTGTAATCAGTTTCGGTGGAGACAGTACAAGTGTTTCTGTAGTGTATTAGTTGTAGTTTTGTATTTTAAGTTAGATAAGAGTATTGGGTTCAAAAATATTAGATTTTTAATCTGGTTAGTATACTTTAAATATTTCTTGGTGGCTGGATCGCAGACTTGGACCACAAATAAGTGAAATTTTATTATGGCAGATAAAATGATAAAACATATATGAAAACTATTTTATTTAGTACATATTTGAGTATGTACACTAAGTGCAAGGTACTGTGCTATGAAGAGAGTAAGACATTGTCCCTGCTTTGAGCAAGTAGTAGGTGAAATTAGTTAAGTACCGTAAATTTTCTTTATTTACAAATACATACTGTATTTGTATGTGTGTGTGTGAGTTGGAAAAACTGCCTGAGAAAAATAATAATTTAAATATAGCATGTTCAGGTTTCTTAAGAAACTTTTATTTCATTTTGTTAAATATGAAGTATTTAGATAAATAAGATTTAAATTATCAGGAATAGTTCAGCTTCTTAAAGTTGTGTGTTAATAGTCACTGCTCTTCTTGTAGTGTTTCAAGCCAAAAAAAATATGCCAGAAAAAGAGCCAAATTCATTTAAAAATATGAACAAAAATTCTATGAATTTTATTTTTGTGATAAGCTTTTCCATCAAGTCTAATGAGTTTAATAGTCTAAGCACCTTATAGAGACCTGCTGTGTGTTAATTTAAATCAAGGGGAAGGTCATATTTCTCGACACGGTTAGTAATCCAGTTCTCTTGTTCTCTCATGGATTTTCCTTCTGCATAAAACAATTCTTGCATTGCTTGAGAAACTTCTAAAAGGTTTGCCTTTTCTAACTATACTATTACCATTCTTCTAACTTTGGAATGCAGAGCTCTCCAAACCCCATTCCTATGCCAACCTGTGGAAAGAAAATAGAAGGTGAAAACGGTATAGATAGAATTCCATTTTAAGGTACTTTTAAGAATATTGAAATTGTGAGCTATAACTTATTTGAAACAACTATACCGACGGGATATTATTTGTGTACTTGATATATGTAAATCAAAAGTATTGGGGTCCTTAAAGCAGAGTCAGCAAAGGGCAAGTACGGTTTTGCAGTGACCCTATTTTAATTGTATATGATGTATTCTTAAGGAAATGTGACAATTTGGTGATGTTTTGATGTTTTATACATATGTATTTAAAGTTGAATTCTGTATAGAACCTTACTCAGGGTGTAGGGACTGTTAACATAATTGATTTGCCAGCAGCTTTTGAGTAGAAAATAGTTGGGATATTTGCCTTGTGAGTTGCCCTGTCTAAGCCTGGTGTGGCCTTTCTGAAAGTGGTTACTCTGTAACTTGCAAAATCTACTTAAAGTAGCTCACAGTCTGAAGGTATATCCAGCTTGAAATTGTTTCCCATTAATCTGATTGGAAGAAAATGAAATACCTCAATTTATAACCTATCAGAAGGTAACTTAATACATTACCTTTTGGAGAAAGGGTTACTTTTAAAAATATAAAATAGTATCTGAACTGTTACTTCAGGTCAGAGACTGTGTCGTAAAGATTTTTATATCCTCTAAAGTGCCTGATGGACTTCGAGGAATCAAATATATTATTATTATAAGAGTAGTCAGAGGCAGGCATGCTGTACTCTCCCTATATCCTTTAATCAAAGTGAAGCATCTGTATTGAGTCCTTGACAGGTACCTGACTGAGCACTTACACATTTGACTTCTCAAAATCCTACTGTACCCTCGTCTCTTTAATTCTCCTCTTACATGGAGGTCAGTAGGTGTGACCTTCCTCCAGATTTCCAGTCCTCTACCTCTGAATATAACAGACCAGTACACACTTTGTGTTTTCACTCCTCTCTCAAGGAAAGAAACATCTTTCCTCCAAGATTACCTCCTATTCTGTATTGTGGATTTCATCCTGAACTGTGTTTTTCTGCATCTTGAGCCTGTCCAGTAACTTAAAGTTCCATTTTTTTCTTGGCCCTTTTTCTTCAGCCTTTTAAAATGGCTAGGTGTCTGGGATCTGAAGCAGCCGTCTTTTAATTGTGACTCCTCAAGTGTATGGACCTATCTTCCCCTTTCTGTTTCCTCCAGACTTCTCAAATGTGGACTCTAGCCTCTATTTGACCTTCTATTCTCAGCTCAGCCCTTGGCAGTCTAGCTCTGCGTGCTGTAGTGAAGTCACTCCCCCTGGGCTCTCCTATAGTTTTCTTTCATTCATAGCTTATGTCTACATTCCTCCAGATAATTGCATGGATAGCAGACCCCACTCAATTCTGAGCTTTCAGCTCATCTTTTGAACTATTGATCTCCATATTTTCCCCCTGCAGGTAGCTCAAACTAAATTCATTATCTTATTTCCAAATACGTTCCTTTTTTTTGTATTTCCTCCTTCGTATCTTCACTCATTTCTGTTGGAAATCCAATCCTAAGAAAATTAAGAATGTACAAAAGTTATTTATATGAAAATGTTCATTACAACTTTATATAAATGTAGTGAAAAAAATTGGAAAAAAGCAGTCCAGCAAATTATAAAATTCACATATGGTAGAATATTATGCTGCTATTCAAAATAATAGTTAAGATATCCTAAAGGGAACAAATTGGCATATCAAGGTATACATGTATCATGATTATAAACATATAATAAAAAGTACATTAGAATGACTAGAAGGAAGTTTTTTTCCTGAATATTTTGTAATTTATAGTAATTGAGTAATTTAAAATTGATTGCCATACTGAAATTCTACCTCTTCCTGGAGTGAACAGTGTGTATCTTTTCATGTTTTTATGGCAAAATATGTTAAATTTCATGTGTTAAGTCTAGTCTACCCATTCTAGCACTCTGATTCCAGGTAATGATAATGGCTTAGTCATAATTTTTACTTTTTCAATTTGTGAGGTTTCTATGAATAAATAACATTTTAAGTGTTAACATTGTTATAAAATAACTGTTTTGGTATATCCATCATGTATAATTAATATATAATCATTACTTTTCTATCTGAGATTCTATCTAGCTTCTCATGCAAATGCCTAAAAAATGCCAAGAGGTCACTTTTGGCCAGTAAGAAATTTTTAGTTATTATCTGAGAATTTCTCATCAGTAAACTGTAACTACTTTGTGGTCGTTTTCAGGCAAATGATTTAGTGTATTTTTTCTTTATTTTATTCCATGGGATCAACAGCTAGACTTAATTTTGAACTTAAATTATGTTAGCCATTACTTAGGCAACTTCAAACTGAATTAAACTTTTGTAATCATCTTTTTATATGTTGATGGCATTAAAAAAATTGCTTCAGACAGATAAATCTGAATAAGTTTTTCTTATAATTTTCATACATATAATTTTCAGTATCATCTATGGTAGCATGTGGCTTTTTACACTAATGTAAAAAAATTTTTCAGTGTTTTTTGTATGGCTTGTAGTAGAAGAAAGAAATATTTATGTGACCCTTGCTAAGGCCATATAAATGTGCAGTTTTATGCATAGTTGATTACAAGCAGCCCAACAATGTGTAACTTTAAAAAGTTAATGATTAGGGGTTGTCAGAGCCAAACAGAACAGTTGTTAACAGATTTCTAGGAATCAGTGGCCTTTCTTTGAGAGTATGTTTGGAGAAGCTGCGTGTTTTCTTTCCTCTTCAGGTCTTTATGAATTGCATTGCTCTTTAGTGTTTCCTGGCTTTCCTAAGGAGACCTGTTGTAAATCTCTGCCCTGTCCCCTTCCTTACAGTTGTCATGAGAAGAAGAAAGAGATCTGTGTTTTTCTTAACGCAGTCTCAGTTCTGTTCCTCCCGTTGTTTCTGACTAGATCCACAGCTCCTGAAGCGCAGGATCTCCTGAAGCCCTTCTGGAGACCATCCTCAGTTTACAAGGTAGAGAGGACAGTTAAAGTGCAGGGTTTCTACATTAGAACAGTTTTTGGAGCTACTTCACTGAATTCCTAGAAAAGGGCATTTATACAAAGGGGCATATCTGGCAACTAAAATATAAGTAGAGAGAGAACATAGTTGTAGGAAAACCCAAAACTTTGAATTTAGCAGTGTAAGTCACATCAGAACCATATAGGATCTTAACAGAATTTGGAAAGAACGAGTAGTTGACTTTTTGTTCCAGTTTACTTTTTCAGGCCCTAAAATGTCTTTCATAAAGATTTTTCGAAACTAAAAGTACTATAATCAAGCTTATGCAGCTGTGAATATCTATCTTTTCAGGTCTTACAAATGCAAAACTGTTATGGGTGTGTGGGGGGAGGCACCTCACTGGTTTTCAGACTTAATTTTTATGATACACATTACTCTGGAGTGATCGTTCTCTTTCAGTTATGAATGTAGGATGTTGTACCATTGGAAATACAAAATGAGAGTCTTAAAGTTGTTTATTTAGGATAGCCCATAATTTTGAAAAGTTTTGTAGAACTTGACCTTTGATTCTATAACTGTTCATTTAGAACTTGAAAGCATTATCTCTTAGAAAAAACCCTATTTGTCAGCAGAATTTTTTCCTTTATATTGCTTTGTCAGCAGTGGACATTTGATCAGATTGTTCGTGTAGGATTCAGCTGCCTCCCTTGGTTGGAGTGGTTGTTTCACAGGTAGATTAGTCAGGAGTGCTCTGGTCGGGAGTGTTTGACTGTGCCTTCTTAGTCTTTCATATTCATACTTATCTTTGCCTAAAAGTTAGTTACGTGAGTTTTTTATAAGAAATAAAAGTTTGATGATGGTTCTTTTGGGACAAATTTCCTATAAGGTAGAAAGTAATTCATATGGCTTTCTATTCAGGGAGTTGTTCATAACCCAGAGTTATAAAACTGTTTACTTTTTCTAACAATTTGTTGGTAGATATTGGTATTGATAGATATTGTATGATGAATTTAAATAATTTTCTTTTGTACTTAAGTTTTTAAAACTAGATTGGAATTGTTGAAGTTTACTTCAAGGAAGAGAGTACTTCAGGTGATCTTTTATCTTTAGTCAACTTTTCTGTCAGTGTTTCCATTTCTGAGTTTTGATTTTATATAGTTTTAAAAAATCTAGAGAATTATATGCTTTAGTAAGAGTAACCCTTAAGTACTGTTTTTAATTAACTCTTTTCTAGCCTTTCAAAAGTAAAGATTTGTATTGGCAGGGTGATTTCTAACAGCTTTGAAATGTCCAACAGGTCATTTTCTGTTCCAAAAGTTGGAATGTTTTGCTAAGTCAGATGAAGCTTGTTATTTAACATGCTGGTTTGTGTTATAGTCAACACATTCCCTGGATGCTTTGGAAGATACCCAAGACTTTAGTGTTTTCAGATAAATGTTTTGTGGGCACCTCAGATAGCAGGTTTATTTTATGAAGCTTTACAATGTGATGGGTCATTTATGTGAAATTGTTTCTTATGTGAAATTTTTAGTGTAAGTAATTTCCTGGATAGAATACCGGTAAAATAACCTGTTCATGATATAGGTATTTAAAATATTGAGATTTAAATGGCCAATGAATTCATTTACTATTCACACTGAAAACTGATTTTCTAGTGTAGCCTGTCTTTTATTTCTAAGAAGACATGTTATTTTGTCTTTTATAAAAAACAAAGTAATTGAGAAATGAAACAATGTGACTGGAAACTGCCTTTTATTGCTAGTTATGTAGTTCCATTTCTAATTCCTATTGTAGAGCCTTGTGTGGACTAGTACTAGGGCTCTCTGTCTTTTCAAGAATGAAAAGGCCTTTTTATTGTCAAATTTATTGGACAGCATAGTGAAATTCTACTTTTAGTCTCTATTGATTGAAGAAATTACATAATGACCAAAAGCTCCAAAAACTACTGTGAATTAAGTAATGCTTTTAAATGAAAAGATTTCCGGTCACTGCTTATGAATACTTTTTTTATTAATGCTGGCAGATGATCCCAGGGACTCATTGTGTGTCTGACAATTCTAGATCTTAGGTGATCTGGGCCATGCCTAAGATGCTCAACAGTTCATTCCCAAATGAGCAATCCTTGAAGAGCAGCCTTGTGCAAGAAAAACATTGTTTTATTTCTATCACTCATATTTTTTTTTTTTCTGTTTAACTTGTCACTAGACAGAAATTCAGGTGTACAGAAGTTAACAAGAATAGTACAAAGAATTCCCATTTATCTTTCACCTAGTTTCTTCCAGTCTTAACGTTTTACCCCATTTGTGTTTACTTATTCTCTCTATTTCTATCTGTATTTTTTCCCTGAATTTTTTGAGAGTACATTGCAGAGATGTCCCTTTACCTCTTGCTGGCGAAGATTTGCCTCTTAGCTAACATCTGTGCCGTCTTCCTTTCTTTTGTATGTGGGTCGCTGCGGCAGCGTGGCCATGTTCAGTGGTGTAGGTCTGCCCCCGGGACCAAACCCCGGCTGCCAGAGTGGAGTGCATGGAACTTAGCCACTAGGCCACGGGGCTGGCCCCAAACTATTCAGTTTTTATGTCTCTTGAGTTTCCTGTCACCTGAAAAGCTCCTCAGTCTGTGTATTGTTTCCTAACACATTTTGAAAAGTACTGTCAGTTATTTTGTAGAATGGTGCTCAGTTGGGGTTTGTTTTTTTTGTGCTTAGAAATATCACAGTAAAATGTATTTCAGTACATCGTATCAGGAGGCACATGATGTGGCTATATCTAGTAATTTTAACATTGGTCACTTGGTTAAGGTGGCATCTGCCCGTTTCTTCGTTTTGATTAATATGTGTCTTGTGGGGATGTAGTTTGAAACTGTGTAGTTGTCAAGAACCATGCAGGGTCTTGCAAGCTAACAAATTAGCTATGGATGCTGGCAGAAGATAGGAGACCCTTGGATCAGAGATAAAGGCCTTTCTTACTGTTAGTGGTGGCAGTAGTCAGTCTGTCAGTATTTGCCCTGGTTCCCTGACTCAGTTCCCACAGGGTGATGTGGACAGGGCCAGGTGACTCCTACTCAAAAAGAGTTGCATTGCATTGCAGGAGAGGAACCCCAGGCTTAGGAAACTCGAGTCTTTTATAAGGGGTGGTAAGCCTGCCTGACATTTGCCCAAGAGGTAGTCATTACTTTTATTATACTGGACATTAAGTCTGCTGTTGCTCAGGAGGAAGACACTGTCTTTATGTTCCAAGGATGTTCAGTATACAAATATCTTTGAAAAGAGACTCCAGGACAAAGGCAGTCAGTGTCCTTGCTTGTAAGACATGTAGAAACATGAGAGATCCATGGTGAATTGTCTCCCAACAATAATATCCTGTTATTCTTTAAACTTTCACCCACTAGTTTTTGCATCCATGCTTGAATTACTTATGGTTATTGCCAAATGGTGAATTTTTAATTCCATCATTCCTTTACATTTGTTAATTGCTTTTCCTTCTTTCCTGACCTATTCCTGGTGTCCCTCACTCCTGCCCCCTGGGATGACTTCCCAAGTAAACTGCCTGAATATAGGCCTGCCTTTAAGATTCTACATTTCAGGGACCTCAAGCACCTCAAACTAAGCATGTCTAAAATTGAGTTCAATTTTTCCTCTCAATTCTCTGTTTTTTTTTAAACTAAGTTTATGTATGTATGTATTTATTGAGGAAGATTGGTCCTGAGCTAACAATCTTCCTTTTTCTTTTTTTCCTCCCCAAAGCCCCAGTACATAGTTGTATATCCTAGTTGTAGATCCTTCTAGTTCTTCTATGTGGGATGCTGCCTCAGTATGGCTTGATGAGCAGTAAGTAGGTCCATGCCTAGGATCTGAACCTGGAAACCCCGGGCCGCCAAAGCAGAATGTGCGAACTTAACCGCTATGCCGTTGTTGTTGTTGTTTTCCTCTGCTCATTTAGCTCTCAGTTTTTCATGTCAGAAACGTGGTTGTGTCAGTTCCTTCCTTCCTTCCCTCCTCACCAAGTTCTGGGGTTCTCCCTCTCGCTGCCGATTGGTAGTCCGTACTCCTGGCTTCATTCCCTTCCTACTACTGCCTTTGCTCAGGCTCTTTCAGCTGTTGTTTCCATTATTGTTCTTTCCAGTTTATCCTTCACAAATTTGCCTGAGTGATCTCTCTAAAATACAAATATAATTGTATTGATGTTCTGTTTAAAACCCTTTTGAGACACTCCATCACCATGGCTCCTTAGCATGGAAGACAAGATTCTTCATGATCTGTGCTCTTTCTTTTTAAGGTTGTCTTTCTTCTTTCTCCAGGATCGTCATTTGCTCCAGCTACCCCTTCCACCGGCAGGTTATGTTCTAGTGTAGAGGTTGGCAAACTTTCTTAAGGGGGTAGATGGCAAATGGTTTAGGCTTTGCTAACCATAATTTTTGGGCCCCTGTTCTAGCCAAATAAAGCTAGTATGTCCTATTTTTCATTAGTCTCTGCCCTTATATGTGCTGTTGACTTGTTTCGTGGAATAGCCTCTCCTACATAGCAGACTTCTTCCCTCCATCCTTTCACATTTAGCTCATAGGTTAACTTCTTACCGAATCCTTTTATGCTGTTTCAGGCTGCATGTTCTTCATCGCCTGTGTGCTGCCTGTGTGCATGGCGCATCCTTGTGCTCCGCCCTCATCAGTGATGTGGTTATGTGGACGTGTGCGTTTGCCTCTTGCGAAGAGGAGCTCATTGACGAAAGGCGTGTTTTGTTCATCGCCAAATCTTCCTGCTCCTAAGTGTCTTTACTTGATTTGAATTGAAAGAAAATTTTGAAAATTGAAAGAAAAATGGAATGAAATAGGATGTGGCTGATTGAATATGCTACTAAAATATATCTAAAATGGTTATATTTTTCTAACTTTTAAAAATACAGTCAATTAAAGAGGTTGTTCTGTTGTCTGGTAGATTTTTTCCCCTTTCTTCCTGGTATGTTTATCATTTCCATGAATGTTTTTATACTTTTACCATATACTTAGTATGTCTAAAAATACAATACAGGTCTGTCTGCTGTTAACTTTATAATAAATGATACATGCTCTTCTGCAACTTATTTTTTGTTCTACATTGTTGTTTTGAGATTTATCCATGTTGATATATATAATTCCAGTTAATTCATTTTGCTACACCTCATTAATTCTTCCATTTTAACATCTTTGAAATTGTGATCCATCTTAAAATCAGTGATGTCTTACCCTTATAATTGGTGTTTTTTCTTTTGGTACATAAATATATGACAATTATGGCATAAGCCACACTTGCATTGTGTATATTGTATTTATATGCAAAACCCACAATTTCTCCTTTCCTTTTCTGACAGTTAGGTTATTTCAAAATTCTGTTACTGAAGCGTGAACATTGTTTTGCCTGTTTTGTTATACCTGTTAGGGAGCGTTTCTCTGGACAGGACCTGTGCCCAGGAGGCAACTGCTGGGTTATAGACGATGTCCATTTTCAGTGTGCTCTTCACAGAGATTGTGCTTCTTCAGCCTAGTCTAGAGGAGTCTTGCTTGCCCTCCTCCTCCTCAACATTGGATGTTGTCCTACCTTTTGACAGTCTGATGGGTATAAAATGGCATTTCACTCTAGTTTTAATTAGAGTTTTCCTTTTTACTAGTGAGGTTCAGAATTTTTTAATGAGTCTTTTGGCTTGTATTTCCTTTCCTGTGAATTACCTGTTTATATCTTTTACCCATTTTTCTACTGATTTTTGCCAAACACAGTATGATTTCTTTAGATCTCTGTCAGTTGTGTTTTGCCAATATCTTCTCCCTATCCGTGACTTATCTTTATTTCTAATATTATTTGATAAATGAATACAAGTTTTAAATTTTAATAAAGTCACATTTTCTAATCTTGTCCTTTTATAGTTTGTGCTTTTTGTATCTTGATTAAAGAAAATTTTTCTTGCTTTCTTTCAGAGATATATGATTTGTTAAAAATGTAGCATTAATTTTAAACTGAGAAGAATAAAAAATATAAATCTTCTGTGTAGGCTTTGTGTTGAGACATCTGTAGATTGGGGTTTTTCTTTCCTTTAATCTTTGGATGGAAAGGTGGAAATATCTATACTTGCTGAAGATTTTCTTCCCCTCTTTTATATTTATCCTCTTGAAGGAAACTCTAGCCCTTTAGTTGGAGAATAGTTAGAGCCTGTGGGTGTGAAACTGTTGAAACGTAATGAGGGACGGATACAGCAATGTGAACTTCTCTTGATGAGTTCACAAGTGGTCAATATATGATAACAATTTGGGAAATCAGTAACTGGAGACAGATTTTTTTAAAATAAAGCAGTGAAGATCCCTCTCTCTTTTCGGATGGGGTAGGGTGAGTGAAGTGGATGGTTACCTGTTCAGTCCATACTGAGGTGGAAATGAGCTGTAAACTGCTCTTTCTATCCTTGCACTTTGTACCTTCAAGGAAAAATGCAGGAGTGATTAGATTTTGGGTTACCTAACTTGATTATTTAAAAAATAGTACCCCAAAATTTGAATTTACAAATGAAAATAATTTCTAAAAGAAATTTCCATTGGATTAAATTAGTAGTTCTTTCATTTCTTCAATAAAATACGGTCTGTTTCTTTGCTGTTGTCAGAAAAACCACTGATAGGTTCATATATATTTTGTTGTCACAATTTAAAGTTTGGGTACTAATGAAGGAACCTACACTTTGTTTTCTTTTCCCCAAGTGATTGATAAACTTCAAACTTGTAACTCTGAGAACTAGGCCCACCATCTGTTGTCAGGGGTAAGTATAGTAAAGGTAGAATTAAAATAATATTAAACCATTATTTGATAATATTCACCGTGAATGTAGCTATAAGCCATTCAAAAAGTGAATTTAATGTAACTTTCATAGAAAACTCATTTATCATTTGAAAAATAAGTTGAAAATTAGTTCAACTAGCAGAAATTTAAGCTTCAGGCCAAATACTACAGCTTTTGGCTAAAGGTTTCCATTTGTGGTATCACCATAATTATTTCAGGGGCTGCTATGCGATTTTTTGAAAGCACATATAACCAATAAATTTAATTTAAAAATACTATGTTTATGAGATAATGCAAAATAAAATGGTCACAGTGGCATTACGGTAACAAATAGTTGTGTTAATTCATGGCTTTAATCAGTAACTGTAATTAAAATAGTAGTGTGATGTTTGTTTTTAATGTTTTTGTCTGTATTTGACGCCTTATCTTTCAGTTTTAAAGCTCTTAAGAAAAATGTCCCTTTATCCCTCTACAAAATGTAGACAAATTTTCAGTTGAAACAGAAATGAAGTTCTGATATTGGTTGTTACATGGTATCCAATTACAAATATCAAAAAACGATTCCGAATGAAACTTTATTGGTGTCTTAATATTCTTTGTGCCTGAAATATTCATGTGCCTGAAAATATTTTAAAAATGGAAAAAGTGAAACTTTTTCTTTCTTATTTATGAAAGCAAAATCTTTTACTCTATGGATAAACCAAGCTGAAATAATCTATTTACATGAAACTAGATTAAAGATAGTGTTGTTACCGTGAAGACTTTATTATATCTCCTGTGATCTCTATGATTGTCAGACCTTGTGAAACCAAGATGTAATCTTTTCTACAAAAATGAAAGTTGTGATAAAACTGATGTTTGCAATATCCTATAGAAAATAAGTTTGAAAAGATGTGAGGCTGTAGAATAGCTTGAGGCTTCATTCATATAACTCTGCTAGACTTTGTGAGGAATGCAAAAGTACTTTAAGAACAGCATAATTTCTCTTTGGCCACTAACTGGGTGAGGTAGGTTGATCCTGTTATTTTCAAAAGGGTATTCTGCCGTGTTGAAAGTGATGTACAAAGCTCCTTTCTTGAAATGACTAAATTAATTACTCATTTGCACATAAAAACAGTTTGGCGAAGACCACCTTCCCTAATGTGCTTTTATTTCTCTGAAAAAGTTTTGCTCTTGAATAGTATCTCCCCTGAAGTGCTTCACTTCCAAGTTCATCCCACCTGAAACGTGTCAGGAGAAAGACTGAGAGCCACTGTATTCAGATTGAGAATTTTGGATTCGTTTGCTGCTAAGCATTTTTAAAAATACCTTTTGTGTTACATAAGAGAAATGTTAATTTTGAATCTGTTTTACTAGAAGGAGAGGAACTAGAATTTAACAAAAAATATTGAGAGTTCATGTGGTAGGAGATAATCAGAAAGAGATGGTAGATCAAAGAAAGGGAGGGATGATATTTTGAGGACAGAATGTGAAGTGTTGTTGATAAGGGCAGGTCAGATCTTGGGGCTTAATTGAGATGAGGGAGGAAAGAGAGGGCTTTGAGAGATGACTGGACACAGGTAAAGACCAGAATAGGGTGGGTCAAGGAGCACCTGCTTGTGTGTGTGTCAGTCACAGTATTTTCTTTGTCTTTTAGCGTGCTCACTGATTTTTACGTGGTACTTTTCAATCTTTGTGTCTCTGGTGCTGATCATAGCATGCCGAAAGACAATTACAGTCTATATGTACATTTGTGTAATTTGACTAAAAATGCATCATTCCATTAGTCACCTTCTGCACAGTTAGAGCAGTACTAAGATGTCATTACTGTCTTCACTAAGTGGACGGTCCCCCAGCCCTGTTAGCTTCGAGGCCGCCAGATTAAAGGTGCATTGGTACATTTTACCTGATACAGTTGTCTTAACTGTATTTTTCATTTACCGTTGCATTCTGGCTCCCTTTAAAGAGTGGTAATAAGTTCATTTTTGGAAGTGAACAGTACTTGTGTATTTATTTTCATATATTCTGGAAACAGAGTTGATAGGTATGTTCAGAAAAGAAATCTGAATGCAGGGTTTTTTATGTCAACAGAATCAAAGGTTTGCTTTGATCTAGTGTAGCTGTTTGCTTATTTACAGTTCAATGAAAATATTCCCTCAGGTAATTTTCATTGGGGTGACTTTTTTGTTTATTTTATTGCTAGTTTTTTTGTGTGTATGTGAGGAAGACCAGCCCTGAGCTAACATCCATTGCCAATCCTCCTCTCTTTTGCTGAGGAAGACTGGCCCTGGGCTAACATCTGTGCCCATCTTCCTCCATTTTGTATGTGGGACGCTGCCACAGCATGGTTGACGAGCAGTTCATTGGCCTGCACCTGGGATCCGAACCCACTAACCCCGGGCTTCCAAAGTGCAAACTAAACCGCTGTGCCACTGGGCAGCCCCTTGTTTTTTTTTTTCAATTGTAGAATTTTGGCCAAATTTAATGTTTTGGTCTTTTATCCCTGTTTATAATGAGATAATCTTTTAGTGCTTTGAGCTTTTCTTTATGTAAAAAAAATATTTTTTCTGTATTTTTAAAAGGCTTTTGTTTTGTAATTTTCATTTATTCTTCTAGATCTTTAGACATCTTCAATACTGATCACATTTTCATATTTGTATCTTAATTTAAACTTGATATTTTTAGTAATTTAATAATTTCTGTACTTTCCCGTGATGGTCTGAAAGAACTGGGGATTATTCAGTCATCATTAGGAATGCTCAGCTATATAGGGGTGTCTGTAGAGCTTAGTCTTAAATGTAGTGTTTAATATTTATCAGTAACTCACATGAAAAAACAGAAAGTTTACTTGTTATAGCTACTGATGACATCAAGCTCTAGGTGTTAGTGCAGCCAATATTGATAAAAGAAAGAGTTAGATTTAAAAATGGAGATTTGAAAACCACAGTGAGACAGTACTTCACACGCATTGGGATGGATGTTATAGAAAAGGAGAAAAAAGAAAATGAGTGTTGGCGAGGATGTGAAGAAATTGGAACCCTTGTGCACTACTGATTGGAATGTAAAATGGTGCAGCTACTATGGAAAGCAGTAGAATGCTTCCTCAAATTAAAAATAGAATTACCAGGGCTGGCCTGGTGGTATAGTGGTTAAGTTCGTGTTCTCTGCTTCCATGGCCTGGGGTTCGCAGGTTCGGATCTCAGGTGTGGACATACGCATTGCTCATCAAGCCATGCTGTGGCGGCGTCCCACATAAAGTAGAGGAAGATGGGCACGGGTGTTAGCCCAGGGCCAGTCTTCCTCAGTGAAAAGAGGAGGATTGGCAATGGATGTTAGCTCAGGGCCGGTCTTCCTCACACATAAAAAATAGAATTAATCATATGATCTGGTTATTCCATGTCTCGGTATATACACAAAAGAATTGAGAGCAGAGTCTTAAAGAGATATTTGTACATCCATGTTCATAGCAGCATTATTCACAATAGTCAACGTGGAAGCAACCCAAACATCTTTTGATGACTGAATGGATAAACAAACTATGGCATATCCATACATGGAATATTACTCAGCCTTAAAAAGGAAGGAGATTCAGGCACATGCTGCAACATGGATGAACTTTGAAGACGTTATGCTTAGTGAAATAGGCCAGTCGTAAAAGGACTGATTGTATAATTTCACTTATATGAGGTACATAGTGTAGTCAAATTCATAGAGATAGTGTAGAATGGTGGTTGCCAGGGGCTGGGGGGAGGGGACAACGGACAGTTGTTATTTAATGGTGACAGAGTTTCAGTTTTGGAAGAGGAATAAAGTTCTGGAGATGGATGATGGTGATGGTTGCATAACAGTGTGAATATACTTAACTATAAATACTTAACTATAAGTTAAGTATATAGTACTTAACTATACACTTGAAAATAATAAATTTTATGTTATATATATTTTACCATAATTTTTAAAAAACAAAAACATATTTACAAGTGAGATTTGAACAAGTAGAAGAAGAAAGTTGAGCAAGGAGAATCAAGGCATTATTGTCTTTAATTAAATCTGTTCATGGTGTCACACTGCATTTTAAAGAAGAACCCGATTACGTGTGGGCTTTGTATAAGTTTGGCAGAAAATGTTTCAGAATTTTCATATTGGCTAATAAATTTAATATGAGGTGGTATTTTTATCTCTGCTTCCTCCCTCTTCAGAAGGCCTGACATTATGTGTAATAAAGAAAAAGAAGAAAACATATCTTACTATGATTAGCCGTGGTCAGACCCATGCTTGTCAGTGTCAATATCGGTTACCTTGCTGTTTTGGTAATTGTGAAAGAATGTGAAGAATTTGGATAGAACTCAGATGAGTCTTAAAGTTTTTTAGAGGATTGGAAAAATAAGACCTATTGATCAAAGTTTTTTAAAGTACCTTAGAGTATAACCCTTGAGGAATGGAAGCTTACTGGTTCCTCTAACAAGGCTTCCTTTTCCTCTGAGTGATATTTAGTAGGTAGCCCAGCCACAAAGGGGTAGTATTTCAGAACTTGATAAGAACCAGTGACAAAGTCATGAATAATATAGCTGCAGAGGTAGAGCATAGTCTATATTGCAGTGAAAATAATAGGAAATAGTATCGTACTGAATCGATGTTTTGGACTCCATGGACTTCAGCAGCTCCTGGGAGTACTGTCCTCATACCTTATCAGGTCATGAGTTTATCTGGTGGAGGGTGGGAGAAGGGAAAGACTTAATACCTGGATATGGCAGGGAGTCACAGTGTTCAAGTTAATTAGTAATTTATAGTTCCTTCCTTGTGGTCTGTTTCAACAACTATCTCCCCTCACCCCTTTCTCCTTATGTGCTATGTGTATCACGTGACATTCCTATCCATGTTTATTTTCTAAAGTCCCCTTTGAGATTGGTCCCACAGAGCACAGTGGTTGGTGAGGGGTAATTCCTTTTTCTAAGCTTCCTTTAGTTGGTTCTGGTTTGGGCCCTTGGGTTAATTGTTTGCTTTCTAGCTTGGCATGTTGGGAAAGAGAAGGTAGGAACAGCAGGACTCGAAAATTGCAGTGGTTTCTTCAGTATCTCTGGGTTGTTTACCGGGATCTCAGCTGTTGTCCACATAACACCTTAATTTAACATGGATGGACTGGCCTAGAGTGGTGTGCATGCTGTTCCCTGGGACTTCATCCTGGTTTCTCAAGACTGGAGGGCCCTGAATTGGTAGGACTTGAATTTGCCCTGGGTTTTGTCCAGACTGGATCATTGGTTTTCAGATGTTAGTGTGACTCTAAATAGCCTTGGGAGCTTGTGCACATACAGATGCCTGGACCTTACCTGGATGGAGTTTTAAATGTATATTTATTTATTTAACTTTTTATTAAGGAAAAATATGAACATATTCAAAAGTAGACAGTATAATGAACCCCTTTTTATTCACTGTGAAGCTCCTAGAATGAACAATTCATTTTATCCACATCCTCATCCACTTTCTCTTCTTCTGTATTATTTTGAAGCAAATCCTAGATATATTATTTCATCTCTAAATATGAAAAGTATATATGTATAAAATATATATTTTTTTAGTTTAAAGATCCCATTGGCTTTATTCAGTGATTCGTGAATTGGGCGGCATCCCATCCAGCAAGGAGAAAGGAGCTCCCAGAAAGTAGATATTTTAATAGGTTCCTAGATGAGTCAAAAACTTGTTTTGAACAGGTAATAATGTACATGGTAAAAATTAAAGTGGTAAAAATGATGCACAGTGAAAAAGTACATCTTTCTCATTGCCTCCAATATTATTGTTACTCTCCTAAGGCAAAGAATGTCTTTGTGTGTGTACAGATATTTAGTGTATGTGCAAATATATACATATATAATTCTCCTTTTTTATTAAACACACATGGTAATAACTATTACAAAGTACACATTTTTCTGACTCTCGCTTTTTTCATAAAACAGTATTATCTTGGGAATCAAGCCATTACGGAGTAAATAGTTGGTTTTCATTTTTTTTTAAGCCTATAGTTGGTCTTTGTATCAAGGTGTATTTAATTCGTGCCTTTTGGTTGGATGTTGAGGTTATTTCCAATATTGCGTTTCTTCACACAGAGGTGCGTGGATACTCGTGTACTGTATCGGAGATGCCTGATTCTAGGTCAGAGGACACATCATTTGCCACTTTGTTAGGTGTTGCCAAGTTGCTGTCTTGCCCCCTGTGTATGGTGTGCAGGATTCTCCAGGCTCACCAGTTCCGTTTTTAAAATGCTTTTCATGTCTCTCCTGTTTATGTTCATACTTTTTTTAAAACCACAGTATATTTGTAATAGCTGTTTTAGAAGTTCTTGTCTGTGACTTTCATCATTTGTCTTGCTGAGTCTTTTTCTGTGGCTGTGGGTCACAGAAGTGGTTTGAAATGAGGAGACTCTTGGTAATGTTAAGTTATTGAAGATAAGGTTGGGGAGCCTCACAAACAGTGTTAAATGAATTAGTGGATGGGTTTGATATGTTCAGAAGGAGTTTTCAGTGTGGGTTTGCCTCCTTAAAAGGATGATAAATTGGTGGAGTTTTGAAAGCTCCTCTGAGTAAAGGTATAGAATAGATGCTAATGAGATTTTAAGAAAATGGATGAAATGGTTTGGAATGCCAGGATTTCAGTTTACGATTTTCTCTTACACATTGAACATCAAATCTCATTTGTCTAATAAAGTTTTATAGCTGCTTTCTTACCAAAGCCAAGTCAACTTAGGAATGTGGTAGATAGTTAACAGGAAGCATTTAGGAAACTGAATGAGGCATAAAGTTATGCCTTTTGTCTGAAGGGCAGTGTATTTTCCTGTTCCTTTTACTACACCTTAGCTATGTGACCTTGGGCCAGTTACCTAATCCCTCTGAGCTTTAGTTTTCTTAATGGCAAATTGGGAATATATTAATATGACTAAATGAAATATTACAAACAAAGCATTTATTAAACTGTTGCACTACTAAGTGCTCAGTAGGTGGTAGGTCTTACTATTTTACGTATTATATATTACATATTGTGATGCAATCTGTTGTTTTTGAGTTAAAGAATTGCTCTTTGATGATTTGATAAAATAGTAGGAGACTTGCCCAGTTAATACAATACAGATTTTTAAATTGTGGAGAATAGAAATATTTTGAAATTAATTCAACCAATTAACATTTATTGAACACCAACTCTGTATCTTGGACACCTTGTTTCAGATCTAGTATGAAAGACTTATGTGTACACTGACAATTACAGTGTAGAGTAACATCATGAATGCTAAATAGAAGAGAATAGATGCTTCTGGGAGAGCACTGAATGCCCAGCTCTGCCTGGAGGGTGAGTGGTCAGTGTGTGTCCCCAGAAGGGCCTCACAAGAAGGTAGTGCCTCACTCTGATCTGAATTTAAAGGAGTTGCTAAGTGTTCAGTCTGGATGTGGAAGAGGACATTAAGTAGAGAGAACATTGTGCAGAGGACCTGTATCAGGCTTATGTACTTATTTTTGCAATTGATTTTTTTTTTCTGAGGCAATTCTTGAGCTTTAGGTTTAAGAAATATGACTATATTTATGCAATAATATATTTTCTTTCCTTGCCATTGGTTCATAAATGAAAATTTGGTGATAGAATGCTTTACTTTTGCCAAATATGTGCAGTTTAAGGATCTGTACTTACTCTTTTGGGGGAAAAATGGTTGGAACAATTCCGAGGGCATATCTTGGCCTTTGTAGCTGCTCAGTAAATATTTATTGATTAAATGAATGAACTCAACTCTTATTCCCAGCCTTTCATGCAGTACTCAAAATAGTTGAAGCACTAGTCAACTAGAATGGAGATATTGAAAATGCTTATCTTCTCCAAGGGAAAAAAATCTTAATGGAATTTAATTATTTTTACAAATTATGGACTTGACCCTTAAAAGTTTTCTTCATGAGATTTAAAGTAAAAAAAATTTTTTGTGGTTAATATGTTCCTTTTTCTCTTTTTTCTTTTGCAGGTATGGCCTCACAAGTCTTGGTCTACCCACCATATGTTTATCAAACTCAGTCAAGTGCCTTTTGTAGTGTGAAGAAACTCAAAGTAGAGCCAAGTGGTTGTGTATTCCAGGAAAGAAACTATCCGCGGACCTATCTGAATGGTAGAAACGTTGGAAATTCTCATCCTCCCACAAAGGGTAGTGCTTTTCAGACAAAGATCCCATTTAACAGACCTCGAGGACACCACTTTTCATTGCAGACAAGTGCTGTTGTTTTAAAAAACACTGTGGGTGCTACAAAGGTCATAGCGGCTCAGACGCAGCAAGCTCCCTTGGAGGCCCCCCCAACTGGGGCGTGGCGACACAGGCTCAGTTTCCTGGAAGGCCCCCCGAGATGTGGATTGAAGCGCAAGAGTGAGGAGTTGGATCATCACAGCAGCGCGATGCAGATTGTTGATGAACTGTCCCTACTTCCTGCAATGTTGCAAACCAACATGGGAAATCCAGTGACAGTTGTGACGACTACCACAGGAACAAAGCAGAATTGCACCACTGGAGAGGGTGACTATCAGTTAGTACAGCATGAAGTCTTGTGCTCCATGAAAAATACTTATGAAGTCCTTGATTTTCTTGGTCGAGGCACTTTTGGCCAGGTAGTCAAATGCTGGAAAAGAGGGACAAATGAAATTGTAGCAATCAAAATTTTGAAGAATCACCCTTCTTATGCACGTCAAGGTCAAATAGAAGTGAGCATATTAGCAAGGCTCAGTACTGAAAATGCTGATGAATATAACTTTGTACGAGCTTACGAATGCTTTCAGCACCGTAACCATACCTGTTTAGTCTTTGAGATGCTGGAACAAAACTTGTATGACTTTCTGAAACAAAATAAGTTCAGTCCCCTGCCACTAAAAGTAATTCGACCCATTCTTCAACAAGTGGCCACTGCACTGAAAAAATTGAAAAGTCTTGGTTTAATTCATGCTGACCTCAAACCAGAGAATATTATGTTGGTGGATCCTGTTCGGCAGCCATACAGGGTTAAAGTAATAGACTTTGGCTCGGCCAGTCATGTATCAAAGACTGTTTGTTCAACATATCTACAATCTCGGTACTACAGGTAGGGGACAACAACTTTTTGGTTATTTAATAAAGTGTGGGGTTTCTGATAAATGAAATAATTTTGTTTGTGTATGTGGTGAAAAACACTGCTTCAGATAAATAGTCAAGACAAGATCAATTTAGGTTTGAGATTTTAAAAAGATTTTTAAAATTTAGATATAAAATCTGCCCAAGCAGAATAGAAATCTCTACTGCAAAGTTCCATGCCAAAGACTTGTGGTTATTTTTATTGTTAATAGACCTGAAGGAATGATAGGTGATTAATGATGATCAAACAGAAGTCTTTAAATGCTGGGAAAGGGTTTATAGTAATTTCTGTATATATTTTTGGGCATTTCAGCACTTAAGAGAACTGGTTTATTCAAGACATAATCAGATGTAACTGAACATTTAGAAAAGTTAGATATAAGAATTCAGAAAGTTACTTTGATTAATGATTTTAAGATTCAGACATACTTCCATGGCTGCTACAAACGTTCAGGCCACTTTTTCATAGCAAGTTTTGTTACGTTCTTTCTACCTGTGTGCTGTAGGTAATGCTGTTGTGGTGTTGGTACTGTGAATGAAATTTAAAGGAAATGATTTCCATGTAAATATTGATGGAGTGCTGCAATGTCCTGATTAACAGAATGCTATCTATGATTATCTCTTGAGTATGTAAATGTTTTTTAATTCGTAGTGGTATAATTTGAGGATTTCTTTTCATTTCAGCCTGAGTGAATTTATGGTCTTAGTGGACTCGGGAGCCCTGTGAGCCCCCACACAGTGGGCAGCTACAGGATCTGCCAGTATTGGCCAGTAATAAGTTAGTAAATAGATGGACAGATGCTGCTTACTGTTGGAAATTGTTAGAACACGAGGGTTATAAATTTAGGCCCAACAAGGGGTCATTATTTTCTGGTATTGCATCTGCCTTTGCCCTATACCTCTCACCCTGGTTAGCTTCCTGCAAATGGATGATGCCTTAGTACCCAGGACAAGATAAAGGAGAAATTAACTACTACAAAAATCAACTCCAAATATATGCCCTACCATTAGTAGGTCATCAGGTGGAATCCCACACTTCTGTCACTAAATGATAATTAAGTTCATTAAAATATGTGTGAGGAATATAGCCTAATTTACTCCTCAGTATATTCCTGAGTGTGTGATTTTTGGTATTGGAGTGCTAGATACTGTTCTTAAAGTCTTTTAGATTGTTTAAAAGGTATTGTAGTTGTGGCAGGGTAGTAAGTCTTTAATATCTCATATGATTAGATTTATTTGATTCTCTGTGCTCCTGGCAATGTTTTTTCAACTTAATGGAATATAAGATTGGCTTTTAATTTTTTTTTCTGGAAAAATTACTTTAAAATATTATTTAATAGCATGAGAAGAACAGAGGTTTTTTTTTTCCTTCTCTTTGTATTCTGTGGATTCTGTCTTAAGAGCTTTCGCTGTCAGCTAGCATATTATATAAACCCCCAGGCTCCAGCTGCTTGGGCTCTATATTTAGTCCACTTGTTAGTAAATGACTTCGTTTCATTTGGGCCCTGCATTATTCTGCCTATCAGATTTAGCTCTGTGTGATACCTAGACTCCTTGTCCTTTGTTTGAAATCTTTTGGATGAGAGTGAAAAAAAAAAACTTTATTTTTTATACTTGAGATTGTCTATTTATTAAATGTTTCAAGAGAGTAAAGGAAATCCTTTAAAAAGCAATCTAAAGTGCTAAATATTTTATGATATTGGTTTCTAGCATTAGGCCTTTGCACAAATATTAGCCTCTGTTGGGAATGAAAAAAAGCTATGAGTAATTGCTGAGTACAATTAGTAGTTTCTAATTTGTTTTTATGTATAAATTTCAAGTAAATAATTTACCTGAATTCCGGAAGCTATATAATTGCTAAATTATAGGTTCTGTGTTTAGAGTAAAAAAATGAGGTTCTTATTTGTAAACGAGGACTAGTACTAGCATTATGGTTGATGTTGCTTGGATAAAAACAAATGAAAAATGGACCTTACATCAGTTAGATCCAAGAGTTAGTAAATATTAAGGTAGTTTGTGAAAATATAGTGTAGTCCTTAATCAGATATTGTTTTAATATCTAGTGTAATTTTGTATGAAAATAGCAGGTAACCATTATTTTTCAATATTTGTTTGCAGTTTATATTTGGAACTTTGCCAATTCTGGCTTAATTTTTGACTAAGGTTACTTATAAATCTGATTAGGCAATAAGCAAAAGTGTCTTAACTTTTTACTCTTTGTTAAAAATATGTTGTATTTAAAAAATGAAAGCAGGAAGTGGAAACTTACCAAATTAAATATTTTTGAGCTAATCACAGTAAGAACACACATACCTCAAGTTCCAAAGTAAACAATTTGTGTTTAAACACAGGTTCATGTGTTATTCTATATCTTTGAACTGTCCAACACAGAAATGTAGTAGGGATATCTTAAAATAGACAGGGGCCAGTGGCCAGAAGTTGTGGACGACTATAGATGGTGAGGCTGTCCAGCGCCTGCAGTGATGTGAGCCAGAAGTACATGCTCAGGGCACTGATTTGCTCAAGGTCAGCATATTCTAAATTCAGCTGCGTGAGTATGGTTTCTGTCAAGAACACGTAGGGCTCTTGAATGCATAAAAGGTTTTAGCAGCAGAAGGTGCTGTATTTATGAGGTGTGGTGGCAACGTTCAGGTCACGAATATCTTTTTCTTTCTTTTTTTTAAATATAAAATTTTAGCCTGTGGTTCTGAGTCATCTCAGAACAAAGAAACAGGAAAGTGGGCTGTAAAGTGACCTGTGTAGCAGTTGTATTGTTTGCTGCTCTACTAAGTAATTTATCATTAATTGTTGAAGTAAAAAATGTTTTCTATTTTGCATGTAATCGTTAACAAAAAGGTATGTAATGGTAAATGATTAATTTAGGCTTTTATCAGATTTTCTTTAGGGCATTACCACCCCCTCATGCCTTTTTTAGACCCTGAAGTATCAAAGACAAGGTTCCTGTAACAAAATTAAGGTACACAGAATGACCCATAGAATAATAACTGATATTTTATATAGGGTACTTTATATTTTATATAGGGTACGTGTATGTATACTGTGTCATTTTTTTCAGGTGATTTTATATATATTTCCTAGTTTGTTTCTCATGTCTCACCCCTATGGGTTAGGTAAGACAGTTTATCGAATTCCTATTTAATAAGTAGAAAACTGAGGGTTATACAAGTCAGGTCTAAATTCACACTGCAAGTTCAACTCACCAATTTTTGTGGAGCCGATTTTGTGTGCTGGCACTGTGCTAGGTGCTGGGGATACAGAGGTGATTGAAACATGATTTTATCCTTTAATGGAGGAGAAAAATAGTTTGTTTCAAAAAGTGCTAGGGTTGAGGTGTGTACAGGGTGCCGTGGGAACCCAGAGAGCACTTCGCCTGATCTGAGGGGTCAGAGAAGGCTTCAGGGAGAGATGACCCTTGAGTGAGCTCAGGAGCAGAAAGGGAGTGAGGATGGATTAGTCTTCAAGAGCATTCTCTCTCACCAACCTAATAAGCTCAATATTGGGCTGAAATTGCTGGAAATTTCTTCTCTGTATCATAAAATAGTTGTTTTTGTTTGGGAATCTTTATTAGACAAATATAAGGTTGTCAGCTGGGTTTAGTTTTAACACAAGGTTCTGAAAGTCTATGATGAAGTGGTTTTCAATGTCATACATTGTGGCCACAGATGTAGATTCCTTTACTACATATGTCAGGGCTTCAAAAAATTTTTTGGCGCGCTCTTAATTTTTTTTTAATTGCTTTTTTGAGATGTTCATGTACCATGAATTTCACCCATTTAAAGTGTACAATTCAATGGCTTTTAGTATATTCACAGTTGTGCATGATCACCACAGTCAAGTTTAGAACATTTTCCTTACCCTCAAAATAATTCCACCTGCACACCCTTTAGCTGTCTTTCCCTGATCTATCCATGCCCCCAGCCCTAGGCAACCAAAAGTCTTACTTTCTATCTCTATAGATTTGCCTATTCTGAACATTTCATATAAATGTAATCATACAAAATGTGGTCCTTTTTGACTGGCTTTTTTCAATTAGCGTAATGTTTTCAAGGTTCATCCATGTTGTAGCATGTGTCAGTACTTCATTTCTTTTTGTTGCCAAATACTATTTCATTGTATAGATATACCTATGTATCTATAGATATATATCATATGCCCATTCATCAGTTGACGGAGACCTCTTGAAATTGTCTCAGTGAAAAGATACATGAATAGAAAATTGTAATACATCCATGATTATTAAGTCTTTCATTCAAAATATTTAGTGCCTATAAAGTGTAAAGAATTGTGCTGGGTGCTGATTATACGTTGAGGAGCAGAATATAGACCCTACATTATGGTGCTTACAGTCTAATGGGTAGACAACCAAAAAAGTAAAGTACTCTGGTGGAAAAGAACAGGGAAAGAGAATAACAAGATGGACTTAACTTTTTTTGTTTCTGTTTTTAACTTTTTGTGTGAGGAAGACAAGCCCTGAGCTAACATCTGTTGCCGATCCTGGCCCTGGACTAACATCTGTGCCCATCTTCCTCTACTTTATATGGGACGCCACCACAGCATGGCTTGACAAGCAGTGTGTCTGTCTGTGCCCGGGATCTGAACCTGCGAACCCCGGGCCGCTGAAGCAGAGTGTGCGAACTTAACCGCTACGCCGCCGGGCCAGCCCCTCTGTTTTTAACTTTTTATTTTGAAATAATTCTAGACATACAAAAAAATTGCAAAAATAGTACTAAGAATTCCTCTATGCCCTTCACTCAGATTCTCCAAATATTTCAAATTTGATCTTTTTACCACCCTAGTTCTATCACTCCTTCTTTCTCTGTGTGTACATACACACACCCACACACTTTTTCCCTTAAAAATGTTTGAGCGTAAGTTTCAGACGTGAAGCCCCTTTCCCTCTAAATACTTCAGTGTGTATTTCCTAAACATAAAGACATTCTCTTGCATAATCCCAGTACAATGATCAAAATCATCATCAGTTAACATCAATTCAATATTATTGATTTGGTGAACTGTTTGAACTACTCAAAATACTATTTGTTTTAAGGAAATTGAAATCAATTCAATACTAGTATCTTATATACAGACTTTATTCAGATTTTGCCAGTTGTCTCGCTAATCACCTTTTTCTGACTCAGAATTCAATCCAAGACCGCACGTTGCTTATTTGCTGACTGTCTCTTTAGTGTCCTCTAATCTGGAGTAGTTCTTTGATCTTTCTTTGCCTTTCATGACCCTGACACTTTTGAAGAGTTCTGGGCGGTTATTTTGTAGAGTGTTCCTCAGTTTGGGTTTGTCTGATATTTTCAGGTTATGTGTTTTTGGAATAACTTCACAGAAGTGATGTTGTGTCTGCATGTACTGGGAGGCACATGATGTCAGTTTGTCCAATTACTGGTAATGTTAATTTTGATCACTTGGTTGAGGTGGTGACTGCTGGATTTTTCCACTGTGAGATTTTTTTTTCTTTGTAATTAATATCTTGTGGAGAGATATTTGGAGACTATTCACATGTACTGTTTCTCATCTTATTTTCACAGACCAATTTTGGCATCCATTGATGGATATGGCATTAAACGGTTATAAGTGCAGGAGTGCGAAATGATGATTTTCTGTTTCCATCATTCCTCTGAAAGGAATTCCTCTCTAAGGAAGAGCTTTCCTTCACTTTATTTCTTTGTTTCTGTATGAACTCATGGATTCATATTCAGTGGGTTATAATCTGCTAACTTTATTTGTTTTACTGCACAATTGTCCCAAACTCTCCAGCAAGAGCTTCTTGAAGCTTTCTCCTGTGTCCCTTTGACATGGCCATGTCCGTTTTGAGTGCTTGCTTTCTGGCACCACAAGATGTTTCAGGCCTACTTTGTACTTTACCTGCCCCGTCCCTGGTACCAGCCATTTCTGTAAGGAGCTCTGTTTCCTTTTTCTGGGGAATGGTATTCAGAAAACAAGATCTGGATGCTAACGCCAGATGTGCTCATTGGTAGTAGGGTGTTAATACTTTTAGGCCCTTTGAGTGGCAAAGCTAGAATATGTATGTATGTGTGAGTGTGTGTATTTCTGTATCTATCTGTTTATATATTGAAACCATGAATTCATACTGATAAGTCCAATTCTGAAACCTCAGAGTTCATTCTATCCTTCTTCCTCTATTTATAATCCCTTCTCTGATACTAAGAATCTTGGCTTTCATTGTCTACAATAGTTATTTGCTCAGTTCTAGAATGCGCTTAAAGTAGTTTTGGAATTGCTAACCCATACCACTGCTAACTTACTAACCAGAGTACAGCACTTGTTTACAGTTCTTTTATTCTTTAGCCTTAGGCTGGGAGCATGTAGTCACAATACTGTGTTGCAAAGTTACTTAGATTAGTTCTTCTCCAACTCCCCCTCCCCACCTTCAGTGTGGTTATGTTGCTTATTTGAAATATAATTACCTTCATTTCTTTGTATTCCATTTTGGGTCCCCCATGTCCTTGTTTGTCTATTTATTTGACTATGTGAAACATTAACATGGTTCAAAAAATCAGAACTATACTAAAAGGTTATCTCAGATGTGACCCCCAACCCTCATCCTGATGTGACCCCCAACCCTCATCCTTTCCACCTCATTCCTACCCAACCTCTTTTGGTAACCATTGTCATTAGTTTCTGTTTTATTCGTTGTGTGTGTGTGTTTGTGTATGTGTGTCTGTGTGTGGCCGGGGTTGGGGTGAAGTTACAAATGAGCAGATAAATGTCTATTTTCTCAATTCCCCTTCTTACAGGAAAAATAACATGCCATGGATACCTGTTTGCACTGGCCATTTTCCTTTAACAGTGTTTCCTGGAAATCACTTCATAGAGATCTTTCTCATTCTGTTTTACTGCTGAATTGTACTTCATTGTGTGGATTTCCATAGTTTATTCAGCCACTTTCCTAATTACTGACATAGTGTTTCCCGATTACAAACAATTGCAAAGAATAACTTTGTGCATATATATTTTTGTACTGTTGGAATTGTGTCTTCAAGGTAAATTTCCAGAAGTGGAATTATTTAGTCAAAAGGTAAATGCATATGTAGTTTTGGTAAATATTGCCAAATTCCTCTCATTAGGACTGCACCAGTTTGCACCCTCACTAGCCATGTATGATGGTGCCTGTATCTCTATAGCCTCACCAACAGAATATGTTGTGATTTAAAAAAATTTTTGCTAATCAAATGGTATATCTGTGTAGTTTTAATTTGCATGTCTCTTATAAAGTGAAGTTAAACATCTTGTATTTAAGGGTGATTTTAAAATTGGGGTGTGTGTGTCTGTGTGAATTGCCTGTTCATGTCTTTTCCCCATTTTTCTGTCAAGCATTTCTTCCTTTGTCCCTCAGTTTTTAAGATTTCTTTAGATATAAGGGATATTAGCCCTTTATTTGTGATATATGTTGCAATTTTTTTTGTTTTGTCCATCATCTTTTGACTTTTTTATTTATTTTTATTTTTTTTATTGATGTCTTAATAGTTTATAACACTGTGGGGTTTTAGTTGTACATTTTTGTTTGTCCGTCACCTTGTGGATGTAACCCTTCACCCCTTGTGCCCATCCCCACCCCCTTCCCCTTGGTAACCACCAATCAGTTCTCTCTGTCCGTGTGTTCACTTATATTCCATATATGAGTGAGTTCATGCAGTGTCTGTCCTTCTCTCTCTGGCTTATTTCACTTAACATAATACCCTCTAGGTCCATCCATGTTGTTGCAAATGGGACAATTGTGTCTTTTCTTATGGCTGAGTAGTATTCCATTGTATGTATATACCACATCTTTAACCAACCATCAGTCGAGGGACACTTGGGTTGCTTCCACTTCTTGGCTATAGGGAATAATGCTGCAATGAACATAGGGGTGCATACGCCTCTTGTGATGGTTGATTTCATGTCCATTGGGTAGATGCCCAAGAGTGGGATTGCTGGATCATACGGTATTTCTATTTTTAATTTTTTGAGGACTCTCCATACTGTTTTCCATAGAGGCTGCACCAGTTTGCATTCCCACCAGCAGTGAATGAGGGTCCCCGTTTCTCCACAACCTCTCCAGCATTTGTTGTTACTTGTCTTTGTGATTATAGCCATTCTAACCAGTGTAAGGTGATATCTTAGTGTAGTT
Source organism: Tapirus indicus (assembly GCA_031878705.1). Classification (NCBI taxonomy): domain Eukaryota; kingdom Metazoa; phylum Chordata; class Mammalia; order Perissodactyla; family Tapiridae; genus Tapirus; species Tapirus indicus. The sequence goes on from CM062928.1 coordinate 607,877, forward strand.
TTGATTTGCATTTCCCTGATGATTAGTGATGTTGAACATCTTTTCGTGTGTCTATTGGCCATCTGTATCTCTTCCTTGGAAAAATGCCTGTTCATATCCTCTGCCCATTTTTTGATCGGGCTGTTTGTTTTTTTGATGCTCAGTTGTATGAGATCTTTATATATTACTGAGATTAATCCCTTGTGGGACAAACGATTTGCAAATATTTTCTCCCAGCTGGTGGGTTGTTTATTCATTTTGATCCTGGTTTCATTTGCCTTGTAGAAGCTCTTTAGTCTGATGAGGTCCCAGTTGTTTATTTTTTCTTTTGTTTCCCTTGTCCGAGTAGACGTGGAATCTGAAAGGATCCCTTTATGTCCAGTCTCAATTAGTGTACTGCCTATATTTTCTTCCAGGAGTTTTATAGTTTCAGGTCTCACTTTCAGGTCCTTGATCCATTTTGAATTGATTTTTGTATATGGCGATAAGAGATGGTCTACTTTCATTCTTTTGCATGTTGCTGTCCAATTTTCCCAGCACCATTTATTGAAGAGACTTCCCTCTCTCCATTGTATGTTCTTTGCTCCTTTGTCGAAGATTAGCTGTCCATAGGTGTGTGGTTTTATTTCTGGGCTTTCAATTCTGTTCCATTGATCTGTGTGTCTATTCTTGTACCAGTACCATGCTGTTTTTTTTTTTTTTTGGTGAGGAAGACCAGCCCTGAGCTAACATCCGTTGCTAATCCTCCCCTTTTTGCTGAGGAAGACTGGCCCTGTGCTAACATCCGTGCCCATCTTCCTCCACTTTATATGGGACGCCGCCACGGCATGGCTGACAGGCAGTGCGTCGGCGGGCGCCTGGGATCCGAACCCGCGAACCCCGGGCTGCCAAGCGCGGACGAAACTGCTGCGCCACAGGGCCGGCCCCCAGTACCATGCTGTTTTGATTACTGTAGCTTTATAGTATATTTTGAAATCAGGGATTGTGATGCCTCCAGCTTTGTTCTTCTTTCTCAGGATTGCTTTAGCTATTTGGGCTCTTTTGTTGCCACATACGAATTTCAGTAGTTTTTGTTCTATTACCGTGAAGAATGACATTGGGATTCTGATTGGGATTGCATTGAATCTGTAGATTGCTTTAGGTAGAATGGACATTTTAACTATATTTATTCTTCTAATCCATGTGCATGGAATATTTTTCCATTTCTTTATGTCTTCCTCGATTTCTTTCAATATTGTCTTATAGTTTTCATTGTATAGGTCTTTTACCTCCTTGGTTAAATTTATTCCCAGATATTTTATTCTTTTTGTTGCAATTGTAAATGGGATTGTCTTTTTGAGTTCTCTTTCTGTTGGTTCATCGTTAGTGTATAGAAATGCAATTGATTTTTGTAAGTTGATTCTGTACCCTGCCACTTTACTGTAGTTGTTGATTATTTCTAGTAGTTTTCCGAGGGAATTTTTTGGGTTTTCTATGTATAAGACCATGTTGTCTGCAGATAGTGAGAGTTTCACTTCTTCATTGCCTATTTGGAGTCCTTTTATTCCTTTTTCTTGCCTAATTGCTCTGGCCAGAACTTCCAGTACTATGTTGAATAAGAGAGGTGAGAGTGGGCACCCTTGTCTTGTTCCTGTCCTCAAAGGAATGGCTTTCAGTTTTTCCCCGTTGAGTAGGATGTTAGCTGTAGGTTTGTCATATATGGCCGTTATTATGTTGAGGTACTTTCCTTCTATACCCATTTTGTTGAGAGTTTTTATCATAAATGGATGCTGGATCTTGTCGAATGCCTTCTCTGCATCGATTGAGATGGTCATGTGGTTTTTATTCTTCATTTTGTTAATGTGGTGTATCACGTTGATTGATTTGTGGATGTTGAACCATCCCTGTGTCCCTGGTATAAATCCCACTTGATCGTGGTGTATGATCTTTTTGATGTATTGCTGTATTCGGTTTGCCAATATTTTGTTGAGGATTTTTGCGTCTATGTTCATCAGTGATATTGGCCTGTAGTTTTCCTTCCTTGTATTGTCCTTGTCCGGCTTTGGTATCAGGATGCTGTCAGCCTCATAGAATGTGTTGGGAAGTATTCCATCTTCCTCTATTCTTTGGAATAGTTTGAGAAGGATAGGTGCTAAATCTTCTTTGAACGTTTGGTAAAATTCTCCAGGGAAGCCATCTCGTCCTGGGCTTTTATTTTTTGGGAGGTTTTTGATTACTGTTTCAATCTCTTTACTTGTGATTGTCTGTTCAGATTCTCTATTTCTTCTTTTTTTTTTGTGGGGAAGACCAGCCCTGAGCTAACATCTGTTGCCAATCTTCCCCTTTTTGCTGAGGAAGACTGGCCCTGAGCTAACATCCGTGCCCATCTTCCTCCACTTTATATGGGACGCCGCCACGGCATGGCTGACAGGCAGTGCGCGTCCGCGGGCGCTTGGGATGCGAACTCGCGAACCCCGGGCTGCCAAGCGCGGACTAAACCGCTGCGCCACCGGGCGGCCCCTCTGTTTCTTCTTGATTCAGTTTTGGGAGGTTGTACGCTTCCAAGAATTTGTCCATTTCCTCTAGGTTGTCCAATTTGTTGGCGTAAAGTTTTTCATAGTATTCCCTAATAATCCCTTGTATTTCTGTGGTGTCTGTTGTAATTTCTCCTCTTTCATTTCTAATTTTATTTATTTGAGTCTTCTCCCTTTTTTTCTTAGTGAGGGTTTGTCAATTTTATTTATCTTCTCAACGAACCAGCTCTTTGTTTCATTGATCCTTTCTACTGTTTTTTTGGTTTCAGTTTCATTTATTTCTGCTCTGATTTTATTATTTCCTTCTGCTGATTCGGGGCTTTGTCTGTTCTTCTTTTTCCAATTCTGTTAGGTGCAATTTAAGGTTATTTATTTGGGATTTTTCTTGTTTGTTAAGGTGAGCTTGTATTGCTATGAATTTCCCTCTCAGGACTGCTTTTGCTGCATCCCATATGAGTTGGTATGGTGTATTTTCCTTTTCATTTGTCTCCAGATAGCTTTTGATTTCTCCTTTAATTTCATCAACGACCCATTGGTTGTTCAGTAGCATGTTGTTTAGCCTCCACATCTTTGTCCCTTTCCTAGTTTTTTCCTTGCAGTTGATTTCTAGTTTCACAGCATTATGATCAGAAAAGATCATAATCATCAGAAGATTTCAATCTTCTTAAATTTATAGAGGTTTGCCTTGATTCCTAATATATGGTCTATCCTTGAGAATGTTCCATGTGCACTTGAGAAGAATGTGTACTCTGCTTTTTTTCGGGTAGAGTGCTCTGTATATATCTATTAAGTCCATTGCGTCTAGTTTTTCGTTTAAGTCCATTATTTCCTTATTGGCTTTTTGTCTGGATGATCTATCTATTGATGTAAGGGGGGTGTTAAGATCCCCTACTATTATTGTGTTATTGTTAATATCTCCTTTACGATTTTTTAGCAGTTGTTTTATGTACTTTGGTGCTCCTGTGTTGGGTGCATAGATATTTATAAGTGTTATGTCTTCTTGGTGAAGTGTCCCTTTTATCATTATATATTGCCCTTCTTTGTCTCTCATTACCTTTTTTATCTTGAAGTCTACTTTGTCTGATATAAGTATGGCTACTCCTGCTTTCTTTTGTTTGCCATTAGCTTGGAGTATTGTTTTCCATCCTTTTATTTTGAGTCTGTGTTTGTCTTTAGAGCTGAGATGTGTTTCCTGGAGGCAGCAGATAGTTGGATCTTGGTTTTTAATCCATCCCGCCACTCTGTGTCTTTTGATTGGAGAATTCAATCCATTTACATTTAGAGTGATTATTGATATATGAGGGTTTAATGTTGCTATTTTATTGTTCATCTTCTGGTTCTTTTGTATTTCCTTCGTTTCTTGTCCCTTGTGTTTCGGACTGCAAATTCAACTTGGTATTTCTGCATGCTCGTTCTCTTGGTTTTTTCTTTATTTGTCACATGTGGTTCTCTTCTGGTTATTTGTTTAGTGGTTACCGTGAGGTTTATATAAGCGATCTCCTGGATCAGAAAGTACATTTTCAGATGCCTCCTTTTTCCTGAGGCTGGATCGATTCAATCCCTTACCTCTTCCCCTCCTTATTTGTTACCTCTTTATTCCAGATTGTGTCATGAATGTGTGTTTCCAGTGATGAGCTTGAATTAATTTTTGATGTTCTCCAACTGTAGTTTGTTCTGGTTTAGTCTCCTTGCTGAAATCTTTGTATCCCCTTTCTCATTTGTTTTTTTCCAGGCCTATGGGCCTTCTTGATCATTTCTTGTAGTGGGGGTCTTGTGGTGATGAACTCTCTTAGCTTTTGTTTATCAGGGAGAGTTATTATTTCTCCATCCTATTTGAAGGATATTTTTGCTGGATAAAGTATTCTTGGCTGAAGGTTTTTGTCTTTCATGGTTTTGAATATATCATTCCAGTCTCTCCTAGCCTGTAGAGTTTCTGTCGAGAAATCAGCTGAGAGCCTGATGGGGTTTCCTTTGTATGTTATTTTGTTTTTTTGTTTAGCTGTCCTTAATATTATTTCCTTGTCATGGGTATTTTTCAAGTTTGCTACTATGTGGCGAGATGATTTTTATTCCTGTTTATATATTTAGATGAGGTATTGATTTCATTCACTGTTATTTCCCTCTCGTTTCTAGGTTGGGGAAGTTCTCAGCTATTATTTCTTTGAACAAACTCTCTGCTCCTTTTTCTCTTTCTTCTTCTTCTGGAATACCTATTATCCTTATGTTGCTTTTCCTCATTGAGTCTGATATTTCTCGAAGAATTTCTTCATTTCTTTTTAGTCTTAGCTCTCTCTCCTCCTCTATCTGGAGCATTTCTGCGTGGCTATCCTCAATAATGCTAATTCGTTCCTCCATATTGTCAGTTCTGCTCTTTAAAGACTCCATTTTTTTCCACTATCTCATTGATTTTATTTTTCATCTCCAATAATTCTGATTGGTTTTTCTTTATGGTTTCAATCTCTTTTGTGACGAAATCCCTGAATTTGTTGATTTGTTTCTGTGTGTTCTCTTGTATTTCGTTGAGTTTGTTTATGATAGCTATTTTGAATTCTCTCTCATTCAGGTTATCAAATTCTGTGCCTTCAGGGTTGGTTTCTGGGTGTTTGTCATTTTCCTTTTGGTCTGTAGCTATAACAAATTGTTGCAAGGATCCGCTGGGGATGGCTTTATTTTTTCCCTTCATGATAAAGTTGGTCCTGCAGTTTCCCCCTGCTGCCACTGGATGGAGATCGCGAGCGGTATGCTCTGAGCCCGTTGCAGCCCCCGGAGGGATTATTCTGAAACGCAGGGTGTGTGGGGGGAGGGGTCCTCTCTTTCTCCTGCTTGACGTGGGGGTTTCCTTTCTGGCTCTCTTAGGGTGTTTGCTACACCCCCTAAACAGTCTGTTGTCGCTTCCCAGTGGAGATCTCTCGACAGTCTGTGAGAGCACCTGGAGGGCGATAGTTCCCCCCTTCCCCCCCGCTGTGGGCCGCCCCTCCCCCCTCTGCGAGCCGCGCTGTCTTTGCCGATTGATTGGGGGTGGGAGTACAACTTCTTACCTCTCCTCGCGTCTGTGTCTCCTTACGTCTCCTCCTTTTGGGCTTCCCGCGCCTCCACGTCCGATGTATGGCAGCAGTGGTTTCTTGGAAGTCCTTTGCAGTGTTTGACTGAGCTCTGTTGGAATGCGAATGATGTTTTCCTTGTGTCATAGGGGGCAGAGTTTCAAAGAGGGAATCTCACTCCGCCATGATGCTGACGTCTGTCGTTTTTTGACTTTTTTAATGTTTTTTTTTTTTGCCTTGTAAAAATTTTTTGTGTGTGGTCAATTTTATCAGTCTTTTCTTTTTTTTTTTTTTTTTTTGTTTTGTTTTTTGTGGGGAAGACCAGCCCTGAGCTAACATCCGTTGCCAATCCTCCCCTTTTTTTGCTGAGGAAGACTGGCCCTGGGCTAACATCCGTGCCCATCTTCCTCCACTTTATATGGGACGCCGCCACGGCATAGCAGACAGGCGGTGCGTCGGCGGGCGCTCGGGATCCGAACTCGCGAACCCCGGGCCGCCAAGCGCGGACTAAACCGCTGCGCCACCGGGCGGCCCCCAGTCTTTTCTTTTATTGCCTTTGGATTTTAAGTTATAGTTAGAAGGGCTTTCCCCACACCAAGTTTAAAGAGATGTCCACTCTGTTTGCTTCTAGTACGTATTGAATTACATTTTTAATATTTAGATCTCTAATCCATTTTGACTTTATTCTTGTAATTGGTGTGAGGTGTAGATCTAATGTTTTTTTCCAAATAGCTAATCAGTTGTAGGGATCTACTTTAGATTGGGCAGACACAGAAAAAGCTTTAAGGACATGATTTATTCAGATAAGGCCTGACAGGAGCCTGCCTCAGGCAGAGGAGAGAGCATATGTGAAGGCCCTGTGGTTGGAAAGAGCTCAGTAAGGTGAAGACTGAAAGCCTACCACTGAGGCGTAGGCCAGGGGAGTGGGTGGGGTGGAGGGTGGCCACAACATGGTGTATGTTTTTATCACTCTGGCTGCTGTTTGCAGGGGGAAGGGGACAAGAATGAAAGGAGGAGGAGGAAAGCCATGACGAGGGAGGTGTTAAGTAATCCACAGAGGAGTGGTGGTAGCGGAAAGAAATGGATGGACTTCAGATACATTTTGGTATTAATGTGGTTATTTTGCTTTTCAGTAAGATTTTTTTAAAAAATTTTTTGAGGGGATAGGTGACTTGTTGGTTGATGGTATTTGCTGACTTAAATTGTGTGTGAATTTAGACAAGCACCTGACTTCCATGGCCTCAGTTTTCTCATTTGTCAAAAAGGAATGTCATTATGACTTAGAGTACATCTATATATTTACTCTTAAATATATATTAAACACCGTGTTGAAAGCTCTGCACTAAGAAACAAACAAGGAAAAACATAGGACCCTGGAAAACCCTCTATTAGCTGTATTTTAGACATGACTGCCAGGATCAGAGTGAGTGAAATATAGCCTTCAGAAATTTTTTAAGCTAAATCACGACACTTTGTTTTTAAAGTTAAATTATTTTAGGCTGATTTGTTTTATAATTCCCTCAAATTAGTGGTTAATGTTTAGCCTCTATAAACGACCACTTTTTCCTACTATGTATTAAGATAAATACTTAAATAAAAATAGGATCACAGAGTACATTCTGTTTTGCGATTTGCTTTTGACTAACTGTATCTGTGGGCATTGTTTTCAAAGTAAGTTTCTGCAGATTAGTCTTATTCTATGAAACTATTTAAATAAAAGTTTCATGTGTGGACTCCATTTAGATACTAATTGAACAGATATCTATAAAGAGACTTATAGGGCAATAGAGAAAATTTGGATGTTCAATGATATTAGGGAATTACTGATTTTTTTGTGTGTGATAATGGTATTGTGGTTATTTTTTTAAAGTATTCCATAGAGTTACATGTTGAAGTATTCATAAATGAAATTATATAGCTGGGATTTTCCTGCTGCCACCTAGTGGGGAGCCATTATGATAATTTTAGACAGACTTTTTGTGGATATGTTGCTAATTTTTGAAGCTAGGATTGGCAGGTGGTAGTTTAACTGTGTGTATTTGAAGTTTTCTGTTATAAAAAGGAAATAAATATGATCAGTTCTTAAATACTTTAAATGCCCAGAATAGTTATCATAGGTCTGAATGTTTAGAAGTCTGAAATCCATGGGATGCTGGTAATTGCCTAGAGTGGGCTTTTATTAAAAACAGGATTTTAGGGGTTTATGAACTTCAAAGTGTAAGATTCAAAATGTTTGTTTAATTAAACTGAATTGAAATTTGATCTCATATCTTTAGTGTACCAAGCTTTCCTGAAGCCTTTTGATATTAATATATTTAGTTGCAACTTTACTATTTTAGTTTCATGATTGAGTGATTTAAGTCATTCAGATACTTTCAGATCAAAATGACTAGCTAAAACGCTTTCCAAATTTTAATTTTTGTTTACTTTTTGTCCCCTGTTCTTTTTACCTAGTTTGACAATCTTTTATTTCTAATAGATGAAAATGGAAATCTTGATTCTTGTTGGAAATTTAAAAAATAACCTTTTACATTTTGTTCTAAAATTATTGCATTGAATTATAATTTTAAACATATTAATGTTTTGTTAATATTTAGGAAGGAATAGTAAGCATAATTATCTTTCTAAATATTGCTACATAATATTAGAGTATTTGTATACTTAGCTAACCCCTTTCTTTACGTATTTCACTCTGAAAACATTTTGTCTCTACTCTTTCTTGTATATTAGAAAAACACATTGGACTAACTGGTAAACTGTACTATCATCTTGAGCTAACAATTTGGTAGCCAAAATTATTTTTAATGTGGAAATTTTTTTCATTGTAAAAAAAACGCATATTTACCATCTTTACCACGTTTAAGTGTGCAGTTCAGTAGTGTTAAGTATGTCCACATTGTTGTGAAACAGATCTTCAGAACAAAGCTGAAACACTATACCCATTAGACAGCTCCTTTTCTCTATCTCCCCAGCCCCTGGTAATCACCGTTCTACTTTCTGTCTCTATGAATTTGACTACTTTAGATATTTCATGTAAGTGGAATCATATAGTATTTGTCTCTTGGTGACTGGTGTATTTCATTTAGCTTGATGTCCTCAAGGTTCATCCATATTGTAGTGTGTGACAGGATTTCCTTCCTTTTTAAGGGGAAATATACTCCATTGTGTGGAACGACTACACCTTGTGTGTCTCTTCTTACGTCGATGGACACTTGGGTTGCTTCCACCTCTTGGCTCTTGTGAATAGTGCTGTTATCAACATGAGTGTACAAATATCTCTTCAAGACCCTGTTTTCAGTTCTTCTGGTTGTAAACCCAGGAGTGGGATTGCTGAGTCATGTGGTAGTTCTATTTTTGAAGGAACCTCTCTACTCTTTTCCATAGCCTTTTCACCATTTTACAGTCCCACCAGCAGTGCACCAGGATCCCAGCTTTTCTCCGTCTTCTTTACCACTCGTTAGTCTTTATTTATTTTTAATTTTCATTTTTGTTGATGTCTCAATAGTTATAACATTGTGGGGTTTTAGCTGTACATTTTTTTTATTGATGTCTTAATAGTTTATAACACTGTGGGGTTTCAGTTGTACCTTATTTTTTGTCTGTCACCATGTGGATCCATCCCTTCACCCCTTGTGCCCACCCCCCACCTCCACTCACCCTTGGTAACCACCAGCCAGTTCTCTCTGTCCGTGTGTTCATTTATATTCCACATATGAGTTAAATCATGCGGTGTTTGTCCTCTCTCTGCCTTATTTCACTTAACATAATACCCTCTAGTTCCATCCATGTTGTTGCAAATGGGACAATCCTGTCTTTTCTCATGGCTGAGTAGTATTCCATTGTATACATATACCACATCTTCTTTATCCAATCATCAGTCGAGGGACACTTGGGTTGCTTCCACTTCTTGGCTATAGTGAATAATGCTGCAATGAACATAGGGGTGCGTAAGGCTCTTGTGATGGTTGATTTCATGTCCATTGGGTAGATGCCCAAGAGTGGGATAGCTGCATCATAAGGTATTTCTATTTTTAATTTTTTGAGGACTCTCCATACTGTTTTCCATAGAGGCTGCACCAGTTTTCATTCCCACCAGCAGTGAATGAGGGTTCCCGTTTCTCCACAACCTCTCCAATATTTGGTGTGTTTTGTCTTGGTGATTATAGCCATTCTGACGGGTGTAAGGTGATATCTTAGCGTAGTTTTGATTTGCGTTTCACTGATGATTAGTGATGTTGACTATCTTTTCGTGTGTCTGTTGGCCATCTGTATATCTTCCTTGGAAAAATGTCTGTCCATATCCTCTGCCCATTTTTTGATCAGGTTGTTTGTTTTTTTGTTGCACAGTTGTGTTATTTCTTTATATATTACGGAGATTAATCCCTTGGCAGGTATATGATTTGCAAATATTTACTCCCAGCTGGTGGGTTGTCTATTGATTTTGATCGTGGTGTCATTTGCCTTGTAGAAGCTCTGTAGTCTGATGAAGTCCCACTTGTTTATTTTTCTTTTGTTTCCCCTGTCCGAGTAGACATGGAATCTGAAAGGATCCCTTTATGATCAGTGTCAATTAGTGTACTGCCTGTATTTTCTTCCAGGAGTTTTATAGTTTCAGGTCTCAGTTTCAGGTCCTTAATCCATCTTGAGTTGATTTTTGTGTATGGTGAAAGAAGATGGTCTACTTTCATTCTTTTGCGTGTGGCTGTCCAGTTTTCCCAGCACAATTTATTGAAGAGACTTCCCTCTCTCCATTCTATATTCTTAGCTCCTTTGTCAAAGATTAGCTGTCTGTAGATGTGTGGTTTTATTTCTGGGCTATCAATTCTGTTCCATTGATCTGTGTGTCTATTGTACCAGTACCATGCTGTTTTGATTACTTTAGCTTTGTAGTATATTTGGAATTCAGGGATTGTGATGCCCCCAGCTTTGTTCTTTTTTCTTAGGATTGCTTTAGCCATTTGGGGTCTTTTGTTGCCCCATACGAATTTCAGTTTTTTGTTCTATTTCCGTGAAGAATGACATTGGGATTCTGCTTGAAATTGCGTTGAATCTGTAGATTGCTTTAGGTAGTATGGACATTTTAACTATGTTTATTCTTCCAATCCATGTGCATGGAATATTTTTCCATTTCTTTATGTCTTCATCAATTTCTTTCTATAGTGTCTTATAGTTTTCATTGTATAGGTCTCTCACCTCCTTGGTTAAATTCATTCCTTTATTGGAATTGTAAATGGGATTGTCTTTTTGAGTTCTCTTTCTGTTAGTTCATCATTAGCGTATAGAAATGTAATTGATTTTTGTAAGTTGATCCTATACCCTGACACTTGCTGTAGTTGTTGATTATTTCTAGTAGTTTTCCGAGGGAATTTTTTGGGTTTACTATGTATAAGATCATGTCGTCTGCAAATAGTGAGAGTTTCACTTCTTCATTGCCTATTTGGAGTCCTTTTATTCCTTTTTCTTGCCTAATTGCTCTGGCCAGAACTTCCAGTACTATGTTGAATAAGAGTGGTGAGAGTGGGCACCCTTGTCTTGTTCCTGTCCTCAAAGGAATGGCTTTCAGTTTTTCCCTGTTGAGTAGGATGTTAGCTGTAGGTTTGTCATATATGGCCGTTATTATGTTGAGGTACTTTCCTTCTATACCCATTTTGTTGAGAGTTTTTATCATAAATGGATGCTGGATCTTGTCGAATGCCTTCATTTTTGTTTTCATGAGCGGTGTGCTCTGAGCCAGCTGCAGTCCCCGGAGGGATTGTGCTGAAGCGCAGGGCATGTTGGGGGAGGGGTCCTCTCTCTCGGCTGTCCGACCCAGGGGCTTCCTTTCTGGCTCTCTTGGGGCGTTTACCACACCCCTCAAACAGTCCATCATCGCTTCCGGGTGGGGCATCTCTGGACAGTCTGTGAGGGCACCTGGAGGGCTTTCCCTGCAGAGGGCCGCCCCTCCCTGTTCTCTCTCTGTGAGCCATGCTGTCTGTCTTTGCCAATCGATTGGGCAGGGGGAGTAAATCTCTTTACCTCTCCTCAAGTCCTTTGGGGCTTCCCGTGCCTCCACCGTCAGATGTACCTTGGCAGGGGTCTCTTAGGTCTATCAAACACTACAAATTACTTCTCTGTTGGTATGCGAATGGTTTTTGTTGTGTCTTAAGTGTCAGAGATTCAAAGAGGAAGGGAAATCTCACTCCCCATGATGCTGACGTCATTCTCCAGTCTTTGTTTATTTTTAATAGTCGCCATCCTAATGGGTGTGAGGTGATGTCTCACTGTGGTTTTGATTTGCATTCCTCTAATTAGTCCTGTTGAGCATCTTTTATATCCTTGTTGGCCATTTGATATCATCTTTTGAGAAATGTCTATTCAAGTCCTTTGCCCATTTTTAAATTGGGTTATTTGATTTTGTTGTTGTTGAGTTGTAGGAGTTCTTTATATATTCTGGATGTTAACCCCTTATCAGATATATGCCTTGCAAATATTTGCAACCATTCTATAGATTGCCTTTTCACTCTGTTGATTGTGTCCTTTGATGCACCAGACTTTTAAAATTGGACGTAGTCCCAGTTGTCTGTTTTTGCTTTTGTTGCCTGTGCTTTTGGTGTCATATCAAAAAAAATCATTGTCAAATCCAGTGTTCTGAAGCTTTTCCCCCCTATGTTTTTTTCCCCAGAGGTTTATAGTTTTGGGTCTTAACTTTTAGCTCCTTAATCCATTTTGAGTTAATTTAGGTATATGGCATAACATAAGGATCCAACTTCATTCTTTTTTGCACATGGATGTCTACTTTTTTCTAGACATTTGTTGAAGAGACTTTCCTTTTCCCACTGAGTGGTCTCAATACCCTTGTTTAAAATCATTTGATCATGCACTCGAGGGTTTATTTCTGGGCTCTATATTCTATTCTTTTGGTCTATTTGTCCGTGTACCAGTACCGCACTATTTTGATTACCGTAGCTTTGTGATACATTTTGAAATCAGGAAGTGTGAGCCCTCCGACTTTGTTCTTTTTCAAAAATGTTTTGTCTGACACAGATCAATGGAACAGAATTGAAAGCCCAGAAATAAAACCACACACCTATGGACAGCTAATCTTCGACAAAGGAGCAAAGAACATACAATGGAGAGAGAGAAGTCTCTTCAATAAATGGTGCTGGGAAAATTGGACAGCAACATGCAAAAGAATGAAAGTAGACCATCTTCTATTGCCATATACAAAAATCAATTCAAAATGGATCAAAGACCTGAAAGTGAGACCTGAAACTATAAAACTCCTGGAAGAAAATATAGGCAGTACACTAATTGAGATTGGACATAAAGGGATCTTTTCAGATTCCATGTCTACCCAGACAAGGGAAACAAAAGAAAAAATAAACAAGTGGGACCTCATCAGACTAAAGAGCTTCTACAAGGCAAATGAAACCAGGATCAAAATGAATAAACAACCCACCAGCTGGGAGAAAATATTTGCAAATCGTTTGTCCCACAAGGGATTAATCTCAGTAATATATAAAGATCTCATACAACTGAGCAACAAAAAAACAAACAGCCTGATCAAAAAATGGGCAGAGGATATGAACAGGCATTTTTCCAAGGAAGAGATACAGATGGCCAATAGACACATGAAAAGATGTTCAACATCACTAATCATCAGGGAAATGCAAATCAAAACTACACTGAGATATCACCTTACACCGGTTAGAATGGCTATAATCACAAAGACAAATAACAACAAATGCTGGAGAGGTTGTGGAGAAATGGGGACCCTCATTCACTGCTGGTGGGAATGCAAACTGGTGCAGCCTCTATGGAAAACAGTATGGAGAGTCCTCAAAAAATTAAAAATAGAAATACCATATGATCCAGCAATCCCACTCTTGGGCATCTACCCAATGGACATGAAATCAACCATCACAAGAGGCGTATGCACCCCTATGTTCATTGCAGATTATTCACTATAGCCAAGAAGTGGAAGCAACCCAAGTGTCCCTCGACTGATGGTTGGTTAAAGAAGATGTGGTATATACATACAATGGAATACTACTCAGCCATAAGAAAAGACACAATTGTCCCATTTGCCACAACATGGAAGGACCTAGAGGGTATTATGTTAAGTGAAATAAGCCAGAGAGAGAAGGACAGACACTGCATGAACTCACTCATATATGGAATATAAGTGAACACATGGACAGAGAGAACTGATTGGTGGTTACCAAGGGGAAGGGGGTTGGGGGTGGGGCACAAGGGGTGAAGGGTTACATCCACAAGGTGACGGACAAACAAAAATGTACAACTAAAACCCCACAGTGTTATAAACCATTAAGACATCCATTAAAAAAAATGGTTAAAAAAATGTTTTGTCTGTCCCTTGAGGGTTTTTTTTTAACGTCATCATTTTCCCTAAAATTTGATGTCACATTGAGATTTTTTTTTTCTTTTTGCAGGGAAAGATTCACCCTGAACTAAACATCTGTTGTCAGTCTTCTTCTTTTTTTTCTTTTTCCTCTCCAAAGCCCCAGTACATGGTTGTATATCCTAGTTGTAAGTTGTTCTAGTTCTTCTATGTGCCACATCATGGCAACTGACAGATAGGTGATATGGTTCTGTGACCGAGAAGTGAACCTAGGCCGCTGAAGTGGTGACCTCTGAACTTGAACCACTAAGCCATCAGGGCTGGCTCGAGAATTTTTTTTTATTGATGTATAATTGACTATAACATTATATTTGTTTCAGATGAAGAACATAATGATTCAGTATTTGTATATATTGAGAAATGATCCCAATAGGTCTAGTTTACATCACCATGCATAGTTCCAAAAATACACATTGAGAATTTTAATGTTACAACTACTTTTAATATATGTCAATTTAAGAATGGAAGTGTGGGCAATAATTAATGTGGTGTTGTCTATGTTAATGTTTTGATTCATCTTCCCTTTTCACCTTTATAGAGCAGTTTACTCTGAGCACCTCTTGCCTAATAATATTTTCCAAATGTTCTGTGTACTTTTCATTCCTGTTCCTTTGTCTAGGCCTGACTACCCATCTCTCTTCTTATGAAAATTGTGTTCATCCTTCTAGGCTTAACTTAGATGTTCCCTCCTGGATGAAGTCCTTCCTGAACTACCCTGTAGTCATCAGTCCTTTGGAGCTGTACTTAGCAGCATCTTGTATTTGCATGTGGAACAGGCACTGAGCCTTGATGAAGAGATGCTTATCCTTACTGTGAATGACTGGAACATAAACTCATAACAGTTTAAAGCAGGAGGGATTTTTTTTTTTCATGATAAAATATCCAATTTGTTTTTTTTATTTTAATTGAGATATAATTGGCATAGAACATATTAGTTTCAGGTACACAACATAATGATTCAATATTTGTATATATTGAGAAACGATCACCACAGTAAGTCTAGTTATCATCCATCACCATACGTAGTTACGGGAATTTTTTTCTCGTGATGAGAACTTTTAAGATCTACTCACTTAGCAACTTTCACATATGCAATACAGTATTATTAACTATAGTTGCTATGCTGTACATTACATCTCCATGATTTATTTATTTTGTAACTGGAGGTTTGAACCTTTTGACTCCCTTCACCCATTTCACTCACCTCTTATCCCCTTGCCTCTGGCAGCTACCAGTCTGTTCTCTGTATCTATAAGCTTGATGCTTTTGGAAGGGACTTTTGATGTTTTTTGTAACCCCCTACCCATGTGTGCATTATATTCATTAGTATTCTAACCTGTTTATTTTGTCCTGCCTCACCTTGAACTCTTCAGTAATCACAAGGAACTTCCCTTCTAAAACTAGGTCCTGCTTATACCCATGGGTTCTTAGGGTGTGTGGGGGTATTTGATATAATGTGATAAGTGTAGTAGATTTTTGTATGATGTCAATTTTTTAATGATCTTAAACTTAAAGGAACACTTTCTTGGGTAAACACAGGTATATTATGGAGTCAAGTGGTTTTCTAGGGCCATGAGTTTAGTCTTCTCTATTTAGTTTTTTCTGTAAGTCTATATTGGAGGAAAAATTTTGAGAGTTAAATGAAGTAACCCATTTTGTTTTCAGGCATCTTTCATTGTTAAAAAATTTCCCCTTTGGTAACCAGAAATCTAACATACTCTCACCCCCATTCACTTAAAATAAGTGATTTGACTAACCATAGGAAGCTTGGTTAACAAGTGGATTACAGCCATGTGTTTTATTTTATCAGGACTATAAACATATCTCAATTTAAAATCCTGAAGAATTAGAACCAAGTGTATCAGTATCTTGCTTAGAGCACTGTCCTTGGGGTCTGTGCCATGGGACTAGATCTTAGATAAAGTCTCTTTTTTTTTTTTTGTGGGGAAGACCAGCCCTGAGCTAACATCTGTTGCCAATCCTCCCCTTTTTGCTGAGGAAGACTGGCTCTGGGCTAACATCAATGCCCATCTTCCTCCACTTTATATGGGACACCGCCACAGCATGGCTGACAGGCAGTGCGTCGGCGGGCACCTGGGATCCGAACTCGCGAACCCTGGGCTGCCAGGCGGGGACTAAACCACTGCGCCACCGGGCGGCCCCTAGATTAAAGTCTCTTAAGTACTTAAGGAACTAAACTCCTCAGAAAGAGGGAGAGGAGAGAAAATACAACCACTATGCCATGTACTAAATTCTGTTTATTTGGAAACAGCTTTGGAATCAATCTAGATATTCTAAGTATTAGATCTTCTGAAGGTCATCTAAGACCCCTTTCAGTTTTAAAGTTCTGTGATTCCTACAGGCCTAGGCACTGGTAACTTCTAATTTCCTTCCCTCCCATTTTCTTCCTCACTTCCCTCTATCCTTCCTGAAATGAAATGA